>CM050676.1:5169046-5769046 GCA_027574665.1 Rhynochetos jubatus
GGCTGCTGGCGTGGAGGCATGACCCTGCAGCACCATCCCCATCAGGAGATGTGCGCAAACCCTCCTCTTCCTCCTCCCATGGCCCTGCCTGGGGCCTTGCCGTGTCCTTCCAGCAGCAGCACCCTAAGCCGTGTCCCACGCTGGCAAGGCGGGTGGGCAGAGTGTGTGCCAAGACCAGGAGCGTGCCAAGCTCCGTGTCCGCACCGGGCCTGGAATGGATGGCTGGTGGCGGTTGATCCGGTGGCTGCTGTCTCACTCCGGTTCTTGGACCCCGCAGGGACAAAACCCCTTTGATCTGGAGTTTGACCAGTCCAGCCACCTGGAGCCCGTCTTCAACTTCGAGTGCCCGTCCCGTCCTGGTGAGCTGCGGGTGCCCACTCAGGGGGGCTCATCCCATCCCGGACCCTGGCATATTGGCCCTTTGTGTTCCCCCAAAGGCTTTGGGGGGCTGCCCCAGGGGTGGCTATGCTGGGGGGGCGTGGGGCACATGGGGGTGACTTATGCCGGTGGCTTTGCTCCGGCGCAGACATGCCTTCAAGTCAACCCATCGACATCCCTGACGCCAAGAAAAGGAACAAGAAGAAGAAGCGCTGCAGAGCCACCGACAGCTTCTCCGGCAGGTTCGAAGGTGAGTGGGGCTGCCCAGGGGTCCCCCCAGCCTGGGGCCCTCCTGGTGTCCCCAGGCTAGCACAGGGAGAAGGGACAGCCGTGGTGTCCCGCGCTGCAGCAGAGCCAGTGGCTCAGGCGATCTCTCCCCTGGCAGATGTTTACCAGCTGCAGGAGGAGGTGCTGGGAGAAGGGGCCCATGCCAGAGTCCAGTCCTGTGTTAACCTCATCACCAACAAGGAGTACGCGGTGAAGGTAAAGCTCCGCTGTTCAGGGCTGCAGGCCTGGCTCCCTCCCACCCCTGCCTCAGTTTCCCTTTCTGCCCTCCACATCTCGGCCTCATCCGGCTCCCGTGACCATCCAGTGTGGGCACAGGATGATGGTTCATGGGCTGGAGGGGAAGGAGAGGGGCAGGAGTGTGGCAGGGCTGGGCTGTGCAGGGGGGACACCATCCTCTGCCACTGCCCAGCTCTGGGTTCCTGGTCAACCCCCGTAGCCATGCTCCTCTCCCTGTAAATTAGGCCAGACGGGCCATTAAATTAATGCTTGTGACGCGTCTGGGGACTCGGGGCAAGCAGGGGCGTGTGGAGCTGGCAGGGTGGCCAGCTCCCACTTGCCCTGGGGAGGGCTCCGTGTCCCTGCGAGCATGTGGGCACTGAGGGGGTTGGGGCGAGCTGGCTGCTTCTGGGGTCAGGGACGGTGCCTCTGTGTCCCTGTACCCTGCAGGCTCCCAGCTGTGGCATGGGGGGGCTGGGACAGGCCCTGTGTTAAAATGCAGCCAAATGCAAGGGGAACTCTGCTTCCCCTGTTGCCCGGGGGCCCCTTTGGGGTGCCCCAGTGTGGAAACTGAGGCAGCAGGGAGGGCTGCCCAGCAGTAGTGTGCTCTGTGTGCGACCACCCTGCCCTCCCCCTGTGGGGCTGTGGGTGGGGACCTGCTGCCCACCCCATGGCATGTCTGCCAGGCACTCGCCGTGCCAGCACCCAGTGGGGCGAAGAGCCCTTCTCTGCTGCCAAGGCACTGTGCCGGGGCTCGGCGGTGTCACATGGACCTCGCCTTGGCCGTGGCCCCGGGTGGGAGCGGCTTGGCACCGCTGCTGGGAACAGCCTGTTCTGCTGCCTTAACCCCTTCAGGCACCCCCCTGCCTGCAGTTGCTGGCCCTGGTCCCCCCCTCTGACAGCGGTGCCTCTCCCTCAGCCTTCCCTCTTTGCATTTCAGATCATCGAGAAGCGCCTGGGACACATCCGCAGCAGGGTCTTCCGGGAGGTGGAGATGCTGTATCAGTGCCAGGGACACAGGTACCACGGGACAGCCACAGTCCCATCTCTCTGGCCGTGGGAAGTAGGCTGAGACCGGGCTGATGCTCAGGACACCCGTGGGCTGCAGCCAGTCTGCCCTCCCGCACAGCGCTCCCTCCCCTTGGCCTTGCTGGGAGCATCTCAAGGTGACGTTAAGCGCTTTGCCATGACGACGGAGGCCACGGCGGCCAAGTTGGAGCAGTGCTGAGGGGCAAGCTGAGCCGCCACCATGGCGTTTGCCGTCCCGCCACGGAAGGCTGCTGAGCGGGGCTGTTTGTGGAGGGGGACGAGCGAGCCAGGAGGGTCTGCGAGCAATTAGGGAGCGGAGCTGGGCGCTGAAAGTCCCTCTGCCCCCTGGAATGTTGCTGGGGGGCCCCGGCCATGTGGTTTCAATCACTGAAAACCCAGTTTTCCTGTCCCGTGGCCCCCCCCCCGGCGACCTGTGCTGCCTGGGGGTGAGGGGGGATGCAGGAGTGGGGGCACCCCAGGAGGTTTTTTGGGGGGTGCCAGGCTGACGCTGTTGTCCCTGCAGGAACGTCCTGGAGCTGATTGAGTTCTTTGAGGAGGAGGAGAGGTTTTACTTGGTGTTCGAGAAGATGAGAGGAGGTGAGTGCAGTCCTGCGGGTGGCAGGGGGTGGAGCTGGGGCAGTGGGACCCCCCCACGAGCCCCCACTCTGCTCTCGCCCACCCGCAGGCTCCATCCTGACCCACATCCACCGGAGACGCCACTTCAACGAGCTGGAGGCCAGCGTGGTGGTGCGAGATATCGCCAGCGCCCTGCACTTTCTGCACAATAAAGGTGACGTGGGAGCCCCGGGGAGGTGGGGTGATGCTGCCCAGCGTGGGGGGGCGCTGCCCAGCGTGGGGACGGTGCCAGCCCCAGGCACGCAAGGTCAGGCCCAGCTGCATCACGAGGCTTTGGGTGGTGCGGAGCCTGTTCCTCCGGTTTGGCCGGGACGCAGGGCCAGCCGCCGCTTCTGCCCTTCACCAGGATGCAGGCGGTGGTTTGGGGTGGGGAGGGAGGGGCCCCTGTGCCACCCCCAGACTTTTCACCAGGGAGGTGTTGTGAGGATGGATTTTGGCTCTCATTGGCTCTCCTCCCCGCCAGGAATTGCACACAGGGATCTAAAACCCGAAAACATTCTCTGCGAGAGTCCGGACCAGGTGAGTGGGAGCAGCTGGGGGGTGCAGGGGGGGATGCTGTTGGGTGGGGGATTCGGGCCCCCGTGGAAGATGCTGCTGCTGCACACCGTGTGGTGTGAAACATGAAACAGCCAGGCATCAACAGGCAGCTGGAGCGTGAAGCAGGGGTGTGGGTCCCTAGGCCTGTTCCCCCTCTGCCGGGGGAGGGGTGGGGGTCACCGATGGCTCCTTCCTGCCCCCCAGGTATCCCCGGTGAAGATCTGTGACTTCGACCTGGGCAGCGGCATCAAACTCAATGGCGATTGCTCCCCCATCTCCACCCCTGAGCTGCTCACCCCGGTAAGCGTGAGCCCTGGGGCTGGGGGGGCTGTCCCTGGGCCCCCCTAGCTGCCCTGCAGGCGCTGGGGACATGCAGACACCCCCCTGCTCGCTGTTCCCTCGCTGATGCCCTGGGTCTCCCCTCCCTGCGGCGGCGGGATGCGGTTACATAATGCGGGGGGGGGGGGGGGGGGGGGGGCGGGGGGGCTGGCACAGAGCCCGGGCTGCCGCGAGCCTTAGCAACAGCCACCCCGGTGGAGGCGGGCGCTTGCGGGGAGAAGTGGGTCAGGCGAGAGGTGGGGGGGCTCGAGGGGGGCACCGTGATTCCCGCTCCCCCGGTCGTGCCATTTGCATGTGATGCAGACCCTGCAGCATGGACACCCCTCAAGCTTTTGGGGTGACCCCTGTGTTGCAAGGAGCTGCCCCATTTTTCATGGGGGACGCTGAGCCCCCCAGCCCCAAAAGCTCCGCTTCCCTTACCGCCAGCAGCACCCCCTGTGTGCAGCGTTGCCCTGCACCCCGGGGTTTTTGGGTGCTCACGTGCCGGGAAGGGCAGAGCCTGGTCGGCGCTGTGTGTGCGACAGCAGAGGTGGGGGCCACAGCACCCCGCCCTCTCCCTCTGCATTTCCTTACGGGGGGGCAGGGTCTGCGTTTCTGAGGTGTCCCGAGTTCCCCGTTCTCAGCCCGGGGGGTGTGGGGGGGTGTGTGTGTGTGCACAGCTGCCCCGGGCCCTGCAGGGTTAAAGCTCTGCAGTTCCTGTGGTGGCATCAGCTGCTGGGGCTGGCGGGGCCTCTCGTTACGGGGGGGGGGGGGCCTCGGGGGGGCCTCTGGTTACCGGGTGATTATCTGCTGGCTGCAGCTTCGCTCCCTGTCACGAGCCAGTGTGGGCTGTGCGTCACATGCGCTGGAAAGCCCCAGAGCCCCGAGCGGTGGGGAGCGGGCCCTGCCCGGGGTAACTCCCCCCTGCACGCTGGGGGGGCAGGGCAGGCTCCCCCCAGCTGTTCCCAGGCAGCAGGGCGGCCGCTGCCCCACTGAGCCGGTTGGGCGGCAGTGCTGTGGGGTGTGGGTCCAGCCCCGGAGGGGGCTGCACCCCTTTAGGCTTTTATGTTTTCCAGTAGAAGGGGGGTGGGATGTCCCCACCCCCGGCCCCATGGCAGGGTGTGGGACTGGCTGGGCTCTAAGGTCCCTCCAGCCCAAACGGCTCTGTGATTCCGTCCTGTGATTTTTGGGGTGGCAGCCCCCCCACTGGGTGACCCCCAGAGGGCCCGGTCCATGGCATCTCCTGCATGGTGGGGTGCACTGGGAAACCTGGGGGAATGATGTGCCCTGCCAGGAGCGAACCTGGTCTGCACCCACGTTTTGGGGTGTGCAGCCCCATATCTCTGGCAGGACCCCCTGGCTGGTATGGCTGTGCCCCATTGCCCCCCCCATCCTTTGGGGTCGGGGGTGGGGGCCAGGGGCCAGCTCGGGCTCACCCCCACCTCTCCCTGCAGTGCGGCTCTGCTGAGTACATGGCCCCAGAGGTGGTGGAGGCCTTCAACGAGGAGGCGTCCATCTACGACAAGCGCTGCGACCTGTGGAGCCTGGGCGTCATCCTGTACATCATGCTGAGCGGGTACCCCCCCTTCGTGGGCCACTGCGGCTCCGACTGCGGCTGGGACCGGGGCGAGGCGTGCCACACCTGCCAGGTGCGCGGGGGACCCCGGCAGCGCCGAAACCGCCGCCGGTTTGGCAGCACCGCTCCCGGCTCAGCCCCGTTTGTTTATTGCCCCCCCCCAGAACATGCTCTTCGAGAGCATCCAGGAGGGCAAGTACGAGTTTCCGGACAAGGACTGGGCGCACATCTCCTTTGGAGCCAAAGACCTCATTTCCAAGCTGCTGGTGAGAGATGCCAAGAAGCGGCTCAGCGCAGCCCAGGTCCTGGAGCACCCTTGGGTGCAGGGGGTGAGTGTTGTCTACTCCTCACCCCCCTGCCCCAAAAGCCAGGGCGGGGGACACCCCCCGTGGGGTGCCTGGCTCTGACCGGCTGCATTTCATTGCAGTGCGCCCCGGATAACACCCTGCCGACCCCCATCATCCTGCAGAGGTGAGCGTGGGTGGCCTTGGCATTGGGGGGACACACATTCCAGCCCCCTCCCCCCTCCTGGCTCCCCTCCACAGCGAGCTGCGGGCCACTCCGGCCGCTTTGTGGGGTCTCTGCCGCAGCTCACTCTGGGCAGTGGCTGCAGCCCCTGGGTTGGGTCCAAGCCATGGTTTGGGTCTGGCTTGACATGCGTGGCAGGAGGGACACTGCGATATTTGACCCCAACCTCTCTGCAGTCCCCCACGCCCCACCCTGAGCCCCTGCCTCCCCGCAGGAACAGCAGTGCCAAAGAGCTCACCTCCTTTGCCGCCGAGGCCATCGCTGTCAACCGCCAGCTGACGCGGCGCGACGAGGATGAGGAGGAGGAGGCGGAGGAGGAAGCACGACCCATCATCATCAAAGCTACCTCACGGGCCATGCAGCTCTCCCCCCCCTCCGAGTCCAAGCTGGCCAAGCGGCGGCAGAAGAGCAGCCTGGCCAAGGCGGTGGCCGCAGGGCAGCACCTGGTGGCCCCGCTGGCCCTGGTGGCTGACCAAGCCTGAGCTGTGCCCCTCGGACCCGCTGTCCCCCCTGTCCCCCCCTTTCCTTTCTTTCTTCCCCCCTTCACCCCCCTCCCCACCCCCCCACTGTTTCTGGCTAGTGACAAGATCAGGACTCGTCCCTGTGGCTGGTTTCCAAGGTTTTGCTGATCTTGTAGGTGTGTGGGGGTGGGAGGGCTTGTTCCAGATTTTTATTTTTAAAGGTATTAAATCGAGCCTGAGGTTGCTTCACCCAGGGCGCACTCACGGACATCTGACAGACACATGGACTTTTGTTTCCTGACTCTTGGTTTCTGCTCTGACATTCTGCCCCCACCCCGACACCAAAGGACTCTTTGTATCCGCGGCTGCGTTGACGATTTCGGCTCGTTTCATACTGTGAACAAAAGACCCTCGGTGGCGTTTCCAGCATCGGGAGGCGCGTTGTACCCTCGTCCCTCCCCTCGGAGCTGCAGGTCTTTCTCCGATGTTGGGGTAGATTCCCACAAAACGCCCCTCTTGGGGGTCCGGGAGGCAGCTCCCGGGTGCGGGGAGCCCCTCCGTCCCATGCTTTGGGGGGGGGACACACGGTGGGCGTTGTGCAGGGAACCGCTCGGGCCGAGGAGAGATGGTGCCAGCGAGGAGGGAGCAGCGCCCCGTCCCACCGAGCTGCCCTCCCTCCTCAGCAGCCTGCTTCCAGAATAAGCTATTCACCTCCTTGTTTTTTTCCTTTTTCTCCCCATTATTGTTGGTTTTAAACTGCTAGCTGTGCTTCTCCACAGGGCACGGAGAAATGTCTTCCTTTCCTCCCACGGCCTGGCCAGCAGCTCCCGGGGGTAAGGTCAGAGTCGGGGGGGATTGCACAGGCGTCTGGGGCCGTGCTCTTGTGCCGGGTCGGGTGTTGCACCCCTGGTTTTGGAGGGGCTGGTGGCTGTGTCCTCGTGGAGGTGCAAGGCGGTCCAGGGTAGCCGGAGCATCCAAAAAAGAACTGCCCCTCTGGGAATTGTGAGGCGCTTTACGGGAAGCGAAGGACCCCCTGTGAAGCGTGTTAGGGCCTGCTGCAGGGTGGTGCGACCTGGCGTGGCTTCGGGCTGGCCCCGAGGCTGTGGTGGCCAGAGGGACTGGGGGCGCGGCGGGTGCCCAGTGCCCCGGGGGTGTGCCAGTGGGCGAGTGACTGGGCTAGCGGCAGCACCCAAGGGCCATGGCGTGGGGGAGCAGCCTGGGGAGGGCTTGGGATGTGGGGCTGGAGGGTTTGGGGTCAGGGCAGCAGCGCCTGGGCAGCGTGGGGTCTGACGGGCGGCTGGGGCGTTGGGCACGCATGTTCATGCATGTGCATCCGTGTTCATGCATGTGCACGGAGTTGCCCTTTCCTCAGAGCTTGTTTTGGGGAAGGGAGGGAATGCACGTGGGAGAAGGACTTGTGATACTGAATCGCAACGAGGCCCTTGGTTAGTTTTTGCTGCGTAGGGCTGGGTCCGGCCAGCGAGAGGTGCCTGTGCTCGGAGCCGGGATGGCCTCCAGCTCCGCCAAACACCCCCGCACCAAGCCAGAGCGGCAAACCCCCGCTCCCCGCCGGGGTCCTGCTCCCGAGCCGTGCCCGCCACCGTCCCCACGTCCCACCGGGAGGGAGCGTGCCCCCTTGGACAGCCATCTCCTCCCTTCCATCAATGCTTTGGGCTTTGTGTTTTGCAAAGCAGCCTCGGCCCGCGGTGTGCACGCGTGAAGGCTCTGGGAGCTCGCGTCGAGCGGGAAAGAGGCTTCCCCGGGTCTTCAGCTGAGGACAGTCACTGTCTCTGAAAAAAAAAGTTCTCCTTTTTATTTTAAGACTGCTGACAGCAATACTATGCAATATATGTTGTTTTTTGTTTCAGGGAGGAGTGTGTGAGTTATCTTGGGAGATGATGATCTCGGGTGTTGATGGAGTTTGGGGCAGGGACTGTCATTTCTCACCCTTCCTGGCCCTTCTGCCGAGCGGCATCTGTGGGTCAGGGAGGGTGCTCCCCCCCCAAACCCACCTCGCACTTGCGATCTGCCCTCTCCCCCGGGTGCCCCCGGACCCACCACACGGGGTGGGGAGGAGCGGAGTGGTGGCGAGGGGAGATACCCCCCCTGCCCCGCAGGCACCGCCACACCCCAGAGAGGCCTCCTGGGAAAAAAAAAATCCATCTTGATTGTACATTGTTACTTTTTATAGCTTATTTTGGTTTATCAGTTGTAGATAATTCCTTGTTGTCTTATATTAAGAAATACTTGAATGATGTACAGTACGCGATGCCTTGAGCTGGTGTTGTGAAAGCTGTTGTTAATGCTGCACGCTGCAGCCTTTTTTTTTTTTTTTTTAAAAACGGAGGAAAAAACCATGGGAAGGGGATGGTGGGGGGATGTCTCTTGAAATTTTTATCCCCCGTGCTTTTGTTGGCACACGGCGTTTCCCCTCTTCCCATGTGTAAGACCTTTTATACATCGATACGCACCCACTCTTTGGAAGGCTGGCGCGTGGGCTGGGCCACCGTGCCGTGTGGGAGCTCGTCCCCGTGGGCATCCTTGGCCGGGGGTGCCCGCAGCTGCTGCGGGTGTTTGCGTCGAGGGCATGGACGTGCCGAGGAGCGCCCAAGCTCTTTGCTGGCTGCTTGGCTCAGGCTTGGCTTTGTGTTTCGGCTTGGGGGTTTGCTTTGAGCGTGGCACTTGGTGGGGGGACACCCGTGCTGCGGGGGTGGCGAGCTCCTGGCAGCTCCAGTGTGCGTGGCAGGGTCTGTAGAGCTGGGGCACTGGCTCTGAGACACCTCTAGCCCTGGTTGGCAGCGTTGGGGACCCATGGGTGCCTCAGCACTGGGCTGGCTGGGGAGATGCTTGTGCCGCGGCGGGACATCCCCTCCCCGCTGCCAGCGCCTCTCCTGGGGTGGTTTCCAGCCAGATGCTCCCCGACCTGCGGTCCAGCGCCAGCTAACCCTTCTCGCCAATGCCCTTCTTCCTTCTCTTCCTCTTTCAGAGCCTTTACCACGCCCCCACCCCAAGCATCTGTCTTGGAAATCAACTTCAAAAAGGTTTTATTTTAAGCTGGAAATGTTAAGCGTTTTGGCTTCCTCTCACCCCCCCACCCTTCCTTCAGCCCACTAACTCGACTTAGAACTGGTTAGAAATGTTTACTGTGAAGCTAACTTTTTTTTTTTTAAAAACTCAAAACAGGAGAAGCTTTCTCCACTTTACAATTGATGAAGACTGCCAAAGCTGGTTCGACAAGAGTCATGTAAACGCACTGTTGGTTTGTACAGCGGCAGCCCCCGCTCGGGCTCTGGCTGGAAAACAAAACTGAAAATTAAAAAAAAAAAAAAAAAAAAAAAAGGAAAAGAAAACCCCACAAAAACAAGCACTTTACTGTATGTACCAGGTGACCTGATACAGCTGAACTGAAGTTTTCCTTTATAACAATTGTTGATGCCAGAATTTTGTATTCTGTTTTATAAGAATTTAATAAAAATGCATTGAGACCTGCGTGCTCAGCATGTGGCTGCGGGCAGGATGGGCAGTGCGGGGCCAGCGCCTGCACCATGGGTGTTTGGGCAAGTGGTGGGGAGGGAAGTGAGCCCCCCCGCAGTGCTCCATCCAAGAGCTGTGCCTACGACTGCCCTTCCCAGACTCCTTCCCAGGCCACTGCTGGTCCCGAGTGCCACGCAGGACTGGAGCTGCAGGGTGCAAGTTGGGATGCAGGAATGGTTGGCAGTGGCTTGATTCACCTTTCCCAGTAAGGGGGGGTGGTGGGGGTGAGAAATCCCCAAACGGGCTGGGGTGCCCAGTGCAGGCCTGTGCTTTCTGCCAGCCACAAACAGCAGCGTGGAGGCTGCTCTGCCACCCCTCAAAGATGCCCCTGGCCCATCTTCCACCCCTCTTTTATCTGTCAGGTTGTGGAGAGGGAAACTGAGGCAAGTGTGGTGGGATGCTGGGGATATGGGCAGCAGCAGGGACTGGAGGCTGGTGATCAGGATGAGAAGGGCTGCAGGAGCCCTACTGTGCTTTTTTCCCATGGGCAGGGAAAATGAAAGTATGTTAATTTTCAAGGTATTTTCTGGCCTGGTGTAAGTCAGTTTTGCAGCCATGCTGGGGGACAGAGCTGTGAGCCCTCTGGAAGCCATTGCAGCAGCTGGTGGGGACACCTGGCCTGGCACTGCTGCCCCAGCAGACCCCAGTTTTGAGGATGGGGCTGCGAGTTCTGCTGTGGAGCTGCGGCTCCTGGCTCTGCACGCTGGCGAGGGCAGCTCTGGACGGAGAAAGGCCCTGGCAACTTGCTGCCAACAAGTCCGTGCTTCCTGCTTGAAACGTGGTGCAGCTGCTTCCTGCAGCATCTGCATCTAGACAGGATGGCTGCAGGAGTCTCCCCTCGCAGGCTGCTCCAGGATGGCTCATGGTGGGACCAGAGCTGAGGTCCCCTCGATGCAGGGGATGAGGAGCGTGTCCTATTCCACCGTGCTGTTCCTGCTGCTGTTGAACAGAGCCATTGCCCCCTCCTGTCCTCAGGGGCATCATATCTCCACCCTGGACATTTTACAAGCACTCAGCCTTGTCTCTCCCTTTCTGCCCCCCTTGTGCATCCTCCCCTCCTTTCCCTCTTGCATGTTGTCTCACCTGTCCGTGTGTGCTCAGCTATCTGCTCCAGAAGCCCTTCCTGTCCTGCCCTTTGCTCGTGGCCTAGCCTGCAGACAATCTGCCTTCCAAGATGCTGAGTAGCATCCCAAGCAGGTGGTGTCTAAGGGAGCTTAGCTGTGAAGGCTGAGTTCGGTTTTAATCCCTGTAAAATTTCTTTGCGTGGCCCTTTTTCCCTGCATCTGCCCCTAGAAAGTGCCTGGTAGTTGGAAACCATCGCAGAGCACGTGCAGAGAAGGGCAGCTCCAAAAATAAACCAATGCTGGGGCTAAAATAACCTGCATCGCTACGGTGCTTGAGCATCAGCCCAAAATAGGCTCTCCCGCTGGGATAAGGGCGCTATAAATAAGTCTGCGATGATCTGCACTGGAGAAAAGCCCCGCGGCAGGAGCAGCAGCGATGCCACCCACGTTGGCCTGATGGCACCAGGAGAGCGAGGGGGCCACTGCAATGCTACTGGGGTGGCCTGGGTGACATAGTGGGTCAGCCGGGCTTTGAGTGATGTGGTGGCTCGAGTCAGTTCTCCTCAGGGTTTAATGGAGCCGTCAGGTCATGATGGGATGTGAGTGGCTGCGGCGCTTGGGTGGCTGGTGGGGTTGTGCCTGGGACATGGGCCTCATGATTCCTCTTCTCCCCGGCTGAAGGTGGAAATGAGGGCTTGTTCCTGGAGCAGGGGGTTTGGCATGGCCCACCTGAGCTCCCCTCTGGCTGACACCCACGTTGGCTCTGTCTTTGCTGCGCAGTCTCCTCGGAGCTTCATTTTGTCTTAACGTCACTCCTTTGAGACGAGCCAGGTAAGAGCTACCTCCGCATCGCTCGCTTTTGCTTGGAATACATACTCCAAATGTATTTTGTTGTTTCTGCAAGGTAAAGAGGGACCAGGTGTCCTCTGCCACCGAACTCTGAGGGCTCTGGTCCCACCAGTTTCATTCCAGCTGCTCATAGCTTGTCCTCGTGGAACGCTCACCCTTTATTGCCAGCCCTGTATTTAGCCTTCATCTCACCCTGAGTCCCCCCGAGTCCCTGCCCAGCGTTACTGCTGCGGTTGGGCACCCATCATCTTGCCATTGCCCCGTCTAAACCAGTGCTGCCTTTTGCCGAGCCCCTGATGTGTGAAGAAATCTGTTGGCTATTGTTTTGCCAATAGACAGGGTTGATGGACACGACACGGACAGCAGCACAGAGAACGGACTTCCTTTACTGTCTGTTTCAGAATGGTACAGAAACGCTACACTGCGAGCAGCTAGAGAGAGAAGCCAAGCAGCACAGCAAACCAGGCAGGCAGCGCATCTAATCATTGCTGCATAGAAATAGCGGCAGGGGTTAAGAAAGTGTACATCATCAAGTGCCCTAGTACCATCATCCGGATCCGCAGTCGCGGGGGAGCCCCAGTTGCAGCGAGGATTTGGAGAGCCTGTCCCCACGACTGGGAGGCCCTAGGCAGCGTGTCCCCTCGTAGGTGAGGTCTCCAGAGTCGCTGCAGGAGGGTCCAGCTTTTATACTGGTGAACAAACAACTCCCAAAATGGCAGGTGCGGAAACATCTGGTGTCCCTCTCCCCACTGAATTCCACTCGAAGCCTGGCCAGAGCTCAGGGTGGAACCCAAAGGGGTGGCTCTCTCTTGTTTTGGACACATCTAGACGTCTGAAAAACATCTCTGCAGCATACCCCGGGATAGCAGGGGAGCGGAGAGGTGGTCACTGGTGCCCAACAAGCGTCACAATAAAGCTTCACCTGCCAACAGCACATTTATAAAAACAGGCTACTTTGGCAAGGTAGGGATGAAGATACATCGTTTGTGCACTCAGTATCACACGTATTCGCTGTACACATTACAGGTGGACACATATGAGTGATACAATAGACGTGTGATCAATCCCACACCTATTAGCTGGGCTGTGGGGCTGTCAGGTTCTGTAGGTCAGCTTTGGTTCAGGGCCTTTTGCTCAGGCCCCGGTATTTCAGCTATCGGACCCACAAATAACGGTGCTGTGCTGTTTTTAGAGCGTTTGTTCTCAGGTTTATTCCAGGGATGTTTGAAGTCTCTATTCTTGGACTGTTTCTTTTGTCTAATACACCGCTGCTTGCTGCTGTCGGTTCGGGAACGCTGCAGCAAACCCCTTGCCCCATCCCACAGAGCCAAGGTGACAGTGTCCCACAGATTTCGGGGCTATCCGTATTATCCCTCATTTCTGTAGCTGTGTTTTCACTTTGGTCCCGAGCTGAGCCTCTGGATGCTGCCACAATGCAGATCATCCTTGTTATTTCATCATGCGCCAAAGAAATGGGGTCTAACGAGCCACGGCAGGATGAGTGAGGCGCAGAAGAGGCTGGTGGTGCTGGGGAGATCAGTGTCGAACCGGGGGGATCACCCGCACTGTACCCCTTTGGTGGGCATCAAATTCCCTCCCAGCATGACAGGGAATCACAGAACAGTTTGGGTTTGAAGGGACCTTAAAGCCCCCCCAGTGCCACCCCCTGCCATGGGCAGGGACATCCTCCATAGCCCAGGTTGCTCCAAGCCTCATCCAGCCTGGCCTTGGGCACTGCCAGGGATGGGGCATCCACAGCTTCTGGGCAACCTGTCCCAGTGCCCCCCACCCTCTGTGGGAAGAATTCCTTCCTGATGGCCCATCTCCATCTCCCTCTTTCCCTTTAAACCCGTCACCCCTTGTCCTGTCACTCCCTGCCCTTGGAAAAAGTGCACGTCTTCCCTGGCAGGCGCAGCACCCCCCTCGAAGATCCCACTGTGGATGGCCTGGCCGTGGATTTGCTGGGATTTGGGAGCAGGGAATGCTCCAGCGGGGAGGTTTCCTCCTCCACCACCTCTGTCCGCACCAGCGCCAGCTGAGCTGGACGGTCACGCACCTCCCGGTCAGGGCCAGGGCCTCTCGGTGACCCCCCGGCAGCGCTCCTGGAGCCGAAGGGACCGACCAGCCGGTGCCCACCTGCCCTGGGACCAGGCTGCAGGCCACCCCCGCCAGAAATCCCCAGTGTCCAGCCGCCCGGCTGGACGCAGGCAGCAGTCTTTAGCTCCCTCTAATGTTTATGGCCCGAGTGAAGCATCAGAAGCCGGAGAGGAGCAAGCAGGGACCGGGGCAGGCGCCCAGATAGCACCTCTGTGAGTAAAAAGCGTGAGGCCCAAATGCGTGGAAGCAGCTCGGCCGGCGAGGGGGTGAGTGTGCGATGTGCCGAGCAAACGGCGTGAGAGACCACAGGGTGCAGGGTGTTGCAGACAGAACGCGGCTGTGTTTAATGCTCAGCTATTAGTAACGTAAGAAAGGTTTCACAGGAAAGAGCTAAAGGTTTCTGCCATTCCCGCACGCGCAGACCAGGTGCCAGAAGGGACTATAGGACGCCAGCTCTGGACTCTGCATAGCTGTGGCTGCGGGCGTTTCCTAAACTCGCCCACGTAAAGCGTAACACAGCTTTAAAAAATGAAGCAGAAAGCTGCCAGCGCGTAAGGCAGCAGGAATAGGTGTTTGATGACATGATACAAAACCAGGTTGGAAGCTCTCGATCCAAATCAGCAGTGGAAGCCCACTGCTGCGGTGGGCCAGTACAACGTCTGGCCACAGCGAGACCCCCGAGTGTGCAGGGGTCAACACAGGCACTGCAAGGCAGAGGCACGGGGCACAGGAAGGGCAGGCAGGACGTCTCCTCACCACACGCATCCAACACGTCTGCTCCGGGGTGGATGGGTGCGCACCTCCCAGCACTGAACACAGATCAGGGGACGGATAAGAGGGAGAAGGGGAATGTAATTACCCTGCGAAGAATAAATCACGTTAACGGTTCAGTTACTGAGATCACGGCAAGGCAGCGGCACAGCCTCTTAATTAACCACCTGCTTTTCAGAATCCTCCCCCCAGCCCCCTGCCATCTTCCACCTCGCGCTGGCTGGCAGGTGGATGGCCATCGGTGGGGATGCGCTGGCCAGCGTGCCCTCCTGCCGGGATCTCACAGGATCTCGGTGGCAGCGGGCCATGACCAGGTGAGGGATCAGGCTGCTGCGGATCAGCCTGTCCCAAGCAGAGCCGCAGCACGACAGGGTTACAGCCACGGTGCTGCCGGTAACGTGTGCTCCAGCCCGGTGTCAGCAGCGGCCCGGCGCTGCAGGCTGATCGTCCCGAGGCGCTGCTGGCACAGCGCCGGGTGTCGTGGGGAGCGGGGAGGCTCGGGGCTCTGCTGCAGAGGACGGGCTGGTATGTGAGAGCAGCAAGGGAGCTCCCTCCTCCCACATCCTCTCCCCCCTCCACACCCCAAGCGGACCCTCCCCACGGCCCAAACCTCCCTCGCTCCTCACCCCCAGCACTGACTCCCTTCGCCCCTGTAACGCCCAATCTCCCCTCTATGAACCGCCCCCCCATTCCTCATCCCTCCACGAGCTGTTCTCTGGGCCCCGCACCCCTCATCTCCTCCGGAACGGCTCCCCTCGCAGGATTGCCCCCTCGGAGAGGGCTCTTTCTCCCCTCAGGGATCGCCCCATCAGAGATGGCCCCTGTCCCCTCACCCCCCTCAGAGATGGCCCCTGTCCCCTCAGAGATGGCGCCTCACCCCTCAGACACCGTCCCCTCTCCCCCCTCGGAGATGGCCCCTCTCCCCTCAGACACCGTCCCCTCTCCCCCCTCGGAGATGGCCCCTCTCCCCTCAGACACCGTCCCCTCTCCCCCCTCGGAGATGGCCCCTCTCCCCTCAGACACCATCCCCTCACCCCTCAGACGCCGTCCCCTCACCCCACTCGGAGATGGCCCCTCTCCCCTCAGGGACCGGCCCCTCACCCCCCCGGGATCGCCCCGCTCCTCTCCCGGCCCCGCCCGCCGCCCCACGCCCTCTCCCCGCCCCGCCGCCGCTCCCCCCCCGGCCCGGCCGGCGCCGCGCCGTGCCCCATGCGCCGCTGCTGCCCGGCTCTCTGCATCAGCAGCACCGGCAGCCGCCGCGGCGCCGCCCGCCCCGCCGCCATCGCCGCCCCCCTCCCGCCCGCCGCCGTGTCCCGCCCGCCGCTCCTGGTGCTGGTGCTGCTGCAGCGCCGCCCCGCGCCGCCCGCTCCTGCGCCTCCGCCGCACAAGATGGCGGCCGGTGGGAGCGGCGGGGGCCCCGGGGGCCTCTCCTCCTCCTGCCCGCAGCCGCCGCCGCCGCCGCCGGGCAACGGCGCCGCCGCCGCCGCCTGCACCAACGGCGCCCCCCCGTCGCCTCCCGGCCTCACCTACAACCAGTGCGGCGCTGCCAACCCGGCGGCGAGCGGCGCGGGGGGCCCGGCGGTGGCGGCGGCTGCGGGGGCGGCGGGGGCCGCCGGGGGGGCGGGCGGCCCCGGCGGGGCGCTGCAGCGGGAGCCGGTCTATAACTGGCAGGCGACGAAGCCGACGGTGCAGGAGCGCTTCGCCTTCCTCTTCAACAACGAGGTGCTCAGCGACGTGCACTTCCTGGTGGGGAAGGGCCGCGGCTCGCAGCGCATCCCGGCGCACAGGTGGGCCGCGGGCGGGGCGGTGGGCCGCGGTGGGCCGCAGGGGTGCCCCAGGCCCGGTGGCGGCCTGGACCGGCCTTGGGGCAGGGCCCTAGGCCCCGCGGGGTGGTCGTGGGTCGCGGGGCTCGCCGTGGGGGTGATGCGCCGGCGGGGAGCGTGGGTACGGGGTTTGGGCTCCTGTGCCTCCCCCACGGGTCGAGCAGGGGGCTCGGGTGAGCTCACCCCGCGGTTTGGAGCTGCCGAGCTCGGGGACGCGCCAGCCTCGGCGAGGCCCAGCTCCGCTCCGGGCCCGAGGGGGCACCGGGACCCGGCAGCCCCGGAGCTTTGCCCCCCCCCCCCGGTGTGGTCCCTGCCCCTCGGCGGGTCGGTCGCGGTGGTCTCGGATAAATGCCGTGCGTCGCGTTACTGTTACCGGCCCCGGTGACGGTCCCGCTATCGGCTGAGTGTTCTCCCTGGAGGGGAGGTGTGACTGGGGCCAGCGCAGCGGGGAAAACCCAAATCCCTGGGTCTCGCTTGGAAGCAATCCTGGGTTGTGTGGGCAGTGGGGAGAGGGGGAATGGCCTCCAAGATTGCCTGATCTCTGCTGACCGAAACGGGGATCGGTGAGCGATGGGGATGGAAAGGAGGGAGCAACCGTTTGAGAACCCACATTGCGGCCACAGCGTTTTCCCCTAAAACACTACCTTCTGTTGAATCTTTTCTGAAGCCCTGTATTTTGGGGGGTAGCCCACTGCTGCAAAACTAACCCCACGGTTCTGGAAGAGCTGTGTTGAGAATGACACCTGGGTGTGAGGTACCCGGCGGAGGTTCACGCTGGAGGCCGAGCTGCCATTTAGGAGTTTGCAGCTCTGAGCCGCTCGCGGGCGGAGAAGCTGGGGACGCACAACCGCTGTGGCTGACTGACGTTCGGCTGCTTCTTGGAGCAGCTCCAGTGAATTGATGGGTGCCACTCGCAACCCACCGCTCCGGGAAGTGCCTCTGCTCGGCTGTACCAACAGCAGAGGCAAGAGCCTTTCGCTCGAAGAGGGGGCCCGCTTTAATGGGGGAAGGCTTATTGGCGCACTTAAAAGCGGTGCTTGGCAAAGGGAGCCTCGCTCCAAACTATCGCCTTGCTTGCATGTGCTCACGGTCCCCTTTGGATTTCCCTTTTTCTCTCGCTTTCTGAACAAATCACACTTGTTCTAGGCTGGTTTGAGCATTTGGGGTGTCAGTTCTGCTCTCTTATAGTTTGCAGCTTAATTAATATTTGAGTAAGCTCACTCCTGTCCTCAGAACTAGGCTTGCTAGGTGGGGAGGGGCAGTGTTCAGCCCAGAAATAAATGGAAAATAAATGAAGCTTAAAAAAAATAGCCCCAAAGTGAAATGCTGCTTAATTGCTCTGAAATCCATCTGGTGCTCTGGGTGGTAAAGATAGAACGGAGTGTGTCACGCCGTGACATCCCACTGACAGATTATATAGATTTTAGCAAAAGTTGCCTGTATGCTGTTACAGTTGGGATATCCTGATGTTTCATGAAGTATCGTGGTTGTTTCAGAAACAGAGAGCTTAAAATAGACCCACCCAGACCCCTTCAGTGCTCAGTTCTCCCACGGCAGCCTGACAGCAGAAGATCCTTTGCGCTGGGACTGAGTTGCAGAGCAACCATGAGTTTCGTTTGAGAGGCGCTGTGTGGCTCCGGCGGCCGAGGGCAGGTGTCTGTGTTTGGTGCTAGGTGTCTGAAGTAGCGCACAGGTCGGTGTTTCTGCGGCCGGGTTTTGTCCTGCTAACCTTTAGACTGGGCCAGGTATAAAGTGCGGCTGCGGTAGGAGCATATCCCTGTATGGTTCTTCGATGGCAGCTCGTGGTGCCTCAGGGAGTGGTCTGCAGCATCTTATTTGTCACGTTTGTGTGGCTGCAGGGCGCACTAGAAATTGCTGGCTTGGACAGCAGTCTGGTGAGTGCAAACAGTCCGAGCGCTGCCGTGCTGCGGGAGCCGGAGGTGGTAGTGCGGCTGCTCCCTGGTTGGGCTCCTCCGGGAAGGAGCGGAGGTGATGGAGGGAGTTGAATGCTGTGAAAGCCCTGCTTGTAGGCAAATGGCATAAGTGGCTGTGCTGGGTTGGACGGATGGTTCATCTATCCAAGCATGTGTCCTGTGAAGCGCCTGCAGCCCTGAGAAGAGCAGGTGTTTTCCACCTTCAGGAGGCTCCAGACCTTGTGGAAGTTGCTTGCCTACCCTGGAGCAGGCTCAATCCCTGGACCTTGAGCTTGTTCCCTCCTGCTGCTGCATGAAGAAGATGGAATGGCCATCAGCTTTTTTGGTGTCAAGGCCAGACCGAGCAGGCTGCCTTGAAGCTTCACGTTCCTAACGTGGCCAAGGTCAACGTGTTGATTAGGCCCAGGAGTAAGAGGGAAGGGTTTTTTGTCTGCTTCACTGAGCACAACGTCAGTGAGATCAGAAGCATATAAACCTCATCAGCCAGGAGCTGCATGGGTGTGATAATGGAGCTTGTTAATTGGCCAGAAAACGTGGCCCAAGAGGGAGCAGGGCAAGCGTGTTGCCATGCACCCGTGCATAGCCCAGCCTGGGAGATCTGCAGCTTGGGGACAGTCTGAGTAGGCTTTTGGCTGCTGTTTCCACGTGTGTCTCTTCTGAGCTCCTCCTGTCTTTCCTTGGATGCATACCTGCAGCCTCGTGTGCCAAGGTGTCCCACTGCTCAGTCCGGGGGTTGCCTGTGAAGGGCGTCTCCTGCGGGGTTTTGAACCTGCGCGTTTCACCTGGTGTCTCTAGTCCTTGCGCTGGAGGGATGCAGCCAGCAAGCGATCATCATTCATTAGCTTCTTGTCACCTGCGGCTTTGCCGAGCTCCAGCACATCACGTGTGGCTCTGTTCCTGGAATAGGCCTTCTAGGATTTCTCCGCAGGGGAGCGGCTGGAGCGGGGAGGTGGGCTGGGGTGGTGGGGTAGTTGCAGTTCGGGAGTGGATTATTTTGTTGTCGGTATTACCGAGGTGCCTAGAAAGGGAGCAGGACTGTTGGGTATACAAATTAGCCCAGGTGACAGGCGGAGATGCCAAGGTGACAAGGAAGCAGTGAAAACTGATGGCTAGGCAGCTAGAAGTAGTGGAATAAAAGGCATTTTCTTGCAGGCCTTCAAAAGCCTTCAGAGTCAGCTTTGGATCCTCGGGAAGACAAACGAAGTTGTTAACCTCATGGAAGTTCCTGTGAGTCGCACTGCTCAAAGGCAGTTTGCTTTGACTCCTACAGGTGTAGAGGGAGTGGCGAGAAAGCAAGCGTTGCTTTCTTAATTCCTTTGCTTCTGGTCGTTTCTCTGCATCCTTTCCGTAGCCCACTTTGCTTTGGCCACCATGCCGTTGTTTAAAAACAACTCCCTGTTTGGATTCTTCCGACAGAGGTGGGTCACTGCGCTGAACCTGCACCGTGGAGTCCTGTGTGCGTCTGGCACCTGCTGGCATCCCTTTGGGCTGTCCAAAAATATCAGGCTGACTTGTCCCTGGGGGAAATGGAAGAAAAATTGGAGGGTTTTATTCTTTTTATGCCTGTTCCAAATGGCTGCCTGCTCAGTGAGGATTATACTGTGCTGGCTGGGAGAAGGGAGATTTCAGAGTGCAGCGTACTTAGTTTTCAGTCGCAAATGATGCCTGTGGTTGTCTCTCCACCGTTGCTGCTTCTGTAGGAACAAGGATTTCTGTTTCATCTGGCAATTCTAGTATTGTGAACAAGGTTTTTTTTATTGGTTCTTGGCATTTTTCTTCAGCATTGTTTGCTAGAAATACACGTGTGTACTTTTTTCTGTAACCACTGTGGTTTGTCCCTTGCTCTTAACGGATCAGAAACAATGCAACCCAGCTCGTCAGCCAAACTGTCCGGCACGGCAAGCAAGCCTGGCACGTCCACGGCACTTCGCTCTGTTGTGGCTGTGGCAGGCCTCCTCAGGCTGGGAGGGGAGTGAAAAGCAAGAAAATGAAAATTTTGGTTTAAAAGGAGAAGAAAAAGGCATCTGTGTCTTTTCCTACTGTAGCAAAATCTCCCCGAGATTGTGCTTTCAGTGGCAGTTTCCTTGGGGTCCCGGTACTGGCGGTTCCTGTCTCGTGCCTTCAGGCCTGTGCAGTTTTCTGCCCGCAGTTCTTGACGCTTCTCTGTCGAAGTGTGCATCAAACTGCGGCAGCAAGAGCCCCTGATTTTCCAGCTTCTTCCTGTTCGTGGTCGGTTGGAGAAGTGGTTGCAGCAATCGCGTCTTCAGCCTGGGCTCCCCTGCTCCCCCACGCTGCTGAGCTGACCTTCGTGGCCTCTGCTGCGTTTCCCTTCGGGGAACTGCTGGGTTGCAGACAGCAGGAACAAGATTGCTTTCCTGGGAAAAACCTGCCTCTGCATTTTCAACCAACCAACGTTGCCAGGGTGGCTTTTCCCAGGCGTAAGGCAGGTACAGCAGCTTAAATATGCACAGGCCTCAGCAGCCCCGCTCTGCGCCGGCTCCTAGAACAGGAGTTGGTGTTTATCAGTGAGGGAAATCATCTTGTTTACATAGGACTGCGGGAATATTTATTTTCGGCCTCAAACCTGGTTTGTGGGAATTCTTGCTTCCTGTTTCTCTAGGGCCGATAACATGCCTCACGCCGTTAATGGCCACGTAAACTCACAGCGGTGCGAGTGGGGTTTGTGTGCACCTAGCGGTGCTGGTGTGCTTCGGGTGAGGTTTTCCCTGCCTTAGGCCAAGCCTGGAGCAGGCTGTGTGGGTTTAGGGTTAGGGTGCCGCGGGAGGTGCTGGCATCCCCAGCTCCCGCTGCCATTCGCGTGTGTTGGGAGCTCGCTCTGCTGTCACCAAGGATGCCTGCCTGGGGAGAAGGGAGGGGGCTGGGGGTGTGCGTAGTGACAAGCTTTCCCTAAGTGTCTCCGGGCCGTGGGGAATTGCACCAGGACCTGGGCTCTGTCCACTGAAAGAACTCGAATTTCTCGGCTGTGTCGTTAGCTTCTCAACCTCACGAATGGCCCGGAGGCTCCCACGAGGACTTTGCAGAGCAGCCACGTATATTCTGTTCCAGGACGCAGTCTTGTCTCTGAGGAAGCGTTACTGTGCTGCAGGCTGGGACAGGGCTGCAAATGAAGTCGCTTGCAGCTTCGGTGTTTGGGCAGTAACCCAACAGAAAGCCTGACGCTCCCTTCTCTTGCACAACGCTGGCGCGTTAGAGCTGGGCAGGATTTGCTTTCCCTGGGGCTGGCCTTGGGGAATAGCAGCCAGCCTGGGGTGTTTTTTGAAGGTGAGTATGGCTTAATGTAAGTGGTTTGTTTTTTCCTTGTTTGTTTTTTGATGTTAGGTTTGTGCTGGCCGTGGGCAGCGCCGTCTTCGATGCGATGTTCAATGGGGGAATGGCCACAACTTCGACAGAGATTGAGCTGCCCGATGTGGAGCCTGCTGCCTTCCTCGCTCTGCTGAAGTAAGCTTCTCGTTACAGGATAACTGGGATGAACGGACTTAGGGGAGAGGAGGATATTTTTAATGAAAGCAGTGAACCATTCTGTGGAGTGGAGATTAAGTTTCTATATAAAATGCCTTTGTGTTGATCTGTTTGAGGGTGTTTCAATGCTGGTGTTAAATCTCTTTTCCTGGTTAAAAGTCAAGTGTAGCTACAAAAATATCACTTATGCTTTGGTTTAGCAGTCATGAGATGAATATGCTATCCTGCTGCTGCTCTGCAGGATGGGCAAAACTGAACAGGATAGTTTATAATTTCATAAATACGTTGTTACATATGGTTGCACCGCGTGCCTGCGGCAGCGGGGAGGTGTTCTGGTCAGCAGCTGGAGTAGGTGTGCATGCAGGCCCTTGTAGTTAAGTTGATGCTCACATTCTTCAGACTTCGTCTCCTAAATCCTCGTTCATGAATTGGTTTGTTTTGATCCAAATGCTGTTTGAGAGAATTGGGGAAAAGTAACCCTCTTAAACTTCTGTAGGTTACAAATACTTGGAGCCCATTCAGGTTATGGGCAAATGAGCAAGTTACAACAGGTAGGCACGGGTGTGAAACGAGTGTCAGCCGTTCTGTACGGTGTCTCCCCCTGTGCCTGTTTTATTGATGTTTTGGAGCGCTGGTTCTGAATTTACCCTTCCAGCGTGCCTTGTGAGCCCGCACGCTGGGGGAAGCGGGAGGAAGGGGCCGTGACATCCTATTGACCGATTTCTTTAAGCTCGGCTGGTGCCGTATCGCATCCAGCAGCCATCCTGAATGTGTGCTGAAGTCATTGTCCAGTTTCCATAGGTTTTCTGTAACCTACTTCCATGAGTTTCCAGGCCTGTGCTCTTGACATGTTCCCCGCTTGCTTCCTGCTGGGAACAATGACTATATATAGCTCTGGCACACTTCTAGCTTTACCTTCAAAAAGTGCTTCGGTCATGACTGTGCTATCTTAGATTTTAAATTGATCTTTGCTGGAATGAAAGGCCAGAAATAATAGGGAACCCTTAGCCTTCTCCCCTTTGGCTCATTTTAAACCAGGCACCAGCACGTGGGGAATCCCTCTAATTGGCCATGACTGCCAGCCAGGCAGATCTCTCTGAAGTGCAGGGTTGGTATCTGTCTGTAGAACTTAGAGAAGCTAAAGTACCACGTGAATTAGAGGCAAAGTCATGGTGTTCCCCTGCCAGTGCTGAGATTTCAGCACTTGTATAAATACGGTCCTGGGAGAGAACCCTCATCTGAAAAGGCTAAAGTGGTGAGTTTTAGGTGGATTCCAATGGAAATGTGTATATTTTGCATAGGAGGAATTGTGGGTGGTTACCGTGTCGCAGTGCCCCCACAGCTTGCAGTTCTGCTGCGGCAGCTGTGCACGCGCTCTGGTGATACTTAGATTCTTAAATCTAGAATCGAGCTGTTGCTTTTAAAACGCTCAGCACTTAAAGGTGCCAGAGGAAGTGTGGGTGCTGCGCTCCGGTAGGAAGCTGAGCAGGTACGTGGTAGGAACCTTCCTCAAGCAAAACCAGTCCTTCCAAGCACTGATCTGAAGTGGCAGCTGGTCCTTACAGATGTCTCTGGACTTGGTCCAAGCCCTGACCTAAAGCTGTAGGATCAGGCACTTATCGAGGGACAAAGTGCCCATCCTGAATACTCAGCAGAAGGTCCCTTCTGGACACTAGATTGTGGCTGTGGGCTCGTGGCCTTTAGTAGGTTTGTGGCAGTTGTGCAAGAGATCCATTATTATTATTGTAACCCAAAAAATATTCTTGATTGTCTGGGGTTATGATCTAAATCTTCTTTTAAATTGATACTACACTTTTTCCACAGTTGGAGCCTCCTCTTAGTGTACTGTTTGGAATATCATAGAAATAAATACTAAAGCCATTGCAGTAAACGGAACTGGTTGTTTTTAGAGCAACTGTGCTCTTTAAGCTTGTGATAAAAAGGATTACTTCATGAAAATAGGGCTGGGGAAGGGATGTGTGCAAAATACATTCATGGGCCTGTGGCTTGGTGCTGTTATTAACAGATGCTCTAGAGCAGCACAAAAGCCCGCTTTCAGCAGCGATGAGAGCGCTTCCCTTCCTCTGAATCCCACTGTTTATGCTTCCCTGAGTTGCATCCTGGCCCTCTCTGGCTGGAGGACCAGGAGCTCCACTGGTGCTCTGCAGGGAGTCCCTCCAGGCAGGGACACTGGCATCCCCCTGGGCGAGCCCCGCTGCTGGGGGCAGCCTGCGGAACAGCGGCTGAGCCCCTTCGGAGAAACAGCCTGCGGAACGCCAGGCACAGTTGACACGCTTAACGGTACGGCCCTGTGCTTCGTGCACTCGGATCCCGGTTGGCAAATGCTCGACTGGTTAATGGACAGTCAACAAGAACTCCTCGGCGTGGGGTTAGGACTAACGTGGAGTGTGTCGGTGGTTTTCCTGCCCTCAGCCAGGGGGTTCCTGTTGTCTCTGATCAGCAGGCTGGGGTCTGAGGGGCTCGGTCAGGCTGGCTGTGAAGACCTTTGTTTGTGTGAATGCACCGCCTTGTTTTGGCCTCACAGCGAGGGCTGATGCTGCGCTAGCGGCGGGGCAGCCCTTGTTTTTCATTTCAATTGACTCGTGCTTTATGCTGAAGTTGTGCCGTGCTCCAACATCCGTATCACAAACGGGAAGGGTCCCGTACGTAGAGGGAGCGGGGTCTGGAGGCGACAGACTGCGGTGGATGTTGGAGTGCTCCTCATCGCTTCTGAATTCCTGTGTAACACGGAGCTTCTCCTCTGGAGCAGACCCACGGGATTGAATTTTTGTCCTCGTTTAGTCTAACTGAAGAGCCCAAACTGTTAATTTTAAGTGCACTTGGCCAGAGACCCGTCTAGCCTAGCCTATGTGGCAGGCTGAACAGCTCGCTGGCTGTGGGATGCTCGGCAGTTCGAGGTGCTTCGGCAGGTAGCCTGTTTCATTCATCAGAAGTTACGTTCTATAAGCATTTCTTAAAGAGTTTTTTTTTTTTTTTAACAAAAAAGCTCTTTGGTAAACCAGAGTCAGTGGAAATGATGTGAAACCCCTTCCATCTCTCAGGGAATGGGGCCGGGATGATGGGCGAAAGCAGAAACGTGGGGTTTATGCATTGCAAGGGGTTTTACCCTGTTACCTTACTGGCTTCACCAGAGCGCTGTTTGTTTGCGTGTTTTCAGATTTCTTTATTCAGATGAAGTTCAGATTGGACCAGAGACTGTTATGACAACACTTTACACAGCTAAAAAATACGCAGTCCCAGCCCTTGAAGCTCACTGCGTGGAATTTCTTAAAAAAAACCTCCGAGCAGACAACGCGTTCATGCTGTTGACACAGGTGAGTTCGCACGCGTTTGCGTGGAGTCCCTCGAGTAAGGTCCATCACAGCAGGAAAACAGAAGTTTTCTGGGTGTTGCGGAGTTATCGCCCCAAACGGAGTGGTTGGGGGTCACTGTGATTCCCTCCTCGCAGGCCCCCAGTGCTGCTGAGTAGGTTCTCACAAAGAACAGTGAAACACAGCAAGTGTTGCTGCCGTTTCACGTGTGTTTTCCCTTTCGGTGTGAGCTGGGGAAGAAATTAATAAGGTGGAAAAAATTCACCTGCCAGGAAGAAATGTGAAATGAGAGGATTTTGGCTTGTTCAGGACTGGTGTAATAAGCTTTCTGTGTGCAAAGCTTGCTGCATGTGGCTGGGCAGACCTTCTTTGGGGGCTTTTTTTGCAACTGTTTCCCTCAAAGGGGGATGAAAGAGAAAAAATGCAACTTTATCATGAGCGCTTGGGTTTACTTTCCCAGGAGAGGAACAGAGTGATCTCCTCCTCGGCCTGTTCCAGCACCCTCCCGCTGTACGGAGGCATGCACACCTGGAGTACAGGGCAGCTGCCTTTCCTGTCTGTGAGGCCGGTTGTGCGTCCTCGTGCCCCTTTGATCCCTTCTGTGATGGTCGGACTCCTCCATCTTTCGTTGGACGCTCTCAAGCAGCAGAGTAGTGACAGTGTTTGCCACTTCTGCTCGTTTTGGAGAAGAGTGGGCTTTGCACGCAGGTTGATAGAAGCAGCATCGCTGTCCTTCCCATTTCCTAGACCCGTGTTCTGGTCCTTGCTGCCCTCCCTGCTCACAGCTGATGACGTGTCAGTGACTGCCACAGTGCTGTCACCTGTGGGAGGTGTAGGAGCCAGAAACAGGCATTGTGTGTGCGAGATGCTTTCCTTTAGGGAAGGGGCATGCTTTTGACTGGCTCCGGAGGAATATCTGCTCAGCCAGCTCGGGAAAGGTGCTGTGATTTCTGATGTGAACTCTGCACGGTGTGTTTTTCACAGCCACCCTGACTCGGGCACCAGCACACTAAGGTGGTCTGGCTCCGGGGGTTGTCCTGGCTTGCCCAGCGTATCTGGCTTGCCCGGCGTATCTGGCTGCAGGCTTTTTTCCTCATCAGGAGTACAAGCGTGTTTCGGGCTCTGACTGTAGCTGTCGCATCGGCGGCAGCGGCTACACCAGCAGTTTGCTTGCAGAAATTGAAGCGGTGTTGCCCTAGAGCAGCGCTGGCCCGAAGCAGTCGCTGTTGAGCTCTGTTAGCTGTGCTTAGGCTGGGGTTTTCTTTGAGCTTAAACATTTGGACCAAGTTCTCAGAGCAGTTCCATGTTACGTTGCTGTTGCAGACGCTTTGCTCCTGGAATCCAGCTATTGCTGCAAAATACCACCTCCCTCTTCAAGCATCTTTTTTTTTTAACTTGGCCCCTTTCCACATGCCATAACCGGGCGAGGCAGCCTCTGAGCAGTGGGGGAAGTACAATGCACCTCCCTGGAGAAGATGTAGGACTTGAAGAATCTTGCTTGAGTGATGGTAGCCAAACCTGCGCTCCCTCTGATGTGTGGTAGGACAGTTGTAACTCTTCAGCTGCAGCACTCCTGTTCTTTGGGTTCCGCAGCCTGTGGTCGGAAGGGTCAGGAGCTGTTAGCCGGGAGCCGAGAAGAGAGCTTTCCCGTAGGCTGCAGTTTTGAAGAAGGGTCTTAGGCTAGCCATCACCTCACAGGGTTCAGGGTGTCAACTTTTTGGTGGTGTTCTTTGTGCAGGGGTCTTCGCGGCGTGCTGTCTCTGCAGCCTGACTCGGCAGCTTTGGCACAGTAACATGTAGGTTCACGGTGAGTTCCTTGCACGTCACAAACACCCTTCCTTGGCAAAGGAGGAAGGTGTCCTAGTTTTTCAGATATTAAAAACAAGGTAGTGCCTGGCACTCTGTCAGCCGCACTGGGGCAGCTGAAATGCCAGATGGAGGCAGGCTTTCCTGGTTCCTTTTGTGTGTGGCTGTTGATTAATTATCGGTGGTGATTCATATCTGGTTTGTGTTCCCTGTTGCAGCATATGAAATCTCAAACATGTTTGAGTGTGGTGTTCCTTGAGAAACGTATCTGTATCTCAATGACTGGCTGCACGAGGCGCCTCACTTAATGCACCTGTTCTCAAAATGCTCTTGGTTCTGGGCCATCCCTGTGAAAATTGGCCTGTTTTCTGCTTTTACTACAAGAGATCAGTGATTTGTACAGTTGGTTACAGACCCGAGATGCATCTTATACAAAACATTTCCCAACAGGATTAAGATTGTGGATCCCAAACCTCCTTTGTGCGTATCGTTACTGAATCCTGCTGGTCCAGCAACTGTCATTGATAGCGTTTCAAGCAACTGCTAATCTCTGGCAGAAATATCAGTGGCAAATAGCTTTCCTAATGGATTGTGCCTCATAGCGAACCGTGATCCTCTTCCGTGCCGGATGTGCGTGCAGATGTCACTTTGATCAGCAAGGAAATAATAGTTTGCCTAAAGCTGCTGTGAGGGAGAACTCTGCGAGTGTGACGTAAGTCTTCACGTGTCAGAAGGGAGCCACTACTGTAGTAAAGTCTGAGTCAGTCACAGCTCGTGGATGCCAGGAGTGCAAGGCTCTGGCAGTCCTCCAGCCCTGGGAGCAGGTGACGACTGCTGGAGCTTCCCTGGTCCCTGAGAAAATGGGGACTTGTTTCAGCTCTCTGCACTTGATGTCTCAGTGCCAAAGCCTTGCTGAGCTCTACAGCCCACGCGCAAGGGCGAAACAGATGCTCGATAGTGCTAGCCTCTGAGTGGCTGAGTTCCCAGCCCAAACCACAGTTGTTAAACATCACCTGTGGCTGTGAGTTCCAGGGTACTCTTGCTCTGATGTTAGGTGTGATGTTAAGGCAGGTGCTTCCTAAATAGCATGACGAAAGGATTGGAAATAAGAGGTCAGCATTGTGGCTTTTGTAAGTTCCCACCTCGTTTCTGCTGATGGTAGGCACAGGGTTGGTAACGTGTCTCTGTAGTCCTGGGACACCTGAAGTGGCTGTGTAACTGGTCCAAGGCTGCGCTTAGGTTGGGCAGAGAGATGCTGAGTGACTCTCCAGGCTGTGTGCAGACCTTGTTTGGAGCAGTAACCTGTTCTGGGGGGAATTCTTTAAGGTAACTTGGTTAGAGTAGCTGTTTCTGAGCAAGACGTGCAAATGCACTAAGCAGACTGTGTACCCCGCAGGGGTTTGCCCATCCCCCTGGGACGCACGCAGTGTGCCTGCAAAGTGTGTTTGCTAGTACAGGAGATCAGCGTGGCTCTGTTCTTACAGAATCAGCTGTCTCTGCATATTCCTAGCACGAGCAGGCCTGGAGTCACAGGGCAAAGCTTTCTTCTAAATATAAAAAATGATCATAGAATCGTTTAGGTTGGGAAAGATGTACAGGATCAAGTCCAACCGTTAACCCAGCACTGCCAAGCCCACCACTAAACCCTGCCCTGGAGCACCACATCTACATGTCCCTTAAATCCCTCCAGGGATTGTGACTCCACCACCTCCCTGGGCAGCCCCTTCCGATGTCTGACAGCCCTTTCCGGGAGGCAGTTTTCCCTCATACCCAGTCTGAACCTCCCCTGGTGCAGATTGAAGCCTTTTCCTCTTGTCCTGTCGCTTGTCACTTGGAAGAAGAGACCAACCCCCCCCTTCTCTGCACCCTCCTTTCAGGGAGTTGTAGATGTAGAGAGTGATAAGGTCTCCCCTGAGCCTCCTGTTCTCCAGGCTGAACCCCCCCAGCTCCCTCTGCTGCTCCTCACAGGAATTGTGCTCCAGACCCCTCCCCAGCTCTCTTGCCCTTCTGTGGACACGCTGCAGCCCCTGAGTGACCTCCTTGTAGTGGGGGGCCCAGAACTGACGCCAGGATTCGAAGTGTGGCCTCCCCAGTGCCCCGTACAGGGGGACAATCCCTGCCCTGGTCCTGCTGGCCACACTGTCCCTGATGCTGGCCAGGATGCCGTTGGCTCATATTCAGCCGCTGTCAACCAACACCCCCAGGTCCTTTTCTGCCGGGCAGCTTTCCAGCCCCTCGTCCCCAGGCCTGGTGTGCTGCTGGGGGTTGTTGTAGCCCAAGTGCAGGACCCAGCACTTGGCCTTGTTGACCCTCACACGGTGGCCTTGGCCCATCCATCCAGCTGTCCAGGTCCCTCTGCAGAGCTGTCCTGCCCTCAGGCAGATCCACACTGCCACCCAACCCTGTGTCATCTGCAAAGTGACTGAGGGTGCCCTCGATCCCCTCGTCCAGATCACTGATAAAGACATTAAAGAGAACTGGCCCCAGCACTGCTTCCTGGGGAACAAACACCACTTGTGACCGGCCGCCAGCTGGATTTAACTCCATCCACTACAGCCCTTTGGGCCCGGCCATCCAGCCAGTTTGTAACCCAGTGGCATTATGCCCATCCAAGCCATGAGCAGCCAGCTTCGCCAGCGGAATGCTGTGGGAAACGGTGTCAGAGGCTTTGCTAAATTGATGTAGTGAAAATGACCATGGCCAGCATGGCACTAAAAAGGGCTGCAGCCGTGTTAACTGGTGGGGTGTTAAACCAGAGACGTGCCTGGAGACATGCACAGCTCCGACAGAGCTAATGCCAAGTGCAGATTGTTGTAGTGTTTGCCTTGTCGTGCTTGACTGCGTGTGAGAGACTGCTGCAGCTCAGTGACCCCACGGCGCAGTCAGGCAGGGGATTGCTGATGAAGGTGGGCTGTGGGGGAGAAGAGGGGGTCCTTAGTGTAAACTTTATAATACCTTCTGTGTTAATGAGGTTTCTTCGTTACTAGGCGAGACTTTTTGATGAGCCCCAGCTGGCCAGCCTTTGCCTGGAGAACATAGACAAGAACACGTCGGACGCCATCAATGCGGAGGGGTTTACGGACATTGATCTGGGTAAGCTGCTTTCCCTCCTCCCGCTACGTGCCTGCACAGCGAGCCAGCCTCTGCAGTTAGGAGAGGTTAATACTTGGCACCTCTCTACCGAGGCTTTGCTGCTCCGGACCGATCTGCTGAACGAACAGTCTGGCACTCACGGAGCCAAGGCGTTTGCAAAAGAGCATGCTTGCTTGCAGAAATACCTTGGAATCTGCTTGCTTTGGTGCAGCTTGATGTTTCTGGGCATGGTACAGAGCCTGTTTCCTCTGTTGATGTTGGCAGGTTTTGGGTGGGTGTAACTTGCCTTCTTTTGTGGAGCTGGCATCGTTCCCTCAGTTTTCGTGAGGTTTTGGAGTTAAAAAGGTGCTGCGTTCTTTAGAAGCAAGAACTGGCTGTTTTAATTACCGTATGCAGTTTCTGAACTCGCTGGGCACAGTTAATAATCATTAAAATTCAGACTTTAACCTTCCTGTAACGAGATGGACTGTGGAGGTAAGGCACGGGTAACCTTCTGGCTCTCGTGCTGCGTGCTTCATCCAAATTTGACATCAAGTAGGTTGCAGTTCGTTCTACTGCACTTCCATTAACGTGCCAGTGAAGTGGGCAGTTTGCTGCTCCAGGGAGTTGCTTATGGAATATTGCAGATCCATCTTCCTTAGAGGCTGCAGGCAGCACTTTTGGGAGATGCCGTGTCTGCAGTTGCTTCTCTCGCCTTGGCTGTACATCGGGTACTTCTGGCTCGGTAAAGTGGGGTGACTGGGGTTAGTGCCTGAAGTTGTCACTCTGTCCTGCCTTGCAGATACCCTGGTTGCGGTGCTGGAGAGGGACACCCTGGGCATCCGGGAGGTTCGTTTGTTTAATGCAGTGGTTCGCTGGTCAGAGGCTGAGTGTCAACGGCAGCAACTTCAGGTGATTCCAGAGAACAAGCGGAAAGTACTGGGCAAAGCGCTTTCTCTTATCCGCTTCCCATTGATGACTATTGAGGAGTTTGCAGCAGGTAACTGAACAAAGGCGTTTCTGGCAACCCTAGTCTTTGCTTTCTCTGAACCGCAGAGGATCGAGTACGTGAAAATGGATTTGTTCCGTGTATCCTGTACTAGTTTAAGTTTGAGACTATCCCCTGTTCCCACTGATCTGCAAAATGTACTGTGTAAATGCTGTTTTCATCCGTGACCATTCTCTTGTTTTAAAGACCGCGGTGCTCTGTAAGGTAGGACAGGTCAGATCACAGCTGGCTGTTTGTGCTCGTGGCGTGTTTAGACGGTTACTTCTCATCCAGTTGAGAGCAAAGGTCCAAAAGGGTTCATGTACTTTCCTTTCAAACCATTCCAGGCGTTTAAATGACACAAAGCTAACGGAGTTGCAAATAACTGGTGTTGATTGTAGCCTGCTCCTGAAGAGAGCTGAGGATGTTTCCCCCCATCTCTCTGCTGCCACCAGTAACCAGTGGCGATGTTGGCTGTGTCTTGCTGACGCCACTCAGAGCAGAGCTCTGTAACAGAACAAACTTCCAAAATGTTCTTTGGGCTGAAGGGTTGGTGGTGTTTAGTCTGTCTCACAGCATTCCTCAAGGTTACATCAAGATCTTGATCTACAGAGATGTCTAAATCATCAAAATTTGGACTAAAGATATTTCTGTTCTGTTCTCGTTGCCTGTTGTCTTTGACTTCATGCTCTGGTGATTCTCCAGGGATTGAAAACTGGCAATCGGCTTAAATAGTTTTCATGCTCAAAGACACTGTGGAGCCATTTTCAAAACTGAAACTTGTTTGAGGCTGCAGTTATGTGTACAAAGAAGCAAAAAGGGTCACTGACACTATTTCCTTTGCAAATCACTTCTGGAGGCGGAGATGGCGTCAGCTTATCGACAGTTAATGTTCATCCTTCAAGATGAAGAGGGATATTAGAAGTAAATCTGTGCTTAACACTGGGTACCCGCTTCCTGTTTGGCCTGGCACAGCTGCGGTGTGGTCTTAGGGCCGTGAGTCTCTTCAGAAACGGCTTGGTCAGGGAGGCAGAGACCCGTTCATCCGAGCTGGGTAACATTGCTTTGTGTTGGCACCGGGCGAAGCCACGGCACGCTGTGCTCCTCGGGGCGCGTCGTGCCAAAGAGCAGCTTCGCAGCAGGTCACAGGCTGACAGCCCTTGGTGGGAGAGCATCCCCCTCCGGACAGCGTCACGGCCGCCGGAGTGGCTCCTATGTACCAAACTTGCCTTTTTCTGTAGCTGCTGTTTCTTTCAACCCTGCCATCGTTGCGTCTCGCTGGGAGGAATGTGTTCATTTTGGCATCTTTGGGTCGAAGCCTTCGAGCTGGGAGCGTCAGTGCCTCCTCCCCACAGTCACAGTCGCCTCTTCTGCTTGGATCCGTGGCTCGCCCGCTGGCTTTGAGGGAAACTGAGCTTCCCTCCGTCCACTTCAAAGGTCGAACAAAAGCAACCCTAAAGCTGAGAGGCTGCGCTGGGCAGCTGTTCCTTACAGAGGGACTACCCTGGAACTGCTTCAGCTCACTCCTTTTTCTGAGCCCGAGTGGACTCAGAGGTAGGAGAGGGAGACCGCTCCCCTCCGCCCCCTCTCCGAGAAGCAAAACGGGGTTTTTAGAGGCTGTGGTTTCTCCTGTTTGTTGTGTAACCTGGTGTCGAACATGGAGTTTTGCATGGAGTTGTAGCTGGCAGATGTGTCACTCCCTGCCCTCAGAGCAAGCAATCTGAAACGCTGCAGAGCGCAACTGCAGCAGCGCAGGATGAGTTCAGGCACCATCAGTGGCTGCTGCTGAGCAAGATACCCATAAGCTTATTTGTCTGTTACAGTCAATTCCTTAAACTCTTTTATCTCTACCTATTGCAGCCTTGGAGTGCGTTATGGCTGCGTGACACCGTGCTGAACGTAACCAACTACAAGTAGTTTTGGACCGAGTAGCGGGCGGTTGCTCCCCACACTACAGAGCACGTAACGCTGTTGCTTCTCCAGTGTGGGGTAGTCTCGTTTGTGCTAAAAGCCTCTTGCAAACCTCGGTGCAGAGCAGCTTTTGACTCTTGTGCTAATGTCCAGGTGCAGCACCGTGCAACCAGCTCAGCTTGCTTACTCCTTACTCCTCTTCCCGCTGGGATGGGGAGGAGAAAATACAAGGAAAGGCTCTTGGGTAGGGGTAAGGATAGGGAGGGATCACTCACCAGTTATGGTCATGGGCAAAACAGGCCTGCCTTGGGGAAAAAACTGGGTTGGTAACAAATGAAATGAATCAGAGTAGGATAATGAGAAACAAAACCAGACCTTAAAAACACCTCCCCACCCCTCCCTTCTTCCCAGGCCAGCTTTGCTCCCCGTTTCTCTCCGTCCCCCCCAGCAGCACAGGGGGACAGGGAATGGGGGTTGTGGTCAGTCCATCACACGGTGTCTCTGCTGCTCCTTCCTCCTTGGGAGAGGATCCTCACACTCTGCCCCTGCTCCAGCCTGGGGTCCCTCCCGTGGGAGACAGTCCTCCACCAACTTCTCCCATGTGAGTCCTTGCCACAGGCTGCAGTTCTTCACGAACTGCTCTGGTGTGGGTCCCTCCCATGGTGTGCAGTCCTTCAGGAGCACCCTGTGCCAGCCTGGCCTTCCCATGGAGTCACAGGCTCTTGGGGCACAGCCGCCTGCTCTGGCTTGGGGTCTTCTGTGGGCTGCAAGCAGGTCTCTGCTCCCCCATGACCCTCCATGGCTGCAGGGCACAGCCTGCCCTCTCCCCACGCGCTGCTCTGGGCACCTCCCCACCTTCTGCACTGACCGCGGGCACTGCCTTGGTGTCTCTCACATCCCACTCCTTTCTCCGCCCCGGGCTCCCCAGCAATATTAGGGTTTTTGCCCTCTTAACCGGAGGCACCACCACCGATGGCCTCGGCCACAGCCTGAGGCAGGTTCCACTTGTAGGCTTCTGGCAGCTTCTCACAGGAGCAACCCCTGTAGCCCCCTCCCGCTACCAAAACACCCCCCCCACCCCCCCCAAGCCCGGTACAGCTAAAAGACTGTTTTTAACGCGGTTCCACTTTTGAAAGTATTCAAAGTAGTTCCCAAAGGATGAGTTTAGCTTCACTTTGGAAAAAACCTGTAGTTACCAGAGCAGGGATGAGAGGGAAAATCCCTAGCTTTTTTCCCTGTACCAAGCAAAGGAGGCATTAAAACCCCCAAACAACCCCGAAGCAGGGATGAAATGCCTGAGGAAAGGAGGCAGTCGGAGCAGGCCGTGAGCCCAACCACCTTTGTCTTGACTGGAAAACACTCCAGCACTTTGGAAGTCGATGGTGGCCGGGCGATGCTCCCGCCCGCTGCCCCTCCCGGGTCGCCGTGATGTCTGATCAGTCATGCTGTAAAACACGGGTGTAGGTGTGTCGCTGCCCTGTCTCTTATCAGCGTTACCATCTCCTGGGCGAGTGGGGGGAGGATTAGCGGAGGGTTTTAGGTTTTCAAACCCATCCTGTTAGCCAAACACATTTCAGCTCCGTGGAGCCGTGCGCTTGGTCACCACTTCACGTACACGCCCCGCTCGGAGGCCGTGCGGACCGCGCTGGCGTGCGGAGAAAAGGCAGGCAGCTCGTTTCTGCCCGGGGTGTAACTTCCTGACACACCAGATCCCACGTGTGATGTGGCTTTGGCCCGCTCTCAGCTGCCAGTCAGGTTTGCCTCCCCACATAAATCCCAGCGGGATCCCCTCTGCTTTCCGAGGGCTGACTGCATCGCTGCTTTCGTGCTCTTCTGCAGGGCCTGCCCAGTCGGGGATCCTGACGGACCGGGAGGTGGTGAGCCTGTTCCTCCACTTCACGGTGAACCCCAAGCCGCGGGTGGAGTTCATCGACCGACCGCGCTGCTGCCTGCGAGGGAAGGAGTGCAGCATCAGCCGATTCCAGCAGGTGGAAAGCCGCTGGGGGTACAGTGGGACTAGTGACAGGATAAGGTCAGCTTCTCTGCTACTTCTGCTGCTGATAGACTTGTGTTGACTGAGCTTTGAGCCTTCTCGGGGCCGAAACCCGCACGGTTCCCCACTAGACCCTGACTCCCCACACGTAAACCCGGGGGCCTGAAGGGCAGAGGCCTGACACGTTACCCTGCGCGTGCAGCTGCAGGCTGCCCCTCTGCTCCTGTTGCTGGGAAAGGGTTCCAGCAAACGTGGCCCCCCAGCACAGGCCTTTTAGGGGTTTCTCTCTCTGCCTTTCGAGGGGATTCCTGCAGCTCTACAGGGCGTAGGGGTCGGAATCCCCAGCCAGCTCGTGGGCTCCTCCCGTGGCAGGGTATGAACCGAGCAGTGCTCCACCCGCTCATTCCCCGCTCTATGTGCGACTGTGCCTTGGTGAAGCCCCTTAATCTTGCCTCATTGAGGGAGGGGTTAGGAGAAAACGCTTGCTGCGCCTGCTTTTCTGCTAATACCTGGTTTGTTCAGCCCCGAGCTTGCAGCGAAGCGGCAAAGCCCAGTCGTGGTGACAGAGGTGCGGTGTGACAAGTGGTAGTGCTTTACAGGGTTTGTGTGGCCAGGCAGGTGGAGCAAGACGGGGTAATCAGGATGCCGGGGTGATTTCCCGATGCCTCCTTGTCGCGGGTGGAAGGACGACATGTGGTTCGGAAGCTGTAGCCCTTTGGTGGGTGGCTCTCCCGCACATCGACAGATGTGTCGCTTGGTCCGTTCGCGCTGAGGCTTTCAGCTGCCTGAGCGGTGGGGTGAACGTCCTTCCCCTGCCTGCCTTAGGAGGATTCCTGCATCCAGGAGCTGCTGAATCTTACTTTGTACTCGTGGGTGAATCCTGAGTGCAGCTGTACCCAGCAAGTGCTCAGGGGCACACTGAGGATTCCCCTCCAGTGCTCAGCAGTGCAGCAGCTAACGGCGCCTTAAGTGGGCTTTGCTGTTACCTGGCTGGATGGCTGCTGCTGCCCTGAGGCCGGGCCCTGTTCCGCGCTCTGCAGCCCACCCCGCCTTTCCCTGGCTGGCGTTCCTGGATGCCGACGTTGTCCCGCAACCTTGAAAGGCTTTCCGAGCCCGCGCTCCGAAGGGGGGTGATGGGACCGTGCCGCTGCGCGTTCCGCGTGAGCAGGCGGAATTGCTGCCGGCCCGTCGGGTCAGAGGGGTGAGCTAACGAACCGCGCACTCTGGGAAGGGTTTCAGTCGGTGAGCGCTGCACGTCACGGGTCTGTGCTTGATTCACACACAGGTGTACCATTCACGTGAGCGAAGGTAGCTGTGTGTCATCCTTGTCCTCAAACAGTACGGCAGTGGCGAGGTGGTCTGACTTTCCTCATCTGTCCCTGCAGGTTCTCAGTAAACAAAAGGATATTTGTAGTTGGGTTTGGATTATACGGATCCATACACGGGCCAACGGATTACCAAGTAAACATACAGGTAATTCTCTGTGCTGCGTCAGAAACGTTTGCTGCTGCGGGGCCGAGCCGGAGCGTTTTGGTGAATGCGCAGCACGGCGGGAGGTCGGAAGGGCCTGCGTGTGCGTTGTGGGTGGGTGGCTGGCAGATGGGACCGGGGGCAGTCGGGGCACTGGGGATAAGAGGGATTATTGCTCTCGATTTTATGCAACCTCCCGTTGCACGCGTCACTGCAGCGTCTCCCCAGGTCCCCTCGCGGCCTTTGAAAATTGGGCTCGGAGCGTGGGGAGGCAGTTTGGGGAGGAGCTGCACGTGTTCCCGCCCGGGCAGCCCGGGCCGCCGCTGCCCTGCGCGTGCTGCAGCAGCACTGGGGTGCTGCCGTAGCGCTCGGGATGCCGCTGCGAGCGGTGCGAGGGCAGTGGGGCGGCACGGTCCCACCAGGGCCGGGAGGAGGGGAGTTGCGGTGTCTGTGCTGGGCCTGCGCGGTGCCGACGCGCGGCCTCACGTCGGCGGCGCCCTGCTTGAGATGGCGAGCAGCGCTGAGGGGGGCTCAGTTCTCTGACCTTGTTCAGGCTGGGGCAGCGCACGGAAACGCCGTGTGCCTTGTTCTGGGTGCGCCTGCGTGAGCCCAGCCTGGATCGCTCGAGGAAGCGTCCCTGGGAAATTCCCAGCACGGCACGGCTGATGTGGCGGGCGGAGTCTGTCAGCAGAAGGTCTCCTGGTGCCCCTGAGCTCTCGGGGGAGAAAAGCAGGTGAAGATCTAAGCGCGGTCCGTCGCCTGCAGCCCTCCGCCAGGCTTCGGGGTAGGGAGGGGTCGCCTTGGGCTGCCTGGGCCCCAGCCCCACGGTTGTTCGGTGTGACGGCGGCGCTGGAGGCGCACACGAGTAATGGGGGAGCGCAGTCGTAGTGGGGCTGGTCAGCCTGCGAGCCCTTCGGTTCGGGGGGACGTGGCCGCACTGTTGCGGGGCAGCGTTCAGGTTAAAAGTCGCCCCGTGTCTTGCAGATCATCCACACGGACAGTAACACGGTCCTGGGGCAGAACGACACGGGGTTCAGCTGCGACGGATCCTCAAACACTTTCCGGGTCATGTTCAAGGAGCCCGTTGAGATTTTACCCAACGTCAACTATACAGCATGCGCTACGCTGAAGGTACCGTGCTGGGGCCGGGGGGGGCGCGGGAGGCAGGCGGAACACGGGGAAGCTGGCTGCTTCGGCCCCTCGGGTGCAGCGTGGCTCTCGCTCTGCGTTTGTCAGGGCGGGCGGTATAACCTCGCGGGTTTGCTCCGAGGTCTTTCACCGGCTGTGCAGTGGGCCTGTTCACCGTCAGAGGTGGTGGTTAAATCGTCCTGCAGGTGTGCAGCAATTAGCGTTAACGATGAAGTGATGGGGTTTTCTGGTGTATACAGATAAGCTCTCGGTTCTGCGGGCCTGGATCCCGCCTGCCACAGGGGCCTAAGAAGTTGATCTTTAACTGCTGAGATCTGGTTAAATGTCGTGTTACGGCCTGACAGAGGCGAGAACTTTGCTCAGAATACCTGAGGTGCAAGAACCAGAAGGGGAAGGGGGGTGCTGAGATCTCCCGAGCGCGTTGCTTCGGGCCTGGGCAGCCGGGCCCCGCGGGGCTGCGATCCCTGTCCTGATCTGCCCTTGTCTCCCGGGACCATCGCAGGGTCCAGATTCCCATTACGGAACCAAAGGACTGCGCAAAGTGATCCACGAATCGCCGACAACGGGAGCCAAAACCTGCTTTACGTTCTGTTACGCGGCCGGGAATAACAACGGCACTTCGGTGGAGGACGGACAAATCCCAGAGATCATCTTCTACACATAGTGCAGCTGCGGAGCTGGCGCTGGACTCTTCCCCGTGACCTTCCGAACTAAACTTCTGGCTGAGTTTGACCACGCCGATTGGAGCCACACTAGCCAAAGGTCTCAGTAAAATCATTTCAAAGCTCATGTTTTGCCTTGTGCTAGTGATTCTGCTGCTGTCCCTCACGTGCCAGGCGAGCTGGCACGCAGTGTCGTTCGTAGGTTGTCTGTGGCTAGTCATTCTGCACTGTACCGATTAATCCTGTCTAACGACGTGCATTGTTTGGACTGCGATGAATGTAGATGCTTTCCCACCGGTCAGGAGCGCGGAGGCGCGCGGCTCTGGTTGTGGATGCACTCGCTGTGAGGAGAGAATCCCGCAAAAAGACACACTCGGGGGCTGTGCGGCCCGGCCTCTTCCGCTCTAGCTCAGCAGGCGGGGGGAGGTTTGCCAGGCCTGCCCGGCAGCGCCGCTGCGGCGGCGGGGGCTCGGCCGGCCTGTGCCTGGCACCTTCCCCCCCGCCAGCCGCGGCACCCGGCCGCCTTCAGAAAGTTACGGAAAGTGGCCTTCTCCCCGAGGCGTCGCTGTTCGGCACTACACGGGCTTGAGGGAGACCTCGAAACCGGAGCGTCGCGGGAGAGACTGCGGTGTTTTCCTCCTGTTCTCGCTGATGCGTGACAATCCTTCACCTTGGGCCGCTGGCGGCAGCCAACCGCCCTGCCCTGAGGCGGCGGGAAGGGGCAGCGGCCCTGGCCGGGCAGGCCTCCGCGCCGGCGCCCGGTGGCGCTTCTTCACCTCAAGCTGCGGGGGATCTCAGCCGAGCCCCGTGCAGCCTCCAGCGGCAGGGTGCTGATGGTTACCGTCCTGAGCGGGTCCTGCGCGGGTCCTGCGCGGGCAGCGCCGGGGCTCGTCAGCTGAAGCGAGCAGGGAGCTTCTGCCCCGTTCCCGGCTGTTGCCACGCGCGTTCCAGTGCATAGTCTCCGTGTTTCTGTGCGTGGCTAACCCACCCACGGCGCGCCGCCCTGCTGCCGAACAGGGAGAGAGGCGCGATGAGCCGCCGCCCTCCCCCAGCAACGCGCCGGTGGGTGAGGGTTCTGAGCAGTCCGGCAAACATCGGAGGTTCCCTGTGTTTGCACGGTCCCTCTGGACGGCGCAGCAGGAGGATGCGGTGTTGACGGGCAGCGCCTGGCTCCGGCCGTTGCGCTCGGTTCCTCTGCCCCCGGGAGCTGGGCAGGGGAGGCGGCGGGTGGCTTGTGCCCCGCCAGCCCCACGCTCGCTGCCCGCGGGTGAAGACTGCGAGACCCTCCCCTCCGCAGAGGAAGCTGCGGTTAGCGGCAGCGTGGCCGGAGCCCTCGGACGTCTGCGTGGGACTTGCTGGCAGGGGCAGCCTCAGGAGGGGCCCCTTCGTGACCCCCGCTCGGCGCACGAAGCCGCCGTAACGCGCCGGGCAGCGCTTTCCGCCCCGCTTGGCTGTTGGGTTAAAGCCTGCTCGTCCTTGGCGGGCGGGGGCTCGGCGCCTGCGCGCTCCCCGGGCAAAGGACGTGTCCCCCGCCCTCGCCCCGTGCTGGCCGGCGTCTCCTCGTGGGCCTGCGGCAGCCGCCCCCCGGAACAGCCGCCCCCCCGCAACAGCCGCCCCCCCGCAACAGCCGCCCCTGGCCGGTAGCTGTTAGAGGTGTCGGTGGCGCGTTGCGTGCTCTAGCGCGGCGGCGTGAGGTGTCTGCGCCGCGCGCCCAGGTCAGGGCGTAGGTGGCCGGTACCGAAAGGAGAGGGGAGAAGGGCCGAAGTTGGCGAGGCGGCCTGCGCTGCGGGATGGGAGCGGAGCGCGCGCCTTCCCACGGGGAGGGACGGCCACGGCTGCGCCCGCTGTCGCCCCCCACCTCTGCTGCCCTCTCCGAGGTGGGAGCTTCCCCCAGAGAAGCGTGTGGGCGCCGTGGGGCGGTGGGTGCAGCACCCCGGGGCGTTCCTGCCCCAGGCGGCAAATAGCTGGGGCTGGAGAGAGGCCGCGCAGGGAGCAGGACACGAGGGGCCCGGCCCGGCGAGGTGGGCGCCGGGAGGCGCTTGGCTTTACTCCTGTTACGGAGCTTCTCTCCCCGACCCCCTTCCCGCCCCCCCGGGAGCTTGTCCTGGCCGGGAGGGAGTGGGCTCAGGCCGAGCCCCCCCGAGCGGCCGCCGCGCTTCTGGTCTTGCGCCGCTGGCCGCGGTTCCGTAGGTGGGCGAGCGCGGCCGTCGGTGGCCTCGCCCGTTCCCAAACGCACGAGACCTTCCGCTGTGCCGCGTCGCTTCCCGAGCGGAGCCGGGGCTGTCCGGGCTCCGCGCTGTGTCCGTTGTATCCGCTGCTCTCGTCGCTGTTCGCGCTCTGCTTCTGGCCAGCCTGGCGGCCTGTACATAGGAGCCCAATAAAGACCCTCGGGTCGTCTTTACCGGAGTTTCCTCGTGATTTGAAGGGAGCGGGGGGGGCCGTGCCCAGCTGCTCCCCTGGCCCGGGGTGCGAGGCCCTGGGCCCCCTGGCGGAGCGTGGCTGGAGCCGGCTCCAGGGGCGAAGGCAGATGCCGGCGTGGGCAGCCCAAACCCGCTGGGGAGTGAGGCTGGAGCCCGCGTTTCGCCGGGGGCAGAGCGGGAGGGGGCCGCGGGGTGTTACCTGGTGGCCCGTGGCTGCACTGAACCCCCATCGCAGGGCTCTGACCGCGCGCCGGGGCTGCCCCGGGCTCTGCCGGGTCGGTCTGGGCTGTGGGCAGCTGCGCACGGTGGAACAGGCCGGTCTCTGTCCCGTCTGTGCAGGCAGGAGCGGGGGACAGGGGTGAGGGATGGGCTCTGCCCCCCTGCTCCCAGGCAGCAGCGGTGCCCCCACAAAGCCCCTCTCGGGCACCGGGAGCCAGGGCTCTGCTCCTCTGGGAACCGTGGAGCTGCCGGGGGAGTGGGATCCTGGGCTGGGGCTGCTGAGGAGGCTGTGGGGCCGGGATGCCCGGGGCTGGGATACCCTGGGCCGGGATACTCAGGGCTGGGATACCCGGGGCCGGGATACCCTGGGCCGGGATACTCAGGGCCGGGATGCCCGGGGCCGGGATACCCTGGGCCGGGATACTCGGGGCCGGGATGCCCGGGGCCGGGATACCCTGGGCTGGGATACTCAGGGCCGGGATGCCCGGGGCCGGGATACCGGGAGCTTCCAGCCCTCAGCTGCCCATGCTGGAGCACGTCCCTGGGGGCACCAGCCTGGCAGGAGTGGGAGGACCTCAACCCTGGCCCCCCCCATATGCTGCCCTCCAGGAGGCACCAGACCTGCCCATGGCTGGATCTTGCGTGGCTCAAACTCGATCCAGCCCTTCCTGCTCCTGGCTGGGAGGCCGAGGGCTCCCCGGGGGCTCGTGGTCCTTCGGGCTGGAGCCCGGCTGGGGCCAGAGCACTGGGCTGCAGCTGGGGACCCCCCTCCCACCCCGCAGACTCGTCCACTCTGGACAGGGACATCCACCCTGGGGAGTCGGAGCTGTGGGGGCCGATAGCCTCAGGGCTGCTCCCCCGGCCCCCCACCCCCTCCCCTCCTGTGCCTCACGTGAAAAAGAAACAGGGTTGAGGGAGGGGATTCTGCCCCTCTGCTCCGCTCTGGGCAGACCCCCCCCTGCAGTTCTGCCTCCAGCTTGGGGGCCCCAACAGCAGGAGGACACGGAGCTGTTGGAGCGAGGCCAGAGGAGGCCATGGGGATGCTGTGAGGGCTGGAGCCCCTCTGCCATGGGGCCAGGCTGGGGGAGTTGGGGGGTTCAGCCTGGAGAAGGGAAGGCTCTGGGGAGACCTTAGAGCCCCTTCCAGTGCCTGGGGGCTACAAGAAAACTGGGGGGGGCTTTTCCAAGGGCAGGGAGTGACAGGACAAGGGGTGACGGGTTTAAACGGAAAGAGGGAGATGGAGATGGGCCATGGGGAAGGAATTCTTCCCGGAGAGGTTGGGGAGGGGCTGGGACAGGTTCCCAGAGAAGCTGTGGATGCCCCATCCCTGGCAGTGCCCAAGGCCAGGCTGGATGAGGCTGGGAGCACCCTGGGCTATGGAAGGTGTCCCTGCCCATGGCAGGGGGTGGGACTGGGGGGGCTTTGAGGTCCCTTCAACCCAAACCATTCCGTGATTCCATGATTTTCAGCTCCCTGCGGTTCAGGCTCAGGAGCCCCGTGTGCAGCTCCACCGGGAGCCAACCCCCTGCTCATGGGGCAGCTCGTGCCCGGGGAGCAGGAGCCCACAGCGGGGCGAGCCTCGGCTGAAGGCAGGGCTGCTGGGCAGCGCCCCGCCCCCCCCCCCCCCCCCCCCCCCCCGACAGTCAAGCGCACGGAAAGCGTAGGGTTTGCGAGACGTTTTTATTTGATTTTTCAGCTGGTTTTATTAAAAAAAAGCCCCTAAACGCTATGGCTTCCAGGAAGCATCGGAGCAACGTGACCGCCGTGTCCGCACACTCCATCCGAAGCAGCAACTACACTCGCGGTGAGCCAACACCCCCGGGTACAGCCGCCCGCCCGGGCTCCTCGCTGCGGGGACCCTCGGCCCCGCGGCCGCTCCGGCTGCCCCCGTGGCCCCGCTCCCGGCATGGACGGAGCCCGTGGCCGCGGCTCCTCTCCGGCCGCCGCTCGGCGCCGAGCCCTGGCCTAGGGCGCCGCTCCCCGCGGAAATTTAAGGCGACTTTTAAAAACACGTTTGGGGTGGGTGGGCCTCGTGGGGGGCCGAGGGCGAACGCTGCGCACCAGCCCCCGCCGGGGCCGCCCGGCCCCTCCTGCCCCCCCCAGCCCAGGGGAAGCCAAAGCCAAGGTCAAGCCCAGAATTCGGGGGGGGAGGGGGCCACGGCGCCGTGCCCTCCCCAGGGCCTCCTGTGCAGCCACGGCCCGGGATGCCCCCACCAGGCGCAGCCCCCCCTCGTTCGGGGCCTCCAGCCTCCCCGAGATGGTCAGTTTGGACAAATGTTTCGAAGCAGCCACAGATGGTCCCACCCCCCCGCCCCCCCCCAGCCTCAGCCCCGCCCTTGGGGCAGAACGACAGGGTTTTGGTAAAGGTAAGTGCCCCCCCCCGCCCCCACCGTGCCATGACAACACACACAACAGCGCAGGGCTCGGTCACGTGGGAAAGCTGCGGTGGGGGTTGAGGAACGGGGCGGGGGTGTCTGGGCGTGTCCCTGTGGGCGTGTCTGGGTGTGTCCCTGTGGGTGTGTCCGGGTGTGTCCCTGTGGGCGTGTCCCTGTGGGCGTGTCTCAGTGTCCGTGTGTTGTGACCCCGCTGCCCCGGCCCAGGGTCAGGCCCAGCCAGGGTCACGCTCCACCCCCGGGCTCTTCGCCATCGGCCCGCGCACCGTGTGCCTCTGCGCCCGCCCGCGGCGCCGCCCGCCCCGGCCACAGCCCAGCCTGAGCCCGCTGCCGCCGGCCCCGCGCCCTGGCTGGGGCTCAGACGCGGCGGCCGGGCCAGAGAACCCGAGAGGCCGCCGAAGCGCTGCCCCGAAAGCCGTGGTGGCAACACCCCAGAGAGCCCAGCCCAGAGGGGAGGTGGCTCTGCTTTCCCGCTGCGCTTGGCCACCCCCTGCAGTGTCCCTTTGGCCTCGGGCAGCGGCCGGGGCCGCCCTGTCCCTGCGCCGCCCAGCCCCCGCGAGCCACCCGCCTGTTCCGGGCTGGGCCGGGCAGCGCCCGCCGAAGCACGGGGAAAGGAACATAACCGCGCGTCCTCCCCGCCCCGCACGCGCCCCAGCGCTTCTCACCGTCCTGCAGACCGCGCCGCTCGTCACCGAAGGCGTTAGCGAAGGGGTGGGGGGGACCCAACGGGGGCCGTGGGTCAGGGGCCCAAAGGAAGAGCAGAATTCGGTAACGCTGACGGCCAAAGACTGACGACTCAGCACTCTGCACCGAGATCACTTTAAATTAACTTAAGAGACAAAGAAGCAACAGAAAAAAAAGTAACTCCTCCTCAGCCCGGTGCTCCGGGACCTGTCTGCTGCCCGGAGAGCGGCGGGTCAGTCTGCAGCTGAGCCCCGTTTCGCACAGTTCCACTCTCGAGAGCCGGGGACGCTGCGGGTTTGCTTCGGGTGGTTTCTTCTTTTCCTTTGGAGGCGGGAAGCAGTCGGGCTCGGCTGGAGTAAACAGCCACGCGGCTGAGCCAGCGGCGGAGGGAAGGACAAGCAGTTTGGGGAGGCCCCGCTCCCCGCCTGCGCGTGGGGCGCTGGGGGAGGCCGTCCGGCCCGGCCCCTCCCCGGTCGCCGTCCAAGCTGAGGGGCCGCCGGCGCCGGCTCCGCAGGTCAGGATCCAGCCGCGGCCAGAGGGAGAGGAGCCGTCGCACACGCCGCTCCGCCCGGCCCGGAGCTCACTTGCGGCGCTTGGTGGTTTTCCTCTTCCTTCTCTTGAAGAAACAGCAGCACCTGGGGACGGAGGGGACGGAGGAGTCGGCGTCAGCGCCCGGGGGCTCAGCCTGGGGTGGGGGCAGAGCCGGTGCGAGGGCACAGACACCCCTCGGCGTCCTGGTGAGCCACCCGTGTGCAGAGCTGCTCCGGGAAGTGCCCCGGTACGTGGTGGGGGCTGGATCAGGAGCACCGCGATGGCCACCGCAAGTGACAGTGACCAGGGCAAGAGACACTGACCAGGGCGAGTGACAGGGACCAGGGCGAGCGACACTGACCAGGGCAAGAGACACTGACCAGGGCGAGTGACAGGGACCAGGGCGAGCGACACTGACCAGGGCAAGAGACACTGACCAGGGCGAGCGACAAAGACCAGGGCGAGCGACACTGACCAGGGCGAGCGACACTGACCAGGGCGAGCAACACGGACCAGGGCGAGTGACAGGGACCAGGGCAAGTGACACTGACCAGGGCGAGTGACAGGCCGCAACACACAATGCCAACCATGGCAAACGCCGGTGGCCGCAGCCAGGGCCAGGCAGGGGCTCCCCGGGAGGGAACATCCCGGGTCCATGCAGGCCACTCCAGCCAGCTTTGGGGCGGATGCGTGAGCCTCAGGGCTGGGCCTCGCAGTGGGAAGGGGCCGGGGTGGCAGTGGCCCCGCAGGGCCCCCCTGGGGGTGCTGGGGAGGAGCGGTGGTTACTCGCTCTAGAGCTGGGCTGCTCCCCAAGGGGCCCGGACATCGTGGGGCGGCTGCCAAAACCCGCGCCCGGCCGGGCCCTGCCGGAGGGAGGCTGTGGGGCTGTGTCCTTACTTTGTATCGTCTGTCACCTCCACCTCGGTGGGGGCTGTGATGGGGGCGTTCGAATGTCCTGCCGTTGGGTCGTCCGTGTTCAGCTCTCCGTTGGTGGAGCTCATCACCTGGGGAGAGACGAGTGTCAGCGCGGGGCAGCATGTGGGGCTCGGGCCAGTCCTGAGCCTTGTCCCCTGCCCCACGGCAGCTGCGCACCCCAGAGACGCAGCCCCCCGAGGCGGCACGGCCCCCCCAGGAGCACCGCGGCCCCCGCACAGGGCAGCAGGATGGTGCCCTGGCCCAGCCAGCCATGCCCAGCCTCGGTGCTGAGCGCTCCCAAGCAGCATGGAGGGGTTCGGTCCCCTCAGCGTCTCTGGGAGGATCCCAGCTCCTGGGAACCCCAGCATATCCCGCTGGGACAGGGGCTTGCTGGCAGCCAGCTCCCAGGTGCCCGGCAGACACAGCCCTGTGAAGCTGTCAGCTCCAGGGAGACCCTGCCACGGACGAGCAACGGTCATAATACTGAATAATTACAAGCAATTATGAATTCAGGAATAATATCTATTATTCCTCTTGCTCCCCAGCCCAAGCCCCAGCACCGCCGGCCCCGGCGGAACAGCCCAGCGCCCATCCCGTGGGCCCCTGCCAGCCTCGAGGCGCCCCTGAGCTCCTGCCCGCTCACCGGGGCAGTGGGGCCATGCACGGTGCCAGCGAGAGATCCAAGTCACCAAAGCAGGGACGGGGCTGGCACAGGCCACAGGGATGTGCCTGAGCCCCCCTCCTGCTCCCAGGTAAGGCCAGGAGCTCCCTGCGGATGTGCAGGCCAAAGGACTGCCAAGCGGCTCATCCCCGCCGAGGAGGCTCGGCCTCACCCAGGCTGGCGGAGGAGCTGCCGTCCCACAGCGCCCACACGGCAGGGCTGCGTCAAGCTACACCCCCAAAACAGGCCCCGAGACCCCAGTGCGTCACCAGCCCCCCCGCAGTGCCGGGCGCAGGCGGAGGACGGGGGAGGTCGGCAGAGCGAGAGCAGGGAGCGGCCGCTGTGGCAGAGGGGACGTGGTACGGGAGCGGTGCGGCGGCAGCCGGGCACACGGCCGGGCCCAAGCGCCCGAGTCACCACAGAGGAGCAGGAACGAGCAGCAGCGGCGGCGGGGACGGAAGCGGAGACGGAGGAAGCAGAGACAGAGGAAGCAGCACAGGCCCAGCCCGGGGGGACCCACCACGGGTACCCCACCACCCGCGTGGGCTGGACCCCACGAGCCCAAGGCACGACGGCGCGAGTGCGGGACCGAGGCGGGGAGCCAAGGGCTGCCCAGGGAAAGGGGGGAGAAGCAGGGCTCGAAGCCATCGCTCCAGTCCGGGAGCGCGGGATAAGGCCGTGTTGTCCGGCACTGCTGGGACGGGGAGCGCTGGGGCAGTGCCCGACGCCCGCCGGCATCGTGCTGCCGTGCGGCACAGAGCCAACGCTTCGTCCACCTCCAACCGCCCCCGAGTCCCACCGGCAGCACCCAGGGAGCCTGGCAGAGCCGGGAGGCAGCGCCAGCCTCGTCTGCGGCCGCGAGCAGCATCACGCACCCCGGGGCAGGGGAGCGGGGCCGACCCGCTGGCACGGCCGGCAGGCACACGTGGGCCCGGGCCCGGCCGCGCGGGCAGGTTGGTTCTGCTCCCTCCCGCGCCCGCCCCTGCCCTCGGCGCGTGGTTGCATGTACCTGGACGGACCCCCCGAGCCTGCCGGCTGCCAGGTGAGCTCCCAAAGGCTCCTCGGCAGGCTGCCCACCGGCCTGAGGATCCCACAACTCCGTCCCCTCGGGCGGCTGCTCGCAACAGGCAGGAGGAACAGAATGAAAAGAAACAAAAGAAAAGAGGAGGAATGGGGAGGAGAAGGGCGGGGTGGAGGGAAGGGGCAGGGAGAAGAGTGGCAAGGGGAGTCGAGAAAATAAGACATGCAAAAGCAAAAACATGACCGGAGCAGGTCGGGGGCACTCGTGCAGCCCCGTCCCGGCGGCTCCCGGGAGCGGGCCCTGCTGCGACGCCGAGGGTCTGCCTCCCCCCCGCCACCGCCACGCACACCCGCACCCCAGCAACCGAGCCGGGCCCGTCCCCGCTCCGGCATGTCCTCTCCGCGCAGGTGAGGGCACGCTGCCCTGCGGAGCGCGGCCAGCCCCGCGCAGGGCCGGCGGCCGCATTTCGGAGCGCGCCGGGAAACGTTCGGGAGCGTGCGCAGGGCAACGCAGCCAGGCCCAGGCGATGCTGCCGGCCGCTTTCCTGCGAGCGCCACGCGCCGAGGCCGACGCAGAGCTCCGCGGGCGACTGCGAGGAAGCGAGCGGTCCTGCTCCTCGGCGGCACCGGGCGCCTCAGCTGTCCGACAGCGGGGTCACCCTGCAGCCAAACCCCTGCCACGGTGAGCGTGGCACAGCCCCACGGCTGCTGGGGGGCTCCTGCACCCCCGCCTGAAATGGCTCGTACGCTGTGGGAGTTTGGGGCTTTGCTCTTCCCACTGCCGTGGAGAAGGGATGTGGAACGCAGCGTTTCTCAGACGCCGGAGGTAGAGCACAGGCCGCACTGGGAGCACGGCCCCAGGGACGAGCCGGAGGTGCTTTGAAGATGTCGCCTCTCCCTAAGGAAGCGCTGCCCAGCCACCGCCAGTGAGAGCCAGGGCTGTCCCGGGCTCCTCGTGCTCAGCCTGGAGCAGCAAGGGGACCGCTGGGCGGGTACGTGGGGGGGTAGGGTGCTGCACCCTCGGCTCCAGCCCGCCTGCAGGTGAGTCTCTCTCCGTGGAGGTACAAGGCAAGAGGACGAGCGTCCGACTCACGCTGAGGAAATGCGTGAGGCTTTGCTCTCGATGGAGGCCGTGTTTCCTGCACCAGGGTAGGACAGGCCACGGCACCAGAGGAGGGACAGGCAGGGAGCTCTGCCCATCTCCCTGCGCTGGGCTGCTCCCGCTCGGCCCTGTGTGCCACGCCGGTTCCCAGGACAAAGCCAGCCCGGTCCCAGCACGGGGCCACACGCTGCCCAGCTGCCCCACAAATCTCCCCAGGCCCAGGCAGCCCCTTCCTTGTCCTGTGTCCCATGTCCCCGTCCCCCTGATGAAAGTGGTGCCGCAAACAGAGCCGCAAGCTGCCCCGGTGGGCACGCAGCACCGGGGCCATTGCCCTTAGCGCAGGGCGGCTCAGCCTGTGCCGTGCCCACAGGCACCGGCCAGCGCCCAGCCCTGCAGCTTCCCGGCTAAAGCCCGGCCTGGCGCTTTCCTGCTGTGCTACAGCCTCCCATGGCTGCTTCCTCCCACTTCCACCAGCTCGCTTGGCCCCAGGGCCACTGCCCTGGTGCCCCTGCTGGCCACAGGGCCAGCCCTCCCAGAGGCAGCACGGGAAAAGGGGTTCTCCGGTGCCTGCCCCACCCAGAGGCCCAGCCGGGCTCTGGAGCAGAAGCCCGAGCTGTGCACGACGCGGCCCTGTGTCCAGCTCACCTGGTGTTTGGTGTGTGGCTGTGCTTTGTCTCTGTTCGGGGGCTGCACCTGCACCTCACTGTGCATCGTGCCGATGGGGGTGGGCTGGGGACACAACAGGGACAACATCAGCAGCAGCACAGCGGCCCCTGCCCCCCGCCCCGTGACCCCGACCCAACCTTCATCCAACCTCCAACGTTCCAACCACGCAGAACGCCCCAGGGTCGGGGCCTGATCCAGCCCTGGCCCCGCCCCAGCAGCACCGAGCCTGGTGTGGCTGCGGCCAGCCCACGAGGGTCCCACGGCAGAACACGAGGTGCCAGCTGGGCTCCTCTTAGCTCCAGGACCCCCAGATTTGTGTCACAGATTTAACAGATCGGCACGACAGCCCCAGCTCAGAGCTGGCTGCTGAGGGCCGGTGGAGCTGAGCTCTCAGGCAGGGATGTGCACGGTGGGGATGACTGCCAGTCTGCATCCTGCCTGGCTGCCGCCACAGACCGTGCTGACCTCCCCCACGCTGGCCCCTGCCCCCTGGTACCCTCGGCCCAGCACCCTGGGCCTGCTCCCTCAGCACTCACCAGCGGTTTCCCTGCCCAGTCGTATTCATAGTCGAACACGTAACCGTTCCTCTCAAACAAGTCTGTGAAGAGCTTCCGCAGGTAGTCGTAGTCCGGCTTCTCGAAGAAATCCAGCCGCCGCACGTAGCGCAAGTACGTGGCCATCTCCTCTGAGGGGACAGAGCAGGCTCAGCTGGGGCAGGGGGAGAGACACCAGGCCTGGGGCTCTGGGGACAGGCTGGGACAAGGACAGGCCATGCAGAGCCCTCACCTGGGAAGTTCTCACAGAGCACCTCCACCGGAGTGGCCCTTTTGGTGTCGCCGATCTTCTGATACCTCTCCTTTAGCGTGTCAGCCTGGCAGGGAGGAGCAGGGCAGCATGAGGGCGGGCACGTCCCCAGGAGAGGGGAAGGCGCTGGGTACCCTCAGACCACAAAATGGTTTTTGGTCCCCCTTTTCCAGGTGATCTCAGGGAATCCCCTCACGCAGGGCAGCTCTGGAGGACAACCACCATGGGACAACCAGCAGGTCCAGGGCAGCCACTGTGAGAGCGGCTGGGATACCCGCAAAGCCAGGGACACAGGGAGGGGGACACCTACAACCACCCAGCACAGCAAGGGCCTGGCACACAGCAACAGCCCCGGGCGGGGTGCCAACCCTCCAACACCCCAGGGGCCAAAGCCCCTGCCCCTGCCCTGATGCTGCCCATGCCAGACCCGTGGGCAGCCATGCCCAGGGACAGCAGGAGCTGGCAGTTACCTTGAGGCCTTGCCAAGGCAGGCTCCCACGGAGGAAGTACATAAACATGTGCCCTAATGCTTCCAGGTCGTCCCTGCGGCTTTGTTCTGCATGGAGAAAAAAAGAGACACGGCACGTTGGTGTTACAGCCATCTTCCCTGTCCCCTGCAGCATCCCAAGTCCCCTGCGGTCCCCTCCGGCGAGGGGCAGGGCACCGTGCACACACACCTTTCCCAAGGTGGGTGTTGATGCTCATGTAGCGTGCTGTCCCTGTCAGGCTCTTGTGCTCTCGGTAGGGGATGTGTTTTTTGGTCTCGGGGTCAATATACTCTTTGGCCAGGCCAAAATCGATGATGTGGATGGTGTGCTGCCGCTTGCTGCCCGGCCGCCCCACCAGGAAGTTCTCTGGCTTGACGTCTCTGTAGATCAGGCTTTTGGTGTGGACGTACTCCATCCGCGTGATCTGGGGGCAGGAGATGTCAGCACCGCGGCAGAGACACGGCAGAGACGCACCGCACTGCAGCCTCCCTGCAACCTCCTCCCCTGGGCCCAACTCTGCTCCCGCTGCCTCGCCCCCAGCCAGCACCCCCCTTCCCCTCAGCCCACGGATCGAAAGGATGGGCATGCCAGCCCTGGGAGACAACCTCAGCCTGCCTGCATCTCGGACACACACAGAGACGCTAGGCCGTGCTGGAGAGGGGCTGAGGGACAACCCTCCTGCAGCAGGGAGAGGGTGAGATGGGAGAGAGGTGGTCTGGGATGTGTCAGCGGGCCGTGCCAGCAGGCTGTGTCTCCCACGGCCTGCCCGGCACTGGCGCGAGGCGGAGCTGCGTGCTCACCAGCTGGATAGCGATCATCAGGACAGTCTTGAGCGTGAAGGTCCGGTCGCACAGATCAAAGAGATCTTCTAGGCTGGGTCCTAGCAGCTCCAACACCATGGCGTTGTACTTCCCGCAGGGGCCAAAGTAGTAAACCTGAGGAATTCCTTCTGCAAGAGAGGGAGGAGGGGCTGCCAGGGGTTGCTGCAGGGCTGAGCAGCACATGGCCATGCTCTCACGGCCGTGCCATCGCTGGAGACAGGATGGGAGGGGCAAGATGGGGATATGTCCCCGGGCTGCCCTCCCTCCATGCTGCAGGCAGCCCAGCTCTCCTCCTGGCAGGAGGGTGAAGGAGGCAGCTCCATCTGCATCCCTGACTGCTGCAGGGGAGGTGGGGGGAAGGAACTAAATAAAAAGGGATCAAAGATTAGATGTGGCTCTGTGTACAGAGCAGCCTCTCCCAGCTGAGCAGATGGGCAGGAGTCACTCCGGCGGGAGTGAAGTTGCAGTTCCATCTATAGGAAACCTCCCTTTCCCAGCAGCATGGGCCGGGCAGGCAGCCAGCTCCCCACACCAGCTCAGCCGGCCCCATACCTGCATTGCCGAGCTGTTTGTAGAACCGATACTCCAGGTGCAGCTGGGGGGCCCGGGATTTTATGGGTTCCTTGGAGGAGAGAAGGAGAACAGTTAAGGCTTTTGTAGGGAGCAGGATGTCAGGGAGGTCTGGGTGCCAGACACCTCCTTCGCATGCTGGCAACAGCTGGACTGAGAGCATTTGGGGTGGAGAAGAACTGGTCTAAAATGGAGATGAAGCCTCAGGGGACAATGAGAGAAAACCTGCCTGTTCAGGAGCCAGATCCAGCCCCCTCCCCAGAGATCGGGGTGCTGGGTAGACATTAATGGGAGCAGGTATCAGTGGGGACCACCCCCTCCTGAAGGCCTCTGCCGCAAGCTGAGCACAGCACAGGTCACAGGGAGGTCCTGGAGAAGACCCAGCTCCTCCCCCCGGGCCCACATCACCCCACCTGCAATGACACGTGTTGCTTTGCCTGCCCTCAATTCCTGACAGCGAGCACGGCCCCCTGCACACCCTCAATTCCTGACAGCGAGCACGGCCCCCCTGCACACCCTCAATTCCTGACAGCGAGCACGGCCCCCTGCACACCCTCAATTCCTGACAGCGAGCACGGGCCCCCTGCGCACCCACCACCCATCACACCCATCGCCTAGGGCAGCCCCCACTGCTCGGCCTGCTCTAACCACCTGGGGGGGAACAATCTCCTTCCCAGGTGGCCTGAACATCCCCGACCCCGGAGGGACTCACCAATTTGATAGCTACGTATTCATTCGTGTAGAGGTTCTTTCCTGCAGGAGAGACAGAAAAAAGGCAGTTGACAGCAGTGAGCCGTTGCACGAACCCCACCTCATGCCAGCCCAAGGGCTCCGGGGCTGCAGAACATCCGGAACAGGTTGAGAGGCTCCCACAACACATGAACAGGCCTCGAGGCACGAGGAGCAGGAACCCACTGCGGGGAGTTGCAACATGCCTGCTAATTAGCCCCAAATGGGTAGTGGGTTGCTCTGGGATGGACAGGCTGTGGGGGGGCCACAGCCAAGCCTGCTGGGGGGCAGCACCCCAGTCCAGGCCTGCAGGGAAGGGACTGGCCAAGACAAGACCAAGGCTGGGATGTGCTGTTTCTCCCAGGCACAGCCCTGCACGGCAGGGCCGCCCTGTTCTGGGGGGGCTGTCCAGAGCAGGGGATGCTGCTTCAAGGGTGGTGGAACCACACAGAGGGTGGCGGGGGGGGAAGGACCCTCAAGAGCACCAGGGCAACCTAAGGCATTGCAGCTGGCAGTGGTTTGAAGACACTTCCCAGGGCTTGGTCACACTGGGGATGGCACACATGTATATGCGTGTGTGAACACGCATGTGTATGCACGTGTGTGTGCCTCAGTCTCATCCTTTGGGATGCTCCCACCCACCTGAGGAAACCAGGAGCAGACCCACGGCCCAGCCTGGACTGTATGAGAAGCTGAAGGCACTGATGTGCTGTGGGAGCCCAGATGACGGCAGGCAAGTGCCCAGGAGAGCCAGAAGGGCAGCCATGCCCCCCCAGCCATACCAACGGCTTCCCAGAGAGCTCAGCACCTCCACGGGAGTTGTCACCCCCTGTCACAGACGGGTTGAAGTGACAGTGTCTGCACATCACCCTGCTAACCCCAGAGCCAGGAGGAAGGTTACACCCGGGAAGCATCAGTACCACCTTTGCCCCAGGTCCACACAGGCAAAGATTAGAGGTCCGCAGACACATCCGCCTGCCCCTTCTGCCAGACCACTCCAGGACACCGGGGAGACGGGAGTTAACCGCAGCAGGTTCCCTTCCACAGCTCGCAGAGCCAGCAGACACGCGATCCCGCTGCCTGGCATGTGCTGTGCGTATCTGATGGAGCCGCATCTGTCTCCTCGGATTTTCTCCAAGCAATTTGCTCAGGGAACAAGCTCCTCCTGGCATAAGATTTCATCTGCTCTGACTGCTGCTCTCCACCTGAAGCAGCAATAAATCCTCACCGCTGACATCAGAGCCAGCTGCTGAGCACCAGAGTCAGCGGCAGGATTACGGGAAGAGGGATGAATGGGAGATATTAATGGAGTGGCTCCTCCCAGGGACAGGCTCTGCAGCCAAGGAGGGGCTCAAATCTGCTGCCTCGCTGACCACCTCCCATCCAGGGGACCTCTGCCAAGCCACTTTGTCTCCTGCCTCTGCAACCCCCCATCCCTTCACAGCGATTAGGGAGTAGGTGATTTGGGAGGGGGAAACGCCTGGCTAACACAGGCAAATGCCAGACCCAGGGTCTGTGGCCCAGCACGGACTGACATTTCCTGGGGAGGAGGTGGGAAAGGCCCAGACCCGTTCCTGGCTCCAGAGAGCTCAAGGGAACCCTCAGTTCACTGGGAACTTGACTGGGGCGGGAAGAACTGAAATCGCGATGGACCCCAGTGCAGCTCCCTCGGCCCCGCCGTGCGCAGCCACCTCCCGACGACTCAACGGGGAGAAGGCAGCAGGCTGGCAGGGAGCAGACGCGTGCAGGAGCTTATCTTCCGTGCACCAGGGCCTCTGTGTTTTGCAAACAATCGCAAGGGAGAGCAAAACAGCCCCACTCGTCGGCCGGGCAGCGGGACAGGCATGGCCCTGCCCGCGACAACGGAGCACGGTCCCTGCGTGATCCCTGCTGAAGGTGGGCTCCGGCCGTATGGTTCACTCCAAAGACATGCCTGCTGCCCTCAGGGCAGGAACGTGCCACCAAAACCACCCAGCCAGGTTTTCCCTGAGGTTGGGCTGGGTCTGAGGAGGGAAGAAAATAACCTGGCAGGATACCTGCCCCAGGGCAAAACTGGCCCAGCAGAGGAGGGAGGGAGTAGGGGAGGCAGCAGGAGTGCTCCCAGCAGGGCTGTGCCTGGAGAGGTCCATCCCCTCCCTGTTACATCTGTGTCCCCCCCATGTCTCGCTGGCACAGAAAGCTACCTGCAAAAATGCTCTGGGAGCTTGCAGACCTCCTCCAGCCCAAGAAACAAGTCCAAATCATCCATAACCCCATGGTCCATCCCTTCCTGGAATGCTTGGAGGGCTCGGACAAAGCTGATAGAAAAGATGGGGGAGCAGAGAGAGCATGGACCACACTGCCGCTGCTTAAAACCCCCCCCTTCCCCTTCCCCGGTGAAAAAAAGGTGCAAAGAGCAGAGCAGGCCTACCATGAGAGGGAAGAAAAAGCGACAAGGGAAGGAAGGGAGGGCTGCGGGGTCCTTCCCCATGGCAGGGAACTCCTCGCTCCACCTCCTGGAGCAGCTCCCGCAGCTGCCCTAATGATGACACCTAAAACGTGCTGAAGCCCACGGAGCGCCTGGGCGGACTCAGGCGGGCAGCGCTGCACAGGATTCACAGAAAAGGTGCTTTTGAAAGGAAAATAAGAGACAAAAGGAGCAAGATGGGCGTCGGAAAGCAAATATTTGCATTTGCAGAGGCCTTTGCCCTGCTGAGGGCTGGCGGTGCCTCAAATCCAGCTGCCAGCACCTGCCTGACGTGGTGCAGAGCCAAGCCAAGGGCACTGTGGGAGGGGCAGTCGGACCTGGGGTCTGTATCATCTTTAGAAGCCGGATGTGGCTTTCCCTCAATCCTATGCTGACACCCAAATCATGCCCCCCCGCAGGCAGATTCGGCAGCAGAGGGGGGTCCGCCACCTGCTCCTGCACGTCAGGTCAGCCCAAGGAGCTGGGCTCTGCGCCGGGTCCCAGCCAAGAGGCTTTCCCTGCGGCAGCCCCTCGCCTGGCACTGCCCCTCGCCTGGCACTGCACTGGCCATGCCGGGAGCCTCTGGCTATGGCCTGGCATGGAGCTGCACCTGGCGCTGGGACCGGCTTCTCCAGTGCCCAGGCGATGCAGTCAAGGAGTGCGGGAGGAGGCAGCTCTGAGCGAAGGCAGCCGGGCCCCGGCCCAGCCCCACAGCCCTGGTGACGTGAGCTGCATCACTCCAAGCAATGCCAGTTCCTCGGAGCACTGGGGTTTAATACCATCAGGGAAAAAAAGAAGTTATTTAGAGTCTGACCTTCCTCCAGAGGAGGCCCTGAAAGACCAAGAGGAAAACCAAGCGTGAGCCGTCAACAAGGGAGGCAAGAGCGGGCAGTGCCTACTCCACAGACGCCCGCGAGCGTGGTGGGGCCACGGCTGCGACCAGCCAGCCCTTCGCCATCTGCGCCCGTAGGTCCCTGCGGCGCTGCGGGCAGACGGGTGCCATGTACAGCGTGCTGACCCCAGCCCGTGCTTTCCGAAGGTACCTTCTGTGCTCCCGGGAAGTGCCCCTGTGGAAGTGCGGGGTAGGCTGCAGGCCAGGGCTGAGCCACGGCTCAGGACAGCTTGGGAATGTCCCCAGCGCTCGCACGTGACGTTCCGCTGGGAGATGGCCCAGCTGGAGCAGTGACCCGCTGCTGGCCCACGCGCTGCACAAGGAGCACCCCCCACCCCTATTTTCTCCTCTCCAAAATGCTGGTTCAAACCGTAAATTAATTTCTGGCTTTTAACGCCCAAGGCAAACGGCCGCTGTGTCTCCAGCTGCCTTAGCAAGGAGCGCGTGGGGGGAGCACAGGAGAGCTGCAGAAAGCACCTTTGCACAAGTTTATTGCAGGGAGAAGAGAAGCAGTGGCCTCTGCCGGGTCCTGTCCCTCCCCACTCCTGGGCCGAGGCTGCTCCGGGGCAGCGCTGCAGCACAGCCCCTGCGGGGAGGGGGCTGGCCGGGAGCCCCTGCCCAGGCAGCACAGCGGGATGAGCGGGAGCTCCCAGCTCCAAAGCGTGGCTCCGAGGCAGCCCAAGCAGAGCTGAGGGAAGGGGCCTGCGCACCTCACAGGTGCCGGGGGCTCATTTCTGATCTTCCTCGTTCATGCCTGGGTTTTCCCCCTCTCCCCCACCCCACGTACCCCGAAGCACTGTGGAGGAGCTGCCGAGAGGGGCCTGCTCCAACAAACCCTCGCTGCCAGCGGTGCGTGCTGGCCTGGCTCCCGGGGCGCAGGGAGCTGGCAGAGGCAGCGGGCTGCAGGCTCCTGACGCTCGGCTGTAGCCCGGTGCCATGGCACACAAGCCATCAGCCACACTCCAGTGTCCCCCCCGGCTTCCTCCTGCCTTGTGCCCAAGGGCAGCATCCAGCCCTGGCACGGAGGTGGCTGGCTGCAGGCAGAGAGGTTCGGGGGGTGCAGGCAGGGGCCTTTGGAGCTGGTCTGCAGGCTGGCAGCGGGAGGACCAAGCCCTCTGGCTATGCTGGCCAGGGCACGGTGCCTGCCCAACCCAGGGTGAAGCACCAGGACCTAAACCTGCCCCTCACGGCTCAAACCCCACGTGCCGGCGGCAGCCGCCCGCTCCAGCTCCCAGCCTGGCTCTCCAACCATGCTCCCGCAGCGAGGAACTGGCCAGCAGCACTGGCCGGCAGCACTGGCCGGCAGCACTGCCCAGCTGGGACAGGGACCGTCACTACCGTCGCCCAGGATGCCAAGGCCAGCATCAACACGGAGGGGCCAGATCCAGGCAGGGCTGGAACTCCTGCCCAAGTCACTCCCCTTCTGCCTTCCCACAAATGCCTTATGCCAATTTTTTTTGAAATTAATCATTTTTGGACACCTCCGTCCTGGGGGCACACGAGCTGGGCAGCCGAGGCACCTGAAAGGACAGATCAGCACCTGCCCCAGCTCAGGGGAAAACTGGGCAGAGCGTGACCTGTGTCAGGAAGAGAACATCTTCTTCCACCCCCCCCCCCCGGGGGCTGGAGATGCCACCTCATAGCGTGTTTCTGCAAGATTCCCTGGCCTTTTTTTACAAAAGGAAAAGGTCCAAAGAAGATCTGGGAGCTTTTAAACACTGAGCTACACTTTGGCCTCTGCAAGAAGCCTGCCCTGAGAAAGGCATACTCTGTTCCCAGGGGAAAACTGGGAGCAGCAGCTGGGGAGAATCCCTGCTCATGACACCACCTCGCAGCACGATCCCTCTGGTCTCTTGCCACTGGTCTGCAGCTGGAGGAATCCCTACTTTCTGTGCAGGCCTGAAAGCATTCCTGAGCCCTGACAGAGCCCGGAGGCACACCTAAGGGAGAAGGATGTGATTTTAGGAGAAAAGCCACATAGCTGTGGCTGCCACTGCTGCGATGAGATCTTGTGCTCAGGCCTTTACCGTGTTTCGGCTGGGCACTACAGGGTGCGACAGGGCAGAAAACCACGTGAAGGGACCAGAAGCTTCTCTTGCTGGTGGCAAGGACAAACTCTCACGGGGAGAATCGACGACTGCAGAGCCCCGGAGCAAGAGCTCGCTGCTGTCCCTTCAGCCGTGAGCAAACCAAGCCCAACCGCTCCCAGGTCCTGCAGCGGCTCTGCTCGGAGCAACCGGCACTGCCGGCTTCAAACACCGCTCCGATCTGTGCGAGACGCACGTCCATCTTGGTGCTGTTCCTGAGAAACAAGGGGGTGACGCTGACCCTCATCGCTGAGCCCAGCAGACAAAGCAACAGCCACAGCCCCCGTTGTTTTGGACTCCTGGGACAGCTCACCCAGAAGCACGTACCCACTGTGGGATGTTCATGGGCAAGCAGGGTGAAGGAGGTGGCAGGACACAGACCCTGCACAGCTCAGAGCCCTTCTTCCACCCCCTTCCAGCCAGCCCTGCCCAGAGGCACCAGCAGCGGGAGGTGCAGCATCCCCAGGTGTCCAGATCCACCTGGATAGTGAAAGGAGCAGCGGGTATGGAAAAACCCCTAAATACCTCTCCTTCCACACTACCTGGGTCAGGAGGAAGGAGCAGAACTCTTCACGACACCGCGAGAGACAGACCCTCTGCTGCTGAACGCGGGAAGCGCTTGGCTGGATTTTAAACAGGGCATTTTCCCAAGCTCTGCAATTTAGTGGCGATCCCATCGGGGAGTTCAGGAATGGGACGGTTTAGCCTGGCACCAGCCAGTCTGTTGTGCTGGGCAGAGCTACCATTAACTCCCCACAGAGGCGGCGCAGAGAGGTGGGTAAGTGCTCCCCTCCCTCAGCACGGGTGCCTCCTGACAGCCTCCCACCTCCTGCTCCTTTTGCACGTAAACAGCCTGCCGCAACGACCACATTTACTGCAGGTTTAGCTCAGAGCTGGGTCTGAAAAGGCACTGCTTAAAATACCATGGAGCAACAGGGCCTACGGCCAGCACAGGCTCCCAGCCTGCTCCAGGGAGCGGCCCTCTCCCCTCTTCCTAAGGCACAAGCCCCTTCCCAAAGCACTCAAGGCCAAGGACTACGTTCCACCTGGCACAGGCTCCATCAACATGCATTCCTGGAGATGCCCACACTGCGTGGCTGGCACAGCCATGCCCGGCACAGCCAGGCCTCTCCCAGCCACCTGATGCCAACCGAATTAACAGCCTGCTGCTGAAAGCCTCCTGGGGCACGCCGAGTCCTGGGGAGAGGAGCAGCCTACCCACCCTCCAAACATGAGTTTGCTTGAACCACTTCCTGATAAACTTGGTTCCAAATGGAAAGTGCCTGTGGACAGCGTGTGGGTTTTATTCACCCCTTTTTCTCTCCCCTGCAGGGAGCGTCTCTGAAAACCAGCCTCAACCACCAGACAACGCACCCAGGATAAAGCACTGACTCTGCCCCAGATGCTTGCCCCAGCAAAGCAAACGCCCAACAGGCCCCCGCTCTCCGTCTGCTCTCAGGAGCATGTGGCGCAGCAGGAGCCGTGGGGCAGCACGAGTGGGGTGGGATCTGGAGAGCACACAGCAGCTTCTCATGAAACATTACATATTCCCAGCCTGGGGGACACCCAGGCCTGGATGGGCCACCACCACTTTGACAGACAAGACCGAACTGGGCCACCTGCAACATGCAACGCTTCAACACTGCATGGCCACTCAACCCCCTTGGTGACAGACACATGCCAGCTCCAGCTGCCGCAGGAGGCAATCCCGGCACAGGCAGTTAGAGCGAGGACAGAAGAAGACCCTTCTCACCTAGACGGAGCTCCCCGAAATTGCCGCATCCAATCTTCTTGCCGACCCGGAAGTTGGGACCCACCATTAAGACTCCCGAGTTGGTTCCAGCACTCCTGCTTCCATGACTGCTCCTTCCTCCACCTGTCTTGGACATCCTTTTACCTTCCTCCAGCTCCCCTTTCCCTCCTCTCTTATCAAAATCCATAAGTTTGTGATACCCCGGCCTCTCCACGGTTACGCTGCTGCCATACAAATCCCAGAGCTGCTGAAAGTTGAGGGGTGAGGAGAAAAGAAGCAGGGCTCTTCTTGGTTAATACACCATCCCGGTGAGCAATGGGAGGGCGGGGCGTGGAGAAGGAGGGATAAGTGGCCACCCACAGGTGCTGGGCTACTGAAATGTTAGTGCTTTCCAAGGTCCTGCTGGGATTGTCATCGTCGCCTGTTACAGGGAGTTCTTTGGCGGAGGGAACATCCTGTGGAGAGGGTCCTCCCGGTGCGGCTCCTTGGTCTCCCAGCTGCGGAAAGGAGGAGAATATTAGCACGAGGAAATGAGGAGGCAGAGGACAAGAGGGTTGTGGGCTCCAGGGTCCTGCCTCCAGCTCTGCAGAGCCCCTCCGACACCTTCCCTGTGTTACAGATAACTCCCACAATGACGAAGGGTGCCAAAACCGAGGGGTGGGAGAAGCTGGGGTATCGGGACTATCGCAGGGTGCCCCACGTCCGAGACGCTGGCATACATGAATAAATAAGTCTGGCCATGGCAGCAGGTGAAATGCATGATGAGCATCTCCGGGCTGGAGCCAGTGGAGATGCACGTGGGGAGAACAACGCCCCCACGGGGAAGGGCTGCTGGCAGCAGGGAGACCTCCGGAGGCACCAGGCAAGGCACTGGGGCCCGGCTGCTGCTGCTCAGACCCGGGAGTCCCCAGGAGGGAAGGACACGTCAAGCACTGCGTTACGGGGCAAACCGCGCCAGGCGTGCCGTTTCCTACGAAGTGAAAAGAGGATATTGTCCCCAGGCGGCTGCGACCGGGAGGGCCCCTGTGGGTCCAGAGGCTGCGGCCAGCTGAGTCAGGACGCTTCACCCTGGCACCTGCCTCCGCTGTGGCTGGGCCGGGACCTTTGCGCCAGCAACCCTGCACCAGGGCGCGTGGGAGAGGACACGTCCCAGCTACATGTGTGTGGGGAATGACCACACTCAGGGCTCCCACGACAGCCCGCCCAGCCTCCCAGGCTGGGGTAGAACAGACACTGCAAACAGGAACCGAGGTCTCGTTAACACCCTGCTCGCCTCCCTGGCAAGCTCCTGATGGCCGCCTCATCCCCCGGTCTCGCAATCAAACCCTGATCTCGACTGCAAAGCTCAGAGCGAGGCACCATGGCCAACCCGGCTGCTGGCTGCAGCCTGGGCCAAGGCCCTCATGACACTTGCCAAGTAACTGATGGCTCCAGTTTGCTCTATGGTCATGTAGCTCCACCTCATGTGCGCAGCTCCCAGAACTTCCCAGTGAGGCTAGTGGGAAGCCCTCCCCCTTGACCCCCACAAACAGGCAGGACTCCCCTTGAACCAGGGAGTTCCTTCCTGTGTCACAGCCCTGCACATGCAGGGGGCTGGGCTGGATGACCTTTAAAGGTCCCTTCCAACCCAAACTATTCACGCCTGATGAACCTGGTGGCCTTCTACAATGGGGTCACAACCTTGGGAGATAAAAGAAGGGCAACCGATGTCATCTACCTGGACTTGTGCAAAGCATTCGACACCGTCCTGCACAACACCCTTGTCTCTACACTGCAGAGGTGTGGATTTGACGGATGGACCGCTCGGTGGAGAAGGAACTGGCTGGCTGGTGGCACTCAGAGAGTGGTGGTCAAGGGCTCGATGTCTGATTGGAGACCAGTGACGAGCGGCGTTCCTCAGGGGTCGGGATTGGGACCGGCGCTGTTCAACATCTCTGTCAGCGACACGGATGGTGGGACTGAGGGCACCCTCACGGTCAACACGCTGGAGGGAAGGGATGCCATCCGGAGGGACCTGGACAGGCTGGAGAGGTGGGACCGTGCCAACCACATGGAGTTCAACAAGGCCAAGGCCAGGTCCTGCACCTGGGTTGGGGCAATCCCAGCACAAGGACAGGCTGGGGGAGAATGGATCGAGAGCAGCCCTGAGGGGAAGGACTTGGGGTACTGGGGGATGGAAAGCTGGACATGAGCCGGCCGTGTGCGCTGGCAGCCCAGAAAGCCAACCGTATCCTGGGCTGGACCCAGAGCAGTGTGGCCAGCAGAGAGAGGGAGGGGATTCTCCCCCTCTACTCCACTCTGGGGAGACCCCCCCTGCCGTTCTGTGTCCAGCTCTGGGGTCTCAACATCAGAAGGACATGGAGCTGTCTGAGCGAGGGTGGGGAGCACTGGGACAGGTTGCCCAGAGAAGCTGTGGATGCCCCATCCCTGGAAGTGTCCAAGGCCAGGCTGGATGAGGCTTGAAGCAACCTGGTCTAGTGGAGGGTGTCCCTGCCCATGGCAGGGGGGTTGGAACTAGGTGATCTTTAACGTCCCTTCCAACCCAAACAATTCTATCATTCTATGACTCTGGCTCACACAAGCCCTTCTGTGCAGCTGACTGTGTTCACAGGGGTACGGCCCGGCACTGAGGCCAAATCAACCCCTTGCTCCTTCCCGAGGGGTGGGAATGACAAGTACCATCAACCAGCTCCGTGCTCAGGGAACCAGGTTCCCAAGAGGGAGCCAGGCTCTTCCTTCATCCAGGACTCCCACCACGGCTGACAAGAAGTCAGACTCCATCCCTCCTCACAGGGAAGCCCAGGCTGGAGACAACCAGAGCGTGCCAGGAGCAGGACAGCCAAGAACCTAAACAGGGGCTGGAGAGGGTCAAGCAGGAGCCGGATGCACACTGGGAGGCCACATGAGACTGACACACGCACACGTACCTTTCCCCCGGCATCTCTGGTTTGGCTTCCAGCTCAGCCCTCGCTGTGTTTCCAGTGAGCTGGGAGGCAGCCCCCACCCCTCCCTGCCTGCCCCCACAGCCCCGCTCCCCCTCTCACCACCTTCATCCACTGTCCCATGAGGCCCACCGAGAGCCCTTACTGCCATGGCCTTATTACCTGGGGGTTAAAGCAGCAAACCCCAGCCCTCCAGTGCTCTGACTCCAGGAGATGATCACACTGCAAGTCCTGATGCTTGGCCACACCCCATCAAACTTTTTATTGGCTCTCAATAGCTATTAATACCAAAAAAAGCTTCTTCTGCTAGAGGGTGCCTGGGGGGACACAGGGGAGGGTGTCAGACACCCAAAGCTGAGCACAACTAGGCCAAAGGACTGGCCACCATAAGGGACTGTGGGCCTGGGAGTTGCTCCCTGGGGCTGCCCCACTCCCCATCCTCACCTGGCACCGCACCCCCTCCACAATGCCTCTGCTCTCCAGAGGGACTGGAACTGCAGGGTGCTGGGCCTGGCCCCTTGGGGCTGTTCTGGGTGCACAACCCCAACCTGTGGGACCTGCGAGTACTGGGGAACAAGGCTTTCATGTAGGATGGGAGCCCCCTCCTTCCTCCCATAGACTCCTTCCTCCAAGGCCAACACCTCTGCAGCATCCCCAGAGCACAGCAGTGCCAGCACAGAGCAGCCTGGCTCTGCGAGGCCACCACCACCAGGCCAGCACCTGGGGACCATCCTGCTGCCCCAGCATGCCTTGGCTGAGGGAAACTGAGGCACACAGAGCCTTCCAGCTTCCCCAAAGGCCACATGGGCAGCTGTGCGCTGGGTCCTGCCCTGACGCTCCCTTCCCCCGGCAGCCAGAAGCCTTCGACTGACCGTGCCAGCAGGAAGCAGGGTGGGAGCGGCAGCAAAGCAGGGCTTCCCTGGGCTTTGTTCTCCCCCAGCCCTGAGCGCACACGGTCAGCACGTGATATCCTGCTCATTCTTCGCTCCCCCAATAATTTCCGCCCTGGGTTCGGTGCATGGCCATGCCCTCCTGCCCGTCTCATGCTTCTCCCACCTCTGCCGGCCTGGAGCAAGGGCGCCGGGGAGCCGTTTCCCCCGTGATCTCCCAGCTCCTGGAGCAGACGGTTTGCCATGGCCCTCCCGGGGCCTTTCGGGAGCCACCTTCCCCAGCCATAGCTCCTGCAGCACACCGGGAAGGGGAGGCAGCCGGCGATGTGCAGGCCGTGCCACTTCATATGCTGTTTTTGTTCTGAATCAGACCTTTATGTTGAGTCCCGGGGGATTTCAGGCCCAGACTGTTTGCACAGTCAGGCGGCCGACAGCCAGAGCTGAGGGAGCTCCAGCCCCCGCGCTCGGGATTATTTTTTTTAAAGAGTTATGGGCCAGTCTCTGCAAGGGAATTTCAGACAATGAAGCGAGACAGAATCCTAACAGAAGGGAAAAAAATAAATACTGTGTCCTGTGAGCACTGTGAGGCCATGCTATCTTCCCCTGGCCCCGACACACGCAGGCGGCAGCATAGCAGACTCTCCAGCCCTGCCCGTGCAGCAAGCCCCAGCCTTGGGAGCAGCTCTCCCAAAAAAACCCAGCTCCAAACCCCAATTTCAGGCAGCAGGGCCAGGGCAATGACTGGCAAGGCCCGGGGACTGAGCCCCACGCCAGGGCTGCGCGCCAGCCGGCTGCCGCGCTGCAATTCCCCCTCTCCCAAAGCCAGGCAGTCAGAGCAGCAGGAAGTCGCTGAGCCATGTCCGTGTGAGTCAGGCCAGGGCAAGTGATGCTCCACCAAACTCTGCCCACCAGCTTCCCCCGAGGATGAGCCATAGGGAGCTGAGAGCTGGGAGGAATCTATTTTCGCATCCAAAGAGCAGCAATGGCTCTGTACCTCAGTACAGAAGCAGGACCCATCTCTCCGTGTGGTGGGACTGGTCAGGTTTTCCACTCTGTGCCATAAAGAGATCTCTGGCCTTTAAAATTGAGAACAGCCTAATTAGAAACAGAAACCTTTGGTAAAATCCCAGGACTCCCACTGCTCTGGAGCAAACAGCCCTGCAAAACCTGTGTTTGTTAAAACGCAGCAGCCTCTGGACCCACAACAGGGACCAGCCCTGCCCCATCTTGCCAGCCCAGGGCACAGCACCCGGGGAGGACGTCCCTGATAAAAGTGATGGCACGGCATTGCATTCTGCACAGGAATCCTCACCCAGAAAGTCACACTGAGGCAAGACAACGCCAAAACACACCTTCTAGGCTGGATCTGTTGGCCTGGTATTAAAATCTGATGTAAGATGAGACTAAGAAAATCTCTTTCTCTCTTTGGGGGGAAGCAGGGGGAGGAATGAGGAAAAAATAAATTGGCCTGAAGTTTGGTAGAAGAAATTCCAAAGCAAGCTGTGGTCTTAAAACAAATAAGCACTGCCCTGCAGTGTTCGCAGTGCAAGTGCTCCTTGGAACCTGAAAGTGAAATGAACTGCAGACGAGCGCAAGCACCTTCAGTGCGTCCTCAGAACAGAACCACAGAAACACCGAAAGTACCATAAAGGGGGCAAACCCACACTCAACCCATTTCCTGAAACCCAGAGAAGGGGGTCATGTTGTTTTTGCTGAAATACTGCGTTCTTTTTAGTTGCCATCTGGTTCTGAGCATGCCAGGCCTGCTCCAGTCACATTTACAAGCTTTTCCCTGCAGTCAGGAGGGTGAGGAAAAGGAATTGGGGCTGGGGGCGGGGGGGGCATTACTTGTTATTATGAAAAAGCTGCAATTGCAGTGCTAGTCCTTGTCCCTGAGATCTGGGACTTGGACTGAAGTATCAAGGCTTGGGAAGTTCCTGGCCACATCTGCAAGCATAAAGTGCTGAAAAGTTGTATTTTTAACAATTTCTTTCCTGTATAGCAAAACCTCGTGGCTGCCGAGAAAGGACACGTACAATACCTTCTGGGGCACATTGTTCTAGGCACACGCTGTTCCTGCCCAAAAGAGGGTACAATGAACGGGGCAAGACAAAAGAGGGGAAAGAGGAGGAAAAAATAGCAGCCCGGAGCAGGGAAGTGATGGGTGAAGGTCAGGGAGCAGGTCCCTGGCGCTTCTCGGAGCAGGGTCCAGGTGTCCCAGACCCCCGGGCGGGTGGGATTTCACTGTCTGAGCCCCGATCGCCGTAAGCCTTTGGGATGGTTACTTGAGCCGGTGTCCCCATGTACTCTGCAAGTGAAAGGGAAACACAGCTGCATCCAGATGAAAGAGAGAAGTGAGCTTCTTGAGGCACAAAAGCAAAGCCCTTGACACCGCACAGCTCCAAGCACAGACCGCCGCCAATTAAAAGCTAAAAATAATCACAAACACCCCAATGTCCCAAAGGACGACCCATCAGCTGGCTCCCGATGCAAAAATCCAGACCAAAAGGCAACCGGTGGCCTTAGACAGCTGAAACTAAACCCCCATAAATTTTCCAAGTGGAAGAGGCAGATGAAGTCCCAGCTTCCAAGGAGATCAAAAGTCTTAAAACAAGGCAAGCTCCAACATCTTTAAAGGAACTGCAGACTGTCCCAGATGGTGGCTACAAAGGTTTGGAGCGAAACACGTATTTCAGCCTTCACTGCTGGCAGCCAACACTGCTCATGACGGAATAGGGAGGAGCTGTGCTGCGACACCGAAGTTTCCCAAACTGAGGGGTCACAGGAGACACCCACAGGAGACCCCTGCAATGGTGATGGGCAAGCTGAAGGTGGGAGTGGAAGCACCAGAGGGACATGGGGCAGCTCCCCACTCCTGCAGGAGGGCAGGAGATCCAGGGCATCCCAACAGGCTGCGGGAGCCTCCAGCTTTCGCAGCCTGCAGACCTGAGCGCAGGGAGAACAGCTTCCAGGCACCGTTGCAGCGCTGCTGGGGCTCGCTCCCTCCACCCCATGCCTGACGCGAGGCCCCCAGAGACCCAGGACAAGCAGGACAACTCTTGGTACTCGGGAGTGGCTCTGACCAGGGGCCTTCCAGGGTGAGCAGGCTCAGGAGGGGAACAACTCATCCGCAGCTCATAAGCAGCTATCAAATGAGAAACAGATGCTGATGGGGAGTCAAAAAACCCCCCTCATTCCAACCTAATGCTCTGAACTTTAGCAGGACAAAAGGTTCTCCCGAGATGGAGGTTTGGGCCCGCACCTGCACCCTCCGCGGGGCCATCATTCCACGTGCACCCATGGCAGCGGGGAGCAGAGGCTAACACAGGCCGGAGGAACATGATGGCAGCTTGCGGACAAGGCTGGTCCAGCTGCCATGACAGGAACTGGCCATGAAGTCCCGGTCTCCCACCAACTTTGATCTGGACTGAGAAGAAAGGAAAAACCTTCTGGAGTGTCCCAGTGCAGCAGAAATCCATCCCATAGGTCTGTAGTGTCCTGAGCTCCACAGAGCTGGCTGAGGTCCTCCCTCTGAAGCTTCTCACTTCTGCTCTTTCAACAGCTGAAAGCTCTAAGGAAAAGCCTGTCCATACAGCTACTGCAAAAGGGAAATCCAGCGGATTTTCCAGGATGTGAAAATAATACAACTACTCATATTCTGGAAATTTCACGTTCCAACCGTATTTGTCCCAGCCCAACGGCAGCGTCTCTTGCGCTACAGCCAACGTCATCAGTACAACGAGACAGCCTGTACTGGAGTGACAGCAAGCACGCACACAGGTGGAAAGACCCAGTGCTGTTTCACTGCTGTGTAAGAACCAACACAAGCAAACTGGACCCAGGCCACCTTTACACTGCAGCAGGAGCATTTGCACACCTTCGGCACCAAATCTCCCCTCTCCCGCAGCCGACAGAGCTGCAGGGCTGGGGGTGACTCAATCCCAGGAACCCGCTCCCACGCCGTGCTCCTTCCCTCTTCTCTCTGCGTACATACCAGTGTCGCAGGAGAAAGCCTGGCCTGAGACAGCCGCAGCAGACACCGTGCTAAGCGCGCTCCTGCTTTTACCTTGGAGAGGTGGCATTGTGCTCCAGAGCGTGCCACCCAGCTCCCTGCAGCTCGGGTCTCAACGTTCATGAGAAATTCACCCTGGGTGGATTTCTGAGGAAAAAAGACAATTGGTAGGAAGGTTTTCTGTTTGTTTCTTTAAATGAAGAGTCCTTCCAAGACTTGGGCTTGCTTGGGCAACAGGGAAGTTGTACACTGGAAGCGCAAGCTCCTCTCCCTGCCTGGTGCTGCCAGGCTCGGGCCACGCAACATGCTCCACAGGGATCTCCTGTGCTTCCTCCACCCCTGGACACACACCTCTGCTCCAAGCTGGACACAGCAGCTCCCCGTCAGTTCCTTCCCACAGTGGCTGTGCCAAAGCAGCTCGGATGAGGGTGGGCAGGATGGGCTGTCCCCAGTTGCATCAGCTGCTCCCCGGAAGGAAGAGGGAAACCTTGCTGTTTGGAGAAAACCCATCCTGACTCCCACGCAGGGAAGTTTCCTCCGTGGGCCAGAGAGGCAGTGGGACTGTGCAGCACCCTGAGCTCACTCCACCTTATGCCTCCACAGCTACAGTTCCAGCCACAGGACACCCAACCAAACCTATCGGCACAGTGGAATGTTCCTTGTGGCAAAGGCAGATTGGGTTGTTCTGGCCCAATTTCCTCCCAGTCCATCAACAGGGGGACTGAGCGCTTGGAGGGAGGAACTCAAGGCACCAGGAAGAGAAGGGAGTCCTGGATGCGAGCATCTCACCTTGTCACTGCACGGGAGAGCTGTGCCAACCCCGCATCTTGCGAGGAACAGCCCCTGTAGAGGAGTCAGAGAGCAGGACGGGGTGAAGGGGCCCTTATCCGCCCCAGGGAATCCCTTAAAAAAAAATCAGGAAGTCCTGAAAGCAGCCACTTTCCCAGCAACACACGCCTGCGTAGGTTCTGCTGATCGCTGCCACTAGAACCACTTCCCAAGCCCAGCAGGGTCGGGTTAAACGGAGACAGCATCCAGGCCTCCTCGCAATCCCCAATGCTCTTCCCAGCTCACAGCGAGGCAGGAGCCAGCACAGCCCTGTTTACTCCGTTTCCTCCTTTGTGCGTTAGTGTTGGTGTCAGCACAACAGGAAGCTCTTGTTAAATAGTTCATTACTTAACTGCTGATGCAGAGCTGCGGCGCAGCGTGTTTCGAGGTAGGGGAGCCTCGTCACTCAGGTCCAGGGCTGGGATTTGAGCGCTCTCAGCTCTGCCACCGCCTCCCTGGTGCTGTGGGCATGTACTGAGTTCCTGGTCCTTCACATCCCAGCCGTTACACTGGGCTAACAACTCCCCTGCATTTGCCTCATTCATTTGAAGTCCCCAGGGAGATGCTTGGCTCTTTCTCAGCTTTAAAAAAGTGCTGAGAGCTCAGCAACCTTCCCCCTGCCTCCTCCAAGGAAAAGACAAGAACTCAGCACCGACTGCAGAAACTCCCCCACCAAACAGCAACACCACCCCGTGAAACCCACCCACTGTACCTGTGCTCCTGCTGCCCACACGCGAGGACATCGGCCTGCTGGTGGGGAATATCCAACGGTCACAAATCTACTTTCTGGATCCTCCCGTCAGGCGCATCAGCCTGCTTGTCCCAAAGGGCAGCCCTCGTCTGACGTCCTGCAGCCCGTCTCCCCAACTCCTTCCTTACGAGCCGTTGCATCCCTCATCGCACAAACACGGACACCGGTTCACGTCTGTACAGCGCTATCAGACTGAGTCATCGATTACACGGCAGACGTAGTCCCATCACCATGGTCACTGTACCAGGAGCGTGTGAAGCGCAGTTCTCCCTTCGACACGGAGCGGTTGCAGCTGGCCTCCCCCCTCAGTGAACAGAGACACCACAGCGAGCTTTCACTTTCGGCCCCACAACGTTTACAATTAGGACATTTGCAAAGGCACTTTGTCCAAAACATGGGTTTTTTCCATCCAAGTTTTTTCTTGAAAAGAAAATAAAACCATAAAGCCGAGGCTAATGTTTCTACCAGAATTTCTTCTAATGTTCAGGGGAAAAAAAACCAACACCACAAAAAAACCCTAAACTGTGGCAGCAAAGCTTTTAATCCAACATGATCCGAGCATCCTTGTTCCAAACCTCCCCTCCCTTCCTGGCCCCCCCGCTCTTCGCTGGGAACATGGTGTGGCAGTGAGCACACTCCACCCACACGCTTCGTGCCCAGCTCAGCCCCCGAGCAGCGGGCACAGGGGTTCGGGTCCTGTCAGCCGTGCCAGGCCCCTCTGCCCCAGCCCATCTCCCCTCCCTGTGCAGCGGAGGGGGCAGACATCACTCACCCTGCTCTTAGCACCATGACCGAAGAACCACCACCAACAAACCACTAACGGGGCAAATAATCAGAGACACTGTCGCCTCCAGCTAGAGAGTTAGAACAAGCGACGTGGTGACTTCTAGCAACTGACAGCGGAGGAACGCGTTGAGCCTCTGCTAGGGATGAAAGTGTTTCCCACATGGAGCTGTACTGCTCCCAGCACAGCCCAAGCGCCTTGGCGTTTCACCCCGGAATCCCTCCATGGCTCTCTGCCACATCCAAAAAAAATCCAAGGCACAAGAACACCAGGATTAAAAAAAAAAAAAAATCATAAAAATAATGAAGCATTTTGTTTTCCCCTAGAGCTGTGCCATGAAGATAGATTTTTCTTTCTGGCCTCCTCTCCCAGCTATCCAGTCTAGTATGCCTTTCTCTGAATTAGAAGTGTTCTCTTGTTACCGGCTATTCCCTTCCCCAGGAGATCTTCAGACACTGTACACTCTGGTCAGCTCTTACCCTTCAACAGCTCAAGGTCCAAACCTCTTCAAAGTTATTTTTTCCCAGCTTCCAAACACAAATATGGCTTTTTAATGGATTACTATGAATTTTTAATTTATTTTTTAACATAAAAATGGGTTTGTGCCACATCATTCCCTCCGCACTGACAAGAAGAGCCGTTTCAACGCTGCAGCAGAGGCACACTTCCAGGGAGCAGGAGTCCAGCTTCACAGTCCAGAGGCCCCACCGACACGTGGCTACACCAAGTTCTCACAAGACAAACCCAGCAACACCTCAATGTGTTACTTCACTGAGATTTTTGTAGGGTACCGGCAGATACCCACCAGCCTGCTTTAAAAGTGAAATCTCAGCCGTTGCTCCAGGTCCAGCACCAGAACGGCTCAGCGAGTGCTGGGCAGCCCACATCCCAGACCGGCGCTGTGCGGGGAGCTGCACATGCCGCAGCGGCACCCTGCTTCCACATCCACAGCCGCAAAAGAGTAGGAGCAAAACTGAAACCTCTTCTCCTCCGCCTAAACATAATGAAGTAAAATAAGTATTAAGAAGTTGGGGAAAAAAGGCAGAAGCGATGTTTCCCATTTGTGACAGAGCCCAGGCGGGTGCAGAAGGCAACACCTGGAGGAGCTGGTAGGAACTCACGTGAAGGTGTGAACTACCCGCACTGTTGTCATTTTAAGACAACTGCCTCGAGATGAGCACAGAAGAGCCGTACAAAGCACGCGCCAGACAACAGCCCTGGACCGGCAGAAGGGTACGGGCCGGAGGACTTCACCCCCAAGCCTCGACCACTTGCACCGCAGCTCAGCGTGGACGAGGACACCTCCCTGCCTGGGAGCGGTGGGCAGGCAGGACGAGCATGCACGGCGTCAGCTTTACGGCGAGTCAGATTTCTGGCAGCGGTTCAGCTGTAATTATTTTGCACCCAAAAATATCTAATGAGAAAACAGGCCCCTCTTTAACCAACGGGAGTGGGATCTTTTCGACGCGTGTTTGCTCCCTGCTTGCATAAGCAGAAATGGAAGTCAGTGTGTTTTGGGCAGTCCAAATTGAGAACTACCCAGCTCCTCGCTAGTGTTGAACACAAAAAAGCTTGCGGGGTCAACAGCTCTTCTGGGGCAACTCCTAAACCCCACAGTAAAAGCAGCCACAAAAACTTCACCAAGTGCTCCACTGCTGCAAGCTCCCAGCCCAACACAGAATTTCACTCTTTTCGTTGGATCCCCACCCAAAGCAGTTACACCTGGATGGAAAATATTAACTGTGCTTTACCAAGGAGCCGGAAATACCAGGATGGAAATTTCAGCAGCAGCACAGGAACCAAGCAAAAAGCTAAAAATACTTCTCTACGAAAAATAATAACAGTAAATATACACATGCTAAAATAAGACCAGATCTGAAAATTGGGCTGGAAAATATCAAGAGAGCATAAGTCGGACAAATCCATCTGAGAACCAAGTGCCTAAGAGAGTCGATTCACCTTTTCAGGCTCATCAGCCACAAATTTAAACTACCTACAGAATTCATAACATCTACCAGAAAACACACTGAAGCTTGATAGAGAGACTCGAAGGAAACAAGTTGGTTGACTTTACAGACCCCACAGAAGGAACTACACACCTTGAGGTGCCCCTTGGTGACACGCAATTGTGCCCAGCTAAGCCCCAGGGCAGCCCTCTCCTGGTTCTCAAGCCACATCCATCTCCCAAGTCATTCCCGCTGTCCCCATGCCAGGCCCACACCGCATGGAAACAGTGGCAACACCAAACCACCGTGGGATGCTGGGAATGCAAAACCCCTGGGCTGCAGGAGGGAGTCAGGCAGCAAGAGACACTGAGACCACCCAAGGTCCCAGCTGGGGCTGCCAGCTTTCCCATCCAGCACTGCCGCCACATCTCTGGGATGTTACCAGCATCTTGTACCTGTCCTCCACTGCAGTATCCCTCCTCCAACACCAGCAACCACTGTCCTCATGGCTGCTGGGCCAGGAGAGGTACCGGTATGCAGCTGGATGACAGGAAGATCAGCAAGTGACCCAACTACTGCTGTGGCCCACTGCTCGCAGTGACATCGCTGTGGTGCTCCTGCTCACGGAGGGAGCAATTCCTGTCTGAGAAACCACAACCTGCTCTGCTGTTACGGTAAGAGGGACACTGCAGGTAACGGATGGGTAACCAGAGCAGTAAACCTGGTTCCAAACAGTGACGGAAAAGACACTGGCTCGCCTTCAGCTGCTGTGTGAATTACCCAAGGCTGTCATTCTGCAGAACCTATTGCGGCACAAAAAAAAAAGCCAATTAGGATGTCGAAGTGGTTTCGGTTTTACTAATGTAGAGTTTGTAGTACTGGAAGAATGGAAGTTCATTACAGACAAAGCTGACACTCTGGCTGGGAGACCTCAAAAGGACAGTAGTCAGTCCGACTCCCAGCGCTTCATCCCTTGCCACAGCCCATATGCTCCGGCGGTTTCCACGGGACACCCCAGCCAAGGCGCCGACGATGCCTTTCAAACCCCACTCGGCACCGCAAGAGCTGAATTCAATACGGCTTTTCGTACACAGCGTCGCTTACTTGACCCAGTGGTCTCGGCCGTTAAGTCCCTTGCATGCGCCGGGTTTTGTGGCTCTGCCAGTGAGTTTTCTATTTATTCCAGACAATACCTCCACAATGCTGCAAGCTCCAGTCAGACACCAGATACTAATTAAATCCATGCTGCTGCTAGAAGGCAGAGCTGCAAAGGAACCAGCTGTCTTCCAAAAGTCCACAGCAGTTGGCCAGCAAAACCCTGTTTACCAGCTCCCTGCCTTCCCCTTCTCCCGCTCTCCCCGCCACACATTTACAGAGCTTGACGTAAGCTTTTTTCACAACTAGCCCTGTCCTGCCCAGTTCTTGCACCGATTTCCTTGGCACGAGCATGCTCAGCTTGGGAGAAAGCCTGCCAATGTTTCCCTTCCACAGTCAAGACCCAATATCGCTCTACTCCACTCGTGTCCAGAGCACGAAGCACAAGGACTCTGCTGTGAGGCCAACATCAACCCCAAGAAGCTTCAGAGCGGAACAATACGGCCAGATCCAACCCACACACTGGGAAAGACCAGTCCCTAAGGCAACGCTCACCTACTGCAAAGCCTGAGGTTTGCTGTCCTGCCTGGCATCTCCTTGCAAAACAGCCATTGAAGGATTGTCTGTATCCCAAATCACTGAGCCACACGTGCCCTGGGAAATGGAGGAGCTCAAGGAAAGCTACTACTCAAACAGCACCAGAGTCAGAGCCCAAAACATCTTCAGGGACAGCTCTCTTCTGTATTCCAACCTCTGCCACCAGACACAGACCCTTTCTAACCATTTTTGCTTCAGCTGTGGGGAAAAAAACCCACAACAAAACACCTTGACAACTCAGTCAGCCTTTCACTGCCTTGGCACACGATACAGAAGGGGAGGCCGAACAAGGACAGATCCAGATGTGCTCCAAACGACCGCCAGGCCCACAGCACCATAGGGATCCAGCCAAAGGGTGACTGACTCATGAAAGCCGAGCAGGACCTGCAGATGCAGAATGGGAGCTGCACAAGCACATCCATAACAGGCATTGCTGTGCCCTCTCCATCCTTCCCCAGTATCACAGAAGTTTTGAGAGCGGATTGAATTCTAGGTAACGATGCTGGTTCAGCAGCAATGGGATCCAAGGCATCTGTAAAGCTTTCCTGCAAAAGGGATGGTCCTACATTTGTCACAAACACACAAATTACTGCCGCTGCAACCCCAATCACCAGCCTGGTCATGTTGGTACCTGTGCTGGGCCACGCTCCAGAACAAGGCAGGAAAGCACTGCATTCAGACGTCAGGTTTTTGAGTAAGGCCAGTTCCCCTTCCACCTCCTTCCTGCCCAGGCCCAGAGCTCGCAGCCCACTTCACGGGCACCAGGGGAAAAAAGGCATCTAGACAAATGGATAATTTTTCACCCAGAAGCTTGGAACAACCACTTCCATTTCACATCTTACATCTGAGGCTGGAACACCTCCGCCTGTGCCGCTGCTGCCTGAAATAAGGTTAAGACCATCTACCAGCCCGCTACTTCCCCAGCCTGTCCCTGAATACCCCCATGCCCTCAAAAGCTAACACTTTACATCAAAACAAGGTAAAGCACTGCTTGCCTTTCTCTTGATAAGGGATCTTAGTGCACATCCGGCAGCGTGTGCAGGAATGGATGTGAAAGAAGAGCTGCCATAGGTTTCACAGGCAGAACAGAGCAAGGCTCTCCCTGCCCCCACAGCAGCCAGAGATGTGCTGCACCTTTGCTTGGCAGCAGCAGCCCTGGCAGTAGGGAGCTGCCCGGCCTCCTCCCAGGGCACTGGGCAGGATGCAGAACTGCCCAGCAAAAGGCAAAGGTTCAGTGGCAACCTGCTGCAAGAGGACTTTGTCAGCAAAGGCAGAGGAACAGTAGTTCCAGAAGCAGGCAACAGCAGGAGAGAGGACATCACAGAAGCATGCCAATGGCCCAGAAAAGTAGGAGGGAATGCTGCAGCAGCTGCGAGGCTGATATGCTCACCCAAGAGCCAGTCCCGAGCCCACCCGCTCATTACCTTCTGGAGCCAGCAGTCACAGCGACCCATGGAGAAGGGTGCGCAGCCAGCGCTGATAACACACCTTGTAGGAGCAGGAGAGCAGATGTTTTGGCAAGTGACCGTCCGTTTCCCCCCCACACTGCGATAGACTTGTTTCCCAGCCTGGCATCAGGCTTTGCACTGCATGCTGTTCATGAACTTTGAGGTTTCCCTTCCCTCCCCCAAATCTGCAGTTGTGCACATGAGCACATACATGTATCAGCCTGAAGTCAGACAGCTGAAACAGCAAACTCGTGGAGATCTCGGAAGCCTGATCCATGAAATCAGTTCTTCCCACCAAAGCAGGGAAGGCATCCCGTCCCCCAGCCCCGGGACAGCCCAACCATCAACAGAGCCTTGTCACACCCGTGATGCTGTGCACAGTGCCATCGCTTCTCTCCGCTGAAGGCAGAGCAGGGTTCGCAGCCTCTGCTATGGCCCCCCGAGAAAGACCTACAGCTAAACCCTCCTCCTCTTTATGCAACCCCAGCCAGACCCCTGCGGACAGAAAACGAGCCAGGACACGACAGCAACAACCCTCACCACAAGGTGAGAACCCCGCGCTACCAAGGGGCTGCTCGTGCCACCTCTACCCCTTGGCACCAGGCTGCAGAGCCACCTCAGCCCGCGGCAGGCAGCCCCTGGGCCACGCTCATCAGTGTGGACGGCACACAGCTCCTTTATCAACTCCACGGATGGGGAGGCCAAGAGTCGCCCTCAACCAGGCACTGAGGAAGGTGGCAGCCCTACAGCCACACGTCACCCCGGGTTGTGGGCTGCTCTGTAAACTGCCGCTGAAGAGGAACGGCCTCCCTGGCAGAGCGCAGCACGGCGTTCCCACGCTGCGGGTGAACTGCTCTCCCACTGCCAGCCCCTGCCTCTCATCCGCCTTCGCCTTCAGCAGGAGCCACCGCACTGGTGTCACGGGTGCGTTCGAGGGCAGCACTGCCCACAGGATGATCCACGCCTCGTCACGGCAGGATGAGGCTCCAGAGAAAGCCTGGGCAGAGGTGTTTTGGTGTGTGTGAGTCAGAGGGTCCGACCACACGGTGGGATGAGACCTCCCCCCACGCACCCCAAGAGAGCTCTCCCAGCTCTGTTTGCAGAGCACAGACCGCAGCTGCGTCCCAGGGGCCAGGCAGCAGCAGAAGGGGAGCAGAGGACACGGGAAGACGCAGCCATCCAAGCACTGTCGCAGAGGGAGTGCTGTCAAGTGGTGGGAGACATAGAGGAGCAGAGGAAGAACGTGACCCTTTCATGGATGTCCTCAGAGATCCCGCAGCCTTGAATCCCACATGTGCTTCCTTCTGGCATTGCAAGGGATCAGCTGTAGCTAGGACGAGGGACTCAACATCTGTTCTCCAAAGGATAGATGTTGCCCAGCCCCTTTCCTGTAACAAAAGCAAATTCCTGGATACGCATGGGTCCCTTCCCTTCCTATTTTCCACCAAGCTGGGTGGCAGTCTCAGAACCTTCTCTCCACCTGGAGGAGATTTCCTCCCAGCAGAGGAACTCGACTAACACCAGTGCAGGCAAGCCAGGCACTCTCCTCCCCAGGGAGCCGGACACCAGAGCAACACAATCAGCACTTTTGCCTCCCCACAGCCTTCAGACGGGCTCCCAGATAACCTCAGGAGCAGGAGATTGGGAACGGATTGCTGCCCTCTGACACACCATGGGTCTCCCCACAACACAAATGGCTTGAAACTGGCCAGAGCTGACTCAGCGTTGCTGAACAACCCAGAGTATCCCTACTCGCTCCAGCTTCCAGGGAGATTGAAGTTCAGCAGAGCACTCTCAGCATGTCCATCTTCCCTCCCTGCAGCCCCTAAGCAGCCACAGAACAAGCAAAAGCACTGCCTCTGCTTGCCATCTGCACTGCCTCCTCATGTGCAAGGCACGGGGGGCAGGGGGCCCAGCACCCAGCAGCGGCTGTGCCCTAGAGCCCACCAGGAAAGGCTCCCCCAGGGCAGGACAGACAAGGTCCCTGGAGCCCGCCAGGAAAGGCTCCCCCAGGGCAGGACAGACAAGGTCCCTCATCAGCACACTGCATCAGGCCAACAGTTTACATGCCAGGGCACAAACCTGCTCCGATGGCAGGCGATGCTCACTCTTCCCCTGGAAGCCATCATCTCTGGAGAGAAGGACATCCCTGCTGGAGCCACACTGCAATTCCACAGAAGACTCTTCTCTGAAGCTCAGCTTGCCAAGCAGCCGTGCATGAGAAACACCCCCCCTCATCACCTGTCTGTCCCACCAGAGCCCAGGCCACTAGGCAGCTCCACATGATGTGGCCACTGCCGTGCCAGAAGAGACCACGTCCACGATGCTGTGCTGACACACACACCACAGGGCTCCGGGGCTGGGCACATACCTCCTTCCCTCCCAGCAAGTTGGGCAAGAACCCAGGCAGCAGCATTAGCCAACTTATCTTCCTGATGTCCCTAGTCACCAGCTCCAGGAGCTTTCCTGGGGGCTGATGCAAACAATAAATGCCCCTTGGCTCTTACACTCCTTGCAGTAGCAGGCTCGAAGTACTTCAAGGCAGTGTCATCACCGAAGAGGGAGCTGAGGCATGTAACTGCCCAACGTCGTGCAGAAAGTGGAAGAGGGAGAAAAGCCCGGTCCTGGAAGCTGTTGTGCCCTCTGAGGCCACCTGTGCAGAAGGTGGTCCTGAACACAGGTACCTTCTCCAGCCAAGGCAGACACCTGGCCTCATGCGGCACCACCAGCTCGGGGCTCGGAGCAGGTGAGAGGCCTGGCTATGCAATTGCCAAGTTGGCTTTGGATTTGTCTCCTTGTTTGCATTTCCAGGAGGCAGGTGGAGTGGACATCCACAGAGCTCAGCCAGCACCTCCCTCCTACTCCACACCACTGCCACCCTGGGCTGGCACCACCTCTAAGAGCCATCGAACTTCTGTCAGGGGATACAGAGAGAGACAGAAGCGTTTACGTCCTGCTTCCTGGACGGCTCTGTCACTGCAGGGCTCTCACGAGGGAAAAGGAGGGGCTCCCAGCCTTAATAACTGGGGAAGGAGGGTGAGCTGTGCTGTACCGCCCAGTACAGAGCCAGGGAGGCAATTCACAGAGTGTTCGGGGTTGGAAGGGCCCTCCAGAGATCATCCAGTCCAACCCCCTGCCAGAGCAGGATCACCCAGAGCAGATCCCACAGGAACAAGCCCAGGCGGTTTGGAAAGTCTCCAGGGAAGGAGACTCCCCCCTCTCTGGGCAGCCTGTCCCAGGGCTCTGTCACCCCCACAGGGAAGATGGGAGCCCTCACAGGGGCTGCTTGGTGCAGCCCTGCTGCCCCTAGAAAGGATAGGGCTGGGAGCTCTGTGCTGCAAAGGACAGCACAAAGCCCACCTGGGCGGCTTTGAAAATCCAGACAGTATTTCCCGATCGCCTTCATCAACACTTCTCATGGGCAACTGCTGTAATGCATATTTGCCCAGCACCTCAAATACCAAGGCTTCTTCCCAACACTGCTTCCGCAGCAGGGCAGGGCAGGAAGCGTCAGGGATGAAAGCAATACACGCTGGAGGAACCAAACCCCGCACCTCTTCCATCTCCCACCTACAAGATTTGGGATAGTTACTCATCCCGCAGGGAATGGGGGCAAGTTGAGCACTCTGAGGCCTGGGGTTTCCAGAGGGGTTACTAACAAGCCACAGTTCACAGCGGGGAAACAGACCCCCCCCAGGACTCCAACTCGGCAGATTCGAAGTGCCATCCAGCCCGGCTGCCAAAGGCCGAGCACCACCACGGCGAGCTGTGTGACAGCAGGGTTCCCCGCTCCTCAGTCCACCTGGGACTGCCGCTCCGCAGAGATCTGCTTGGCCTCCTGTCACGCGTATCGCTACCAAACCCTCTTCTGTCAGCAGGATCTGGGGTGGCAAAAGCACTTTCCATTGTAGGATGTTTTTTCCCTTTACCCATACCCTCTTGACAGAACCAGGTTAGGAAGCAGCTGCGCTGGCAGATCTGGAGTAGCCATTTGCAGGACAAGGCAGGGAAAAAGGGGTGTCTGGATCCAGTTATCTCCTCCATCATCAAACTACAGCTAATTGCAACTTTTCCAACTCCCCTAGGATCACAAGGAAGGGGGGGACAAAGCCAGCTCTGCTCTGTCCCAGCCCAGACACTCTGGTCCACAGTGGGCCCTTTTCCCTGGAGAGCCCAGAGGCAGGGTGGGCGGGTGGGGGTGTCACTCCCACTGGGGACAAGGGCTGTTAGCACTGCTGGGCTGCAGAGCTGCAGCTCTGCCAAGCCAAGCTGCCCCACACTCAAGCAAACACCATTTCCCCCTCTGCCTTCTTCCCCAGGCTGCTCGCAGCCCCACACGTTTCCTCTCAACTGATTGCCAAACCTTATGAACTGGGGGAAAGAAGGGGGGAGGAAAGGGAAAGCTGCTGGGGGGGGGAGGACACAGGGAAACCTCTCCCCACAGAGCTGTCATGCTCCTTGTGCCGCAATGCCAGAACCCCTTCCCCACTGCAAAGTCACACGGGAGCCGGATCGCTGCCGCCCTGGCTTAGGCACACTGCTCCCAGCTCTCCACCCTGACCGGGACAGTCACCAACAGTGACAGCCTTCTAGGACCACAGCAGCACCCACAGCCCGGAGCGTGGGGAGCAGGGAGTAGCAGCGTGCACTCACTCTTTCCCGCAGAGTAACTGGGGCGGAGGGATGCTCTGTGGCATGACAATATCCATCAGCTTACATGCAAGCGTCAGCAGCATCTTGAGAGGAGCAATGAGGGATCCACGAGGCATTTATCTTCCCACCCCCTCTAATCCCAGACCAAGCAGCTCAATCCATTACACGTTTTTCCTTGCGACCTCTCTCAAAGGTACAGAGGCAACCTGCTTATTTCACAGATGGGGAAGCAAAGCAGCACAAAACTAATGCATCCATGATCTCAAAGAAAAGGGGGTAGAGAAGGGAGAACTAACTGGGGCAAATTCCTAAGACCTAAACAAATACCCCGTTTTGCTGGCTTACTGGGAGAGATAAGCTTCAGAACAGAGAGGCCAGAGACCTACACCCCATTCCTGGTCACACCACAAACCATTCAGTATCTTTTCACTCCTCCATCCCTCACACAGAGGATCAGGCTCACAACCTTTATTAAGCACCGTGACAGCTTTGTGGATTAAGGACTTGCTCTGGTTTGCCCCCAACCTCCACATCAGAAAGGCGCATTCCCTCGTTGCCCACGCGTGTGCATTTTGCATGGGATCAGAAAGTCAGGACCAAAACAGGAACATCATGGGAGTGGCTATGGCTGAAAAGGCAGCTACAGAGGTGCTGCGGACTGGGAAAGGAAACTTTTCAAGGGATTCATCCAAAAGACTACGTTCTCTCAAAGGGACAGATCAAGTGCAACCTCACTGCTTCCTCCCTTCACCGTATCTGCTCAGGACCTGCTTCTCTGGGCCCTGCACAAAGGGCTTAAGGGATCACCCACATGTAGGAACATGCAAAATACATGAACCCCCCCCAGTAGGGCCCAATTCATCTTGCTGCTAATAATACCTGGAACATTATTTGCACGAACAAACTGTCCCTTCTCCCTCATTTCTGGGCTCTCACTTCTCCGATGTGTCCCAGAAACCGCAGCCAACACACGTTCACCCTTCTCTAGTACAATACACTTCCAGCCAAACCCCCAACCTTTGCTTTCTTTTTTTTAGTTACTCTTGTTTCTAGTTCCTGTCACCTCTTCCAGTCCCAGCCCAGCAGACAGGACATACTCCCCTGGCTCCCTCATCACTATGCAGCCAATCTGTGGGCCTAAACCCCTCAACACTCATTATGGAAACGGGCCAAGACTTTGCACAGCTGTGCAGTGCTGCTGGGTGCCCATGCATGGCCACTCCCAGGGTTGAGTGCTCAGAGGGGCTGCCAGCCACGCTCTGGGATGCAAGCGCCTCTATGGCCAAACACCCCTGATCCCCAGCACCATGCCACACCCTGAGCTGGACGGGGCTCTGACAAGTCTTTGCTTCCCCAGTGCCAAACTGGTCGCTAAAAGCCACAGCTGTGCTCTGGCTGGACTTGGATCTCCTCAGCGTTGCTTCGGGCTGGGATGGAGGGCTGTCTGCAAGCCCTGTGCTGGAACAGAGAGTCCTCAGCCTCTCAGAGCTGGGCCTGACGCCGCACACAGGAGCCTGGGCGAAGCCTTCCCCTCGGGCTGGCTTGCAAACAGCCGCGTGTCTGAGATTTTGCTTCAAGAGAAAACATGTTCTTCCTGTGTCTAAGCAAAACAGAGCTAAAATAGTCAAGAATGGCCAAAAGCATCCAGTCAAGAGCACAGAGAGGAGAAGTGGGGCAGAGGGTTACTGTGCAGCTAAGGAAGCCCAGGCTTCACATCCACACCCAGAGCTACTAACCTGCCTTGCCTGAGGCCACCTAAGGAGCTGGGAACAGAGGACACTGCTCCTCTCCATCACCGTGTCCTCACGCACCACAACCAGCCCGTGCAGCCTGCAGAGATGTCAGCACAACCCGACCTGAATTTTGACGTACACCACCGGCATCCCAGCACACAGCTGCTCTCTGCCCGCAAATGCAGGGCTGGCAGCGGCAAACAGCCGTACAGGCTTAGCGGGGGGACAGCGCTTGTGGCACACTGCAGGAAGATCACAGAAAGGTAAGAGAGGACAGGAGAAGCCACAAGTACCTCATCAAGCAAGTCCAGGGAATGGGAAATCCTGCCATTAGCAGGATCCACTGCAGAGGATTTCACAGCTAATGAACTCTCGCCACCAAAGACCACAGAGAACGCAAAAGCAGCAGAGCATTTCTTTCCCGATAAGCTGCTTTTATCAGGAAGTTTACGCACGCTTCAGCCCAGCTGCCCGCACCAGCCCCAGCTGTAAAGCAGCTCCAACCCTGTGCCTTTAAATCCCCGCTGGCAGCGGGAGCACAGGACTGGGGCTGTGCAGGCAGACACACCCTGCGCCGCTGCCCGCTCCAGCCGCCCAGCACACAAACATTTCCTCCCAGCACTCCTGCGCTGCAGCTCCGCCAGAGCAGCCCTGGTACCTGCCAGAGCCGCGCCAGAACAGAACAGGGCTGCTTCGCCCAGACCTGCAAACACAGGGACTTCAACTCGCTTCCTGAAATCCCCCTGCTTCCCCCCAGCAGTGGACGTTCTTCCCTCAAACTTCTTCCTTAAGGCAAATATTTAGAGTCTAGCAGGCATTCCTCATCACAGGCACAAGTTAAATATTGGCCCTAAAACAACAGCAAGTGCCGTTGTTGAATGATTCTGGCTGGAGAAGCACTGCTCTGGACTTTGATTTCTGGCTCTGAACAAAAATAGGAGCAAAGCAGCGAGCATTACTCCGCTCCCCGGAGAAGTCAGATTTCAGGCTCCACACGTCCTCTGCCAGGACCAGAGCCGGCAGCGGGAACTGTCCCCTGCTTCTGCATGATCACACCTCGGGTGGCTGCTGTCGCCGAGCCAAGCCCACTGCAGTGCATCCTCTGCGCCGTGAACAGTCTTGTCTCCAGGTCTATGCTCACACCCTCAGAGAGACGTCAGAGAAGACCTGCTGGGAACTGGGGGTGCCATCCAGACTGCAGCGAGGGCATCTGCACCACAGCCATTCTCAAAGGTGCCCATTTTTCCACCCAGTCATGCCTGGCAAACTGATCTCCCGGGTGCAGAAGACGCTCTGGGCTGCTCCTGCCATGTAGGCAGCCCAGCTCCCCGACGGATGCGCTAGGTCTTATAAGAAAGTATCTCAGCAAGGTAGGAGCCCTAGAAGTGAGCGACGCCGGTGCAATAGAAGGGAGAGGGAAGGGTGACCCGCAGTGAGGCCAGCACACCTGAGGCCTGCACAGCAGCACCCAGGCTCTGGGACGCCAGGGCATCTCCCACAGAGAAGAGTGGAGCAGAGCTCCTGCCATGACTCTGCAGCCAGCCCGAGCGGCCAGAGTCGTGCAGAGCCAGCCTTGCCTCACCCCAAAGCAGCCCTGCAGTGCCCCAGCGCTGCCGAGCCAAGGCCATTGGCAGACGGCTGCTCCATCCCCATGCTGCTCACACACCTCCCGCTGAAGGCAGGCCTGCAGCTGCACCTCGCGGCAAAGCAGCCCCAGTCACCCCCCCCCCCAACCCCAGAGTGTGCTTGAACACAAGGGGTTTGCTCACTGTTTCTCTGTGGCAAAATGCCACAGATCTACCCGGAGAGCTTTAGCTAGAGAAGGGTCACTGCAGCACAGCGCAGTGTGCCGGAGCAGCATACTGCACAGTAACCCACGTTCACAGTGTTTATTCCATGTCCAGCTAAATTCAGCGTGGTGCGTTAACTGGGCTTCCCTTTCTTTCACTCACCTGAACTTGGAACCTTCAGCCCTGGTAAGCCCGAGGAGCGCCTTGCTTGGCTCCTCCAGCTACAAGGAGAAAAGGGGCTTGAGCTGCTCCCTGGCAACACCCTGTGCTATGGTGCGAGATGGAGAGCCATGACAGTCTGCTGTGCTGGGATTGTGCTCTCCACTCCCCTCCCTGCACCAAAACACCTACTACATCAGGCTGGAGAATCTGCTGGGGACTCTGAGAGTCTCTTCTCAGGACCCCCGATGGGGCAGACACTCCTACAAAAACAGCACAGGGTTAAAATCAGCTGCAAGTACCTTGCAGGAAACGTTAAACCTCCATCCCTCCAAGCACTTCCTGTTCCTTCCCCGGCTGCCGGAGCCCACTGAGCAACAAGCCCCAGCAAGCAAGTTTGTGCAGGAATTCCCAAGGCTCAAGGTGGAGACTAGTCTGTACCTGCCAGCAGCACCACCTCCGGTGTCTTGCCCCGCGGCAGGCTGACCCCACACCCACCAGAAGCGACTGCTGCTCCTCAGCTCCTGGCTGCGAGCAGCCCCAGCACCACACAGACCTACCTCCGCTTCCAGCGCTTGCTCTAAGTCACGTCCTTAATATCCTCTGCACTTGGGAACACAAAAGGCAGGCTTCGACTCAAACTTGCATCGCCTTTGGGATAAGGGGAATCGGCATAGATGGGGGTGGGGGGATTCCAGGAGAGCCTTAGTCTGCCCCTCGCCCACACACATGGCACAGAAGGTGCTGGAAAGCACATCCTCTCCCTGCATCAAACTGGGAGACTGGGCAGAGTATGAACTTCATCACTGCCAACAGTCCATGCTAGAAAAAGGAGAAGAAAGGGGGCTTCATGCTTTGTTGTTTGTTACCTCAAAAGGAGGGAGATTTTCTACCTGAGGGAAAAAAAAGGCAATGAAGGAAACTGTAAGGATGGAGCTTGAGCAGTACAAAACCATTACCCCTCCATTCTGGCTTTAACGTGGATCACCACTGACTTTTCGGAGCCCACCACCCAGTCCCCCGCACCAGGCAACAGCCACTCTGCAAGACCTTCCAGCCCCACAGGCTGGGGATGGGAACAAACCCACAGAGATGCACCCTCCCAGCACCGCTCCTGTGCAGGGCTGTTCAGCCGCGGAGCGGCAGGGCTGCGAAGCTCTTCCAAAGGAAAGAGTCACAAAATCTGCGTTCAAGATCAACCTTAACCTGTTTATTAACTTAAGAACGTCCCCCTCCAGCCGACAGAGCCTGCACATCACCTGCCAACCGTCTCACTCACCATTTGGAAGGCAAAAGCCAGGCCTCCCTCATTAAAAAACCATTACATAATGTTAAATAACAATGGGCTACAGGACACTCTTCAGGTGGTGGATGTGTAAAACTGAATGATAAAAAAATTAACGATTTTTTCTTCCAGACACAGCATCTCACCCACCCTGGGAGCCCAATGAGCACCATATTTCTGAGATCTAGCTGCAACGGTGCCTTGGCTCAGCCAACTACCACTCTTGCATTCAACTTACTGCCACCTCTGCCCCACCGACACTAAACCAAACGCAGCACTTCCCAGCTCTTCTCCAAAGCACCATCCCCATCAGATGGCAGTGAGGCTGCATCCTGCTGCCTGATGCTGGAGAGAAAGCCAAGCTCTCAGCCTGCGGCGCAGGGAGCCCTTCCCTGGCCCAAGGCTCAGCTCCTCCAGACCTCGCAGGAGAGGATTCCAGGCCTCCCTCACGTCACTGTCTTAGTGCAAGTCTTGAGCAGACGAGATCGTGAGAGCACTTGGTTTTACTGTCACAGGGAACTAGGCTCAAGACACTGAGCCCTTTGCTTCCCGCAAGTGAGAACGTTTATGCTGCAACTTCAAGCAACATGTGTCTGACTGCAGCGGATAGACGGATGTCAGCATGGAGAGTGTGACTGTCACCAACCTTCCAGCAGAATACAGACTTCACAGGCACTGGGAAACCTTCCTGGACACACAGTAAACTTCATATCACCTTTTCAGAACCAAAGACGCCAACTTAAAGTTAGTCCTTTCAAGAACTAACTGCATTCCACTACTCCAGGAGCCAACTCTCCTTACCGTGGGCCATGGAGGAAATCAGCCATCTCTCTTGGTGCGGCATCAGTCTCAGCTCACCTGAAGCACCATTTCCTACATCACAAAGCGTGGGATCACCTCAGCACTTACCGAGTGTGCGATCTGCTGCAACGTTACCAGCGCAGCAAGCGGAAGCCAGACAGACTTTTTGTGGTTTGACACAGGCAGCACTTGCACCCAGCGCATGCTGTACCCCCTCCCTCCCTATCCCAGAAGGGCCAGTGGGGCCCCCCCATGAGCAGAGAGGATCACGCCTCTGAGCGCCTCGGGTTGAGACAAGCCCTGGAAGACCAAACCAGTGTTTCACCCTGGCTGCCAGAGCAGCTGCCAGTGTGGTAAAGGCAGGGAAGGAGGTACCCTGGAACCTCTCAGCTGGATGCAGGCTGTGCAGTAAGCTTTGTTTTAAGCCCGTTATTAGGAATAATGCATAAACGTAACGTGCGAGGGGGTGGCTGCGCAACAGGAAGGGCTGCAGTCTCTACAGGGATTTAGAATTCCCCAGGAGGTGGAGGGCAGCTAGTGGGAATCTGGGAGCCAGGCGGAGAGCCCAAATACTCTGCGTTCAGCTGCCCCAGCAGAAAATCGCCTTTACGCTTTCCTCCCAGCTGAGCCCCGCTTCTCCTCCACAGCGATGGACCTACCAGAGACACGGCCTGCCTGTAGGAAGTATAAACAACCATTTAATAAAACCCCCAAACTATTTATAAGCACACCCTTTTCTAAGGGGAAGACAGCTTGCTCTCCAGCAGAACGGCAGAGCTGCTGACCTGCTCCCGCTCGGTCCACTCCTGGCTCGCAGCAGGGCCGCAGCAGTCCCAGGCGGTGCCACGTCTGGGCCTAAGGAGGAAGGCTCAGTTTCACAGCTTCTCGCTGTGCCCAGGACAAGCCAAGTCTGCCTCGCCAAAGCCCAATTACAGGGCTGCGGGCAGAGCTGTTCCCACAAGTGCTGAGCAAAAACTGTTGTAAGCACGCAAAGGAAGCTCCCACGCTGGCACCCGAGTGCCCCCTCAGCAGCACTACGAGGGAAGAGGGTTTGACTCCGGGCACAGCTGGAAGTCACAAGGCAAAGCAGGCTCCCGTGCTAGGTTAACTTGCGCCCTGAGTGAAAGGAAGAGCATCTCTTCCACAGCCCTGGAGCTGCTCCTCTCCTGCACCCCCGCTCCCCCCAGAAGCGGCCAAAGCGCAGCAGGGGTTGCCGCTCACCCGAGGCTTCCTCACTGCCCCACATATGCCTCTAGTGCCCATAGTGCTGCAGTTCCCCCGTCTGAAACGGGGAGATAAACACTCTCCTATGCGGCCTGCCTCATGCGGGGCCTGTCCTTTCAGCAGCCGCAGGCTAGGCACATACCTGGATGGAGCAGCCAAAGCAAGGATTGCTGCTCCAGCACAGCTCATCAGAGCTCCTCTGAGCTAGGAAAACCACGGGGGGGTGGGGGGAGAAGGCTACAGTGCACAATCAGGCCCCAGTCCAGTAAACATGTTTATTGGCAGTTGCTCTCGGACATCGTCTCTTCCAACCCAGTGGGGCTGGAGGGGGTGGGGGGAAGATACTGATTGTCTGTGAGCACAACCCTCATGTCATTCCCATTGATCCGCTGAGTCACTCCCGTATTAACAGTTTTGACAACACTCCGGCTGCACAGGAGCTCAGAAACGGAATACAAAACAAGAGGCGATGCGAAGCCTCTCCGCGTACCGACACCGGCGCAGAGACGTGCTCGCACGGCAGAATCCAGAAACCTGCTGAACTGCAAGTGCCAACTTCCTCCTCTCCACTCGCTCTTCTGAAGAGAGCTGCAACAAGAACCCCAAACACAAACCACGCTGCAAGGGCAGGAACACAGAGCTCCATTCAGCGCGCCCAGAGAATCGCCCGGACAGGGACACAGTCTCCCCTGCACGCCGCCAACTGCACCCCGCTCGTTTTGCCGCAAGTGCTGCCCAGGGCGGCAGCTGCTTTCGCAAGGAAGCTACCGAACTGATTGAGAAGGTCTGGTAAACTAACAAGGAGGAGATCAAACCCCGAGGCAGGCACATGGATGGCAGCCATCCCGACAGGCTAAGGGGATGGCCCCTCCGGGCGGAACTGGGGGCTCCCCGACGGCGCACACCACCACAGACCTGCGAGAAGCTGCCGCCAGCCAGGCAGCTGATCAGGGTTAGACCATCCTTGGCCACACCACAAGGCTACAACCCATCCAGAGGCCCAAAAGGTGCTAAGGGGTGATAGGAACATTGTTCAGTGATCGTTTTATCTGTAACGCACCAAACTAAAACAAACCCAACAAATCTTTGGCAAGTTCCTCACAGCGGTCTAGCCTACCCCGCCACAGAGAAGGCCTCTCCACAGGATCCCCACGGAGGCCTCCTGCCCTAATTTACAGCAATTCTCTCTCAGCCACACTGGCAAACACCAAACGTTTTCTCCAATCTGTTACATAAGGCCCAATTTTTAAACCTCCGCTGGCCATGGGGAGATGGGGGCACGCTGCGTGTGGCGGGCTGGCAGGACAGTCCAGCTGGCAGATGAACTTACACACTCCTCGGAATTCATTTCCCGATATCCAACCACTTGTTGTACAAAAGAAAAACAAATGGATTAGTTAACGAGGCAACTTCCAAACACACCGGTGTAAACCCCCCGCGTGCCTGCAGTCATTTTACACGCGGTTCGACCCCGTTCCCAGTCACCTCCAGCCTGTTCAGAACAGACTGATTTCACAGCACCCTGAAAGAGGTCTAATGAACTTCATTTTTTAACTTCAGAAACACACCTATCAGGAGAGGTCCCCACGCTGCCCAGACCAAGACATTCCTCAGAAGAAGGCACGCCTCCCCAAACATCCCCACAACTCCAGGATATTTGCCCCCCTGGGGCCAAGGGCCTCACTTAATTGCCCTCCGCCAGCCACCGAACAGGAGCCGCAGGCCTCGTGGGGGCCCAGCTCCACGGAAGAGCTGCTTCTCATCTGCAAAGCTCTCCTCTTGGCTGCCTCAGGAGCAGCTAAAGTCGGCTCCTGTCCGGGGGGGGGGGGCAGGAGGGGGAGGGTATTTTTCCTGTTTCTCACATTCATCCTCACCCGCTTTGCTAAAGACAAATAAAAGGTATTTTAAATACCAGATGCAGCACGGTCCCTTTCCCCAAATAAACACTTCCCAACCCCTCTGGAGAGAGGAAAGCCACATACAAAGGAGCCAACATCCTGCGAGGCTCCGGCTCCGCCGGGCAGGCCAGGGCAGGGCGCAGGCCCGGGGGACACAACCGGGGGATCCCGACCCCATCCCTGCTACCCACCGGGTCTCAGCGGGGCCTTGGGCGTGTCGCGATCGCGGGTGGACCCGGACCCCTTCCGCAGAGCCGTGAAACGGGCATCGCCGGGAGGAAACGGAGCGAGGCGGCCCCGGGCCCTCAGCCCCCCGGCCCAACCCGAGCCCTGCGGCCCCCTCAGTCCCCGCCGCCAGTCCGACCTCCCCACGGGCCCCAGCTAACCCACCCCTCAGCCCCACCATCCCCCTCAACCCCCCAGGCCAACCCCGGGCCTCCTCCCAGCACCTACCTTACTCCGTGGCCCCCACGGCCCCTTCTGCCCTCCAGGCCCTGCCCGGCCCCCACGGCCTCCCCAGCCCCCGGGCCCGGCCCCCACCACCCTCGCCCGAAGCGCCGCCCGGCCTGGCCCCGCCGGCCGCGGCACTGCCCGGTCCCGGCCGGGGCGAACAGCAGCAACAGGGCACCCCCGGCGCGGCCCCGGCGCGGCCCCGGCACCCCCGCGGCGGCGGTTACCTCCGCAGGCCCTCAGCGGCGGGCCGCGCTGCCGCTGCCCCGCGGCCGCCTCCCCATGGCGGCGCCCCCGGCCCGGCTCTCCTCACGCCGCCTCTCGCCTCCCCTCACCACTCCGCGGGCAGCGGCCAGCCAGCGACAACGCTACGCCGTCGGCGTAGGCTCTGCGCGCACCCATGCGCCCCCCGCCACGCTGCCGGCGCAAACGCCTTTCCTGAATACCAACTCCAGAGCGGAGAGGCCCGGCGGAGCTCGGCGCAAGCGCAGCGGGCGGGAGGGTGGTGGCGCAACGGCGTTGGCGTAAAGCGCGTTCGAGAATAGGAGGTTTGAGGCGAGCAACGGGAGGGAGGCTTTGCGGCCGCCGGGGCACTTTACGGCAGAGCCGCGCTTGGCGGCTACCGGCGGGATCGCCCTTTAACTCTCTGCTGCCCGGCGGGTGTGAGCGCGGCCCGGCCCGGGGCCCAGCCCCGCTGTTGGGACAGGCCCCCACGGTGCCACAAGGCCCCGCTGTAGGGCACAGCTCCCCCACGGGGGCGAGGCCCCACGGTAGGGAACCCTGGGGGGGTGCAACCGCCCATGGGGCCGGGTGCCACTGCAGGACGCGGCCCCCGGGCCGAGGGATAGCATCACTAGAGCGACCAGGACCCCGTCCTCGGCGGGGTGGAGCCCCACTGCAGGGGACAGGCCCTGGTGTGGGGCATAGCCCTAGTAGGGGACGGGCCCTGGTATGGGGCATGTCGGCGCCGTTGTAGGGGACAGGCCCCAGGACGTGGCTGAGCCCCACACGGGTGCAGCCCCAGTGTGGGTGCAGCCCCGTGTGGGGTACAGCCCCAGTGTGGGTACAGCCCCGGCGTGGGGTGCAGCCCCGTGTGGGGTACAGCTCCGGTGTGGGGTACAGCCCCAACGTGGGGTGCAGCCCCGTGTGGGGTGCAGCCCCAGTGTGGGTACAGCCCTGGCGTGGGGTGCAGCCCTGACGTGGGGTGCAGCCGTGGCATGGGGTACAGCCCCCGATGGGACATCACAGCCCTGCTATAGGGCCCAACCAGCACTAGAGCCTGGCAGGGCAATCGCTGGGGAGGGAAACGGTCTGGGGGTCACCGAAGAGAGGGTGCGGCGATGGTGCCAATGGGCTAAGCCTCCTCCATCCCGCTGTCCCATGGGAGCAGAGGAAGGCTGGGGGCCAGCGCTGTACAGACACTGAAGCCTTTTTGGGGGCACCAGCCCTGAGCAAAGCCACTGCTGTCCCCGCCGCCTGGCAGGGGAACTCAGCGGGGTGGGACCCGCTGGGACAGGAGCTGCGTGGGCACGGTGCCACCTCCAAAAGCCTTTTGCTGCCTTCAGTTTTGGAGTTGCTCTGATTCATCCATAAAATTCCGCTCCCTGTACTCACTCGGCAAAGGAGGTCACAGCCAGGATAATTGTTTCGTTCTCTTGGTGGCACAAGAGCCGTCCCCGTTTGAGTCTTGAAGGGTAACGTTGGAGGGGGGAAGCCACCGCTGTATGATCCCGCTGCTCTCCTCTTCTTCAGGGTACGAGACAGATTCACCCCAAAAACATTTTCAGGCCATGGGCAAATGAGTTTGTGTGATTTTGGGGCAAGATCAGGTCTTCAGCCCAAATACCCATTTCGGCATTTCCAGCTGCTTGAACTGATTTTCCCCCAGTTCCAGGGGGATGCTCTCCCCCCAGCATTTGTCTAAAGTACTTTTTCCTCTATAGGTGTTTTTTTCTAGAAGAAAACACTACGATCTTAGAGAATAAGGAAAATAAAATGAGCTACTCGGCATGCCAAGTCCAGATTTTGCCATCCCATCCCCACACTGTGACACCGCGCTCTGCTCCCCCAGCTCACAGCTCAGGAGGGCGGTGAAGGGCCGTGACCCGTGTCCTGCCACTGGAGAGAATAGAGTTGCCCCTGAAGTATCCAAAAGCAGAGCCATCCTTCCCTTTTCTTTCTGCACCATCCCACCACCCCGCACTGCAGGAAGAGGCACTTGCAAGCTCTTTGGGAACACGTGAGTTGTTCATACACTTGGCCGGAGAATTTAACCCATCCTCTGCAGCTGGAGGGGAAAACAAAGAGTTCTGATTTTATTTCAAGGCAAATTTCCAGCAGTGAACACACAGTGTGCCAGGCGTGGTCTGCAGAGACCTGTACAGCTCATGCTACAGAACCAGCTCAGCACCGACGAGTTAGCAAGAAAAGCTGGGGAATTTCATTCGGGAAAGCATCCAGCTATGAACCCTGCCCTCCTCCCACGGGCACGAGTTAATTAGGGCTAATTCACAAGCAGACAACACAAAACGAACCACTCTTGATCACGCACGGGGAGAGAACGAGCTGCTCGGGAGTGGGCAGACGAAACCTTCCTGCCATGAAACATCTGCGTTCAGGGCCTGGGAAACTGAAGAGTGACACAAACACATCAGGAACCAGACAAAATAAAAAGCCAGGCCCCTCACAGTGTCTCACCCAACACACCCCGGGAGAAGAGCCCCCACCCCAGTGCCACAGACCCTGAGACTTTTGGGGAGCTCCTTGGGATGGGCGCTGAGCTCGGCTGCACAAACACCCCCCCTGTCCCCACACTTCGGGCTTGTTCCTGATGAACCTTGCCACATCCTGCCAAGCCCCGGCACAGGGAGCATGGCAGGGGCCAAGAACTCGTGGCTCCCAAGTTCCAAGGCCCTGCCCTAGTAGCAGCTGGAGCGGGAGCTTAAAGCTGTACCTCCTGCTCAGATTTTAAGGGTCTGGAGGAAGAACCTGGGCAAAAGTCATTTCATCCTCGTGCTCAGCACGAGTGGCACAGCAGCTGTAGGAAACCACTGCCGGCGACAGTGAGATGCTGATGGCTGGGCAGCAGGTACCTGGCACGAGGCTTTGGAGGTGAGCAAGACACTGAGATCAGTACGTTGTGTCGAGCAGCTGCAAAGAAAACGTCTCTTTTCAGATTAAATCTCTGCTATGGAGCGGAACTGGGGTAAGAAGCCACCATATGGTAATTCAGGCAATAAATTCAGCTATGTGCTAAACAGAGTGATTCAACTCACCTTCGCTGTCAAACAGCCCGTTAACTCCAGGGATAACGGTCTCCTTCTGGGCAATAAACCGGAAAAGGCAGAAGCCAACACTGCAAGGGGCCAGCAAAAGTCTCTGCACTGCTGAGAGGACAGGAAAAAGAGCTTGGGAGATGGGACTCGGCACCATCCCCCACACCTCTGCTCTCCACTCCCTTCCTTAGAAACTGAGGATAGTGGCAGCACCTTCAGTAAACTCTCATCAGGCATCTGTAAGAGTACGAACCGCAACGTGCCACTCTCACGCGGGTCCCCAGCACAGAGGATGAGCTTCATCCCTAAATGTGCTGTTTTTTTGAGGGAAAACCAACAAGTGGTGGGAGACTTGGGAGAAAATGAGAGATTTCACCATTTCCCTCTGCCAGATAATGCCGGTTACCTAGGAACAGACACACTTCTCTAATGCGGCCAGTTCTCCTCATCAAGCACAGGATGAGCATTTATTGTCTTGTGATCAGGAGAAAAACACAAACAGAAACCAGAGCTCCACAAGTGACACGAAACAGCGTACACAAACACGCCACGTGATGCTGAACAAAGCCGGGAGCTAGGTCCAGGTTAATGGTGTTAAGACGTCTTAGAAATCTGATGTAAACATTTAAAAACATACAGAGGAGTCCAAAAAAATAAGCCACAGTAGTTCAGGCAGCGTGTTGAGTCAACTTTCTGGAATTACGGTTTCTGGCATGGAAGAGGATGGAGGGGGATGAGATGGTGGCTCCCATCCGGAGCATTTCCTTCGAGCTCTGTGGAGATCTCGGGCAGTGACTGCTAACGGGGCGCGATTTCGTGTCCGGCTCCAACCACGTTGGAGGGCAGGCTCCTAAGTACCCCTTCTCCTCGCTCCAAGTGTTTTCAACGTGACTGAAGGTGGGTGCTTCAAAACAGCCCCCGCACCCCGGGTTATCCACGGGAAAAAGAAATAATAGAGAAGCAGGACCTGGAGTCCCCAGCCACACTTCTCCTCTTGGTTCCTTTGAACTCTCCAACCTGACACACTTAAAAAAAGACACAAATCGCTTTTGAAAAATTTGGCAAGAGGCTGAGGGTAGCGAGGAGCAGGGCTCGAGGGAGCGTGGCGCAGGCCTGTACGGTGTTCCGGCTTCCAAGAACAGCCAACCTCACGTTCGGCCCCGTTCACCTCCCCTCACTCCCCCGTAGTGCAATCGTATTTCCAGGCAGTTAATCGATTCTGTCATCACTCTGACGGCAAGCGACTAAGAACACTTCAAATTACACTCGACACGAGACAAAGGCACCTAAAAGCTCGACAACGTGATCGTGTTGTGTTAAGAAGGCTTCAAGCATTTGTACTTACAAGCGCATCGCACACTCAAGAATAAAACCCCTCGTGTTTGCAGCACCCGAAGAACCCCAGCCCCAGCAGAAGGCCAGTTCTGCAGCAGGGCGTCAGTGTTCCTTGTAAACAGAAACTCAGGAGCCTCTGCCCCCTGATTCCTGTTTGCTTTCGCTTTGGCCCTAGTACGGGTGTCACGCAGGCGCCAAGCTGTATTTACAGTACGACACAGGAAAAGTTGTTAGAGCAAACGGAAAGTTCTGCAGGGATGATGGGGAAGGAAGAGTTCTCCTTCGTGAACTGATATTTATTAGATAAGGCACATGTAGAGAGTTTTCAAAAGACCACTTGCAGATCAATTCCACCTAGCTAGGACAACCCCCCTGTCCCTTTCCAGGAGCCAATTTTGTTTTCCAGTTACTCAGTGCGAATTTGGACCGATTCCACTTACACCATACCATCTCTGGCATCCCACCCGCCAGCCTGCCAAGCCGGGCAGGCTCTGGGTTGGACCCACGGGGTGCCCAACGCCTCCCGAGTCTCCGCAGAGGACCACTGTCCTTCTCAGGGTCATTGGCCCAAACTTTCAGAGCCGAAGACTCGGAACACTCACTCCCTATAAAAATACTGGGAACTGACCTCCCAGTTATGACAGGTTGAAACAGATCACAGCAGGCTGTTGAGGGAGGAGAAAAAACTGCAGCCGTCGCTGCTTGGATCGCTGGACACAGGGGAATTGGATGGCTCGGGCTACAGGAGTCCTGATGTGCACACACAGAACAGAGATGAACGACAAGACGGATGCTAGCTCTCAGAGAAAACAATCCCTCCCAACAGCTTTCGCCAATTCACGGACAAAGCCAAGAGTCTCTCTCTCCCTGCTCGTACACGGAGTGCTGCCGGCCACAGGGATGCAGCCCAGGCCAGCAGCTAACATCTGTTACAAGGACTAACAAGCTTTCCTTGGTCTACCACTGCAAAGCGTTTGGATTTCAACTACACCGGCAGAAGGCAGAATTACAGCAGAATTCCTCCCAAGCCACACTGGGGGCCTGGCACTGAGATCAATAGTTATCTTGCATCCGGCACTGGCTGGGAGCCCAGAAAAAAGGGTGTCCCAAGAGGGCAAGGTGTGTCCTGCAGGGCATTTCTTGGGTCAGCACAAAACCTGGATGAAAGTGGAAGTCAGACGGCAGAGAGATCTCGTGCTGCCACCTGTACCGGGGGAATATCACCCAGGCAGCCAGGTCCAAGGCCCAGCGTCAGCCAGCTTATTGACAGTTTCCAGTGGGCTTTGAACCAGGCTTTTAGCAAGCAACCATTAACCGAACGAGATGAATCCGCACCTCTGAAGCACACGGATCTGGCAAAAACTTTTGGCAGCAGGGAAAGCAAGACTTCTAGCAGAACAACAGTACTAGCCAGGCAAGCGAGGACTCTTGTGGACTTCACATCTGAACAACACTCCCCCCAGCAAGCACCCTTACCTAAAAGATTCTTCACCAGCGAGTGCAAGCAAATGAGGCTGTAGATTTTACAAATACCTTTGATATCACTAGTACCAAATAATTTAGGTGTTGCATTTCCCATTGAGTGAAAAATTCCAGATTATTCATCCGGGAGAGTAAACACCAGTTGCTACTAACGCTCCAATTGCGCATGTTACGGGTGACTCGGCGGTGTGCTGCGCACGGGATGCGAACTAAGCGGGGAGGCAGGAGGAGCAATCGCGGTAGTGCTCGTCGTTGTGGGAAATCAAGCCTTTTTTACATATGGTCATGAGAGGGTTCCCTCGAGCAAGGGCAGCGAACAGTTGGTTCCTCAGTCTGCAACAAGGCAAATACTGGTAACTCAACGCAAACAAAAAGCTTTCTGCTAAGGCCGTGCAGAGCTCCGGAGGTGGCAAGGGCTGACAGCGCGTATCTTCTGCGGCCACGAGGAGACAAAAAACAAAAAAGGTCCCCGAGATGACTGGGGTGCTTGGAGGGGGAATGCAAATGATCTTTTTTCAAATAACAATAATAAAAAGACCAAAAAGAAGAGAATCCAGGCAGTTTGCAGCTGTTGCTGCTTAAGGCCATTGGTTTCCCGGGGGATAGTTGGGCACTGTGGGATACTCTGGCAGGCTGTTCCCAGAAAAATTGTTGTACTGGGCCTCCCTGCTTGGGGGGTTCCTCCATGTCCCGCTGTTCCACTCGTCCTGAGCTTTCTGAAAGCTTCCACCAGCCCCTCGGTAGATTTTATGTACCTAAGTGACAAAAGAGAGAAGAGGAAACTCAGCAACAGGTACCACATCTCTTCCTCACAAGAGCCACAGTCACTTTGGTACTGTATCATGTATTTGTTTCCCTCTTTGTGAAAAGCAATGCTTCCGAGGAGCAAAAGCACTAAAAATGTAATTATACACTGAGCAGAGGTGCAAACAGATACTATCAACCCAACACCTGAACCCATTTCAGCCACGTGTCTGGGATTCGGGTTGGGGTTCCCATGGCAAGGCACTGAACCCAGGCCAGCAGCCTGAAACCTCTCTAAAACCAGCACTGCTGCTTCAGCAGGGCTTCTCTTCTCTCCTCCTCTGCCACCAGCCAGAAGCTGTCCGGACAGTCCTACCTCCAAATCCTTCTTTCTACAGAGACCCAAGGACCACTTCTCATCCTGCCACCCAGTCCTCACTGCAGGCTGTCTCGAGATTTACCATCCCTGATCATCCCAATGAGCAATGAAGTTTATTTCCAGTGATGTGAAGGAACATCGCCACACGAAATGGTGACAACATCCAGCCCCAGCTGTCTTGTGCTATCTGGATTTGTCCTCTAGATACTCCGAGAGACACCAACTGCCTACACTGGAGCACCTTTAGGAGCAGTGATGGTTTAGCGAACTGCCCGTTTGTTATTGCGAGACAAAGTGCAGGTACTCCAAGTCAGAGAGACAACCCAAGCACCTACCCTTAAAATGCAGATGAGCATTGCCACTGCTGACATTGTGAACATAATGGCAGGGAACAGCATGAACACAGCAGCTGCAACGTTGGTGCTAAAGAAGGTAATGGCTGCCAACCATCCGCTGGAAAGAAAGAAACATCATCATTATAGCTCTTTTTTTAAGGTGTACTTATTATCAGAAAACTCACACCCAGAAATTACCAGGCAGCTTTAAAGCTCCTGAAAATGAAAAGAACACTGAAGAAAAGGGCCAGAATGAAATGCAGCTCAGGCAGGTATTTCCCCAGGATCTCTAAAGTCACTTGCCAGCATCCCTCCACGTAGCCCTCGGAACCCGGTCTCAGACCTTCAGGGGACAGCCAGCAGCACAGACTTTGGGAAGAGAAGACTTATTCCCAAGGTGCGTTCGGTTGTGAGTCTAGAAACCAGAGCTGGGGGCAGGGACCACGAGGGTCCTACGATCTATACTGCGCCTCTATTCCTCTGATGGCCATAACCAGGCAGGGCAACGGGAAAGCATCAGCAGTTCAGAAAACAAACTGCTACACGGAGTGCGAGGACTTTCTGCTGTTTGTAGCATCAGCAGGAATTGCTCTCAAGTCTTTAGAGGCAGAAAATTAAAATGCCAAACCATTACAACACAACCAGGGACAGACACTCAAATGCTCCCGTTTGACAACTCTCACAGTACTTGCTCTATAGGCCAACAGTGAGTCACCATGCACTGCTCACCGTGGGCTGCAAACACTTTGAGGGCAATGCTGAGGGGGGCAGCTGCATCCTGAAACGGGCTGGTTAAATGCTAAACAGAAATGGATATTGTAGGAAGGTTCTAGAAAGAACAAGCAGGTGAAGGTATCTAACTGTGGCCAATACAGGAACCCTTACGCTAACCAGCAATGGAAACAGAACTGCGTATTCCGAGAGCAGATGTAGTTATGCCATGGAGGGAAACAGAAAGCTTCTTCTGCTCCACCATGTACAGACTCCCTCCAGCTTCTCAAGAGTTCACGGCAACAGCCCATAACCTGAAGCTCTCGGGCATGGGAGCTGCGTGCTCAGCAGTTAGACTGTAGAGGCATCCTGCTTACCAAGCTCCCCATCCGGAGAAACCAATTGCCTGCAGGATCGTGAGAATAAACTGTGCACCAAAGATGAAGAAAAAGGCCATAAAGTTAAACGAGCTGTCTGACCTGTGAAGGAAGAGAGGAAGTTAGCGGGAGACTGGCACCTCACGTCGCTTCACGCTGCTGACCCCATCACGTACAAACCCTCCAATGTGGTATCTCAACGAGATCCCTCTACAGCTATGTACTTTGAAGGCCACTCCTCTTTCCCGGGAAGTGAGGGCACGCAGATCCATGACTCACCAGTGCCTAATCACTTCCAATAAGCATGGCTCTGGCAATTGGTCCACCAAAGTAACTGCACATACGACGACACACGAGGAGAGGTGATCTCCTGCCGAACAGTGCCAGAACCGTTTCTCTGGCCAAACATGTGATGACAGCACAGCCTGACATCGGTGCAGCTCAGACACTGGGAAGGGGGCACCAGGGGCCCTGACCGCTGGCAGGAAGACTTTGCCCATATGCTAAAAGTGATCATTCAGCATGAGAATTCCAGCTGGGAATGTCTCAGTGGCTGCTCGTCACCACGCTTACACGCCCACAGTTAATAATCCAGCGCTGGGACATAACAGGAGGAGAAAGAGCCCCAGGAGAAGTGGGCGGTACCCTGTCTGGGGAAATGCAGAAGAACGCTTTTGCATCATTGTGGGCTCCACGTCTTCAGAATGTCTAGGTTGAGAGGGCCCTGAGTATGTGAGGACCTCTCATTTATGCAAGTATAACAGACCGCATGAATACAATCCCAAACAAAAAGGCTGACCAGATGCGTTCATTGTTCCGCTGTCATGCGTGCACTGGCCATGGCACCGAGTTTTGGCTCTGCCACAGAACACCTTCACCCCATTAAACCAGCTACATCGAGGAGCCAGCCTTCCACTGTAAGCCCAGGCACCTCTAGAACTATCACTTTTAATGACAGAAATGATCCCCAGTCCCTCAGGAACTCAAAAGACCCACGTTTTACAGAACAGATTTACAAAAACCAGTTGATTATGAGGCAGCTTGGTGCAAAGGGGAATTAACAAAAGAGCTCCTGTCATTCCCAGCTCCTGCTCAAACCTTCAGAGTATTGAAATGCTTATTATTTTAATGTTTATTAGTCTAATTCTAGCTCCTAATGACTAATGAGGAGATGAGGGAGGCAGGACCCCAGGCTCCAGAGAGGTCAATGCTGTAGACCCTGGGTAGTCTGAGACAAGAGGCAACGCCTCCAGCCAGACCCCTGCTGCTCCAACCACGTGTGCTGGTAGGGTTACCTCCCCTCTTTGAAAAGATGGCCTCAGAGATGCTGTGAAAGAGATCTGCCATCCCCAAGTGTCTTAATGATCCCACCCTTCAAATATCACCTCAGAGTACAGCAAATGTGAAAGGAATACTTCTACAGGGACTGCTCACAGTAGTGCCTATCATAATCTAATTAACAACGATTAGGCTTGAAGCTGAGCCTTCAAACAGACTCTCACAACGACGACCTGAAAGGGCTGGCAGAGTCTTCATTTGACAGGATCCGCGGGAATTAGCAAGGATACACAGAAAAGGTGATTTCTGATCCAGCGTTCCGGTGCAGATTTGCAACAGCTTGGCCCTCGCGCCAAAGCTCTGCAGCCCATTTAATTTTGGATGCAGGCGTCTGACGAAGGTTTTACGAAAGCATCCTCTCAGCACACGATGCCAGTATCGAAGGGCTCCCTCTTCCCAGAACAAGCCTAGCGGGTCTGACCTCGCTTTCTTGACTCATGACTAGCTGCGATCCCACAAGTGACAGCGCTGCCCCACTGCAGCGCTTTCCAAGCCTCTTCTGCAACTGATGTCAAAGTCAATGATCTCTGGGCTCGCCAGTCTGTCCCCAGGGCTTCTTCTTTTTTTAACTGCAGAAGTCTTTACACGCAGTAACCTCGGGGACCTTTCAGTATTCAGTTGCATAAACACATACAACAACATTAAAGAAATAATTAGAAACGGTCCCTGTGTAGCCCAGAGGAGGTCAACGGGGAGGAGTAATTTTTCCCAGACTTCAGGATGGAAACTGCCCTTTGAACAGAGCTCTGGGCAGCACTCGGCCGTCAGGCTTCTGAACTGGGGAGCGGAAAAAACCCCAGCCCCAGAGGGCAAGAGGTCAGAGCTGGTACTTTGAGATGAATCCAACGCAGTGGCCTTCCGTTTCCGTCAGGAACAGTCCCCCCCTCTGCTCCACGATGCCGTCGCTGATGTTTCAAGCACCACTAGTGCATTCAGTTCCCGGCATTGTTAGCATACAGAGTGTAAATTCAGAAGAGCATTTAAACAGCTGATTTAGCATGGGCTAACTAGACAGTACCCCCCTGCCAACTCTCATTTCTACCACCTGCTTTTGCCATTATCTAAACCAACTCATCACAGAACCTGGTGAATAATCGAAAATCAGAGAATTCCGGCAACAGGGAACGAGAAGGAGCTTCACCTTCCAAACCCCTGACTGGTGTGCTGGGTCTGCTGGGGACCTGCAGTGGGACACTGGGCAGGTCCCTCCCCTCCTCTGTGCCTCCTCTCCCCGCGTCAGGCTGGAAACTGCTAGGGCCCTTCCTGGCATTACGCATTAATGTCTGAATGATGCCTCGCGATCCACAGCAAGCACGAGCGATGCAAATGATGATTAATTAAAGCAAAAATGTAGGATGGCTTTAAATATTTGTGGAGTTGCAGAAGGACTTGCTCCAGGGGACTGCTTTTATCTAAAAAGCAAAGCCGCCAAGCTCTCAAGTATCTGGAGACAAAAAACCAGACGACTTCTCAAAAACTAACAACTTAATAGTCTTCCATCAAAATAAGCCTCAGTGGAGCTTTATCAAATCAGTATCTGTCTCAATGCTCTACGGATATGAGGGTGCTGCTAACCTTGAGATATTTAAGCAAAATATGAATTTCATCCTCACGGAAGTGGCAAACTGCTGCTCACCTCCAACCCTAGGCAGGTGACCCTCAGTCCCACATCCGGTATGTGGAAGTAGCCACATTCTTCTTCATTTTGAAAGTAAACAGGACATTCAGACATCCAGCCCTTAATCTTTATCCCAGACAGAGACCCCTCCACAGGGGCACTCCCCAGTAACAACACATCTCTCTCCCAGAGGAAACCAAAACAAAACCCGCCTCGTGGGTTTCTACTTACCGAAAGGCTTTGTACGCAGGTCGGAACCAGCAGACGTAGCCGCAGGGACTGAAGAGGATCAGCCAGAGGATGGCCAAACCAAAATTGACCCCATAGCCTCCTGCGATCCACCAGGCCAGGCACGCAATTATATTCACTACTAGTGTGATGCAGTAAACTGGAAAGAGGGCAGAGGCAAGAACGTGAGGCCGTGCAGTTTCTTCAGGCAAAAAGGAAACACACAGCCGGTGTTATCACAGGAAGGGTCCACGCTGCGGTGGGAAACTCCAGCCCAGTAACGCAGCTGCTCCAAGCAAGTCGCGGGTCCCTGCGTGACCCAGGAGCAGCAGCCCAGGCGCATCCGTCTCCAGAGGGAGTGGTGCTGCAGTGGGGTGAGGATTTTGGGACTTGCCAAAGGATACAGAGCTGGGTAGTATTGGTCACACCAGTTACAAGACTCAGGACAGTATTATTATGAATTATGAACAAGGTTCAATCCCCATTTGTAGCAAAACCACCTTTACGAGCAGAGAAGCATGTAAAACACTGCTCTGCACCCAGCCTCAGTATGACTTCGGTCCCTGTGCTCGCTGAGGCTGCCTCAGGAGCCAGCACAGTGCCTTGCGGGCTCTCTCTCTGCTTCCCTGGGCCTCTAAGGAAGCCTGGAAGTTAGCTTCAGGGCTTGTAAGCGCTGCCTTGAGCAAGGGGATAAGCGAACTCCAGTCAGGCTGAGAACATGGGACCACAGGGGTGGCTTAAAGGCCCTTTCGCATCCCTGTTCCTGCCACTTGGATAAAAAGGAGTGGTTGACAAGGGTCCCCAGAGCACACCAGCGCTGCGCTAAGTAGATGTGCATGAAGTGACACTGCTCCCCCCTTCCCCTGAAGCTCAACACCACTGCAAAGAGGGCTGCACACTTCCCAGTGTTCGCAGGCTGAGCTCAGTCCCCATGCCAGGGGCTCCCCGCTTTCCTCCACGCACTCCCCTCAACACCCCAGGGACTCCCTGCGGCTGCCCTTGCATCCGTCCGGGCTCTGCCAGCGTTCAAGAGGCTTAGCCCAACTAGAAGCTCCTATTTTGGAAAACAAGTGGTAACTCTTAACAAATTCTGCGGTAGCGTGTGTCAATTAGCACAGGTGAAGAGAAATGAGAAGGGTCCAAAGAACACAAAAGCCCCTTCGGTAGCACCTGGTGATGAGCTCACAGTACCACTCTGGACGCTGATCTCATTTATTCAGTCAGAATTAAATCCCCAAATTTCTCTTCGCCCGTGGCCAGTGACCATGTCCTGCCCATTCCTCGCTTCGCTACGTGCGGTGGCTCCGTGGCACACCTGCGCGTCACTGGCCTGGTTGGTCCTCTGCTGCCCAACGCCAGTCTGGCCTCTCCCGACTCTTCCCTCCTCTCGGCACAGACCCACCTGCCTTCAGCCACCCTGGGGGATGCTAAACAACAACACAGTTGGGTGCTTGTAAAATAACACTGACAACAGTCGGGAGACTGCAGCGTGGAGAGCATCTGAGCCAGGCTGCTTCTTCGGGCATAAAAAAATCAGTTAAAACCCATTGTTTTACTACAAAGAAAATTTCTTCCGAGCAGCTAACAACAAGGCTTCACACGCAATGGCTCGGGTGTATCAATATTGGGGGAAAGAAAGGATTTTAACTATTTGAATTTATACACTAATTAGCTGTAATTCTCCAGATTTTTATTTTCAGAAGTCCAACTTCCAAACTTTCTCCAAAAGTTCCTGAATTAGAAACACCCCACCAAGCCAAGAACACCGCTGAAGTTTTAAGGAATTTCTGGTTCTCCCTGCACGTCAGGTCGGAGCTTGTTCTCCAGCAGTGGGAGCTCTGGTACAGGTTTCCCCTTATCACCGCCCACCTTAATGAAACGTTCACATCCAATTACAGTAACGAACATTCAACTTTCTACCAACGACTTCCGTGTTTCTGTTTGTAACACTGGCCTTCTGTTGCTTACCACCTTCCCTCCGTATGTGCCTCTCTCCCCATCCCGCCCCCCAGACAATCGGGGAGAGCCCAAAAGAAAGCGTGCTGCAGATGGGAATGTAAAACTGCAGGTCTCCTCGGCCGCGTGGACTAGTTGCCCAAATGGCTGGCACCTTTCCAGCGTGCCGTTAACTTGAATGAGGGACGCTTTGTGTAGGAAGAGTTGCAGACAAAGGCAGCTTTGCAGCATGCAACATTTAACCAGTTCGTCTGAAGGGACAAGCAGTTTCTTCAGGCAAGAAAATTACAGAGCTCATTTCAGCATCTCTGAATAACGGAAGAACAATGGAGTGATAGATTATGCTATTATTTATGCACACACATCTCTCTCATGCACACACCCTCTGCATCTGGAATAAAAGCCATGCCACCAAATGCGTATCTGGCAGAAAACAAGCTTTCCTTCAGTGAGGAGGGTAAATAGGATGACAAGCATTTGGGGGAAAAAAGATAAGCAAGGCAAAAAGATTTTTAATCTCCCAAAGCATTCCCTGTGCTTCTCTAGGCCTGCCACACTATTTTTCATCCGATTCCATTCCTTGGAGAAGAATGGTGGATTATCATTACTGGCTTTTGAAAGGCTAAGCCAGACAGCAGAAGCGCCGAGCCAGGAGGTCTGTTCATACAGAACGGCAGCAAACCACCGGCTGCGAGCAAGAGGATCAGCGCCCTTCTGCAGCAGGATGGCGACGTTCTGCGGGCTACGGAGAGCTAAGGAAGGGACAGCTACACCTAGAAGACACTGCTTTGACTGGGAAGGGAAATCTGCAGGTGGCACAGACAACGGTGCATTTTAGCCATCCTGTACAAGGTGGGGAGACAGGCAGCAAGCATACAGGCTGCATTCATTTCCTTGCCTAGAATTCTCCTCTTCTTAGTTTAGGTGAATTGGGAATTACTTTAAGAGGGCTATTTTGGGGAGTAAAACATCGCTTGACCTTAATAAAGGTATCGAATGGGTCTACTTTTTTACTCTTCGAATGTACTAACGGACTCTTCTAGCACTGATACTCTCTCCTTTCTGCAACAGCAGCTCTGCAGCAAAGCAGCCTAACATTTAGGCAAAAAGTTATGTTACAGGATTCCAAGATGAATCATTGTTTTTCACCAACGAATTGCAATCAAAACTTTCAAGTATGTAAGTCACCAAGATCTACGTTTTTTCACTACACACATACATTTTCCCAGCACAGGTTTCTTGTTCAACTTACAGATCCACACGTGGTAGATTCTCTTCACCAGAGACTGATAATCGATGGGAATTTCATCAGCAAAATTCTGGTAGAAACATGGTTTCAGAGGGATAAACTTGGGGAGCGGTGGGAAGTTATTCACCTTTTCTACAATGCAAGACACAGATATTAGCTGAAAGCAGAAACATTCTCATACGGCTGAGCAAGTGTAACACCCCCCACGCTGGCCCAACGCACACCCGTGGGCACCTAGGGCGACAGGAAAGGGAAAACCATCGCCAGCTCCGGCTCTTCACGTTACTGCGGCACGTTCATCCTCACCCTGGGCACCGAACACTTGGTGCTCCGCCCTCGGCAGCTGACACGACGTTTAAACTGGCACATGCAAGGCTCAGAGCGAGGAACGGAGACGAGCTAATGGATTCGATACCTTTACACATCAACGTAAAGGTGTGGGAAAGGAGTTGTAAGACATAAAACCTTAAAGTAAGCTCCAGGATGAGGTTCCTCTGGAGAAGGGGGAGGCCAGCAACGCCTGGGGGAAAGGGGCTGCACTGAGGTTTCCAGACACAACCTCTCAGAAAACCAAAGCAGGCGGAAAGGCTGGTGGTTGTCCAGACAAGCAGGTTTACCTTCAGACACAGCTCTGAGGATGGAGGCTGGCTGGCACGCAGAGCGGGCCTTAGGGCCTGCAGTAGACGTGTCCCTGCGACAGTAAGGAAGGTGCCTTTGGGAAGCATCTCTCAAACTGGAATTCAGTTCTCAGATGTCACCCAGTTCGGGGAAAGCAAGTCAGACATCAGGGGTGATTGTGTTGTGGCAAGACTCATGAATGTACCCTTTTTTCTTTAAAAGTCAAGTTTTTCCCATAAGGTTAAGCCCCACCAAAGAGGAAAAAAAAGAAAAAAGGCTTTGCATTCAGATAAATCAAATGCTGACAAATCGATAGGGTGAAGAACAGCTTACCTTGGGAAGAAACCATGTTTTAAAAACATGTAATTAAATGCCTGAATCCTCTGCATTTAAGCTGCTGTCAGCTTCTAGACGCACAGGTTTGGCTGCGTGTGTGTGTGCCTGGCTGTGCGTCTCCACACGTTTGGGAATGTTTGCTCTTGCCTTCCAGTGCTGATTAAAGTTTGATTCCAGGGCATTGTGACTAATTGTCTCTAGTCTACTTCAGCCCCAGTAAACAGAATTAAAAACAACCAGAGGAAGAGATGAAGAATGTCCTGGGAAAACCTCCAAATGGCACAGAAGACGAGAGGAAATGTCTGAACAAGAACTGTCAGCACAAGAGTTCCCCTTCTCTTGCCATTATCTCTGAGAAGGCATTTCGCAGGAGCAGCTTCTTAGCTTCGTTCAAAGGTTGGCAGGGAAGAGAAAAGCTGTAAGCCATGCTTTAGGAAAGCAGAGCCTCTACTTCATGCAAAGGAAAGGCATATTTTCACACAGAAAATACGGTGAGGATAACGCCCACTGTGAGTACATCAGAATTAAACACGGAATAACGTCTGAAGTCACCAGCCCAACATGACTTTTCAGTAAGCTTTTCCTTATAAAACAACTATTAAGTCTTCTGCCCCTCCTCACCCATCTCCGCTAAATCCATTTTACATTAATTGAGATGCCCTCTCAAGCTGGTATTAGTTACTGGTTAACACCTACTGCTGACCCCGCCACGCTGATGTCCCACGGCTGCTTTCAAAGTCCACAGGAATTTGGACTTCTTAGCACCGTTTTTCTGTTTGCTATAAACACCTAACGGGCTTTCTCCTGGACAGCCTGCCTAGGCAGTCTGCAGAAGGACAGAAGCATGCTGGATCAAAGGAACAGGAGGCACGGCTTTTAAAGCTAAAGAGACAGCTCTCTAGGGAAGTCAGTAAGACCCAGATTAACTGACCACAGTAAAAGCAGATGCTCTAACCACCTCTTCTTTTTTTTTTCAGGATGAGGAAAATTTTGTTCCGTCCCTCTTCAACAGCTGACGCTACAGCTAGTCCCTTTGGTTCTGCTGCCTTCCATTCTCCCTCTCCTACAGCACAGACCTGTCACGGGCAATAGAGCTGCTGCCAGCCTCTCGTGCAGAAGTCACCAAACGGTGGGTCCAAACCCAACTGGCCTGCTGGGTACCAGCCACAGCAGTTTGTCATTTTTCAAGCTCACAAAATGCTCCAGGTACTTCCACAATTGTTTGCTAAGTACACAAAGCCTGAGATTACCCTTCTCTGTTGCTGCCCATCTGCAAGCAGCCAGAAGACCACGTTTTGCCACCCAGAGACCCTCTAGTTTTCAACTGTTCTGGGTTACTTCCAAGAACAGACAAAAGAAATGCAATGAAAATATCGCCTTTCATGTCTGACTGCACAGCCTGGAGTGCTACAGCACTCCCACCAAGGCTAGGATCAACACGTTAGATCAGCAAGCACGACCCGTGCTTTTGAAAACCAGACTGCATTCCCAATGAACAGCAGCTACATGCAACTCCCTGACTTTTGCTTAAGTTGGGAGGAATTTCATTAGCAATTTCACTACAAGTAAAACCAAGATGTATTTATATCAACAGTACAGCCAGGAGTGCGGCACGAAGTGGTTTAGCCTCCGTAAGGAAGGAATTATTCTTGTGTACTTGTTTGTGAATAAATTCCATCCAAACAAGTCACACTGAGCCCTCCTCGCTTGAACAGTACCCTCAGCTGACAGATCTCAATGGTTACAGCCTAAAAGTGAATGTGACCAAGGCAAGAGAGGAGCTGATGAGCTTTAGGATCACTAAGACCTCGGGAAGGGACACGTATCACGTAACTGATGCGTTACAGCCACCGCGGCACACTGCAAACATCCTCCGAAAGCACTCTCCCCACACTGCCATACTCTGAGGTGCTCTTACCTGCCATTGCTATTAGCAGTGTCCCCTGGCGACGTTTCAGACAGATAGCAACAGATCTATCAGAGAAAGAAAAGCACGTCAGCACATGCCACTAACCAGCACCCAGAACCTCCTGGAATCGGGAGCATGTCTGGTACAGCGTTTGACAGACTGCGAGCCGGGGGTTCCCACTACACACCACACGCCTCCAACTGCCCAAAGGAGGTACATGGGAACCTTACCAAAACGATCACAATCTCACCTTGTACATCTAAAGCTCCAGCTGGCAGCACCATTCAGCACAACCCCCCTGTCAACTACTCTGAAGGCTCCCATTACTCAGCAGCAAACGTGCTCCTAGCAGTACCTGGCAAAGGCTGAGGATGCACCGAGAGCCGCTGCCAGAACACATGTACATGCCAGCTGCAGCCAGACAACCAGCCGAGACCGACAGCTCTGCCTGGGACCCAGCAAAGCACATGTACCAGAGAACTTTTTAGGAGCTCACCAGACTTAACGCCTCATTTAGGTGTTGAGATGATCTGTTGGCTCCTGGCTCTCTGTGGACCTTCCCAACTGCTGAAACAAAGATAGTCACCATTAGCTGGGAGTAAACTGTTGTTAAAAATCAGCTGGTACACAAAACCCAACGCCCCTCATTATTTTAACAGTTCTGCAGAACCCTTCTTAACATGCAGATTCGTTCTTCCCGTTGCCACCACTGAACAGGACCGCGGGTCTGGAAGAATCCAAGCCTGCCAAGTTTACTCGGCATCAGCCGTGTTGCTGATTTTGGCAGAACTGATCAGGCCAATGAAAGGTGCAGAGAGATCTGTGCTGAGCTTTGACTCTACCCATTCTTCGCCAAGGATAAAAACACCGTGTGCCCCTACCTGCAAGTCCCAGAATGGAAACAGAGAATACCACAAAACAACCCTCTAACCCAGCACTGCAGGGTAACAGGAGTTACCGAGTAAAGCCTAGGCTAAAAACTGCCCCTGCAAAACCACAGCAAACGCCACACGCTGCTGCCAGCACCGAGAGCAACCACAGCGCCGAGGTCAGAATAGCCGCGCTGTGTCCAAAGCCCGTGGGATTTACAGCGGCTCGTTTCCCTTTTCCGCACCTCTGCGCTGCCCCGCATACCCCCTGTACAGTCTGAGGTTGCAGAGTTTACAGCAGCACAATTATTTTGTTGGGCTTGCATTTACTTTCCTCTTTAACGGAGCTGCTCTAGCACAATCCTTGGTGGAGACAACAGCGCACTGATATCAGTGGCACCTCCACAGGCAGCTTGTTCTTCCTGTACAGAGAGATGCAGTTATATACAAGCTTAACTATGTACACATCGAGGAGAGCACGTAATTTTACCTGCACCAGTCTAAAGAAAGTAACAGAGGGTGGACAGGAGAGCTGTCTCACTGGTGAGCTGCTCAGGGCTGGGACTCCCTGGGTAAAGGCTCGCACACGGGGCCCCGATCACAAATGAAGCCTCCAGGCTTTCCCACAACACACACACATTACCCTGTGTCCGACAGGTGTTTTATAACTTACCACTTAGAAATGGAAGCATTTTCCTTTGCCTTTTCTTTTTTTCTAATGTGTGAATAAAGTGTGAAGACAGTTAAGAATACAATTAAAGCTTCACCCCACCCACGTACAGCCGCTCCCAGCTGAGATCCGTAAATGTCTGGGGCACGAACAAATGACACACGAACATGCACGAAGAGAAAAGAACCTTTCACCAAAAGATGAGCCAATGAGCAAGGTCCTTCTTCAGAAGAGGATTATTTAGGTCATGTGCTTCAGCGTCTGACAGCTGCAGAGTTGGGGGAGGCATCAGTCTGCTCACAGGAAAAGGGACCGGAAGGAAAGATGAAGGGACACATTCTTGGCTTGATGGGGACATCATGGCCAAACAGCAGCTCTTGGGTGCCCTCCCTTCTCAAGGAGGCAACTATGGTGCAGCTGAGTGGCTTTAACTCTAATAAATGGTGGATGAGAAACTGAACACGAGCTGGCCGTGTGCGCTGGCAGCCCAGAAAGCCAACCGGATCCTGGGCTGGACCCAGAGCAGCGTGGCCAGCAGGGCGAGGGAGGGGATTCTCCCCCTCTATTCTGCCCTCATGAGACCCCCACTGCAGTGCTGTGTCCAGCTGTGGAGCCCTCAGCATGAGAAGGATATAGACCGGTTGGAGCGAGGCCAGAGGAAGCCACGGAGATGCTCCGAGGGCTGGAGCCCCTCTGCCATGGGGACAGGCTGAGAGAGTTGGGGTGTTCAGCCTGGAGAAGGGGAGGCTCCAGGAAGACCTTAGAGCCCCTTCCAGTGCCTGAGGGGGCTACAAGGAAGCAGGGGGGGGGGGGTGTGTGTGTGTACTTCTTCCAAGGGCCTGTAGTGACAGGACAAGGGGTAACGAGTTTAAACTGAAAGCGAGGAGATTTAGATTGGACATCAGGAAGGAATTCTTCCTGCAGAGGGTGGGGAGCACTGGGACAGGTTGCCCAGAGAAGCTGTGGCTGCCCCATCCCTGGCAGTGTCCAAGGCCAGGCTGGATGAGGCTTGGAGCAACCTGGGACAGTGGAGGGTGTCCCTGCCCATGGCAGGGGGTTGGAACTGGATGATCTTTAAGGTTCCTTCCAACCCAAACCATCCTGTGATTCTATGATTCTAAATGAATAAAACCCCGCAAAGAACAGAGAAAGCAGCATTCCAGTGACCCACTCCCATCTCACCTTACTCAGTTGTTCCCATTTACCTGCTAATTTCCTAATAAATCTCAGCCATGGTTTAATGCTTTGAAGTCAGAGATGATCCTTATGGGTCCTTTCCAGCTGGAGACATTCTGTGATTATGATGCAAAGAAGCTACAATCAAAACTACCAAATATTCCTCTCTTTGGCAACCTCTGCTTTATGAGTGACTTCACAGAAGTTCCTGGGAGAACAACTGTAATTTCCCTACACAGATGCATTTTGGAACCGCAACACAGCATTAAGAATGTTTCTTTCTGCAAGGACAACCGCTTACGACCCATTTTTGTACTGAATAATCAGTTCCTGAAAGGCGCCGACCTTCCACCGGTTCAGCTGCACTGAGACTCCAGCCCGACTCCTGGTGAGAGGAAAGGGAGCTTTCCCCCACGGACACCTATGGCAGCAAGCTCAAACCTTTCACAGGCACCAGCTCAGAGTCCAGGATTCAGCCCCAGGATGTTTTTGTTCAGTGCTCCAGGTTATGCTTGCACAGGACTCGCTGTGCACCACTTAATTTGGGCAGGATTTCTGCGAACTCTTAACTGCCAGGTCTGGGGATAACAGGCCTCAGACATACAGCCAGGGAAAAACCTTGTGTCTAGGGAGTGATGACATTGCTTGGCTTGGGTGGCCAGTGGCTAAAGTTCCTTTAGTGGGGGGAAGATTCTATGTGCAGCCTGAACACCCTCAAGTCATGCTCCAGTTGTGAGATCCTACCATAAGGAAACGAGTTTGCCGCAAATACAGATAAACAGGTATCATCCAACCACGTGTGAATCTGTGGAAGACAACAGCTCTTTATGCACCGGAACATTTGCAGTTTAATTGGGAATAGTCAAAACCCAACATCCTGCACGCCTGCAGAGATTTCTTCGTACATAATCTGCTATTTGTGGAAGGAGGGAAAAACCACACCAGCTAAGGAAACCACAGCGTGAAGTAAGCTTCCTTTTTCCACTGCGCTCCCCCACGGCCAACAAATAACTCCAAAGTTTGCTGTCCGACAAGAGCCCACTGGAGACAGCCAGAGCGTTTCTTCACCAGGGCTGAATTCAAAGACAAAAATGCCATTTTGTGTCATTTGGAGAGACAGCATTTTCCTTTTAAACCAAGATACGCATGCACGTAGCACCTTTTTCTAGGCAGACCACAACATGAATACTCCGAACATGACCTCAGGGAGAAACACCTTTCACTATCTCAGACTGGAGAAACATCTGTCACCAAATACCTCCAACAACCTGCTTGGGGCACATTATGTGGCTGCAGGTCTGTTACTACTGTGGCCCCTTGAGTGACATAAAATGTATTCTGCCTGTACTAGAGTAAATAGTTTTAAACGTTTTGGTTATTTCTCACTCCTTCTTTCCCCAAAACCAGAGAAGGGTGGTAGGGGAAATAAGTAAAGGCCAGGCCAAAAGAGGAGTGCTGACGGGGAGGTGGGAGAGCTGAACTAACTCCTGCTTTGCCATAAACCCACCCGGTGACCCTTGGCACACGCGCTAAAACCAGCTTCACAATTTCACTGGCTCCTCTCGTGCCATCTGCAGGTGTCCCAGCCAAACCCAGAAACGCCCAGTCTCCTAAGCTTTCCACCCAGCAAAGCACACCAGCTTCTGAAGCCTTACTTTAGGGTATTTTCCGTACTGCTTTTATACCTTCCCTCTGATAGGATGACTGTAGCGAGGCTAAGAGTTTCTGCTCAAGGGCTTAATCAATTTGCTGAAAGCAAACTGATGGTCAGGATCCGCGGGTAACAGCGACGGCAGAAGAACCCGCCAACACTCCCTCGTAAGACAATGACGAGGTTCATTTCATTGAACCTGAAAGCGGTTCAAGCCTACCCCTCTGGTGAGGGCTATCACCAGGGACCGGGTTTCAGAACTCACTTCACGCTGCGAGGCAGCAGAGCCCAGACATTTCAGAAGAGCAAATGGCCTAAAAGCAAGGGCACCCCACTGGGATCCAGGAGAAGCGGATTTGAAGCCATCAGGCTATGCAGGGAACCAACAGCCTCCAGCATTCCTGAGACAAGCGAATGCCTTGCTCGTATGCCTCTCAGTGGCATTTATAAAGGAAGTGGTGACCGGTTTTAAGAGAAAAGGCTGGGTTTGAATCTCATTCAGGTGCCCAACTCCCATCAGGAACTTCCCAAAGAGCTCAAGGCAGCAGAGGTCACTCTGCAAGGCACCAAACCACTTGGCTCAGCTCTATGAGCCTAGACTTTGGCTGACACAGCTGGTATTTGATAGTGTTTCCCCTCCCCTCCACCCACTGCCAGCCCTCATGGAGCAGGACGCTGCCCCTTCAGCAATGCCAGGGCAATGCTTCAAATTCGATGAGGTGACAAAATCAGACAAAAAAATCAATCCCCAAAGCTGCCCAGCACAACCAGTAAGAATGGGGAAACTGTTCACGGCAGCACTGCCGCTGAGAAAACACACAGGGAACAATACAGTGAGCAAGGGTTAGTCTCCTCACACATCGGTCCGACAGACATACCAGAGTCTCTTGGGGACACCTGGCTGCACCTGGGCATTTTGTTGCCCCCTCTCCCCCTCGTCTCCCATTCTGGAGCTTGTGAGAAAGCACAGTCGGAAGCAACTCCCCCCAGATCTCTCCCAGCCTGTTTACACAGCCATGTCTACTGCCTCAGCAGACGGGCAGAGGCCTTAATTTAGGTACCACGGAACCTGCTGCAGACAAACACTGAATTTGGTACAACTGCTTCCAGAAGGGAAGCTCGGCCACTCAGGGGCAGGACCGCAGAAGGCTCGAGAGGAAGGCAGAAAGCACAGAAACACGCGTGTGCAGGCACAAGCCTATTCTACTGCCTGTCTTGGACTGGTCTCGTGTAGAAAACCTGGGCTGCGCAGCAGCAAAACATTAGTTGGCCCAGAATAATGCTAAAAAGCAGATAAATTAATCCATCCATTACCTGCTTAATTTCTAAGCTACTACTCTGGTCATCACAGGGTTAGACTGGAGTTTCTTGAGCTAGTTAGCGCTCACAAAACCAGTAAACCAGGGCGGAGGAAACACAACCAGGGCGCTCACGTGCTGCCTCCGTCAAGGGCAGTACATGAGGAAGCTGCTGCCCAAGGCACGACAGTCCCGAGGGAACGACTCACGTGAACCGCCCCAGCAGGAGCCGTGCAGCCGCCTGCGCTCGCCCTGCCCCGGCACACCACCCTCGGCCCCCGGCCTGCGCCGCTCTCCCCAGGCAGCCCCCGAGCACCAGCCGGCTGGTCCCGCGCGGCCACGGCAGAAGGCTGCTGCGAGAGGCAGATTCCCGGGCAGCCGCTGGGGAGATGGGGGGGGCGCAGCCGGGTGCTCGCAGCCCGGGGGGAGGGGGGGGCGGCAGCAGGCGCCACGCACCCGCCGCGGTGCTCCACGAGGGGCACGGGACCCCCCCCCCCGCCGCGCTGCGCCGGGGCTGCCGCCAGCACCGCCCGCCCGCGCTGCCCCCGATAGCTGCTCCCGCCGGAGCCGACCCCGATCCCCCCCCGCCAGGGCTGTCCCCAACACCTCCCCGAGCACAGGCTGCCCCGACACCCCCTCCCCTGTCGGTCCCCCCCGCTGCCCCCATCGCTGCCGGCCCCGGGGCTGGCCCCGTCACACCCCTCGGGCAGCCCCGTGACACCCCCCGGGCCGAGCCAGCCCTCTCACACCCCAGCCCGAGCCCCCGAGGCCGCCCGCGCCCCCGCCCGCCCCCCAGCTCCCCCATTCCTCCCCCGAGGCTGTCCCTCCGGCCCCCGCCCGGCCCGGCGCTCACCGTGCCCACCGGCGGCCGGAGCCCCGCTCCCCGAACCCGCCGCGGGGCACGCCGGGAAGGAGAGTCCCGCCGATGGCCCCCGCCGCGGGGCACGCCGGGAAGGAGAGTCCCGCCGATGGCCCCCGCCGCGGGGCACGCCGGGAAGGAGAGTCCCGCCGATGGCCCCCGCCGCGGGGCACGCCGGGAAGGAGAGTCCCGCCGATGGCCCCCGCCGCGGGGCACGCCGGGAAGGAGAGTCCCGCCAATGGCCGCCGCCGCGGCGCCGCCGGCCGCTCGGACCACTCTTCCCAGCGTGCCCCGCGGGGCCCGTCATGTGAGCGGCCACCGGGCTCGGGGCGCGGCTGCCTCCGCTACGGCGGCCGGGAGGGACGGAATTGCCGGCGGGCGGGAGGCGCGCGTTGGGCCGGGTCCCGGCCCCGTTCGCCGCCCCGAGGGGGTGGGTTTGTCACAGCCCGATCACCAGGCGGGTGCGTGGGGCCGGGCCGGGGGTGCGTGGACGGCCCCTGCCGGGTGGGAGAGCCCCAGCGGTGGCGCCGGGGCCGAGGAGAGGCCTCCACGGGCGGGGAGCTGCGGCCGGGGGAGGTCCAGCCCTGCAGGGGCCCGGCCCGCATCGCCCCGACCCCTCCGGAGCCGTGAAAGCCCAGCCCCGACGGGGGGGTGCCCGCCCGCGCAGCCACCGCGCCCATGCGGGTGGCCTTCTCCCTTCAAACAGGCGGGTTTGGGGCAGGGGTCGAGCCGTGCCCCCCGCCAGCACCTGCAGAGCACACCGCGGGCTCCGTCTCCAACCAGCACTACGGCACCCGGCTGCCGGCCCGGCCCCCCGGCAGGTGTTGCCGCTGGGTTCGTTGAGGGCTGGGTAGGAGCCAGGTCACGGAGACTGCTGGTCCTGCCTTGTCGCTGAGCGCTGCTCTCGCCGGGGAGTAGGTCAGGATCAGCAGCAGGAACACCGGAGCCTGCCCCGTGCCTGTGTGATTGACCCCCTTCTGCGGTGCAGCAAAGCAGGGTGCTGAGGGCGGAGCAGAGCACTCTCCCAAACCGGTGTGCTGGCAGCGGTGTGCTGGCAGCCGACTTGCGCAATCCCGGATCTGTACGCTTGTGTTTGGTTCCGTGGCTCCTTAGCTCCTGGTGGGTGAGAAACTGGCCATGAGCCGACCGTGTGCGCTGGAGCCCAGAAAGCCAACCGGATCCTGGGCTGGATCCGGAGGAGCATGGCCAGCAGGGCGAGGGAGGGGATTCTCCCCCTCTGCTCTGCTCTTGTGACACCCCCCCTGCAGTGCTGTGTCCAGCTGTGGAGCCCTCAGCATGAGAAGGATATAGACCAGTTGAAGCGAGGCCAGAGGAGGCCATGGAGATGCTCTGAGGGCTGGAGTCCCTCTGCCATGGGGACAGGCTGAGAGAGCTGGGTGGTTCAGCCTGGAGAAGGGAAGGCTCCGGGGAGACCTTAGAGCCCCTTCCAGTGCCTGGGGGGCTACAAGGAAGCTGGGGGGGGGGGGGGGGGGGGCGGGGGGGGCGGCTTCTGACAAGGGCCTGTAGTGACAGAATAAAGGGTAATGGGTTTTAATTGAAAGAGGGAGGTTTAGGTTGGGTATCAGGAAGGAATTCTTCCCGCAGAGGGTGGGGGGCACTGGGACAGGTTGCCCAGAGAAGCTGTGGATGCCCCATCCCTGGCAGTGTCCAAGGCCAGGCTGGATGGGGCTTGGAGCAACCTGGGCTAGTGGAGGGTGTCCCTGCCCATGGCAGGGGGTTGTAGCTAGATGATCTTTAAGGTTCCTTCCAACCCAAACCATTCTGTGATTCTCCGGTTTAGCTGGCATTAGACTCCCTGACATAGGTACCAGCCCACCTCCAAGGCACCAGCTCTCTAAATGCTGTGCTGTTGGCCGTGTAGGAGCCCTGCTCTACTCTGGAAATTGCTGACAGGCCCTGGGGCTGTGGTTTCTGTCCCAGCTCCAGGCTGTGCAATTGGACCCGTCCCTCTGACGCTCAGCTGAGACAACGCTGAGGCCTTCACACCCTTCCTCTGCAAATTTTCCCGGGAATACAGCTCCAGGGGCTCGTCGCTTGTGTTCGGGCCCCGCTCCAGGCAGGCTGCCCAGCTCTGGGGATCGCTCCCCGGGGCAGGCACCGGCAGTGCGCTGGCTGCAGTGTTTGCCAGCGGGGCGAATGTTGTTTGGGAAGGGAGCGTCGGGCCTGGTCTGGGAGCATCACAGGCATGCAGGGAGTATTTTAGCTATAAACCAGTAGAGGTCACTCCGCCCCAGTAAATCCAGTGGACTGCAGCCGCTGTGCCACCAGTGGGAGAGGGAGTGCTCGCTGGGGGGCGGCGGGGTGGGCAGCGGGGCGGCAGAGCCCGGGACCGGGACGCCCCTGCTACCGGCTGCTCGTCCCGGGCGCGCCCCGCCTGGGGCAGCCGCGCCGGGGCAGCGCCGTCCTGCCGCCTCTGGCTGGGGGCGTGCGCGCTCCCGGGGCCGCCGGAGCCGGTGTCCGGCAGCTCCCACGGCCTGCAGATGGGGATGCTCCCCGCGGCGGTTCCCAGCACCTCCCCTGCAACCGAGGAGCCTTTTTTCATACGCGTGTTCAGTTCCTCTTCCTCTTCGCAAGGAATTTTTGAACTGGTTTCCCACACTCGAGTTTTTTGGGGAAAAAAAGTAATCTTTTTAAAGCTGAAAGCCAAATAAACGTGCCAGCCTGTGGCAGCTTTGGGGGGCCCGTGGGCCGCGACACCCGCATTGCACTGCGACACTCCTGTGCCTGACACAGCGGTGCCTCCCGTCCCTAGACGGGAAGATAACCCTTCCCCGTGCCTCCGTGAACCATCCGTATTTGTGGCTGTTGCGGCTCTCAGTAGCAGCCAGGTTTTGTCCTGCCGTATAGAAACTCCACAGGTGGGAAGCCAGCGGGAGGACGTGTGCTGCTTCCCGGGAATGGCAGAGCAGTGGCAGCTGGTGAGACCCTGGGATTCACTGATCCCGCTGGCGCAAGGATCCCTTTTCATCGTTTTTCCCTGCTCCACAGCTCCCGGGGACACAACCGCCCTGGATGTGCAGAGGGAGCGTGCAGCCAGGTGAGATCTGCAGGGGAAGCGGAGGGGGGAAATGAGGATGAGATGTGCACGCTTCATACCCAGCGATACCTTTGAACCACCTGCATCCTGATGGAGAGGACTCCTTGCATCCGAGTCCTTGTGTCCAGGGCATGTGTCTTCCTTCCTTCCCTCCTAGGACTGGGTACTGTTTGAAAACGAATCCACATACCGCCTGCCCCAGAATGTGTCCCCAGTACTGCCAGGTGCGGTCACTGTCCCCACCTTGGCGGTGTTTGAACAGAGGTTTCCCAGACCTCGGGATCCTTCCCGGTGTGTGCCTAGCCTGAAGGGACCCAGTAGTACCTCACAACATCTGAACTCTAGCCTCGTGTCCGAATCCTGCCCTGGAGCCGGGCTCTGGGTCCTGAGCCCGCTGAAAGGCTTTTCCGTGACTGCAGGTTTTGCTTCCAGTCTCCCCCTTTGCTACGGTTTGGAATCAGTCACTATTTCCAACATTACTGGGGTTTTTTACCTTGTAAACAGACTTTATTTTTCTCCCTGTAAATGTTGTGCAATATACATTTCTATACCTACAGAACACACCTCAGTAAAAAGCTTTTTGTCCATATATTATATTACTTTTTATTTAATGTCATGAAAAATTCAGACAACGCTTTTGTCCTTAAATAAACATTTCTCCCTCCCCTGCCCTCCCTTCCTAGCTGACTGGTCTGAAAGAGGAAGTTTTATTTAGTTATTTTCTTTTCTTTAAAAAAATAGAAATTACAATCTTACAAGACAGAACATTCAATGAGAACAGAAGCAAGTTCCTAAGTCTAAAAAGTAAAACATTTCCAGAAAACCTGCCGGTATCTACAGGTAGGTGTGTGTGGAGGGTAGTAAATGGAAAAAAATGGTTTCCATGTCTTCCTTTCATTCATATAGATAAAAAATAACATAAAACCGACTGAAACTTTATATATTTTTCTCTTTTGCACCAACATTCACAAGAATATATATTATATATATATTTTATCCATTTTTATACACAGTGTGAGGGTTCTGGAGGTGGAAATGCACACTCAGCTAAACTGCCCGAGCAAACAAACAAACACAAAATTAATCTTCATCTGGAAAAGAGCAATCCCTCACGGCTGGGGTTGCCCCGCTCAAGGGAACCGCTGTCGAGGTCTGTTTGAAAAATGAAGCGGCAAAACGTCTCGTGGCCGGAGGGATGGAAATGTCTCCGAGACGCCAAGGACCCAGCAACGAAGTGAGTCAGGGCTCTCGGGGCTCCTGTGCATCGTCTCCGCTGGCCACATGCGGTTCTGGTGCGGGAAAGAGCAGAAATCTCCCTTTTTCAGGCATTTCTACATGGGTTTTTCCTTTCGCCCTTTCCCTACGGTCTCCATGCCTGGCTCTGCCGAGCCGCTGCTCTTGGTGGCACAGGGGGAGCGCGAGGGACCTTGGCACAGCCACCACTGCTCCGTGCATTCGGGCGAGCCAAACGCAGAGGCTGCAGCCGGCAGTGGTGCCCTGCCGCAGGGGGCTCGGCGTGCCCCTGCTATCCCTTCCAGCGTGCGCCGCCTGTCCCAGGCAAGAAATCACCTAATCGACATCGAATCATCCATCCTCTCCCAAGAAATCATTTAATCGACAAGTCAGTTCCTTTAAAGAGAATTTAAAAGTGCAGGTTCCCGCAGTTTGGCAGATTGAGCTACACGTGTTTAATACTTCCAGTCTTCCCTAGATTCCCGCGGGAGCTTTTATTGCTCAGGATCCAAACTCTCTCCCATGAGGTGGACGCTGTGTCGTAAGCCGGAAAAACGCAACCAGTGGTGAGGGCTCAGTCTTTCCCTGATTTAAGGTGCTTTCTTGGTTTCTTTGCCAGATGAAATGAAAAGGGTGACGGTGACCACTGGTGCACGTTGGCTGATGGATACTGAGGACATGAAGAAGGGTGTGTGCTTTTTTTCCCCCCCCCAGACATTTCAAAACACCCGCGGCTGTTTCCTCCGAGAAAGGGAGTGCTGCTGTCCTGCAGAAACGGGGGGCGAGAGCCTCCTCCGCAAAGCACATTCATTTTTCTCGAGTGCTTTTCCCTGCAGAGAGGAGCCGGGAAGCGAACCGTGCTGTCGGAAATGAATCTTCAAAAAAAGGCACAACCCTCTAGACGAAAAAGGCAGTACTGACTTCTCACTTCGCACGAGCTTTAGGATCGGAGAGGGCAGGGAACAAGCACGGCGCATCCCCACCCCGGCGAACGACGCATTGGCACTCAACATCGCGTGGGGCCGCTGGGAGGGTCAGCAGCCTTCACTGGAGACCTGGGCGCTAACGCCGTCGGGGAGAGAAACAAGGCTGACCAACGCCAATGTGCTCCGAGAAGCAGTTTAGACAGCGGTTAGCAAAACCAGAGAGCGCACGGCTGGACGTGGCGGATGGCAGCTGCCCGGGAGTAGCACGGTCCCAAGTTTTTCTCTGCCTTATGCTGAAGCAGAAATCCCATCGGCTTCCTGGTGGGTATTCCCTGGTTGAGGTTGGTCCATGGTCTTCCCGTGAGGTCTTTTAACCAAAAGCATGAATATCCCCTACCATCGCTAAGAAAGCTGCTTGTTTAGTTTAAGGGGTGCAACTATGGAATTGAAGGTCTTCAGCTTACGCTTGGGGATGAGCCGAGCTGCCAGAGGATGGGGTTGGACGCACGAGAAATCAACACGCAGCAGGAAGGGGCTTGGGATTTTAGCCCTTTGTCAGCAGAAACTGGGGCTGCCTCGGAGCAGGTTTTTCCCTTGTAGCTTTTGGCATTCACTGCAGGAGGAACAGGAATAGGGACGGAAAAACCATCTGCAAAGCCTGGCCAGAGTGTCCCTCGAGCGGCCCTGCCGGCTGCGGACTATCACGGCATCACCCTGCAAATCCATCCCTTCTTCGCCTTTTGAGGCTCCCAAGCTTGGAGCAGCAGGTCCTGACCACACCGCGACTTTCCAGGGAAGGGACAAGGACCTTTTGCTTCCCTGTGACCCCAACAGGCAGTTTCTCTCCCTAAAAAGCTCCCACATCCTGCTAAATGGAGAACAACCCCCAAAATAACAGTTCTAAAGAGCTCCTTGGGGCGAAAAGCCTGGGTCCAACTCAACCTGCAGCAGCAGCCACGGCTGTGCTCCGGTGGTCCCAGCGTGGGAAGGGGAGACATGGCAGCAGGACCAGCTGTGGACTGAGTGGAGGAAAGGCCACAAAACCTCCTCTGAGTGCTGAGCCATGGAATGGTCTCAATAAGAAAACTACACACGACAGCCGGCACCCAAGGAGCCACAGCCCGGGAGAGCGCGTGGGGCCGAGCCCCGGCGTCTGCAGCAACGTCTGCTGCTGCCTCGGGGGTGAAGCAGACGGGAGCTGGGATTTGGCCACAGGCACAAGGGCAAAGCCCCTCTTCGAGAAGCGCTCGGGATGCGGAAAGGTGGCATGAGGTGGGCGGACCTGCCGAATCGGCTCCAAAAAGCCAGGCGGTCGGCCAGCCGGACAGGGAGTTGGCCAGGCATTTGGGAAAATGCCGTGACAGAGGGCACGGAGACCCTGCAAGGCTTCTCCCACGCTGAGCTGGGCATTCTTTCCCACAAACCAGCCTCCTCCACGGGAAAATCCTGTGCTGAACCCCGCCACAGCTGGGTCTTTCTTGGCCGAGCTCCTGAGGTCACCCCATGCCCCATGGCAGAAGGAACAAAGCAATGGCTCTGCCTTTGCCCTCCCCTTGACTCCAGCCGGGAGCCCAGAGCTGCCCCCCTGGCCTGGCTCACCCCTCCCCAGCCATGTCTGCATTGCCCCTTCCTTATCCCATGCCTTGTGTTCGGGGAAAAACCGATAAAAATAGGGTTTGAACAAAATGACAAATCGGAGCTGGAGAGCACAGCCAGGGCGGCGGGGAGGGCCAGGCCGCCAGCACAGCGGCATGTGCGTGGCCTGCGCTTCCCAGGATCCGTGCGCTGCAGGGAGGAGCCGGTCCCTTACCACTGCCAGGAGCATCTCCTCTCCCGAGTGGAGATTTCACATTCATTTCACTGGTATGGCAAAGTCCGTTTGCTTTTTCCTTCAAGGTGCTTTACATTCAAGAGCTATTGCAATCCACAGCGAGGAAATGGGGCAGGGAGACACCCCAGCCCCCCAGGTAGGTTCTCTTCAGTTTGATTATTTGATTTAAATAAAGTGCCCCAAACCTGTGAAGTTTAGTTCATCTCCACGTTTGGGGAACTGGAAGGGGGCTGGCAGCTCCCAGCCTTAGCTCTCCCGTGGGTCGCTGTACTGAAGCTCCGAGTTGAAAACCTCCTTATAGAGGGGTGGGAAGTTCATGGCTGTCTCTGGGTGCAGAAGACGGAAAAATTCCAGCTTGTCCAAGTGCAGGTTGCAAATGGTCTTCATCAGTGGCAGCTTGGAAACCATCTGTGGGGAAAGACATCAGCGCTGGTGACCGCTGGGTTCCCGGCCAGCAGCCACTGTTTGCCCTCCCCTGGGGACAAGCGGGTGGGTTTGGGCTGGCTCTGCCCGGGGGTACCAACGGACACCCTCCCCCTTTGGGCAGCCTGGCAGCGATGCGGCTTTGCCTCTGAATCCATGTCTTTCCACAGGACAACCAGCGCCTGGGAGGCTGTGAGGAGACACCAGTGCCCCCCGTCCCCAGCCCAGCTCCGTCCTGCCCAAGCGTTCCTGAAATGGCTCATTTTGCCCCAAACGCCCACTGCCTGATGCACCACTGGTGGCACAGGACTGCCTACAGGACGGCTGCACTGGGACGGAGATGCATGGCCCTTGGAAAGAGAAATTCAACAGGTCACAGGGCTCGACCCCCAACCAACGCTCTTGAGCCCCGGCACAGCCGCAGTGCGGACACCTCCCCGAGGCACACGTGCTGCGCCCCGGCCAGGCTCCCCGTGCTGCAGGCAGCACCACTACCTTTGAGAGCTTGTCCTCAGCGGAGTGTTTCTTCTGGATCTCGTGCTGCAGGGCCACGTAGATCTTGTCCTGGAGCTTCTGCACCTTCTTGGACTCTGTCAGCCACGGGCGATCTACGGGATACAGCCAGGGACCGGGTCAGTGCCACCACAGCAGTCTCCCCCCACTGGCACAGTTCAGCGGCCTCTTGCTCTTTTAACCCTTCCTGCTGTCCAGGAGGTTTTTAGGGACAGTGGCATAGCCAGGTGGCTCCTGTCCATCCCCCAACCCCTCTGTGAGGGACACAGCTCCTCCTCCTCCTCCCACTGAGGAGTTGTGGCAGATGCATTTTGTGCATTTTCAGGTGCATTTTTACCCCAACCTCCTTTCCCAGGGATAATCAAAATCATCCAGCAGCGCTGAGATTTACGGGTCAGCTCTCCCCAGCTTTGGCATGACACACCCCCTCCCTGGCCCGTCCCGGCTGCCACATTCCCCCCACAGCCCCCCTGTACCCGGGGAGAGCAGGACAGCGGCGGTGAAGAGGGCGAGCTCCTCGTCCGACAGCTGCAGCCGGCATAGGGTCCTCCCCAGCTCGAAGACGGCACCAATGAGGTCATCGCAGCCTGATGGGGGGGACAGCGGGGAAGAGGGGGATGTCACGGCTCCATGCTGCTCAGTGGCACCCCTGGGAGTGGCACTCCCGCCCCCCAGTGGCACCCAGGGCTTGGAGAGCTTTCGGAGATGAGATGGGTGAAGGAGGGTCCCCGACACCGCTGGGGCAGAAAGTGGGTCCCGACCACAGCGCACATCAACCTGATCCCAATGGGAGTGGGAGCAAAGGCGGGAGGGTCTCAGCCCCTCCTGTCCCTCGGGGATTTAGCCCAGCCATGTTTCACCCAGCTCACACCCCAGCCCCGTCTGGGTGTCGGAAGGAGAGGAGAGGAGAGCCCCCGGAGAGGCGCAGCGAAGCGGCTCTTACCGAGCGACTTGAACATCTGCACACCGCCGAACTTCCCCTCGAAGAGGACGGTGTTGTTCAAGGGGTTGAACGCGCGGATCATGCGGATTAGGAGCACCTCGAGGCAACCTGATGTAGGCAGAGAGAGCGCAGACCAGGGCAGGGCAGGGCAGGGCAGGGCGGGGGGGGGGGGGGGTCCATCATCCCAGGACCAAATGTAAGAAAGAGGAAAGCCCCCAGAGCAAGTTTGAAGTTCAGATTGTTCATTCCCAAGAGCAGAATGGTTATTCCAATAAATCCAATTGGAGGTTGGGCAGGGTGTTTTTTAGAAGGTTTCCAATTGTGACCACAATATTTCACCAAAGGGAAATATTATCCAGGCATTTGCAGCCGGACACGGAGGTGGATCGAGGTCATGGTGGAGCACCGAGAGGAGAGGGTGAAAACAAAATAAATAAAAAGAAAATGGAAGGAAGAAATGAAAGAACGAGTTAAACTCCAGCGTGTCAGGCACGGCCAGCTCTGGCTTCGGGGTGCAGCACCCTGCCGTGACGCTGGCACGCATCCCCTGCGTGGGGTGAGGCACTCAGCTCCCCAGCCCCCAGAGTTTAGAGACTGGGCAGCTTTTCCACCTTTTTTGGCATTTTGGGGCTTTTGCACGTTCAGGCACAGCAGGTGGGGAATGCGGGTGTGGGCTGCCGATGTCCGCTTCTTCCCAGTCTGTTGCTGGGAGAAGAGGCCAACCCTTTCCTCTTCTCCCTCCCTGCACCCCTTTGGGTTTGGCACCCCTTTTCCTAAGGGAAAACCCACTGTGCTCGTTTCCATCCTGGTTTCTGGGTGACACTGGTTGAGGGCGACCACAGAGAAAAGCCCCTGCTAGGAGCAACCACTCCCCACTTCCCTCTCTATACCATAGCCTTTAAAAATGACCTTAAACTCCTTCCAGCCCGGTACCCGCTCCCCGAGCACCAATGTCGAGCCCGGGGGCAACCGGGGGGGCAATGAGGGAGGGGAGATCCAGAAAGAAAAGCACTATGGGAGAGAAACGACGGCATTTGCCTTCAGCACCATGGCTGCTGCTTGGGAGAGGCATGGGGGCGCATGGGGCGCGCAGGGGACATGAGGGGGGTGGCGGGGACGCAAGGCGGGGCGGCAGGGTCCCCTGCTCTTACCGGCTTTCAGGAGGATGATTTGGTCGTTCTGGCAGAGCTCCATGAAGCCGTCGATGCGTTTGGCGAACTCCACCACGTACTGGATGGCATTGGAGATCTGCAGCGAGCACTGCTGCCACATGGCCTCGCAGCTCTGCCAACGCAGCAGGGACACCCCTTAGGGCTCACTGCCACCCTGTCACCTGGGCTTTGCTGCCATCCCATCACCCCATCCCCGCTGTCCCCCAGTCCCCACTGCACAGGGCAGGGACCCAGGGGGTCACATGTGGATGGTGACAGTAAGACACCTGGGACGTGACCCGCCACCCACACCCCCCCATCCCCCCCAGATGGGCTTTTGCAGCTCTCAAAGCACCAAAAGACCCTCTCTTATCCTCTTCGCCTTCTTCCCTGTCTCGGCGCAGCACCGGGGGACAGCTGTGGCCCGTGCTGAGAGCTGCAGTGGCCCTTGCCGTGGTGGGGGGCCGGGGGGGCATGGCAGTGGTGCTCACCTTGCTCTGAAAGGCGCGGACCTCCTCAGGGGAGTAGAGGCTCCATGCCAGGCGCTTGAGCTCCTCCGTCGTGTACTGGCACGTCTCCAGGTGCGACTTCACCACGTTCTGGGCCACCCGGTCTGCAAGGCGAGGGCAGCAGACAGTGAGTGACAGGGACTCTGCTGGCCCCTCTGTCCCCACACCCTGATGCCATCCCCTCCCGCGTGTCCTGGGGGGCTTCTGGGGCTGGGGGCTTGAGGGTCAGAGGGGTTCCATGTGATGTCACAGGGATCTGAAGACAGATGAGGCATCTGGGCTGTCCCTGGGACAGAGGGGGGGATGCTCCGCGCAAGCGACTGAGCTCCATCAGTGCGCAGCCTGGAGGAAGGGATGGGCTTGGGGCTGCCCCAGGAGCCGAGGCTGGGTAGGTCCCTCGCAGGGCTGGACACGTCCTGCAAGGTGCCCAGGGCTGCACCGAGCACCATCCCCAGGGCTGCACACCCCGCACATGCCTGGCATTGCGCCGGGACCGCACCGGTGCTCACCGATCTCGAGGACGGAGATGTCGGCAGCCAGCTGGCTGCCCTCCAGCGCGCCGTGCGCGAACAGGGCCGGCTCCAGCATCAGCTCGTAGATGGACTCCTGCTTGATGAGTGTGGTGTCAGCCACGTCCAGGCTGGACTGGTCGGGCGAGGGCTGCGCCGAGGCGAGCAGGTCGAGGTTGTAGTAGGTGCTGCTGCCATCAGGGGTGAGGGGGAAGTCAAAGAGGAGCCCATCCGACAGCGTGGAGATGTCGTCCAGGTCTGAGATCCCGCTGCTGACGCTGGTGGTGTAGACACGGCTCAGGGGCTCGGGCTCATCCTTGGTGCCGCCGCTCTGCTCCTGGCTCTGCTGGTGCTTCTGCACCTCAGCGTAGAGGCTGTCCCGCTGCTTCTTCGACATGCGGCCAAACTTCACCGCTGCCCGGGGAGGAGATACCGGCAGCGTCAGGCCGGCTTCCCCCCCACAGAGCGGCAGCCAGAACCACCCCCCTGGCTTGGGAAGGGGCCCAGCTCCCGGGGGACCATGTGGTTGAAGGGGTGTACGAGCTCCGAGCGGGGCAGGGGCCCCGTTGGACATCGCCCTCACCCCGTTTGACCCTGCATCAAATGGAGCCAATTTACATCTTCCTGTGGAAAACGCAAAGGTATTTCTTGCTCCCCACCCCACCTTTGCCCAGGCTGGTCTCACGGGGGAAGGAGCTCTGGCCCAAACGGCCCAACTCACCCTGAGGAGGAGCAGACGGGCCCCCGGGGACCCCAGGCAGGACTCACCATCGCGGGACATGCCCAGTGCCAGGCATTTCTGCAGGCGGCAGTGCTGGCAGCGGTTGCGGTTGGTGCGGTCGATCAGGCAGTTCCTCTGCCGGGAGCAGGAGTAGCTGGCGTTGTTCTGCTGGCTCCTCCGAAAAAAACCCTGCACGGGATGGGGAGGTGTTGGGAAAGTGCCCGGCGGGATGCCAGCCCCTGCGGCTGCCCGCCCCGCCAGCACGCATCCCTGGGCTCACCTTGCAGCCTTCGCAGGTGATAACGCCGTAGTGGATCCCTGAGGACTTGTCTCCACAGATCTTGCACGGGATCACTTCAATTTGGGCTGTGGCAGAGGGAAAAGAATGGGGGCAAACCACAGTGGTTAAAGAACGGAATGTGGGAGACAGCACACCCCCCCCCTCCATCCCGGACAGCCACAGCTGGGGAAACTGAGGCATGCGAGCTGGACTGGCCAGCAGCTCAGCCCTTCCTGCAGACCCCACGAGGATGCTTGTGCCCCAGACAGGACCCTGAAAAGACTCATGCAGGGCGTGGAGTACTCCCATCCACTCCTCCATCCTCTCCAGCACCAAGAGACAGGCAGAAAAGCCCTCTGAGCTACGTGAGTACAGCACGTTTGTGCACCAGTCTGCCCGGACCCTGTTTTGCAATCATTCCCCTTATTTTCCAGCCAGTGTGCACGCTGGGGGGGCACCACAGACAGGGACATCCTTGGCACAGGGACCATCCCCGTCCCTGCATCCACAGTGCTCTCCTGCTGGGGGTCTGGCCCAAGCAGAGGGTCCAGGGGGCCCCCGACCTGCCCTGGCAGCTCCTTAGAAATCCCGGGACCGATATAGCCATTGCTGCCTCAAGGTCCCGACCCCCTTCCCCCGCAAATCCGCTTCCCTCCCCGCTTCTGCTTCGCTGGCACTGAGCTGCTAATAGGCTTCGTCCTCCTCATTTTCCAGCTGCCCCAGATCTGGGCTGGCTCTGCCTGCCCCGCATGCGCCGGGGGAGGACACAAGGCACCCCTGGGACTCGTACGTGCCTCCCGGCATCTCTGCACCCTCTAATCCCCGCTCCAGCCCCGATGCCCCCCAGCCAGGCTCAGCCTGGCATTGCTCTCGAGGGTGCTGGGCAGCCGCCGCGGTGCCAAAATAGCCCCCGCGGCCAGATTATGGTTATTTCAGATCTCCTGGGTCTGTGCAAATCCCCAGCGTGGGTAATTCCCTTCTGCCTCTCTCCTCCCCTGGGAGCCACCAGTTCAGTTTGTGGGCCGCTGCTCTGCGGTGACAGTCCCGGTGCTTGGCCAGCGTCACCTGCAACCCGGCACCCAGCAGTGCCCTGGGGTCCCTCGCCGCTTCTGGGGAGGCTGGGCTGGGTCAGCACGAGTCTTGCTGTGCAGTGGGACAGCCGGGCGGCCAACAGGCCCCCGGGATGCTACCGGTCCCTCCCAGCCATACAGGGGAAGGACTTGCCCCAGGTCTGGGTGCAAGCGGAGGGACAGATCCCTCCTTCATCGCTGATTCACTGCTCAGCTCCTGGCCCAAACGCACCAGGCAATTTTGGGGTTCACCCCTCCTGGGTGAACAGCTTCTCCCAGGGCTGTGTGTTGCTCCCCCCTGAACCAGGGTGGCCACATTCCACCCCAGCACCTCCCCAGAGCCTCTGCCCGTGCCTCCACTGTGGCTTTGGGCAGCTTAGCTGCCCACCCGGGGCAGGCAGGGAGCGGGCAGGGCATCCTCCCACCCTCCAGTCCTAGTCTGCCCCCCGCAACTCCGCACTGGCATCGCAACCCCAAGGTAGGGGGACAGAGGTACCGGCAGGGCAACGTGTGGCCACCCCCATCTTGCCAGTGAGCTCTGATGACTGAGACACCCCCCCCCAGTTCCCCAGCTCCCACCACCCCCTTCTCCCATGCCGTCCGAGAGGGGTGCAACCTGCAAACCATGGGGACCCCCCCGCCCTGAAGCCCTGTTGCTATTGCCCAGGGAGGAGTGTGGGGGCAGAACGGGGGTGGCGGTGCCATGGGGGGCACAGGGAGGTGGTGCCACCCCCAGCAGGAAGCAGCGTCGGTTCGTTATGCAACGTAATTGCAGCCGCCGGCAGCGCTGGGTGATACATCGCCGGTGTGCCGCGCCCTCACGCCCGCAGCCGATACTCCCGGGCCCCGCAATTACCGGCACCGCGTGCCCGGCACAACAGTCGCGGGGAGCAGGGCCCTCGCACCCACCGGCACCCGCCGAGCAGAGCCCAAGGGTGCCGCTCTGCTTGCCCCATGGCGCCCCGAAAGCTCTTCACTGGCTGCCAGCGATGGCTTCGTGTGGTGCTGATGGTGAAATCCTGCCCCCACACCCCAGGCCCAGGGAAGCCGCCGCGAGAGACCCCCATAGCCAGCACAGCTAAGGGTACGTGGGGACGATGCTGTCCTGGCTGCTCTGGAGCTGAGCGTCGCCCCTGGATGCTGCAAAGCAGAAGCCCCAGTCGCTCGCTCTGTGCCTGGAGCCTCTTGGGGCTCTAATTAGCATCCTGCTAATTACCTGGCCGTGCCCGCTGCTGGCACCTGACCCGCTCCTACGACGTTCGCCCCAAATAACTGACGTGGAGATACGGCTGTAACTCTGGCGTGATGGCAATTACAGCCCAGGACAGTGCTTAATTGCCACTCTCTTTGTAAGCCCCGGCTGAATCACCGTGCCGGCTCCCTCGGCATCCCCTCGTGCCACGGCCACATCGCCCCCGGGACCCCCAGACATCCCCCTGGGGCAAACCCAGCGGGATGGGGAGGGATGTGGGTGCTTGTGGGGTGGGCACAGCAGCACCCCACACCACCAAAATCTCACCACGACTGGGGGGAAAAGAATCACAGCACCCCACATTCTGGGCCCCTTGTCGTGCCTCAGTTTCCCCACCGGAACACTGGGCTCCTCCCACCACAGCCCTGTGAGCATCAGCCATGCTGTGCAAAACGGAGGAGGTTATTTAGGTGGTGGCAAACCCCTTCCCCTGCTTGGTGTGGGGGGAGCAGGCGGCAAAACTCCTCCCTGGGGCCAACGGGTCTAAAATAGGGGGCAGAAAAAAAAAAAGGGTTAAAAACATTAAATAATAATCTCCAGCCGGCAATTAAAATGTCCCAGCCGCAGTATTTGCTCTCCTCCCACTGTAAACATCTCTTGCCCAACTCCCGCCCTTATGTAAGTGGCACCGTGGCACCGTCCAGCCCAGGCTCGGCCGTGCGCGGCGCTCGGCCCTGGGTCCGGTGGCTGCGCGTGGCCCCGCGGCCAGAGCCATCCTGTCCCACTGACACACTTTCTGCCCATGGCCCCACCGGTTGTGTAACGCCGCTGCCGTTAACCCTTCCCACGGCTGCACCCCGACCTCCCGCCGCTGGCGATGGGGCCTTGGGGCGTTTTGGGGTGATACCTCGAGCTGGGGACACCCGCTTGCTGCCCTGAGCTGCGGCTCTCCGGGAGGACACAGGTCCTGTACAGTCCCCAGGTCCCCTGATACCACCCGACCCTGGCCCTGCGTGTTCCCCTCCGCTTGTCCCGACCCAGCAGGCGGCTCCGGTGGTTTCGGCAGAGCCAGAGCCGCCTGCCCGGAGCAAGCCTCGGCCTTCCTCCCGAGCCGGCACACTCTCCTCTACATCGCCTCCGCCCCGAGGGCGGGCATCCCTCTTGCACCCCAAAACAAGACAGACCCCACAGGATCCGACCATGGGGTCTGGACCCTCCCCCTGTGACACAGAGACCACAAATGGCCCCCTCCTCCTCCTCCTCCCCCCCACGCCTCCCCTCAGCTGTATTTTCTCACCGTTGGGGGGCAGGGGGGATCACCCCAAAACCCTCAGCACCCTACTGAGCCCCAGGACGTGCTGTGGTCCTGCTGCTGCAGGGGCTTTTTGGAGCTGTCCCCCCCGCCCCCAGCCAGCACGATGGGGCTGGGTGCCCCTGGCCGAGGGGTGAAGACTCCGGGGGGGAGGGGGCAGTTTAGGGGGGCACCGGCCACCCCAACAAAGCCTTCAATGCAGACCCCTCCCCGGGGCGAGCCCGCACACCCTTCAACCCATGAGGCTGGGGTCAGGATATGACCACCCCGTCCCCTGGGTGGGCCACAGAAGCAAACCCACCGTGGGGGCCTGGATGCTCCTTTTTAGGGGGGCAGAAGAGCAGCCCAGCTCCAGGTGTTTCGGGGGTGGCTCCGTGCCCCGTGGCTGTCGCTGCCCCAGATACCCCCTCGGCTGCCAGGGCGAGAGCTGGGGCAGGCAGCATCCCTGGTGCCCCCACTCATTACCCAGCAAACCTGCTGGGAAAGTAGGTCTGTGCCCCATCCCGCTGCCTTGATCGATGCCGCCGGACGGGCACCTCCGGTAATTAGCAGCAGCCCCGCAGCCCTCCCTCCCCAGCCTCAACCAGGGCACCGGGATGCTCTGATGCTCTGCCACCACCGTCCTCTCCCCTCCGGCTCAGCACCCCCCGGGCGCACCCAGAGCAGGGGGGGAGGATGGGTCCACGGGGACACGCAGGGTCTTGCGATGCCATCCCGCCTCCTCATCTCTGCCCCAAAACCTGGCTCCGCTCCCTCGTTCCCTGCGGCAACCTCCATCCCTGGGGACCCGGCACTGCTCCCAGTCGCACCCACCTCCGGCAGCAGTTAGCCACCACTGTGTTTTGGGAAGGCGGCCGTGGGGGTGACGGAAGAGGAGAAACGAGTCAATAAAAGCGACAATCACCGCTTTACAGCTGCCGCGGGCTCTGCTTTTAGACTGGCTCCAGTGCCGGCGCCGCGGCCATCACTGCCGGCGAATCCCATCCCCAGCCGTGCGCCCCGCTACGCGGTGGTTAACCCCGAATGCGATGTGCGAAGGGCTCCAGGCCACAGGGGCCAAGCAGGCAACCGATGGGCTCAAGGAACGTTAAATTACACAACTCCGGCTCTGTGCTGGGCTGCGAGGCTGGAGGAGGGAACCGGTTTTTTTAATTGATCAGCAAAGATTTCCTGGAAACTTTGGACCAGAATGGGGTTCAGCCACTCTCCCCCTACCCTGGGGTGACCTCTGGCCACTTCCGCTCACGGCCACGCAGCCAGCGGCTTCGCAGCCGCCCCGACCCCTGGCAACGCGCCGGTTTTCTCCCATCCCGTGGTGCAGCACATGTCCCCAGCTCGGAAATCACGGTGAGCAGGAGTGTTCGTCCAGAAGCAGCGACGGGCAGGCAAGGAGGGTCCCCCACAGCCACCCAGCCTCGGCTGCTCCGCTTCACCGGCTCCTGCGCCGCACGGCACGGCTCCAAGGCCAACCCGCCGGCACGGGACGCAGCCCTTTGCACTTTGGCTGGGGCAGGAGGGTGGCAAAGGTGCGGGGGTGGGGAGGGGGACCCGCCACCGGCCCGGGGTGGGGAGAAACCGGGCTGGGGTGGGAGATTCCGCCCCCTCCGGCCCCACAGCTAATTCAGGGGGGAATTATCTCCATGGGGCTAAATAAAGGCGGTGAGAGCGGCTCCGCTCACCACATCCAATAAACCGGGCGCGATTTAGACATTAGCAGCTCTTTAAATAGCTGCTGCCGAGTTCAAAGTTAAACGTGACGGGGGAGGAGGGACGGGAGGGATGGGCAGGACGGGCAGGGGATGCTGCCAGCAGGGCCCCAGCCAGGCTGCAGGGTTGACCCACTGCCACCTATGGGGACAGGGACCAATGCCCCCCACCCCTGCACTCTCCCCCTCCGGGTGCTGCCTCCCCCCAGTGTTATCGGGATCGAAGATCCCAAATCCTGGCTGGATCCCTTGGGACCCCACACTGCCAGTGGCCACCTTTCTCCTCCAACATTAATTTTCGGGAGGTGTAGTGCACACGTATCCCCATCCCCACCATCCCCATCCCGTGGTGAAGCCGTCGTGCGGCAGGGCCGATGGGTGCTGGCTGTCTTCGCCCGCGCCAGCGTGCGCACGCTGCCTAAACGGGCAGGGAAGCTCCTCCTCCACCCTCTCTGATTTTTCCAATGACAGATCTAGGTCACTAGGACAAGTCGGAAAGGCTGCCGAGCCACCGCACGCTCCTCGCCACGCCGCTTGCAAAACAAGTGAGCAGGAGGGCTGGAAACCCTATAGGATTATACAAGGCAAAGCCTCTCGCCCGGCCCCAGCACAGGGGAGAACAGGAGCGAGGAGCTGCTCTGGCCCCTGGGGAAAGGGGCAGAGCGGAAGTGGTTTTGGGGAAGAAAACAGAGATTGAATCGATTCGGCGTCACCCTGCGGCGCTTGGGCTTCGGCGAGATGGGGACCCTGCGCTGGGTGGGACTGCGGGAAAAATGCCTGAAGGGGGAAAATGATGTGATGTCAGGGGGGTTTGGCCCTTTTTTAGGGCCAACAAACGATAATTGGGGGGGGGGGGGGGGGAAGAAAAAAAAAATAGAAAACCAAAAGGAAAAGTTCACCCAGCTGCTAATTAAGGTCGGTGCCGGCTGTGCAAGCGCTACCTAAGAGCCAGGCAGTGTTATTAATTAGGCAGGCGTTAATGCTTCCCTCTGTACTAATAAAGGTGAAATCCTGGGCTGTCACGGGGTGGGAAGGGGATGCAGGGGGCTTGCCTCGCCCTCACACGGCCCTGGCCCCACCGTTACACAAGAGTGCGGCGGGTGGCAGAACCGCAGCACCCGCAGCCACGCTGGGGAGGGAAGAAAACCCATTTGAGGAGCTCGAAGACATACGCCCCCAAAAACACACCTAAAGGCGACCAGCCCCAAACCACACCTAAATACATGCCCCCCCCAAGCTGTACCCGAAGACATGTACAGCACAACTTTAAGCGAGTCCTGACAGGGGCGAAGGGCTCGGGCACGGGGGTGATGAGGGCAAACTGCTGTAAAGGGGGATAAAAATCCCACCCCAGGGTGGCAGGTCCCAGCCGAGCTCCCAGCAGCTCCGTCAGGAACAGGCACAGGGAGAGCTGGGTCCAGTCACCGCTGCGTCACCATCACCGGGCCGCAGCGGATCGTCCCACCGAGCCTTCCTCCCGCCATCCTCCTCCTCCCAACCGCCCGCTCTGCCAAGCGGAGGGGTGAAAAGTAGGATTCGCCTTTAATAACGGTTAAAATCAGGCGGGTGCCGGCGCGGCTAGCCCCCTCCCCTGGAGAAGGGGCACCCGAAATTGCAGCGGGTCCCTCGCCCATCCCCACAGCAGCCTCCCTCCGGCTGCACCGGCCGGGCCCCAAACCGCCCCCCAAGCTGCAGGGAGGGGGACAAGGGGGGAGACCCACCGTAAATCCAGCCCTGGTGGGAGCAACATATTGAAGAGGAGATTAAGGGGTTTAGTGCGAGGAAAAGCTTAAGAGCGGGTCTAAGCCGGCGGCGGAAAGCAAAGCAAAATAAACAAGAATTTTATTCCCAATGGCAGGGGGAGCTGGAGCCGCCGGACCGGCCCCGCGGGGCTGCCGCGGGACCCCCCCCATATCACCGACGGCGCTGATGCGGGTCCCGCCGGGGGCTGCTGCCGGATCCCCCCCCGTCCCTCTCCGGCGGAGCTGATGCGCGGTCCCCCTCCGAACCCCCGGCGGGACTGATACCGGGTCTCCCCCGGCCCCCACCGGGGACAACTTTTGCCGCTGCCTCCCCGCAGCCGGGGGGTCCCTCCCCTCCCCCCAGACACCCCCCGGACTCACCTCGCATCGTGGCCAGCGGCGGTCAGGAGCGCGCCGGGGGGCGCATGGGGCGGCGCGGGGGTCCCTGCGGCGGAGCGCGGCGGGGCGGGGAGCGGAGGCACCGGGCGGCACCGGGCGGCACCGGGAGGCACCGGGCGGCACCGGGCGGCTGTGGCACCTGCCCCTCCGCGGCGCCGCTGACCCACTTCTGCCCGAGCATGCGGCCGTTCACATGACGAGCCCGCCCCGCCCCGCCCCCCCAAATCGGTTTCACTTCTAGCCCCACCTCCTGCCCTTCCTCCTCCTCCTCCTCCTCCATCTCCATCCCCGTCCGTATCCCTATCCCCGCCGCTCCCGCCGTGCCGGTGCTCGGCGCTGCACATGGGCGCTGCACAGGGGGTGCCCGGCGCCCCCTCGGTGCCGGGGGCTGCTCGACCCCCCGGGGCGGGGCGCTGGGGGCTGTAGCAGCGGGGTGCTCGGCGCTGCACCCCCCCGGCCGCTGCCCGCCCATGGGAGGGCCGTGCTGGTGCCCGTCCTGTCCCGGCTCGCCCAGGCACGGGGCCGGCTGCGTGTCCCGCTGAATCACCGCACCTCCGCGCTTCACCCCGCTCGGCTCCGCTGGCCCCCCACGGGGTGCTCCGCGTGGCACAGGGATGCTCACCCCCAGGCAGGACAGAGTGAAGGGGACCCTGGAGAAGGCGCAGACACCAGGTGCGGTGCACCTGGAGGACGTGGGAAGCGCTGGGACCCCCAAGCAGCCCTAACGTGTCCCCACAACAGGGTGCAGATGCTGAGGTCCAGGGGGACGCCCTGGCTGGGAGAGCAGCAGTTCGGAAAGTGCACGGTGGAAGCAGCAGGGAGCTTTGGAGGTGGCAGCAAGCCATTCCCACCCCATCCTTCATGCTGCGATGCTCTGGGGCCTGGGGTTGCATCCTGGATAACAGGGCACTCCGACGCGCTGCCATAATAATTGCCAAGAAATGCTGACCCTGGACCCCACAACAAGACCCCACGGTGCAGTGCCAGAGGGGTAGGCATGGGACAAAGCCCCATGGCTGGGGTTTGCGGTGTGACTCTTGCACCAGGTCACCAGAGTCCCCATGGTGCCACATGACAGGGGTGGAGATGGTTGGTCCGTGTCACGGCCAAGCCAGGGCTCAGGGTATGAGGGACACGGTGCTCAGCAGCACCAAGGGATGCCTGGGTCCTGGGGACGGTGGCACTGGCCGGCAGACCTGCTGTGTGCAGGCATGGCATCCACTGCGAACATGGACATGGCATCCTCCGTGGACACGGCATCCACCACAGGCATGGATGTGGCATCTGCTCTGGGCACAAGCAAGGCATCAGTCATGGCCACGGGCATGGCATGGGCATGACACCCCCTCAGCCATGGGCATGGCGGTGGCATCCACCACAGGCTCAGATGCAGCCACCACCACCATCACACATGTGCCATCGCTGCTTCCTCCCCACACTCCCCCCTGCCCTCACGGTTGGGCTCTTCAGGGGGCACCGTGGCCCCCAAACCCATCATTAAACCATTTAAGCATGGCTGAAGAGCATGGTTTGAACCCACACCCATCCCAAAGCCTGGGGCTGAGCCAAGGGCGCTGGGATGCTGTCGGGCCAGCGGCAGAGGGGCTCTTCCCCAGCCCCCATCACTGTCCCTCCACAGCAGCATGTGCGGGTGGCAGCGGCAGACGGACGGCAGGGCTGAGCCGCGGTGGCACTTCGTGTTCTCCCACCCGTGTGCTGAGTTACCGCCTCGCTCTGCTCCGGCGCTGGAGCCGCTGCAGCCAGGGAGGGGGACGCTGGCAGCTGGGTGGGGGGCGGAGGGGTGCGGGGACAGAGGGGCTGAGCTGCCTGCCGCGCTCCAGTGCTGCTGTCTGACATGATTTTGCTGATGGCGTTTGGGAACGGGCTCACTGCTGTTGCTGGTCAGATTCGCTCCTTCCTCCCGGCTTTCCTCCCTCCTCCTCGCCACGCTCCGCATGGATGGGCACGCAGACGGGACGCAGGGAGACGTCTCGCCTCGGTCTTTACAGGCTCCGCTTCCAGCGGGGTTTCTGAAATCCCACCCCAGCACACATCTCAACTGGCACCCGTTGGGTACAGCCCCGGTGGCATGCACACTGCGAGCCCGCTGCCTGTCCCCGAAGGTCACGGGCGCTGCCCGAAGGAGGTCAGCCCCATTAGCCCCATTTCACAGATGGGGAAACTGAGACTGGGAGCAACGCAGTGACTCTTTGGGGCACGCGGGGTCCGGCCCTGGCGAACTCGCCCCTCCTGAAAGGCGGTCGCTGGCTCACCCGGCGTGGCCCCGATTGCCGCTGTTGGGACAGTCGTGGCCAAATCGCGCCAGAGCGAGAGCGAAAATACTCCCCGAGTGCCCCGGCGCAACCCAAAAGTATGGGGTTACATAAGCGGCACCACACCTGCCATGAGCAATGCTGGACCCACGCACCCGCTCCGCGCCACTGCCTCCTTAACCCTTTGTGCACAGCACCCGAACTCCAACATTGACAGGTGTTGGTATGGCCCAGGGAAACTCCCAGGGGAAAAGGAGATGCTGGGGGGCCACCCGAGCAGGAACAGCCGGTGGCGCTGCAGGTGCCAGGTACTGCAGGTCTGGGATTCTGCCCTGTAGCTTTGGAGCCGCGGGAGTGGAGGTGGAGAGGTTATGCCAGAGCAGGCCCCCCTTTTTCTTGACCAGGGCCTCACTCTGCAGACGTGGCCAGGTTTAAATTGGGGTCCTGGTCCCAGCAAAGCCAGAACCGAGGTGGAACTGGTTCACCAGTGGCTGACAGTTGAGCCTCTCATGTAACATTTGCTCCCAAGCAAGGGGCAGCCTCCACTCGTCCAGGGCTGTCTCGGATGTGGCAGCTCTGGAGGTCACTGGGCCTCCCCTAAAAGCTGTCTCCCCCTCCACGCGCTGTGATGTGGAGCCTGGTGCTGCTCGGCTCGCAGCCGGCTGCTGCAGAGAGACACTGACCCAGCATCAACTGGTGCTGTTAACAGTGATGGGGAAGCAGCGGCGCTGGAAAGGCCAGAGCTGCCGTCTGGTGCCTGGGTGCTGCCAGAAGCAGGCTTAGTGCTGGGGAGCTGCACCCATCTGGGGGGACGTGTCCAGTGGGGCTGGATCCAGCCCTTCGCAGGTGGCACCAGAAGCCTCGGGCATCGGCAGTGAGGGGAGGAGATGGCCACCTGGAATGGGTAAGAAGCAAAAACTCCACTAACACATTACCATCCAGCCCTTCTCCTTCCCCTCCTCCCTGGTCTGGCCTCACCACTGGCTCTTTGTGATCAGGAACAGGAGAGATGCCAGGGCACTGCCAGCCCGTGGCCACTGTCGGAGCAGCAGCCACCGGCACAGCTCCGCTGCCAGGGTGGGCCCAATCAGCCCCTGGCTGGCCTGGAGGCGAGCAGGAATTTAGGATGACACCACCACACCTTAATCACTGTTTGCTCCTTCTCGTGCCCCACCCAGCGAGAGGGGAACCCTCTCAGCCGCCCAGCCAACGTCACCCCATCCTGCACCCACAGCCCTTCACCTGGCCTTGGACACTGCCGAGCCCCCCATCGGGGCTGTGCCAGGCTGCCCCCTGCTCACTGAGCCCCAGCACCGCCGGCTGGCAGAGCCGGCCCCCACGGTGGTTCTGCCATGGGCTCCCCACTGTGGGCACTGCCAGGTCGCTTTGCCTCACCGTGACTCAGTTTCCCGTTGGGAACGGCTGATCTTCCTGGCGGGGACTGGGTCACGGCGTGAACCTACCGATGGGAGCCACAGTGTTGGTGCCCCCAACCTCGTCCTTGGGTGCCAGCGTGGGGATGTGCCCCGTGGCAGCCCTCAGTCCCACGGCTGGGTGGGGGTCCTGTCTCCAGTGACAGGGTGGGGGGTGGCTGGGGGCAGTGGGAACAGGGTGGCTGCATCATGATTGCAACCACCAAGCCCTAACGTGGCCCCCCCAGCTGCAGTTTTAACGCCATAGAGAGCCCCCCAACGAGGGTGGTCCCGTTCTGCCCGTCGGGGCCGGTGCTGTCAGACCACAGGGTCGAGACATGGCTTTGCCGTCTGCGCCAACCGCCGGCAGCGGCTGGATCCGGCATGGTGCTGGGCACGTGGTCCTGGCGAAGCTGCCTGAGTCACCGCCCCACGGCGCCCGCCATGTAAAGGCTGGCATGGGCTGAGGTGTGGGGCTCTGCTGTGGGGCCGTGGCGTGGGGCCGTGGCACAGGGTGGGTGCTGCTTGGGCACAGCAGGGCGGGTGGTGGGCACGGAGCAGTGGGCACAGAGCAGAGGGCACGGGGAAGAGGGAAACTGAGGTGACGGTGGGGTGCACCCCCTGGTCCCGCAGCCGGTGCGGGCCTGTCCCTGTCCCCAGGTGGGGCCGGGGGCCGCGTGGGGGCGGGGGGCCGGCGGGCCCAGGTGTAACCGGAGCCCCCGGGCTGGCCTGACCCGCTCACGTAACGCCCGCCCGGCGCTTATGCAATAGCCGCTGCCGGGGACACCCGACGCCGCAGCAATTACCCGGCCCGTAATCAGCGGCGACGCAGGATAATGAGGCTAATTGGAGCCGTGGCCGGCAGAGCTGCCGGTGGGCCGGGGAAGGGGCGTTTGGTCTCACCCTGCACCCCGAGGGGGGCCCCGACCTATTAGTGGCTGCTGAGCATTCGTTGGGGCTGGGGCGGGGGCGCGGGGCACGGCCGGGCTGGACGTGCCCTCGGCGGCAGGGGTGGGTGCCCGTGGGGCGGGACGGAGCATCGTCTGGCTGCTTGGCTGGAGAGTGGCACCCCATCCCCATCCCCATCCCCATCCCCATCCCCATCCCCATCCCCATCCCCATCCCCATCCCCGTCCCCGTCCCCGTCCCCATCCCTGTGCCCGTCCCCGCACGCCCGCGGCGCAGCGATGCTCGAAGTAGGTCAGTGGGCCGAGGTGCCGGGCGACCGCGGCAGCCGCAGCATCCGCCCCGGGGGGTTCGCTCCGGGGGAGCTCGGCCTCCGCCCGCTCTCGCCCTCCGCAGAGCCCGTCACCCCCTCTCGCCCCTCCGGGGAGGGGGCAAAGGTGGCGTCTCCCGGGGCCGGGCTGCAGAGCACCCGTGCAGCTCGTTGCACAGATGATGCCCGGATAACGGCACCTGAAGAAGGGTCCTGCCCGCCCCGTCCCCCCCCCCACCCCGTCCCCCTCCCTCCCCGCTGCCCCGGGAGGCTCAGCCCGGCGGCGCAGGGTGCAGGGGGCTCCCCGGGCGGCTCCCCCCGTCCCACCCCCCCGTCCCGGGCACCGCTCGGCGCTGCCGAGTCTCCAGCGTCGTCATTAGAGATAAACAGGAAAGAGGGAAGGGGCAGATTTCATATTCCGCCCCGATCCCCCCGAGACAGATAAAAGCGGATTGGGGGGACGCGAGGGGGCTTTTTTCCCACTTGTTTCTGCTGAATCAAACATTTTTCCTCCTGCTTAGAAGATTTCCCCGCTCCCCCCGTCCCCCCCGCTCACGCCTTAATGAGGTTTTGCTGTGGAAGTCTCCGAGCCTCCACCGTGGCCTTGAGTTAATCTCCAGGCACCTTCAAAGCCGGGTTGTTCCTGCCCACCCCCTCCCCGTCTTCGCTTCCATCTTTTTGAACTTCCCAGCCACAAAATTGCCGAGTTTCACGTGATGCCTCTTCCCCTGCGGCTGGCAGTGAGCAAGGGGGGACCCAGGCAGATGGGGGCATGGGGGGGACACACAGTCCCCGGGAGCTGAGAGAGGGGTGTGGGATGAGGACACCTGGGGGTGTCCCTCCAGGCGGCAAAGCAATGTGCCTTTAGGGGGAGATTCCAATGTGGGGTGAAAAGAGGATATTTGGGGATTTTTTTGCCCCCAAAGTAGAATATTGTGGAAATATTGCAAAAAAATAACCCTTGGTCAGCTGAGGTGGTGGCCGGAGCCCTCTCTGCCACTGACAGCGAGGGCCCTGGGGCCTCCTGACACCAGGGCATCACTCCGGGAACAGGCAGGGGACGCGGGGTGCAGGCAGCTGCCCGGCAGGTCTGCAGGGGCTGAGCGCGGAGCAGAGCAGCCGTGAGGGTGCCAGAAGCATCCCCCTGCCGGGGCCCGACCCTGCAGGACCCCAGGGCCGGGGCTGGCGACAGGAGGATGGTGCTGGCTGAGGGCCCCATCCTTGCTGCCCTGTCCCACTCTGCCGTGAGAACCAGCTGCTTCCTGGGGAAGGGGCTTGGGAGCCTCCGCATCCACGTTTGCAGCCTGGCACAGCCCTGATGGCTCCAGACTCTTGGTCACATCCCTGCTGCTGAGAGGGCATCTGACAGGCTGGGTGCAGGGTGGTCCTCAAAGCACCCTTCCATCCCCGGGGGGCTTCTGGGCATCTTCACCCTCCTCATCACCTGGGTGGGTGCTCCAAAACCCCGGGGAGGGCAGAAGCAGGAGCCGAGAGCACCTGAGTTGCTCAAGCGTGGGGTGCCGCATCCACCCACCCACGCTTGAGCCATTGGCCGCTGCTTGGCTTCCTCCTCCTGCCGGCCAGTGCCCCTGGGTGCCCGCTGCACCCGTACCTGGGCGTCCCGCTCCAGAGCCGATCTGGAGGCTTTAGCGCAAGTTAATCCCAGCAATCCCTTAATTCCAGGGACCGAAATAGGAAAGATCAGTAGGTCAGTGGGAAAAGCTCCTGGCCAAAGTTAACACGTTAATGTGGAGAGAGAGTGGGGGAGAGAGGGGCAGGGAGCAGGGGAGAGGAAAGCGACTGGCGATCTGCTCTGGCTTCCCCCCCTGCCCAGGCCCAGGCCACCCTGCATCCCGCCGGGAAGCCCTTTCAGGGATCCCAAGCATGGACGTGCGGAGGAGTCTCGGCAGCTCCTGGTCTGCTGTGGTTTGGGGAAAAAAGGGAGGTTTTTCCCCTCTCGCCCAAACTACCCAACCCCAGTGCCTGCGTCCCTGAGATGATTTCGCTGCGGTTTAAATCCCGGCCTCCAGAGGCAAAGGTTGCGTATTAGCACGCTGCACCGCTGAGCGGCTCTAATTAGGGCTTGGCAGGCTCCTGCCTCAGCCCCGTAAGCACCTTTTTGGCTGCTGCTCTGGAAAAAGCTGTGCCGGAGGACTTAGCTTTTAATAAGGCCAAAGCCCAGGTGAGCCACCCACCCCTGCCCGCTCTGCCTGCCCAACACCGAACGGGCCGGTCCCAGTGCCGGCTGTGGGTCCCAGTCCCACGGTGCTTCGCCGCGCAGCCTGAGGCCCCCCCAGCCCTGCAGTGTCAGCGCTGGTGCTGGTACATCCCGCCGAGGAGCAGCCCTGGGCCTTTCCGTGCATCCCCCGCTGCCTTCCCCCAGGCTGGGTGCTTTCGGGCAATAATATCGCTCTGGGAGCAGTTTCCTTAAATCCATCTCTGTTACCGCAAGCAGCTTAGCACCAGAAACTCTCTTCCTCTCTGTTCTTTTAATACGATCCTGGCTTAGCAAAGCCCCGGGCTTAGCCGCTGCCCCTGCAGTGCAAGTGAGGAGAGGAGAATTAAATAATATGAAAGCACAAAACAAAGGGCTCTGCTTGACTTAAGCAGTTGGGAGGGGGGTCAGGGTGGCTCAGCCCTGCCCAGAGGGAGCTGCTGGGGTCACCTGTGGAGGGGGATGCTCGGCCGGATGATACAGGGTGCAGCCCCTCCAGGACGCCTCGTTTTTGTGGGTCAGTGGGTCAGGGATGCTCTGATGTTTTCAGCCATTGCTCCTGCTGCCAGGGACCGGAGGGAGCCCAGCTCGGAGAGGAGCTCACTGGAAAGGTGCCACACACACCTCGCTGTGCTTTTTGGTGGCAGATTTTCCCATTCTCCAGAGTTTTGCCATTTTGGGCTCTGCCAGAACTGGGTGAGTGGCCTGGGGGAACTCAGTGCCCTTTGCAGAGGCAGCATCACACCAAGAAAAGGGTCTTACCCACCTTTCCCAGCCCACCCCCCACACCGGTGCCCAGGACAGCACTTCCCAGCTGCGGGGCAGACCCCACTCCCCACGCCGTGCTGATGGGCTGGAGGTTCTGGCTCATCCCCTGGGGCCCGGCTGGCTGGGCCGGCTCCCATTGCCGGCATGGTGGCTCACCTTGGACTCCGCTCCCGGCACGGCCCGGTAGCAGGCTGGGTTGCTGGGGAGACAGGCTGGTTTATTTACCATCAGGGCTGTGATAAGGAGTGTGAAAGGGGAGGCGAAGCACATGGTGTCCAATGTGCCTGACCCACTTTCCAGCGCCCGGGCACCGCTCGCCCTCGGCTATTGGATTGCAGCGGCAGAGGCAGAGAGAGTGTGGCTGCGAACGCCCTGCTGCTTGCGGGAGCTGCTGTGCTGCGAGGGTTTGGGGTGTCCTTGCTTCTGAACCCCATTTTCTCCGGGCTGTTTGGGAACAGAGGAAAAGCATCCTCGGGTACCCTAGGTGCATCACAGCTGGATGCTGAGAAACCACGATGGGGACAAAAACTCGCAGGAAAGCTCACTGCGTTGGACTCCTCGTGCGCGTCCTTGGCCGTGGTCCCCTCCACGGCGCGTCCCCCGCCGGCGCTGGCACAGTGGCCCAGATCTGCCATTCCGCATGGCTTCCCCGGCTCTCCCTGAGGCCGGGTGCCGGCAGGCAGGGCCCTCGCTCGGTGCCTCGCGCGGCTGCCCGCTAATCCGACATGACTCTTCCATTAGCGACGAGATGCCGGCAAAGAGCTTTTCGATGTAGGAATTAACTCCTTCTCCCACCCCGGAGCTCCCTGACCTGGAGCATTGGCTCTGTCTCTGTCACTCACGTGGCCTGGGATCTGCGAGATGGGGGGGTTCCCTGCTCTGTTGTCACCCCCAGCCTGGCAATGGGCTCCCTGTGGGACCTGACTCTGCCCTTGCATGTGCATCTCCCATCCTGCTCCCCTGAGGGTGTGGGATGAGAGCAGAGACCCGGCATTGCGATGCTGGGAGGTGCTGGAGTGGGGGTCTGCAGGGGACCCTGAGTGGCAAGAGGAGCCCCAGCCTGGCTGGCCCCAGCTGCAGCGCCAGCTGCTTCCCTTATTGATGTCCTCTCCTGCTGCTAATTAGCGGTTCCAATTTGGTCTGATCAGAGACACGGCTCCTGCACATGGCCTGGCTTCGTTTTGGCCATCCTCCCCACTGGGTGCTGGGGCTGCTGGCGAGTGGATGGGACCCAAATGGGGAGCCTGGGGAACTGAGGGCAGGCGGGGGTTTGGGGTGAGTATCCTGGCTGGGGGGTGCTCCCCAGGAGGGGGGACCTGGGACGTTCTGGGAATCAATGGCAGGTGGGTGAACCCTGGCTGGGAGCTGGCACATGGCCTCCCAAGGACACAGATGTCCCAGCCTGGAGGTGTCAGCATCTCACATCCAGTGTGACGCTGTGGCAGGGGATGGTGGCAGTGGCTCTGCAGTGACAGCTCCAGCAGCAAAGGGGCATGGGACTGAAACGCAGTGCAGGGTCCACTCTCTGGGCCCACCCCTAGCCCCAAGGACAGCCACCTTCCCGTGCTGGGGCAGAGCTGCCCCTCATGTCCCTGCTCCCCTGGAACCATTCAGGGGAGCTGACAGCGGTCCTCAGTCCCCTGCTCCAAGGACAGGCCCCAGCATCCTTCCCAAGAAGGGATGCAAAGCTGATCCTGCCAGGTGCTGGCCCCTGGGGTGCTTAGCCCAGGGGGCACCCACTCCCGGCCTCCTCCTGCATCTCCATTTATTGGAGAACTTGGTGCTGGGCTATGTCCCTTCGTGGGGGTTGGAATCCCATATCCTGTTCTTCAGCCGGGAGCAGTTGGTCGGCAGCCACAGCAGCCCAGCACTAAACGCACTGCGCCAGGGCCAGGCCCTGCTCCTGGCCAGGCTCCAGCCAGGTGGGTTCTCCTGAGCACAGCCACGGCTGGGGCCACCCTCAGGGCTTGCCCAAAAGCTGGGAGGACAGACTGGGCCCCTGAAGAAAAGTTTGGCCCTGAAGAATGGTCAAGATTGCCTGCAAAATGCCTGAAGGGATGGCTCCTCCCCGGTGTACAGCAGGGAAACTGAGGCACAGAGCGAGGAAGGGACATACCTGATGTCTGCCCAGGCAGAGATGGGGGCTTATCTGAGCCCTGCCAGGCTGAAACATCCCTGTCCCTGCTGCAGGACCTAGAGGCTCTGCTGCCCTCCAGGTCTCTACCTAAGTGGGCTTCAGAGGCAGCCAGCCCCTCAGCGGCCCCCCCCCAGCTGAAGGAAAGCGGGCAGGGGGCTGCTCAGAAAAGGTCTCCGGCCAAAGGGGCTGGAGGAGAGGAGGCTGCACCAGAGCAGTGTGTCCTCACCATCACCTCCCCCATTGCTGCCATGTCACAGGAGGACTGTGGGGTCTGGGGACCTCGTGCCCACCCGGGCTGACTCCGTTCGGATCAGGATCCCATGTATCGCTGGCTGCGAGTGCCCCAGCTCATGGTGGGGATGTACCAACAGAAAGCTGGCCTGGATCCCAGCCACCCCAGTGGCCATCACCTCTGGTGCCACCACATGTCACTGGGAGTGGGACTTCCAGCGTGGGGGACCACCCTCGTGGGGAGGACAGGACCGGGAATGACTGCTGTCCCTATCCCTCATGGTGGCTCCAGGACAGCTCCACAGGTCAGGCAGTCCAGACCACCCACGTGGTGTTTTGGGACCCGGGGTGGGGGGTATCCGCCAAAGGCAGTTTGGGATGTTGTGTCCGAGACCCCCAGCCCTGCACCCGGGGTCTCCTGTTCTCGCCCAGAGCAGAGGGATGCCCAGAAGGACACATCTGCTTCTCCCACCCTGGAAAGGGGCCGAAATGCCCCCAGATTATTTTTGTGTGACTCTTTGGCTCTAAATTAGGGTGTCATCACCATTTTTCCACACCGAACAGCTCAGACTTCGCAGCAGGGTGGGGCTGCGGCAGCAGTGGAGGAAGCCCTCCCCAAAATCCTGGTGCTGAGCCACCCATGAAATATTCAGGCCATTCAGTGTGATTCCTGCCTTGCCGCTGAAAGCACCATCAATATTGCAGGTGGACATTAAAGTTTCACGGCTGCCACGCTTCGGCGCAGCCCCGCAGACTCCGTGGGAAGCCCCTCTGCCGGGACACATCACGCCTTCATGAGGCTCCAGTGACCTATTTATTAGGGCCAAACCCTGGTCCTCCTGTGGGACTTCAACCACCCCGATATCTGCTGGAGGGACAACACGGCAGGGCACAGGCAATGCGGGAGGTACCTCGACTGCGTCGATGACAACTTCCTTCTCCCAGTGACAGAGGGGCTGAGGAGGGGGGGTGCTATGCTGGGCCTTGTTCTCACCAACAGGGAGGGGCTCTCTAGATTGGAGAGGCATGGATTTGACAGATGGACTGCTTGGTGGATAAAAAACTGGGTTGGGGCAATCCCAGCACAAGGACAGGCTGGGGGAGAATGGATCGAGAGCAGCCCTGAGGAGAAGGACTTGGGGTACTGGGGGATGGAAAGCTGGACAGGAGCCGGCCGTGTGCGCTGGCAGCCCAGAAAGCCAACCGGATCCTGGGCTGGACCCAGAGCAGCGTGGCCAGGGGGGTGAGGGAGGAGATTCTCCCCCTCTGCTCTGCCCTCGTGAGACCCCCCTGCAGTGCTGTGTCCAGCTGTGGAGCCCTCAGCTTAAGAAGGTTATAGACGGGTTGGAACGAGTCCAGAGGAGGCCACGAAGATGCTCCAAGGGCTGGAGCCCCTCTGCCATGGGGACAGGCTGGGGTAGTTGGGGGGTTCAGCCTGGAGAAGAGAAGGCTCCAGGGAGACCTTAGAGCCCCTTCCAGTGCCCGGGGGGCTACAAGGAAGCTGGGGGGGAGTTTTAACAAGGACAGGGAGTGACAGGAAAAGGGGTAATGGGTTTAAACTGAAAGCAGGAAGATTTAGGCTGGATATCAGGAAGGAATTCTTCTGGGAGAGGGTGGGGAGCACTGGGACAGGTTGCCCAGAGAAGCTGTGGATGCCCCATCCCTGGCAGTGTCCAAGGCCAGGCTGGATGAGGCTTGGAGCAACCTGGTCTGGTGGAGGGTGTCCCTGCCCATGGCAGGGGGTTGGAACTGGGGGGGCTTTAAGGTCCCTTCCAAACCAAACCAGTCTGTGATTCTATGATTTCCCTCTGCTTTACCCCTGTTTTTTTGGGGATGGTGATGGGCTCAGCCCCTGAACTACTCCATAAGCAAACTGACTTGAAGCTCCTCAGTGTGTATCTGAGAAGGAACGAGGAGTGTGCAAGGTCCTGCAGGACCAGGGACATGCAGAGGACAGGGCTATCCCACCCCAAATCTCATCTGTGCTCCCCGCTGCCCTAACGGCAGCGTGGCCTCACTGCTCTGCAGCCCTGAGCGATGCCAGTCCCAGGTGTGGGAAGAGCTTTGTAGCTCCCTGAGCATCTCGGAGGGTTTCATCCTCCATGTCATGAGCTTTCCAGGTCAGTCCCCGCCAGAAGGGACCATTCCCTTCTTCTCCGTCTGCTCTCATAACGCCATTCTTCCCGTGTTTATATAACAGAAACGTCTCCTGCGGACCGGGGAGAGAATTGGCTGGGGAGAAATAATGAGGGTAATTCAAGTCATTTGGGAAGATGAGGTTTGCGAGGTGCCCAGCGTCTTCCACCTTTTACATGTTGTCTCTAATCATCCGCAATCTCGGATGGCCATTGATGGAGCTCGTTGCTGTGGCGACGGATGAATAGCCTTGGGATTGTACCATGCCAAAAAAGTGCCGTCCTTCCATCAAAACAACAACAACAACAAAAATATCATTTTGTTCAGGAAATTAAGCAGTTTGCAACCAAATAGCAGCATCTGAAAGGGCTCCCGCATCCGCTCTTTCCTCCCAGCTCCCGCGGCCGTGTTGGGTTTGTCAGGAACATGCCCAGCGCCCCGGAGAGTCCTTTGTGTGTGCCGGACAAGGAGAAGGTGGTAATTGCAAGGGGGTTTCTAACCCACTGAGCCTATTAAAAGGATTCTGTGCCCCCCTCCTCCTCCTTCCCCAGATGTGTGTCACGCAGGCAGGGAGCGCAGGGCACTGTGGCCGGGGGCTGGCGCAGCACTAGGTTAATGTGTTAGCTGTGCGAGGCTGGACCAGAGCAGGGGATGAGTGCTGGGGGAGAAGGAGGTGGTGATGGCCAGTGGATGGCACAGGGTGCCAGGACTCAGGTCCTGCTCCTCCCCTGGAGAAGGGGTGATGCTTAGCGGTGAGAGCCGGCACTGAGCCCCGGAGCTGTGGGAGGAGGGTGGGGGGCACAGGGCTCCTGCTGTTGTCAACCTCCCTGGTTTTCCATTTGAACGCCCTCCCAGGTGATGCGATCTGAGCCCAGATGCTCCCCTTCCCTCTTTCCCCACATCTCTGGGAGCATCTCTAAGGGTGGCTGCTGGAGATGCTGCTCTCAAGCTGTGCTGCTGGACAGCAGAGGGGGGACACAAGGCTGGGATGGAGGTGATTTGGGCTCTGCCCATCCAGGGATTCATCCTGGGTTTGGGTTTGCCTTTGGGTTAGCGGCATCTGACCGCCCCGATGCTGGAAACCACGTGCAAAGCCCACGCTGTGTCTCAAGGCACATGCTGTGGGGGTTTCCCATGTGTCATCCACATTGCCACACCAGGCCCCGCCACACATTTTGAGCCGGGGGTCTGGTCCCAGCTGGCACCTTGAGTACTCCCAAATGGCACACGTCAGCGATGGGATGTAAATAGTGTAATTCGGAGCTGTGTGACCCCAATGCTCATCCTGCAAGAGCATAAGAAACCAAACACCTGTAGGGCGAGCATCCAGCTGGCAGCCTGGGAGAACCCTGGGGTGAAGCAGGGTTGGACCCAGCCCCTGCGTTTTGGGCCTGTGGGGAGGGGGAGGGAGAAGGAGGGATGGGCGCATGGAGACACTTTACAGAGGTCCCTGAGGAGGAGAAACAGCCAAGTTCCTGCAGCCCTGGCTCCACTTTGGGCAAGAGCCCTGGGCAGTGCTTTGCCAGGCGTCCCCAGAGCCCTCCCCGCTCCCTGAGCTCAGCCAGAGCCAGATGGAGGCATGTCTTGGCTGCACAGAAAACCGAGGCTGCAAAGCGGGCTGGGGAGATTAACTCTGTGGGGAAAACAAGCTCAGCAGACGCCGCCGAGGCGAGGACGCCTGCGCGGCCGCGCGTGTGTGCCTGCATGCACATGCATGTGCCGCAAGCGTACACGGGCACGCATGTGCGGACAGCAAGCACTCGCGTGCACGCAGATGCGTGTGTGGGGCTGAGCTGCCGAACCAGCGTCTGCCTCGGAGGGGCAGGCAGGGTATTGGAAATGTGTCCTCATCCTTTAATTGCGCTGCTTTGATAACAGTGATAATTGGCTAGAAATCGATACTGTTTTGCTCCTGTTTCTCCCATCCTGTCTCCCCCAGCACTCCTCCCCCCCCAGATGCTTCACTCCCTTTAGTGGAGTGACATTTAAATGCTCTGCCACAGTCATTAGATAACCCAGGCGGAGAAGATGCTTAGGAGAGGGCTGATGCAGCCAGGCGGCGGGCAGAGATGGAGGCAGCTCCTCTGTCGGCTGCCGCAGCCCAAGGGCGGATGGGGATGATGCTCCATCAGTGCGTCTCCGTGCTGTGGGAGTGACAGTGGTGGGTGATGGCAGCGGTTCTGGGGATGAGGGGAGAGCGGAGCAGGGAAGGGACCAACCCAGTCTGCGTCGGCCAGGAGCTCCCTCCGGCTTTGGCTCTGAAAATTGTGCCAGAGCATCACGGGAAAATGTGTATTAATAGCCCCGCAGCTTGGCCTGCCCCGCTCTCTGCACCCCACCACCGCCCTCGTCCCCCCGGCAAGGTGCCCCATCTCCCGTCACAGGCGCTGAGCCTGGGAAGCCACGTAGCTCTTTGCAGCCGCCCTCGCAGAGCAGCCCCCGTGCTTCACCCACCCGGCCAGGGCTGCTGGGGGCTCTATCCCCAGAAAAGCGACTCTGAACCCCCCTCCCACCCCACTGGGCTCTATAAAGCCAAAAGGCCTGGGGACCAGGATGGCAGCGCTGGAGGACACACAGAGAGTCCCAGGGGACCAGGGACACCCCAGGCTGGTGCTGGTGGCCCCAGGGTCGCTGGGCCACATTAGCCAAATGACCCTCATTAGCCAAGTGGGTCTCCAGTGCCAGAGAGGGACCCACTCGGCTCCGCGGGGCTGGCTGGACCGTGGGGCTGGCAGTGAGCGAGGGATCCCAGGGAGGGTGAAGGGTACATGGGAGGGTGCACTGGTACTTGTATGAGGGGGCTGCAGGGGGGGCGGAGGGGCGTGGGTAACCGTGTGCCTGCCTTTCTGTGGGAGCCTGGTGCCACCTGGTGGCCCGTGGTGTGCGGCTCCCGCCGGCGCTGGCCCTACGGGAACCGTGCGGCCGGGGATGCTCGGAGGCCGGGGAGGCTCGGGGGAGCCAGGGATGCTCGGGGGACCGGGGATACTCGGGCAGCGACCTGCCCAGCCCCTCAGCTGAGTTCATTTCCCACACCAGGCGGTGCAACTAAATCAAACTGCACCAACAGGGCCAGAGCCAGCCCCGAAAGATGTCCCTAGAGCAGAGCCCTGTCTGCACCGCGGACCAGCAGAAACCCCACACCAATGCCCAGGGCTGATGGCTAGTGCGCAAAGGTTTTAGTAGCCTCCCAGGCCAGGGAGACAGTGGAGCAGAGCTTGGCTGCGGCTTCACAGCTATTTTGCTCCTGGGAGTTTCCCAAGTGGCAGCACGGCTGGGTAATGGGCACTTCAACCTGTGGTGGTCCCGGGCACCCTGTCATCGCCCATTTGCGACAGGAGGGGGGAGGGCTGGACCCTGGGCATGAGCACACAGCGTGGAGGCGAATTAGCCCTGTGACAAGCTGGGTCATGACAACATCCGAGCAAAGCTTCCATTAAAAAAATAACCCATCATCCAGGACTCGGAGAAGAGCAGCAGGAATGGTTTGCAGCTGGGAGGCCCTTCCAACCGGAGACCCTTGGAGCATCCCACCCTCCTTTTCCATTTGGGATGGCAAGGTTGACTCAGAGAGTCAGCAGCGATGCCCCGTGGGTCTTAGGGGCAGACTGGGGCGAGGCTGAGAGTGAGTTTGCGCTCAGGTCAATTAATGCTGTATTGCAGCAGAAATGCATGAGGGGCACCACCGCCTACTGGCTCTCCCCCTATAGATGGGGTACAGCTCTGGCCCTGGTTGGTATTCCCAACCCCTCTCCTATAGCTGGGGTAAAGCCAGCTGTGTCCTGGCCCCTACAGTTGGGGTGGGGGAGGAGTGTTGCCCACCCTCTCCTCCAGCGGCTATAGATGAGGATGTCCCTGGTCCTCTTCCCTATAGCTGGGGTCCAGGCAGTGTCTCAGCCCCCCATAGCCAGGAGGAAGGTCCCAGCTCCCTACGCTGTAGCCAAGGAATATCTATGTCCCAGCCCCTATGGCAGGGGTTCCCAGATCCCCTCTCTATAGTGGGGTCTGGCTGTGTCCCACCCCTTATACCCACAGTGGGGTCTCAGCCCCCTCAGCTATTGATATGGCACACCTATACCCCAGCCCCTATAGCCAGGGAGGGTGTTACAGCCCCCTCCCCTATAGCCGGGGTACACACTATACCCCAGCCCCCGTATCCGCAGGAGGGTCTCAGCCCCCTCCCCTGTAGCCAGGGTACCCCTATACCCAGCCCCTATAGCCAGGGAGGGTGTTACAGCCCCCTCCCCTATAGCCGGGGCACACACTGTATCTGCAGGAGACACTCAGCCCCCTCCCCTGTAGCCGGGGCACCCCTATTCCCAGCCCCTATAGCCAGGCCTCGCCAGCCCCGGCTGCAGACTGTGGTCCCGCCGCTGTCCTGTCCCCTCCGCCCCGTCCCGCCCGGGCCGGGCCCTCCCCGGGGGAGGGCGCTCGGGGGCCGCGGTCCCGCCGGCAGCGCCCGCCATGTTTCCCGGCAGCCAGCCGTGCCCGCCGCCCGCCTGAGCCTCCCGGCGGCCGGCCCGGCCCAGCCCGGCGGCTGCCCGCCTCCGCCGCCGGTGAGTGGGGCCCGGCGCGGCCCAGCGGCACGGCCCGGCCCGGCCCTGGCTGCCGCCGCGTAGGCCGCAAAGCCTCGGCCTCGATTTCTGCCGCGGGCGGGGAGCAGCGCGCGGGGCCGGGCCGCGGAGCGGAGCGGGAAGGGGGGAGGCACGGAGGGACATCCACCCCCGGGGCAACGCCGGCCTTCGGCCGGGCAGCGGCCGGGGCAGGTCGGCCGGAGGGAGGCGGGGTGGGCGGGTGGCCCGTGGCTTTCCCTGGCCGGGCGGCGGGTTACCGGGCTCGCCCAGGCCTGCCTGGGCTCGGGATGCAGGGGCTGAGCAGCGGTTCGGTTTCCCCCGCGGTTCTTGATTTCAGCTGGGTTTGCGGTAAAGCCGTGTGCCGCTCGGCTCCGCTGCAGCTGGCCCCCGGGCTGCTGGCTAAGGCTGCTTCCTAAAGGAGAGCTGAACTCGTCCCAGGTCACAGCGGCCGTCGCCTTCTCTCTCCAGGGACACCCAGAATCAGAAACAGCTCCTGAAGATTTGTCCGTTCAGGGCAGCGGTTACCATCTGGTTACCTCCACGAGGATTCAGCCTGTGAGATCCGCTCCTGGAGCGTCCGGTGTGGAGGAGGCTCCCTTGGCTGCTGGTGCCGAAGGAGAGGTCAGTTTGGGCTGGGAAGGATTCCTGGTCTGGTAATGGGAACGCTGGTCTGAGCTCTGCATGGGGACCCCCGAGCGCAGAGTGGAGATTCATGTCACCCAGCTGAGGACAAGGGAGAGTAAAGCAGAGCTGATCCACTTCATTCCATGGGAGTGCGCCTGGGAGGACAATTATTTCGTGTTCCCGTAGGTTTGTTCCCTCAGTGGAGCAATTTTGTAGCAGGGTGAAAGCAAGCGGCAGAGGTGGCTGGGAAGTGGTGGGTACTTTCTGCACCTGCCGTGCTGGAACAAGGCGATCTCGCTGCTGGGGAGTCCTGGTAGCAACGCTGTGTCTTTGTGCCTGAGCTGGAGCCACCTGCACTGCCGCAGTCCCGCAAACATCCGCTCCCCTTGTCCTCTCCCGGAGCTGGACCAGCTGTGGCTGCGTTGTTCGCACACATCTGAATTGGGTTTTGTTGTTGCTGGGAGTTACTGCTTATTTCTGGTTTGAAGGGGTGCAGTGCCGTTTGGCCGCGTAAGTGCTACAGCACATGTGGTGGAAAGGACCAGTTCCTGGGTCTGGAGGCAACAGCTTGTGATCCAGAGTGAATTTACTAAGACTAATTTTAAAAGTAGGTTTCAGTGTGTCGGCTGTTTCCCCCAGGAAAGCGCTCCAGAATCGCATCTTACCGCTGGGAAGAAACCTTATTTCCAGCGTAACTCTGCTAACGTTTCCCTTATCCACCAGCATATGTCGGGAAATACATGATTGTGTCAAATCTGAGTCAGTGGGTTCTTTTTGCATCACTTACATCATCTTACTCAGAACTAAAGAAGTAAACCAGGCTTGAAATGAAAACAAACGCGAAGTGCAAAATGTGACTAATTAGGCTGGATGCTGGCATTTGAGTGGCATTCTTTGTTTCGGTGTTTGCAGGAGTCATTAGTCATGCGATGATGGCACTTCTTGTTACTCTTGGAGAGCGGGTCGGGGTCTAACGTGCGTGTCTTTCTCCAGGAGTTTAGGGAGCCTCGTGGTGTGAGGAGGGGGTACTGGGAGCCTCGTGGTGTGAGAAGCGGGTACTGGGAGGTGGTTCCTGTCGGCTTTTCAGCCTGCCTCTGGGCAGCCTCCCAGCAGCTGAGCTCTGGATGGCTCAAGGCTCCACAACCTGGATCCTGGGGCTGGTTACAAGCCCTGGGTATCCCGTGCTCAAGGCTCTCGGATCATGTTTACACCTGCAGGAAGGAGCCCTTCTCGGGATCCTTTGTGCTCCTTCCTGGTCAGCTGCAGCGTACAATGGACGAGCGTTCTGGCCCTAACAGCTGTCTCGGTTTTATTCCTGTTTGTAGCTTGGCGCCTTGGAGGAGAGAGGATGGCTCAGGAGACAAACCAAACCCAGGTGCCTCTGTTGTGTACCACAGGCTGTGGATTTTATGGCAGCCCCCGGACCAACGGGATGTGCTCCGTTTGCTATAAGGAGTTTCTACAGAGACAGCAGAGCAGTGACCGGATAAGCCCCCCAGGTAGAGGATTTTTGTCTGAGAAATCTGTCTTAAATGGGTACCTGGATGCAAACTGTGTTAAGCAACTGGAATAGAGCATGGTACTAGTACTGACCATGATCCAGTTTACTACCTCCTGGAAAACTCGTGTCTTTCCCTTTTGATGTAGACCCGGGCCTTTGAGCACTTCTGTTCCCTGTAAGGGGGTCCGTTGTTTTCTCCTGGCGCAGCTGTGTGTGAAGTCCGGGCCCAACCAACACCTTTCAGCAAACTAAAACTTCGCCTGTGCTAACAGTGACCCGAATTTTGAGCTGTTGTGTGCCGACTGCTGGGAACCACAACAGTTGCCTGAAATGAAATTTTATTTGGGGAAGAATTCGGCCTTTTGGATTTGCATAATTTTCTTAACAGAGTTGATAATCAGTAGCAATGAAATAAAAGGTTTGTTTCCTGCAGCTAGCCAGAGCTGACGTATCACCCAGCTGGGAGGCAGCTAGGTGCACAGGAAGGAGGCTTTTTCCAGCATTAGCAGGATTTTCCTTTGCTGAGAGTTTGTGCGGATGCCCCATGTACAGGGCAGTGCCTTGAGAAATGCCTTCTAGAGATCTTACACGGTGTTTTTTCCTGAGTATAATAATTACCCACCCAAAGTATATATTGGGAACATATCTATTCCTGACAGGGGTTGTTCTAAAGACCCTGACTTAGATCCCTGGCTGGCATAAACCAACATGTTTCTGTCAAAGCCAGTTCCTTCCAGCAGATGAGGATCTGGTTCTTATACCTCAGAGAAGCTGCAAAGTAACCTTGGGTTCAGGGTATGTTGGTGACTGCAGCTCTTCCATTTCTACTGATGGGCGGATATTTATGTGGAGGCGGAGTTTGCTTTGCAAAAGGAAGAAGGGAATCAAAGAATGATGGAGGTGCCATGGGTGACTGAAGTCAGATTTTACCAGCTGTTGAAAAAACCACACAGTAATGGAAGGCATTCAGCACATAACTGCTGTGAATAACCCTCGGCCCTCAAAAGGGAGCTTGCGGATGCTGAGGAGCTAACAGATCTCCATAAGCAAGGCCTGCAGCGCTCAGGGAGATGAGTGGCTAATTTCAGAGGGATGTTACGATCCTGATACAAGGAATCATTCCTGATCTATTGTAAGAATAGCTGCGCTGGGTCACCCTGAGTCCAGCCCTGAGGTGTTGTCCCCACAGAGACCTATGCACAAATTTGGAGGGAAGAGTATAAAAACAGGGTATCTAGGAGTGATCCCAACTGGAGTGCACCCTCCCAGCTCCTGGTGGGGAGCAGGAGGTTAATGCTGAAAGCACTCATCCTGCTTTCTCCTTGTCTGTCAAGCTCCCAGGGAACTTGCTGACATTTTTAAGACTTTACCAAGACTGTGATCTTGTCTCGTAGCACCCAGCGGTCCCACCAGCAGCCCCATGGCTTCAGATTCAATTGCAGGGCAGCGTGCAGAGGGAGACTCCGCGCCTGAGGATGCGAAAGCCAGGTAGGGTCATAGGCTGCGGCCAAGGGGATCTGTGAAGTGGACTGGGTCACTGTTCGTGGTGACCCTGATTTATCTGGAAGATTGAGATGTCCCTGATGATGATAACTGATGTGTAGAGGCAGGTACCAGAGGGTTGGTAGTAAACTAAAGCCTGTAATAAACTAAGTGGCATCCTCGTTCTCTTAGAGCCAGTGCACCTTGTGTGTCACTAGCTGTGTTAAACTGTTGGGTTTCAACTCAGTCCTGAGTGAAAGCTCGTGGTGATGATCTGGTCTGGAAGCTGCAGCAGCAGGATTAGGGACCTCGGTCAGGTTTGATAGGAAGGAAGGTGCCACTGCACTGAGCTCTACCATTGCATTACGGTCCTGACTCATACCTGTTTCCCTGTCCCTAGACTTGTTTGGGTGGGCTGTTGCCTTGGCTTTCAGATGTAATTGGGTGGAAAAGGAAACTAGGATCATCACAGATTCATTCCATTTATGTCTATAAAGAACTTTGATCCCAAATCTCAGGGGGAATTAGCCTGCTGCACTCCTGGGCTGCCTCTGAGTATGATGGAATTAACTGTATGGGCTGAAGATCTCTCGCACTTCACTGTTCATCAAAAGAAAATATTTGTTTGCTCTATGGTTTGTTTGTTTGTTTGCTGGAAATGCTCCCAGTGCTCAGACTCCTGTGACCCATCAGATGACAGCCATGAGCATATCTAGAGAAGAAAACAGCAGTGAGACAGAAGAATTCATCAAGACGGAAGAAGCCTCATCAGCATCTTCCTCACCAGGTAGACCCATTGGTTTGGCCTTTGCAGGAGTCTGAATGACACCGATCTCGCAATTGGGTTTGAGCAGCAAGTACTGGCCACTAACTCCAGGGGACAGTTGTTACCTCCCAGCAGTGAAGGTACAGCCTCCCAGGGCGCTAAGGAGAAAACAGTTTGTCGCTGAAACAGGGAGGAGAGAAAACGCAGTGCCTGAGGGCAGGCCGATAGAGATTGCTTTGTGGGCCGAGGGCTGAGTAGCTGCCAGCCCTCGACTCACTGGCAGGAGGATAATCTTCCATGACGCCTATCCTAGTGAATGGCAGAGAGCCCGGAGCGTCCCACAGCCTGCTGCACGGCTGTTGTTGGCTGCAGTTCCCTGCCATCTCTCGAGGGAGGAAGGGAGAGGGATCCAGTGCAGTCTTGGGAGAGACGAGACACATTTGTGACCGTGCCTGGGGCAGCTGCTGGCCTGGCTGTTGCCATCCTGGGTGACAGAAGGCATACCTGCCCCTCGGAGCGGAGTGTTAGCGCCGTCGCTTGCTTTGCAAAGTGAGCACCTTGCAGTGATGGAGGAGCATGGGTGGTGTTGCCCAACGGGGTCTGTCCTCCAGAGGATGAGTTACAGGATGAGCCGTTGCGTTGCAGCAGAGCTGTAACCAGGTGATGCTGCACTGGAGACCCCCCCCTTCAGTTCAACTGGCAGTTCACTTGTATTGAAAGCTAAAAAAACCCCAAGAGTTGTTTGTTGCTAAAAAAAACCCCAGGCTGTAGTCACCACACATGACTGTGCATTTTGGACTTGGTAATCCCTTGCCTGCCAGCCCGGGAGACGATTTACAACAGGCAGGTGAGAGACTATTTGGTGAAAGACACTCTGGGAAGGGCCTGCCCCTTTCTTCTGGATGAGCAGTTCTTATAAAAGTGTTCAGGGTCAGATCCACAAAGTTGCTGATCCACAAACAGCCTCTGATTGTTTCCTTAGCCTGATTTTCAGAGCGGGCTACGCTGCAGGTGTGTATCTGCTAGCGGTTGGAGCTCCTCCCTCCTGTTGGCTTCTCTAACCTGCTTAGGTACTGTAAGAAATCCTGCTAAGCATCAGTGACCTTTAACAATCTGGCTTTCAGAGCTCAGTTTTCCTTTTGGTAGATTAGAGACAGTGATGAGTATCTGTGTAAAGCATTCTGAGACCTACATATGAGGAACGCTTACATAAGAGTCAACAAAAATAATTAGTAGTATGTACAAGGGGTTAACCTTATTTTTTCCCTGTAGAGATTAACTCTGGGCTCAGCTGTACAGTGGAGTTACTGTAATCAGCTAAGCTGTAGTGCCTATCCAGACACATGCTTAATGTATGGCAGGCACCAGGTAATTGTGCTTTTCTCAGCAGGAGCCCAACAGCCTCATGTTACCTTACGTACGCCTCAGCTGAATGGTAATCTCTCTTCAGTGTTTCTGAGACTTGGACTTAAGGAATTTGAAACAGAGAGAAAACAGGAGGCTGTGTGAGGTGTAGATCTCTGTGGAACAGAGGCAAATGTCACAGTCTGGGGTATGTCATCCAGGGCAGCGTGCACACAGAGGTCTCTGGCACAGACCCAGAATCGGTAGGGCCTCGAGCAGCTCCTGTAATAAAACGACTGTGGTGCTTGGTTTGTCACGAAGGGTGGCAAAATTCTTGCCTCTGTTTCAGGTACCCTGCTTGAAATATCCCAGAACACCGCTGAGGGCAAGGCAGCTTCAGAAAAACCGAAACAGAAGAAGAATCGCTGCTTCACTTGCCGGAAGAAGATAGGGCTAACTGGTAAGAGCCTGGCTGCGGGGAGAACTGGCGTGAGGCCTGAGCGGTCTGGTTTCGCAGCCCTGCGAACAGATCTCCTCGTGCTGTGGTACTGCCTGGGTTCAGAGGGTCGGTGTGGGTCAGCGGTTGGAGGTACCCCTCCAAAAAGTACTTAACATCCACAAGAGGTGGTGGTGGAGGGGAGCTCCGACCTGCAAGCAGTGCCACCCGAGGCAGTAGTCTAGGGAATCTGCCGCTCACTGTCAGGGAACCTGCCAGCCCTTGGATACAGGATTGCAGAATTGGATGGAGCTGTGCTTCTCGGGTTATTTATGCCCCTTGGCAAACGCTGCTTGTAGAGGGAAAGGCAGTGCTTGCTGTGAATCTAATTCTGCTCCTATTCAAGTCAGCAATAAAGCCTTCACAGTAGTGGTATGAACCGAGTTAGACCCAACCTGAAAATCCCACTCCGAGACTCAGATGAGAGCAGGATGGCTCCCAGTGTTCAGCCTGTGAAGCTGAAGAGAGAGAGGTGCTGAGATGGTGTTGGGTGACTGGCGTCAATGGGAAAACTGCCCCCAGAAAGGCAGTTCATGAGGCAGTTAGCTTGGTTGTGGTTTGTTCATAAAACCATCATTCCCCTAAGTTGACTCTGGCATTCAGTTGTTTCCCTGGACAAAGTTAACTCTAGAGCCAAGCAGGTCTGGCTGCTCTAGCAGAGTGCTTGCCTCGTCAGCCTCCTCGGTGCGTTCAGCAGCCAGGGACTGCACACACGCTTCCGAGGTGTCGATGTAAGCTGCACTGGCAGTCTGGCCCGGGGGTTTGCCCAGGGCCTGGCACGGTGAAGCCTGAGCTTGCCTTGAGATATGCGGGCATTGTCATGGAATAAACGCGGGTTTGTAAGCCTGGGACTGGGCAGGGTACTCTGTGCCCGGCCTTCAGATCTCCAGGGAGGCTTGTTTTCCTGGATGAGTGTTTTCTTAAGAGCTTCGAACTGTGAGAAGTTTCCTCTCCTTGAGACATCAACTTGTAGAGAGCTATGAATTCAGAGCATTTAGGGTGAAATGAGTTTTCTCAAATAGGAGAAATCTGGCACCTTGTAGCAAGGTGTTTGTGGTCTTTGCAGTCTGTAGTTGAAAAGACATGAAAGAGCGTGACTCACTGCCAGTGTGATGGGGAGCTAATCTAATCTGCGGTGAGCCCCCTCCCTGCTCTGTGCCTCAGTTTCCCAGTGTGCTGATAATGGTAGCACTTCTGAATAGCATTGTCTCCAACTGAAGTGACTAAATTATGAATTTTGAAGCCTAAGTAGCTTGAAAGTGATCCTAACAGGGTGAAGGTTTTGCTGTTTTCTGGCTTACTGGTCAGGCCAGATGCTGCTGTGTGTCGCCTGGGGAGCCAGGCTGGCTCGGAGGGCTCAGCTCCAGCTGAGATCAGCAATCTGGCACTCTGCAGTCGCCGGCATGTCCCTTGTCCCCGGAGAGCGCGGAGAGCAGCTGCTCTGGGAGCGTTTCCCACCGCTGCGACAGCTGGGGTTGCCCAGAGCACACATGCACTCACGGGAGTGGCTGATCAGAGGAAAGCCAAGAGCTGCCCGTGGTCTTCCCCCACGCAGAGACCCTTTTTTGCCTGTCAGAGGCAGCAGCCCCTTCCCTCATCTGACCCTCTGTCTGCATTAGTGGAGTTTCCTGACCTGGCAGGAAAGAGCGGAGGCCCTGCCACCTTCCTGTCCGGCTGAATGGGGACTAACGTGGCTTTGTCTCTCTGCTCTTCTTCCCTTCAGGCTTCGACTGCCGCTGCGGGAACCTTTTCTGTGCCATTCACCGGTACTCCGACATGCATGCCTGCCCCTACGACTACAAGGCAGAAGCTGCCGAGAAGATCCGTAAAGAGAATCCCATTGTCGTCGCTGAGAAGATTCAGAAGTTGTGAAGGGGGCTGAGCAGCTCGAACTGCAGCCAGGTGGCCTGGTGCTCCTCCCCTTCCTCCCAGCCTTCCTCCTCTTCCTCCCAGCCCCATCGGTGCTGCGATGGGGACTCAGCAGCACGCACGAACCAGCACGTGGGGATTCCTTGCACCTCTTCAGCACACAGTTGGCATTCCTCCTCTCCCTTCCTGCCCATCCGACAGCCATGGCGCAGCTGATCCGTTCTCCACCAGCTTCCCAAAGGAAAATGGACTGTCCTGCCCCACTGCTCCAGTGCTAAGACCTTCAGACTTGTCTTCCGCCGCGGCGGTTTGTGTGGCGTGGGCAGCAGGGCTGTGCCCGGCAGCCTTTCCCGGCAGCCAGCAGCTCCGAGTCCTGCAAACCACCCAGGACTCACGGCTGGGGTCCGTGAGCAGCCGCTGGACTTTGTTGCCCCTGCCCCAACATCTCTGTGGTGGATGTAAAACGGGGGGCTGGGGAATCCCGGCAGCAATGCTGCCCTCTGCTCCCTGGGAAGTGTTTGGTCTCAGATGCAGAAAAGAAGATTTGGTAGTTTTAGCGCCTCACACCCCCTTCCCCTCCCTTTGAATTGCTGCTGGTGAAGCACCAAGGTTAAGCAGCGGAGTACTGACACAGTAAAGTTATTTCGTGGCTCGAAGCGACGTAGATGGGCTCCAGCCGCAGGTCAGGGCCTTCAGGAGAGTACTGCTCGCCACCTTGTGCCTCTCGCTGCGGGGAGGGAGCCAGCCTGCTGGGACACCCTGGCACCAGCCTCCCATACTCCAACACCCCCTGAATAACCCTGGCCCTGCTGGTCACTTCCCAAGGGAGGTTTGTTGTAACCGAGCTGTGCCCGTGCCTCTCCTCCCCACTCCACTCCCTGCCTTCTGCCTTACATGGGTCTTTCTCGTCGGGGTTGTGCACGAAGCTGGGATCGCCAAACCTCCGCTTCCTTTCCTGTCCCTGCATGCAGGTGGGCGGCGCGGACCCTTCCTCCCCCGTGGGCCTCGCTGGCAGTCGGCGAGAGCCGATTTCCCGATGAGCACGTTGGCTTGGTGAGCCCACCCAGCTCCCCAGCGCTCCCGCCTCGCTGCTTGTCCCCATGAGACGAGAGGCAGGGCCGCATCCCCAGGAGATGCTCCAAAAGCTGGGCAGAGGGATCAGGCACAGGGAAAGGCACGTGGAGGGCTGCAGGGCGTGTGAAAAGTCAGGAGGAGGGTCCTGGGGTGCGCAGAAGTGCAGGCGGGGGAGCAGGGAGAGGTGCTTGGTGGGTTCTGGGCCCACTGAAAGACTCGGAGTTCTTGGGGATGCTGGAAGACTCAGGGAGGGCCCCAGGGTGCAAGGAGAGGGAAAAGGAGAGCTTTGGGGTTCAGTGAATGTGCTCAGAGGACTCAAGTGCCCCAAGAGGCACCTGGAGGGCTCTGGGGCGCACCCCCTCTACACACACACGTGGAGGGTCTGGGGTGCAGGGAATGCCAAAGGCCAGGCTTGGTCGCGCTCCGGAAAAAACAGGTGGAGGGCTCTGGGGCTGTTGGAAAGGAAAAGGCAGGGTGGGTGCGCAGACGGTGCAAGGCAGGCGGTGGCTCCCGGGGCTCCGAAAGCTGCCGTGCAGGGGCTGCGCCTGCCGCGGAGGCTCTCCATCCTGGGAACACCAAGTCCCTGGGAAGCCCCTGGGAGCGGGGCTGCGGCCACAGGCCTCTCGGCGGTCTCACGGGCAGAATCCCGGGTGAGTCCCGGGGGAATAGCAGCAGCCTCTGCCCCACTTCTGGCCGTCCCACGCTTTGGAAGCGTTTCCCTCGGCTCGTACGAGAGCGTTGGAGAGCAGAGCCGCAGGGGCCGGAGTGGCAGCCAGGGGAAATCACAGCAGCTCCTTCCCTGCCCTGATGAACGGGCAGTTCTACCCCAGCGATTGCGGGGGGATCGTTCCAGGGGTTCCGTTTCCCTGTCTGGTTTCAGCCGAGGCGGGGTGCACCCTCGCGGCAGCTACCAGGAGCATTCAGAGCTCCAAAATTTATGCAAATCCCCCACCAGCGCGGAGCGGCGATGCAGCTCTTGCCCGCCTTTTCCTCAGGTTTTTGCTGCTGGGTAATATCGGTGTCGCGGCCAGAGCGTGCGAGCGGCGGCACGTTTTAGTGCCGGGGCACAGCCGGGCCGTACGCACGGCGCCGGTGGCGCATGGCGAGCCTGGGTTTCACCACTGAGGTTTTGGCTGAGAACGAGACGTTGCTTTTTTTGTGGGGGGAAGCCGTGAGAAATTGCAACCACCCCTTGCCTTGCCTTCACGTGAAGGTCACGACCCCTGGGGAGGGGAAGCAGCTCCCGTGGATGCAGTGGGAAAGCCCACGTGGCAAAAGGGGCAGCCGCCTGCTTCACCACCACCCCCCTTTTCCCTTTTATTTCTTTCCCTTTCCTAAGTGTAAATATTAATACAGTCTAGTTTGCTTGGATGCTGTGGATGGTTCATTACAGGTACGGATGTGTCGCACACCAGCGCTGGCTCAGCTCTGGGCTCTTCTGGGGCAGCTGTGGGGCTTCGTGCCTCAGTTTCCCCACTGCTGCATACCCAGTCGTGCCTGGTGCTGTTAGAAGCACCCAGACTCCTGGTTTCTCTTCCCACCGCCCTGGTACACACACAGTGTCCTGGCTGTATCCAGGACCTCTAGGCCCTGCAGGACCAAATACAAGGGACAATACTTGTCCCTTGCAGGACAAGGACAGGCTAGGTGGAGAATGGATCGAGAGCAGCCCTGAGAAGGACTTGGGGTACTGGGGGATGGAAAGCTGGACATGAGCCGACTGTGTGTGCTGGCAGCCCAGAAAGCCAACCGGATCCTGGGCTGGATCCGGAGCAGCGTGGCCAGGGGGGCGAGGAAGGGGATTCTCCCCCTCTGCTCTGCTCTGAGGAGACCCCCCTGCAGTGCTGTGTCCAGCTGTGGAGCCCTCAGCATCAGAAGGATACAGACCGGTTGGAGCGAGTCCAGAGGAGGCCACAGAGATGCTCCGAGGGCTGGAGCCCCTCTGCTGTGGGGACAGGCTGAGAGAGCTGGGTGGTTCAGCCTGGAGAAGGGAAGGCTCCGGGGAGACCTTAGAGCCCCTTCCAGTGCCTGGGGGGCTACAAGGAAGCTGGGGGGAAGTTTTAACAAGGGCAGGGAGTGACAGGTTTAAACGGAAAGAGGGGAGATTTAGGCTGGATATCAGGAAGGAATTCTTCCCAGAGGGTGGGGAGCACAGGAACAGGTTGCCCAGAGAAGCTGTGGCTGCCCCATCCCTGGCAGTGCCCAAGGCCAGGCTGGATGAGGCTGGGAGCCACCTGGGCTAGTGGAGGGTGTCCCTGCCCATGGCAGGGGGTGGCTCTGGGTGGGTGGTCCCTTCCAACCCAAACCATCCTGTGATTCCATGAAATTACCCCTTGGCGGGGGAGCTGTTCTCTCCACCCGCGTTTGCAGGGCTGGCGCGGGACCCCACGGTGCATGCGACCCGCGGGGTAAAAAGGGGTTTGGGGCAGGGCCTAGGACCGGGGTAGGGGTCCCACCCTGGCCGTAGCCCCCTCCCCCCATATCCATGCAGGGGTGAGCCTCGGGACTTGGGAGTGGGAAGCATCCTGGCTACGCGTGGCCCCCGCGCGTGGGCTCGTCCCCCTCGGTGCGAACGCCGCGGCGGGTGGGCGGCCCCAGCGAAGGCCGCGCCGTTGCCTCGGCAACGAGGGCGGGGTCATTACGTCACTTCCAGGCGCGGAGAGGCGGGGCCAGGCGGGCAGCAGTGCAGCGCCGCCCCCGCCCCGGAGGCCCGCAGCGCCCGCGCGTCCCTTCGGCAGCCCCGAGCGCGGGGGGGCCCGGGTCGGGCCGCGGCGGAGCATGTCCAGGTACGGGGGGGGATCCACGGGTGCGTGCGGGGGGGCCTGCGAGGCCGCAGAGCGGTCAGTGTACGTGGTTGGGGGCCCACACGGGTCAGTGTGCGTGAGGAGCGGGGCCACGCCGGCGAGGGTGGGTGTGGGGCGGCGGGGGGCCCCCGCGGGTCAGTGGGGGGGGTGTGGGGGGCTCACACCGGGCAGCGCCGGGGGGGCTCGCGGTCAGTGTGTGTTTGTGGCGGGTCCCACAGCGGTCGGGGGGGGGACGCCGGTCAGCCTGGGGGGAGGGGAGGCCTGCAGCGGGCAGCGTGCGGGGGGTCCCGTGCCCGTCAGCGGGGTGGGAGGCCCGCGGTGGTCAGCTGGGGTGGGGGCACCCACCCGTCAGTGGGGGGGTCCTACACACAGGTCAGTGTGTGTGTTGGTCCCACAGCGGTCAGCGGGGGGAGGGAGGCTCAGGGTGGTCAGTGGGGCAGGGCCCGCGCTGGTCAGCGTGTGTGGGCCGCCCCAGCTAGTGGGGGGGGATGCCCACCCTGATCAGCCTTGGGGGGGTCCCACGCCTGTCAGTGAGCCGGGGGGGCCACATGGGTGAGTGTGTGGGTCCCGTGCTGATCAGTACGGGGGGCGACACAGGTCAGTGTGGGGGGGGATCCCCCCCCAGCCAGTGTGGGGGGTGAGAGGCCCACGGTGGTCAGTGTGTGTGAGGGATTCCCCCCCCCCAAGCCAGTGTGGGGGGTGAGGCCCATGGTGGTCACTGTGTGTGCAGGGGGGTCCCATGTCTGTCAGTGGAGGGGAAGGCCCACACCGGTCAGTGTGTGGGGGTGGGCCCCACGGTGGTCAATGTGTGTGTGGGGGGGCAGGTTTCCATGTCTGTCGGTGGGGGGGGGAGACCCACAGTGGTCACTGTGTGTGCAGGGGGGTCCCATGTCTGTCAGTGGAGGGGGAGGCCCACGGTGGTCAGTGTGTGTGTGGGGTCCCCACGGTGGTTAGTGTGTGTGGGAGCACCCACCTCTCGTGGGGGTTCCCACACGGGTCAGTGTGAGTGTCCCACTCCAGCTCTGGCCGTGGGGTGAGTGTCTGTGTGTGTTGGGGGATCGGTACACGTGCGTAGCGTGGACCCGGCCCCACGCCGGGCAGGGGTCAGGGCGGGGGTGTGGATCCGTGCCCCGTGCTGGCTGCGGGGCGAGGGCAGACAGGGCTGCCTGCCCGCGGGGATGCGTGTCCCAGCCGGTGCCGGGGTTCGGCCCGGCTTGAGCATGACGCACGGCACGAGCGTGACCCACGGCGCGTGCGCTGCCGGCAGCCGCCTGCCCCTGCCTGCGTGGACCCACGCCCTGACCTGCCCGTGCAGGTGCGTGGCCGCCAGACACCCTTGTCCGCCGCGGGGGTGCGTGGTCCCACTGGGGCGCGGGGTGCCGAACCCGGGCAGGGCCGGGGCTGCCGTGTGCGACACCGGCCGTGGCAGCGCTGCAGTGGATGGGCTGGCCCAAGAGGGACCCGATTTCAGCCCCGGACCCCGAAGCGCGGCCTGCAGCGGGCCCGGCGTGGGGCATCCCTTCACGCTGAACATCTTGGAGTACTTCGGTGCCTTCCCCTCCCGGCTGGCGGGAGGCCTCCCCCCTCCACCCTTTCCTCCCCTTTCCCAGCCCTTCAGAAGCAGATGGAGCGAATTCCTCGGGGTGTGGGCTGCTTTGACATTCCTCAGCGCGAGCCTGTGCCCAAACTTGCAGAAAATAGTTCCGTTTTCTCTCTTCCCTCTCCCCTGATTCTTCGGGAGCTCGGTGCCTGGGCGGCACTCCTGGGCAGCCAGGCCCGTGCTGGGATCCCGGAGGGGCTGCGTCCTTGGTTCCCCCAACCGCGCGGCCGCTGTGGAGCGCGTGTGTGCGCGATGCCGCGCGCGCCGTCCTCGCCTCCTCGGCGGGGGCTGCGGGGCGGGGGTGCGTGGGCTGCCCAGCGTTGAAGGTTTGGTTCTGGGGGCGTGCGTGGGTGCAGCACGGGGGCTGCGAGCGGTGGGTGCGCGCTGGGGGCGTGTTAGAGGGGTCAGTGTGCCCCTCGGCGTGGGTGTGCCAGGGAGGTGTGCGTTCGTCCCCGGCCGCGGGTCGCGCCCGTTGCGGAGCCCTCACTCTGCCCGCAGGCCACCGCTGCTGCCCGCGGACGGACGGATGGCGGCCGCCCCAGCCCCGACCAGTGCCCCGGCCCGCGGTGGACTGCCGGCGGCAGCCGTGCTGAGGGCCAGCTGAGGACGGGGCCGCTCCGGACCGTCGTCGTTCCCGGCCTCTGTCCGATTTGGATCCTCCCTCGCTCCGGCGCAGCTGCCTCTTGCCTTGCTGCCGTCATGAACGGGCTGTCGGTCAGCCAACTCTGCTGCCTCTTCTGCTGCCCTCCCTGCCCCAGCCGCATCGCTGCCAAGCTGGCCTTCCTGCCCCCGGAGCCCACCTACGCCGTGGTGCCCGAGCCGGAGCCCGTGGGCAGCACCAGCACCAGCTCCCTGCGAGGCGGCGCTGCGGGGCGGTGGAAGCTGCACTTGAAGGACCGGGCGGATTTCCAGTACTCCCAGCGGGAGCTGGACAACATCGAGGTGTTCGTCACCAAGAGCAGCCGAGGGAACCGCGTCGGCTGCATGTACGTCCGCTGCGTGCCAGGCGCCAGGTGAGTCGCCCGTGGACATGCCAGCCGGACCCTTCTGCTGGTGGTTTGAGCCTGGCCTGCTCAACGGCAGCCTGGGCAAGTGCTGGCGGGCACAGGGCCATCCTGCCCCCTCCTCTCCTTCGGCTCGGTGCCACCTCCTTGCCTTGCCCTTGCTGGAGGAGCTGGCCCTTTCGTGGGATCTGGAGGCATCCGTGGGGCAGGTGAGCTCGGCTCCCGGGACTGGGCTGGCTTGTGGCTGCGACTGGGAATGGGGTGACCCAGGGAGCGGTAGGGATGTAGGGATGGATTCCCTGGGCTGTCCCACAGGCCTCTGATGTCACACTGGTGACGTAATGCTCCAGCGGTGAACCAGGCATCTGAGCGAGGCTCTCGGTGAAGGCCGGGGGGGGAGTCTGCTGGCCGCTCGCCCTCCGTCCTCAGCCCCGCAGTGACCGCACGAAGGGGTAGGAGCCTGTGCCGGCCAGGGGATGTCTGTGCTTCGTCTGAGTCACGGGCACGTTTGATTCCTCAAGGAGAGCGATAGGAGTGAAAGGCAGGAGAGGTTTGGGCACAGCCCGCGACTGGTCACCCCATGGGTCCGTAAACTGGGGAGCTGGAGAGGGGCAGCCTGGGGTGTGGGGTGGAGACCCCCAGCCCAGCTGGGGATGGTGCGGGGACGGGCGGGGAGTTAGCGGCTGCTCCCCGAGCCGGTGGCACAACTTAGGGGTCAGGTGCAGAGGGAGGGCAGGCCCCAAAGCCAGCAGCACCCCCGCTCACCCCAGTATCCACCGTGCCCACCAAGGAACAGCCTCCGCAGAGACCTGTGTGGGAGCGCAGCCCGGATCTGCCCTTGGCTCGCCACGGGCTTTGCAGGCCAGTCGGGTGGGCTTCGGGTGAGGGGGGATGGCTCTCGCGGGGGCTGCAGACCTGCGTTACGGGAGGCCTCTGGGCTGCCCTGAAGGGATGTCTGCTTCGTCCGTGGCTGCGTCGCAGGTCCTGGAGAGAGGAAACCGGTGGCAGGAGCGCACTGCCGGCACATCCCCTGCCCGTGCCCTGCCGCGGGGAGGCTCCGTGCTGGCCCTGCTCTCGCACAGGCTGTGGGGCTGGAGGGAAGGGCCCAGGCTGGCGTTGGGATGGGGCCTACCCAAACCCCCCCGGGCATCAGGTCTCGCCCTGCAGCTCCTCCTGCACCACCTTCATGCCAGGGCTTTCTGGGCCATCCAGGCTGGGACATGGAGGTGCAACCTGGCCGCAGAGCTCTTGGACTCAGTGAGGGGGGGTCTCAGCAGGGAGTGGGGCCTGCTCTCTCCCCCTGACAGAAGACAGCCAAGCTTCCATCGATGCGCTATTAGTGTTAATTTTTATGATTAACATTGTTTTTCCCCTTATGGTGGAAATTTCTTCTGCCTTGTCACTCCCACAATTCACTTCTCTCCAGTGTCTGGTGTCTTGCCAAACTCAGGGGAGAAAAAAAATCCGCTGTCAGAATTCTTACTTGAAATCCCCATTGGGCAAACGGCCCCAAATCCTGAGCTTTTTACCAAAAATAGACTCAAAAACTTGAACAGAATCATCCTGCCTTCGGGCTGCCCATTTCTGCTGGGATTGAGCCCTTGGCCCTGGGCGCTGAGGAGGGTCTGGGTGTCTCTGGGGTTGGACTGGGGGTGTCGCGAGGACCTTTTGGTGGCAGGAGGGTTGTAGGCCATTCGTGTCCCGGGGTTTGGCTTTCGGCCTTTGAAGCGGACGTCCTGGCTGGCGCTGCCCGGGCACATCCATCCCCGAGCCACTGGCAGGGTTGGGCAGCACCGCAGCAGCGTCCCCGATTAACCGTCCGTGCCCGTCCCTCCCCGGTGCTGCAGGTACACGGTGCTCTTCTCGCACGGCAACGCCGTGGACCTGGGCCAGATGAGCAGCTTCTACATCGGGCTGGGCACCCGCATCAACTGCAACATCTTCTCCTACGACTACTCGGGCTACGGCGTGAGCACGGGCAAACCCTCGGAGAGGAACCTCTACTCCGACATCGACGCCGCGTGGCAGGCGCTGCGGACGCGGTGAGCGGGGCGCCGGGCAGGGAGAAGGGAGGATGTCAGGAAAACCCTGCAGGCCGGCAGTCTGGAAAACAGGAAATCTTCTGGAGAGGGAACCCAGACTGCTCCTAACGGGAAGGGGTGGCCGGAAAGCAGCTGCAGGGGGGAGCAGGCCAGGGGTCCCAGCGGAGCAGGGATGCTGTGGGGGTGTGACCTTGGTTGGGGGCACTCACACAAGCTCTGCTCCCCATCTTGCTGTTCCGGGCTCTCCCCTGGCTGTGCCCAGCCCCCGTTCCCTGCCAGGCTCAGGGTGCAGCCCCGTGACGGGCTCTGCCTCCTCTGCCCTGCTGGCAGCCACATCTGCCTCACAGCATGCCCCAGCCTGCCCTGTGATCTGGGGTCTGTGAACCCCTCTGTAACCCTGCCCCCAGCAAGGGGGAGCCCTGACAACCCCCAAAACTCATCTGGCAGCTGCTGTCTCGTCCTGACGGGGGTGCAGGGCGACTGCTTTGGGCCCAGCCACAAGGAGCTAGGGGAAGGCAGAGGGGACAGGACCCCATTCCCGCCACCCCAGGAAGCCTTGCAGGGCGCTGTGGCCAGAGCAGGGTGACCCCCTGCACTGTATCTCCTGGCGATGTGACTCTGCTGCCTGGCACTGCGCTGACCTGCCCTCTCCCCTCCCAGGTATGGAATCAGCCCGGAGAACATTATTTTGTACGGACAGAGCATTGGCACGGTGCCCACGGTTGATCTGGCCTCCCGCTACGAGTGCGCTGCCATTGTGCTCCACTCCCCACTCACCTCTGGCATGAGAGTCGCCTTCCCCGAGACCAAGAAGACCTACTGGTTCGATGCCTTCCCCAAGTGAGTGGCCTGAGGAGGGGGGGTGGGACAGGGGTCAGCTCTGGAGGGGCAGTGCCCTGGCCAACTCTGTCCTGGCTGTCGGCTCTGGCCATGAAGAGGGGTTGTGGTGAAAACTGGGGACCTCTTTCCCATGAGAGGCTTAAATGTGCCCATTGCGATCCCCCTGCCTCGTGTCCAGTCCCCTGGGGGGATCACAGCCCTCCCTGGTGTCACTGTGCCCCCTCCTGAGGGCCATGTGTGGCATCACCTCCCGGCCATCCCGTCCCAGTGCCTTTTCCCATCAGCTTTGGGGCTGTCCCACCAGCCCCTTGCCAGGTGTCGTAAGCCCTGGTGGTCCTCGGGACCCCCTTGTCACCCTCCCCCAGGGTAATTTGTGCAGAGGGCAGGGGTATGGGAAGGCAGCGCTGAGGTGGGGCACGCTCTTGCTTCGCCTCTCCCCTGCAGCCGGGTAGTGGGGCCCAAGGGACGTTCCCAAGCCGGAAGCGGTGGCTGGGAGCCGCCAGCCCACGCTCTGCATCCTGATGACCTCACGCGGCCTTTGGGCCCGGGCTGAGAACAGCCGTGCTTCCACTCCGCCAAGCCCAGCGCGGCCAATCCCGGCGCAGGGAGGGCCTGGGCTCTTGCTGTCCTGCCACGGTTTCCGACCGCGGGGCTGTTGTCACCACCGTCCGGTCTCTCTCTGTCACACCGGGGAGATCTTGTCCCAGAGCTCGTCCTTGGCAGAAGCTCCACGCTCTGCCGTGATCCAAGAGCATTTCCTGATCCCTCTCCCCGAGGGGCTGTATTCTGGGGGGCCGGAAGAACGGGGGTGCCTTGATCCCTGTACTTACCCCCCTCTCTCATCTCTCCACCCACCTTCTTGGCAGCATCGAGAAGATCTCCAAAATCACCTCTCCCGTCCTCATCATCCACGGCACGGAGGATGAAGTCATCGACTTCTCCCACGGCCTGGCGCTCTTTGAACGCTGCCCCAAGGCTGTGGAGCCGCTGTGGGTGGATGGGGCCGGGCACAATGACATTGAACTCTACAGCCAGTACCTCGAGCGCCTTCGGAAATTCATCTCCCAGGAGCTGGCCAGCCAACGCAACTAGCTGCAGGGCGGGGGGCCGGGCAGTGGGTTTCTGCCTGTTTCTCCAGTTCTCACGTGCCCCTCCCCAGTCCTTGCTGCTGGAGGTGCAATGAGTTTGTACAGCCTCAGCGCCAGCCTCGGGAGGGGGCAGGAGACCCTGGAGCAGACGGTGCGTTTCCCCTTGGACACGAGCACAATTCTCCTCCCTCCCGGTGTCGGCCCCGGCGCTGCTGGCACCACGGGCTGGGCTGGCAGGAGACGGCAGCTCCCTCCTTCCCTGGAAAAATGCAAGCCCTCTCGATGGCGTATCCTTGGCTTCGGACATGTCCTCGTCCCCTCTCCTACAACAGCGAACTCCTGAATTCCTCTTGGCCGCCCTGCTGCTCTGACTATAGCAATAAGGCGAGTTGGAGAGGGGCTGGGGGCCTGGCCACCTCCCTGGCATCACTGCGGGGGCACAGAGGAGGTGGCAGTTCCTGCTCCCGACGGAGCTTTCCCGGGATCGGCGCTGGTGGCAGCGGGGTGCCTGGTGTTCGCCCCGTGGCCTGGGCAGAGCTGCGTCCCCAAGGGGGAGTCTGGGGATATGTGGAGGAGGTGCCCCCCTGCCCCACACCCCCTCCAGTCTGGCCCTGCTTTGCCTTCTCGGAGGCAGCCGCTGTGTTCAGGTCACCCCTGGGAAACCTCCCCCGAACCGCTCGCTCGCGGTGCGCTCGGGACACGGGGCGAGGGAGCCAGGCACCCAATAAAGAGCAGAGGTTTAACGTTTCGCCCGTGTGTGCCCTTTTCCCGGGTGCGCCCGGGGCTGCCTCCCAGACGCCCAGCCGGGGGGAACGGGACCGGCCCCTGTGGGGTCCAGCCCCTTGGCTGAATTGCACTTGGCCCGACGCTTGTCACCCTCCACCGGGGACCGGGCAGCCCCAGGGGTGGGGAAGGGCCCTTGGCCCCCCGGGACCAGGCTGCGAACGTCTGTCTCTTCAGGTCGGGCCGTGGGGACAATGCGGGCCTGTCCCCCTGCCAGCCCCTGTCCCCCTGCCGGCCCCTGTCCCGTCTCCTTAGGGCATCCCGTGGGAACAGAGGTGGAGGGTGGCCTCGGTCTCCTGGGAACCGCGGTACGGGGGGGCTGGGATGAGCCGCAGGGAAGGGGGATGTCCCCGTGGTCACCAGGGCCAGCGTTGCGAGGGACACAGCACGGTCCCAAGCGGGCAGGGTGGCCCTGGGGGGAGCAAATCTTATTTGTGACCTGCTCGGCCCCCAGCCGTGTCCCCGGCTGCATGGGGACCCGGTGTGTGCTGGCACGTGGGGCACCCCACTGTGCCTTGTGCCGTTCTGCCCCACAGAAAGGCAAAGCACGCGGGTTTGTGCTTTGTGGGTCAGTGCCTGCTCCGGGATCACCCCGGGAAGGGCTGTTCAAGGTCCGGCTGCCTTCCTGCCCCCCGGACATCCCTCGCCCTGCCCCACACAGCAGAGCACTGCTCTGCCCCTTCCCGTCCCCACAGAGGCCCTCAGGGCTCCCGGGCAGGGTTCCCCCTCCGTGTCCCCGTCACCCTCGTGTCCCCCCCGCGCGGTGTGAGGCCGTGGGGCCCGGCGGGCTCATGTGAGGAGTGATAATCTCCTTAGGCAGCTCTCGGACGGGCTCAGGGGCCTCGTGGTGGGGCCTCGCTGCAGCCCCACGCTTGGAGCACTCAAATGCACCTATTGTTTGGGGCTGGGAGACGGGGGGGCGTCGAGGCGGGGGGCACAGGACCCCCTGCTCCCACACATCCCTCAGGACCAGCTCAGGGTGCTCCAGTGGAGGAGGGGGACCCTTCCTGGGTGCTGGGGCTCTGCAGCAGCTAGCGGAGGATTTGAGGGTCGGGGCTCTGGGTGGGCTCCCCCCACTTCCCTGGGGATTTTGGGAGCTGGGATGTCTGGCTTCTCCCTGAGCATCCCCCCAGCCCTCCCTTCCCTTCCCCAGCTTCCGGGTGATTCCTTTAGCTCACACGTGTGCTGGAAACCAAAGCCACCGCGGTCACTCGGCCCAGCTGCCCCCTGGCCCCGATTAGCAGGGCGGGAGCAGCCCACGGCGCCCTAATCCCGACACAGGGACGTTTTGTTTGCACCGAGGGTATTTTTATCCTCTTACTGCTGCCTGTTTCCTGTTGAGCTGCGGATGCTTTAGAGCCGCTCTCCGTGCCGGCAGGACGTCTCGGAGCCGGCGGCTGGGTTTGGGGAGGATGTCAGGATGGCTTGAGGTTGGATTTACTGTATCGAAAAAAGGCGAAAGGGCAGAAAAGTTCGGCCTGATCCCCCAAATTTAGACCCAGCTGGGATGTGTGGGATCCCGGTGAGCCAGGCCTCTTTGGCTGCTGCCCCCGTGATGGGGAGCCGTGGCCCAGGAAGGGCGGTGATCCATCGCCACTGGGGATTGGGGCATTTTGGGTCTGGATCCTTCCCTGCTCCTGGCCCGAGAGGGCTCAGGCCCTGTCCTCACCCGGGCATGAGCAGCTGGAGCGAGGGAGAAGCACTAACCCCTACGTGAGCTGCAGGGTCCCCAAAGTGCATGAGCCAGGCCTGCCCCAGGGGTCCTGGGCGCAGCATCCCCCATCAGTGGGGCCAAACTGGGCCATGAGCCACCGGGATGGCGCTTCTGTCCCCAGCCCTGGTGCCACGGTTTGGGAGCACCAGGAGGGGACAGGGAGGGAAAGGGGCTGGGTTGGGGCTGGACCTGAACGGGTTTGGTGCCTGGAGGGGGACTGCCGAAACCGCAGCCTCAGCAGGGCGTGGCGGAGGGCGAGGGCAGAGTCAGGCCTCAGCATGTCCCCAGAGTCCCTCCTGCAGCCACAGCAGAGGGGCCAGGGCCAGCACCCCCCGGGGTCGTCTTGAAGTCCCCGGCCAGAGGAGCCGGGGCACAGGTGGCTGCGGTCGCCCGCACATGGCTGGGCTGGGGGCGCCTGCGTGTGGCGGCTCCGAAAGGGGACGGCGGACCGCACCTCGGGGATCCCGCGGGGAAAGGATGGGATCCCGGCTGCGACGTGCCCTCCGCAGAGGCGCGATGCCCGTGCGGACAGCGCTGTGGCCGAGGCCGGGCATGAGGGACGTCGGGCTCACCCGCTGACCGGCCAGGAGGGCTTTAAGTCTCTTTTGGGGCATAAATGAGGCTTTTGATGGCCGGGGCCAGCGTGCCACAGTCATGAGACCCCGTTCACAGGCCGAGCTCAGTCATGGGACCCAGGAAACTGAATTAAGGCGTCTTAAGGAGCTTTTTTCCAAGCTCTGCTCTGGTTTTTCACGTGCTTGTCATATGAACAAAGACGGTATAAAAGGGCAGAGGGACAGATCCCATCTGTGGTCGGGCTGGGGAGAGGGGAGGGCACCAGAGGAGGGATGCCAGGGTGAGGGACTCCGCAAGGCGCTGGCTAAGATGGAGGGCAGGGGACAGGAAAGGACAAGGAGAGGAGAGGATGCGCTGCCAGGTGAGTGAGGCAGCGGCATGGGGCCGGCGGGGGTCAGCTGGGGTTGGCGGTGGGTCTGGGGGAGCAGAGCCCATCTGCCCCCGCTCCCCGGGACAGCATCCCAGTGTGCCCACGGCTGTGCCAGGCGCCGGCCCTGGTGAGTGTGGCATGGCATGGCCAGGGGAGGGAGCATGGGTTGAGGCAGGGGCACCCACCACCCTGCGCTGCCAGCTGGGAGGCACTGGGGTCCCAGGGGTGCCCCCGTGCCGGGTTGGGTCCGCGGAAGGGTGCCTGGGCCCGGGCTGTGCGGGTGGGCAACCGTGGGATGGACCCACAGGCGTGCGCACACAGCCACGCACGCGCACGTGCACACGTATGCAGAGGGATACGTGCACGCGTGTTCCCACCTGCACGCGGCGATGCGCGCATGCTGCGCCGGGACGTGCACGCGTTCACACCCACACGCGTACACACCCACAGCTGCTCACCTGTGGGCGCACACCCCGGCACAGACCCGCACACGCACGTGGATATGCGCACACCCCCGTGCACCCCCACCCCTTCCCCCTCCAGTTTGCGCACGCAAACCCCCATTCACCTGCAACCCCCTGCAAAAGCCAGTGCTGCCCAACTGCTCCCACTCCACTCCCATCCCACTCCCATCCCGCTCCCATCCCGCTCCCACCCTGCATCCTGAGCTCTCCCGGGGGGAGAAGCAGCACTGGGGCCGGTGGGTCGCACCGGGGGGGGTCTGTGAGCTGGTTTTCCCTTCCTGGAGTTGGGGCGCAGGTTGGGGATTGCCCTGCTGTCCCGGGCTCCTGCCCCTTCCCTCCCCTCCTGGCTCACGTCTCTCCGTCTGCAGGAGCTCGGCCAGAGGAGCGCGGGGAGCAGCCCCCTGCCCCCTGTGAGCTTCCCTTTGTCATCCTATGCCTGAGCGATGTCTGGAGGCTGGGATGGTGAAGGGAGGCCCACGGGCTGCCACAGCCGCCACGATGCCTGGACGGACCACGCACCTGGGGCCCGAGCATCCTGGGGAGGACCCTGGGGGGCTGGAGCATCCTACCTGGGCTGGCTGAGACCCGTTGGGTTGGCAGCAGGGGGTGCAGCATCTGGACCCTTGCCCCAGGATGTGGATAGAGTTATGGGGTGTCATGGAGCACCCCCAGCCATGGGGGGCGAGTGGGATGCTGCAGTGGGGCTGAGGAGGGGTCTCCCGTGGGAGATGTGGACCGTGGTGGGATGCATGTGGGGCGGTATCAGGATGGGGGTACCAGGAGTACCAGGACAGGTCCCACCCCACACACCGACAGCCCATCCCTGCGAAATGACCCTGCGCGAGGATGATTTATCAGTTCGGGGACAGCCCCTGCCGCCCCGGTTCTTTCTCCAGCCTGGATGGTACCTCATGCGGGGACAACAGGAAAGATCAGGAAGAAGTTCTTCCTGGAGGGTGGGGGGCACTGGGACAGGTTCCCAGAGAAGCTGTGGGTGCCCCATCCCTGGGAGTGTCCAAGGCCAGGCTGGATGAGGCTGGGAGCAACCTGGGCTAGTGGAGGGTGTCCCTGCCCATGGCAGGGAGTGGGACTGGGGGGGCTTTAAGGTCCCTTCCAACCCAAACCATCCTGTGATTCTATGATCCCGCATGGATGCAGACAAAATCTGCCGTGGGGAGCGGAATCTTGCCCCGGGAGGTGCTGTTTTATGGTGATGCAGGATAGCAGGCAGGAGCAGAGGTCTGCAAGGCGGGAGGCTCCCACCACACGCATCTCTGCCTGGTTTCCCCTTTTTTGGCTCTTCTCCCCAAAAACTCAACCCAGTTCACCCAGCTGTGGGTTTATCGCAGGGTGGGGACCGGCTGTGGGGAGGCAGGACCCCACTCCCCGCAGGAGCTGCTTTGCCTGTGGCTGGGCCCCCGGCTGGTGGGTGGGGGTAGGGTTTTGGGGACATGCTCTTCTCCCTGGTCACCCCTGAGCCCCAGCTGCCCCAGGGCTGGATCCGGCCTCCTGCCCCGGGGAGCAAGCTGGGAGCACCCCCCTTGGCGGGTCTGGAGCCACGTTTCTGGGTCGCGTCGTCTGTGCGGTCCCTGCCGTGTTGGGGACGCCCAGGATGTCGAGGTCCCCCCACTGCAGGGAGCGGGTCCCCACAGCCACCCGGCAGCAGTGACGGGCTGTGGTGGGGGGTGGGTTTGGCCCAGGCATGGTGGCATCTCCGTGCAAGGACCCTTGGGACCTTTTCCAGCGCTGCTATCCGGGAGCTGAGTGGGCAGCCCCATTAACCAAGCTGCCCCTTCCTGCACGGGGAAGCGGAAGCGTCCCAGGATCAGCCTGAATTGATTTCCAGCAGTTTTCCCCTGTGGGGTCCTCCAGGACAGAAATGAATGGTTTATTTTATAGTGTTTTATTTCATTTTGCCAGCTTGTGAGTTGAGCAAGCACGGGGCGAGAACCGTGAGGAAGGGAAGTAGCGTTATTCAGCGTGTCTGTGCGTGTGGTGTTTCCACAGAGCCCCGCTACAGCTGCAGCTGTGTAAAATACATTTATCTGTATCATAAAAATAAAAATGCTTTCTCTTTTTTTGGGAGAGAAGAGCTTGCTTTCCAGCGCTCGTGGGAGGCAGGAGCTGGCTGGCAGGAGCGTGGGTGGGGATGCTCAGCGCAGCCCTCCTGGGTGCCTTGTAAAGCACCTTTCTGCCGCAGGAAAGCCCTCGCTCTCCTGGCATTTCCTGCTTTGAAAAGGAAGGATTTGTACCCATTAGCCAGGTTTCCGGGGCCGGCAGCTCCTCACCCCAAACCCTGGCAGTGCGGGGGCACCGCTCCCCTGCTCGCCCCCCAGCACGCCGGCCAGGCAAGGTGGTGGGTTGCTCTCCCAACGTTCTCAGCTCCTGGACTCGGCTGGGACCCCGTGGGGGAGCGATGGGGAGGGAGGAGGCAGGGTCGCCGCGTGGCTCTGCCGCTGCATTTGAAAATAAAGTGGTAACAGTGTTTTTTAAACAGTTATGAAGCGTGATTTTTGTGACCTCCCCCTTGTCTTTCCTCGGGGCCGTGACTCCTGCTCCTTGGGCACCTTTCTCTGCACCACCCAGCTGGCTCCCCACACTGCCTCAGCGCCTTCCCCTCTCCCACCTCTCCTTTCACAAGCGATGAGGCGTTCCTGGATCGTCCCTTCTCTCTGGGCTGGCCTCCTGCCTTCACTGCCCCGGATTTCTCCTCGAAGGGCTCGGCTGCTGTCACCCCCAAACTGCCTCGCCTACCGCCTCCGAAAGGTCACGGCAGGGGCAGTGCCGGACGGTTCCCAGGATCTGTGGATACCTCTCGCCTGCTCAAACCAGCCCCCGCTCCGCTGCTGACCTGGGGTCGGTGCTGGGTCCAGTATATTCAGTATATTCATCAATGGCCTGGACAAAGGGATGGAATGTCCTCTCAGCGAGCTGGCTGACCACACCAAACTGGGAGGAGTGGCTGCCACACCGGAAGGCCGTGCTGTGGTCCAGAGTGACCTGGACAGGCTGGAGAGCTGGGTGGGGGGACATCAGGTGCAGTTCAATAAGGGCAAGTGTGAAGTGCTGCATCTGGGGAGGAACAGCCCCCTGGATCAGTACAGGGCGGGGGCTGTTCTGCTGGAGGGCAGCTCTGGGGAAAAGGACCTTGGAGTCCCGGTGGACAGCAGGATGACCACAAGCCAACAGTGTGCCCTCGCGGCCAAGGCGGTCAGTGGCACCCTGGGGTGTGTTAAGAAGAGTGTGGCCAGCAGGTCAAGGGAAGTTATCCTCCCCCTCTACTCTGCGCTGGGGAGGCCCCCCTGGAGTGCTGTGTCCAGCTCGGGGCTCCTCAGCTCCAGAAGGACAAGGAGCTGCTGGAGAGGGCCCAGCGCAGGGCCAGTGCGATGGGGAAGGGCCTGGAGCACCTTCCATGTGAGGAAAGGCTGGGAGAGCTGGGGCTGTTCAGCTGGGAGAAGAGGGGGCTGAGGGGATCTGATCAATGCTGATCAATAGCTAAAGGGGGGGTGTCAGGGGGAGGGGGCTGGGCTCTGCTCAGGGCTGTCCAGTGACAGGACGAGGGGCCATGGCCATCAACTGGCAAACAGAAGGTTCAGCCTGAACATGAGGAAACCCTTCTGCCCTGTGAGGGTGACAGAGCCCTGGGACAGGGCCCAGAGAGGGGGGAGTCTCCTTCCCTGGAGACTTTCCAAACCGCCTGGGCTTGTTCCTGTGGGATCTGCTCTGGGTGATCCTGCTCTGGCAGGGGGTTGGGCTGGATGAGCTCTAGAGGTCCCTTCCAACCCCTGACACTCTGTGAATCTGTGAAATGGCTGTTACCTCGTGCCTCAGTTTCCCCACCCGTACATACAGGTGTGACAGTTGCCTGGGGAAAGAATGGAGTGCTGGGTCTGCACGGTGGGGGACAACGCAGAGCGAGTTCACTCTTCTGTGTGGCCTCAGGAGAGTTATTTCTGCCTCAGGTCCCTCTGCCAAAACCTGGCTGGTGTTCTACTGCTTTCCAGAAGGCCAAGGCTGTGCTGGGGACACTGGGCCGTGCTGGGGACACTGGGCTGTGCTGGGGACAGTTGGCCAAATTTGGTGGAATTTGGGTTTTTGGAGCACGGAGGGTTTTACACGGCAACGGGACGGCTGGTGACAGAGGGTGTGCAGCCGCCTCAAAGGGGAGAAAGGAGTCTCACCCATGGACTGGCGGGGCTCGTCGAGAGGCTTTAAACTGGGTTGGATGGGGGAAGGGCACAAAACCACCAGTGCCGGCAGCAGATGCCCAGAGCCTGGAGAAGAATCCCAGGTCAGGGGAGAGCACCTGGCAAACACAACCAGGGAATTCCAGCTGCTCCAGTCAGCAAGCCAGCTCCAGCGGGGCCCATCGTAAATGCCTCCATGCGAACGCGCGGAGCATGGGAAACAAGGAGTGACAGCTGTGCGCGGGGCTGTGGGGCTGTGACCTCCTTGGCATCGCGGAGACACGGTGGGATGGCTCCTGTGGCTGGAGTGTCAGAATGGAAGGATACAGGCTCTTGAGGAAGGGCAGGCAGGGGAGACGCAGGGGTGGGTTGGTGGGGGGTTGTTCTCTGTGCCAGAGACTGGCTGGAGTGCGTGGAACTCCAGTGGGGATGGATGAGGAGCTGAGCGAGATCTTATGGGTCAGGATTAAAGGGAGGGCAGGCTGAGGGGACACTACTGAGAATTTGCTACAGGCCACCTGCCCAGGATGAGGGAGCCCTCTACAGGCAGATAGCAACAGCCTCACAGTCACAAACCCTGGTCCTCATGGGGGACATCAACCACCCCGATATCTGCTGGAGGGACAACACGGCAGGGCACAGGCAATGCGGGAGGTACCTGGACTGCGTCGATGACAACTTCCTTCTCGCAGTGACAGAGGGGCTGAGGAGGGGGGGTGCCATGCTGGGCCTTGTTCTCACCAACAGGGAGGGGCTGGGGGGAATGTGACAGTCAAGGGCAGCCTTGGCTGCAGCAACCAGGGAATGAGAATGAATGACCATGGAATGAATTTGAGATCCTTAAGGAGGTGAGGAGGATGCGCAGTAAGCTCGCTACCCTGGGCTGCAGGAGAGGAGACTTTGGCCTTTTCAGGAAACTCACTGGCAGAGTTTCATGGGATGAAGCCCTGGAGGGAAGAGGGGACCAAGAAAGCTGGCGAGTATGCAAGGATCTTCTCCTCCAAGCTCAGGAGCGATGCATCCCAGTGAAGAGGAAGTCGGGTAAAAGCACCCAGAGGCCTGTGTGGATGAACAAGCAGCTCCTGAGAAACTGAGGCGCAAAAAGGAATCCTACAGTGAGTGGGGGCAGGGACAGGGAGCCTGGGAGGAGTCCAGAGAAATTGTCTGAGAAGGCAGGGATGAGGTTAGGAAAGCCAAAGCCCTGATGGAATTAAACCTGGCCAGGGACATCAAGGGCAACAAGAAGGGCTTCTGTAGGTACACAGGGGAGAAAAGGAAGATCAGGGAAAATGTGGGCCCTCTGCGTAAGGAAACAGGAGAGCAGGTTTCCCAGGATATGGAGAAGGCCGAGGTGCTCAGTGATTTGTTTGTCTCGTTCTTCACTGTCGAGGGCACAAGCCGTACCCCCCCGAGTCGCGGGAGGCAAGGGCAGGGACTGGGAGCATGGAGAGCCGCCCGTGGTCAGTGAGGATCAGGTTCGGGAGCACCTGAGGAACCTGCAGGTGCACAGTTCCATGGGACCTGGTGGAATACATCCGCGGGTCCTGAAAGAACTGGCGGATGAGGTTGCGCAACCTCTACCCCCCGTGTTCGAGAAGTCGTGGCGGTCTGGTGAAGTTCCCACTGACTGGAAAAGGGGAAACATCACCCCCATCTTTAAAGAGGGAAAAAGGAGGATCCGGGGAACTCCAGCCCAGTCAGTGTCACCTCTGTGCCTGGCAAGATCGTGGAGCAGATCCTCCTGGAAACCATGCAAAGGCACGTGGAAAGCGAGGAGGGGATTGGTGACAGCCAACGTGGCTTCACCGAGGGCAGATCCTGCCTGACGAACCTGGTGGCCTTCTGCGACGGGGTCGTGACCTTGGGAGATAAAGGACAGGAACCGATGTCATCTACCTGGACTTGCGCAAAGCGTTCGACACCGTCCTGCACAACACCCTTGTCTCTACACTGCAGAGGTGTGGATTTGACGGATGGACCGCTCGGTGGAGAAGGAACTGGCTGGCTGGTGGCACTCAGAGGGTGGTGGTCAAGGGCTCGATGTCTGAGTGGAGACCAGTGACGAGCGGTGTTCCTCAGGGGTCGGGATTGGGACCGTCGCTGTTCAACATCTCTGTCAGCGACACGGATGGTGGGACTGAGGGCACCCTCACGGTCAACACGCTGGAGGGAAGGGATGCCATCCGGAGGGACCTGGACAGGCTGGAGAGGTGGGACCGTGCCAACCACATGGAGTTCAACAAGGCCAAGGGCCAGGTCCTGCACCTGGGTCGGGGCAATCCCAGCACAAGGACAGGCTGGGGGAGAATGGGTCAAGAGCAGCCCTGAGGAGAAGGACTTGGGGTACTGGGGGATGGAAAGCTGGACAGGAGCCGGGCGTGTGTGCTGGCAGCCCAGAAAGCCAACTGGATCCTGGGCTGGATCCGGAGCAGCGTGGCCAGGGGGGCAAGGGAGGGGATTCTCCCCCTCTACTCCTCTCTGCGGAGACCCCCCCTGCAGTGCTGCGTCCAGCTGTGGGGCATCAACATGAGCAGGACATGGACCTCTTAGAGCAAGTCCAGAGGAGGCCACAGAGATGCTCTGACGGCTGGAGCCCCTCTGCCATGGGGACAGGCTGGGAGAGTTGGGGTGTTCAGCCTGGAGAAGAGAAGGCTCCGGGGAGACCTTAGAGCCCCTTCCAGTGCCCGGGGGGCTACAAGAAAACTGGAGGGTGGGAGTCTTAACAAGGACAGGGAGTGACAGGAAAAGGGGTAACGGCTTTAAATTCAAAGAAGGGAGATTGAGCTGGGCCATCAGGAAGGAATTCTTCCCGCAGACGGTGGGGAGCACTGGGACAGGTTGCCCAGAGAAGCTGTAGCTGCCCCACCCCTGGCAGTGTCCAAGGCCAGGCTGGATGAGGCTGGGAGCACCCTGGGCTATGGAAGGTGTCCCTGCCCATGGCAGGGGGTGGCACTGGGGGGTCTTTACAAGCCCCAAACCGTGCTGTGATTCTGCAGCCCCGGGGGCCCGGCACCGCTCCCGGCCCCTTCCTGGGGGAGAGACCCCTGCCCCGCCGCCTGCAGTGGCCGGGCGGAAGACAAGCCAGCCCCGGCGCGCTGGAGGAGGCGGAGGAGCTGGGCGGGCTCCGGGCCCTCCTCAGCGCGGGCACCTCCTCCCGGCCGCCATTTTCCTCACGCTCCCGCCGTTTCCGCTCAGGCCGGGCTCTCCCTGGGCCCCGCCCCTCACTCCGCTCAGGCGCGCCGCGGGCAGCCCTGTGCGGGCAGCGGCGTCGCGGGGGCCTCGCCGCGGGGCCTGGCGGTTCCAAGATGGCGGCGGGGCCGGCACCGGCTGTGTGAGGCGCGAGCGCATCGCCGCCGCCCGCGCCCCGGCCCCTCCCCCGCGCCCCGGCCCCGCTCCCGCCCCGCAGCCGGCGGGATGCTGAGATCCACCGGCTACTTCCGCGGCATCGACTGCCCCTTCCTCAGCGCCGGGGGGTCGGGGCCGGGCGGGGGCCCGCCCTGCCGCCGGCCCTACTGCCACTTTCGGCACCCCCCGGTGGCGGCCGCGGCTGCGGCGCAGTGCGGAGCCTCCGGCGGCCCCGGCGCGGGGGTCGCGCTCGGCCATGGCGCAGGTACGGCCCCGGCCCGGCCCGCCGGGTCGCGGTACCCCCTTCCCTCGTCTCTCCCTCCCCGGGGTGTGGCTGTTCGGGGCCCTGCGCCGCCCGCACGCCGGCGCTGCTCCCCAGCAGCGGCATGGCCCCCCCCGGGAAAGACAGGCCCGTGCCCGCCCTTCTCACGCCCGCCCACCTTGCAGGCCCGAATCTGCCTCCGGCCACTCTAAATCCCACCTGCTCCCAGGGCTCGTGTGGGCCCGCCCTCAAGCCCCTCTTGGGTGGGATGTCCCCACGGGGCTTCGTCAGCATCGTCCGGGCGGGTCCCCTCACCCTTGGTCTCGTGCGTGCGTGTGTGCTCAGCCCCACGCGGGTTCTGAAGGCTTGTCACCTCTTGTGGCCGCTGAAGGGCCTTTTCTGCCCCACCGCGTGAGGCAGATCCTGCAGTTGCTGTCTGACACGGGGGGCGGGGGGCGGCTCTCCGCAGTGTCCGATTGCCTGGGGACAGCCTGTCTCGCCACCAGGATGGAGGCTGCGGAAGGGCAGCTCCGCTCGTCCCTTTCTTTGTCCCTGCAGGCGCCCCGGCTCTCGTGGCAGCGAGCTGTCCGGGCAGGCTGTCAGACCTCTGCGGAGAACTGGGCCGCCACAACCCCTCCGGCGGTGCCCACGTTTGGGGAGCTGGCGGTGATGCGTTCGCTAGTCCAGCGCTGCGAGGCAGGTCTGGCGGGTGGGGTGTTGCGGGGGCGCTGCCGTGAGCCAGGCCCCCTCACAGTGGGGCACTTGAGTAAGGCATGAAGTGCTGCCGGGTTTCTCCAGTGAAGCCTGGCTAGAAGAGGGCTAGTGAGCTATTGTTCTCCGTTCCTCCAGCAGCTCGTTTTACTTGCACACAGTATTTGCTGATCTGCTTATTTTATTTGGAGAGAAAAGCCTTCCTTCTTCTCTCTAGAAGAATGCCCTTGCTTGCTTAAAGCTTTGTTGTTCCAGTTAGTGGTAGTTAGTTAGTAGTTAATTGCTAGTGTGTATGGGCTAACAGCCTGAAGCAGGAGTTGCCAAAATAAAGGATAACTTGTGATTTTCTGTGCTTGCTTAACTTTGGGTTATCTGCAAGTTTGGAAGACAATTCTTTGTGTCTCCTGGTTCCCAGGTCAACTTACCACAACTGTTGAAAATAAGGAAGCATACAGGGCTGTGGCAGGCAGGCAGATACCCTCCAAAAGCTTTTGCCTCTTTCACTGTTTTGCATTTGAAAAGCCCCCAGGAACCCTTTAGGATGGTCCTCCAGGTGTTGGATATTATAATTGTCTTTCAGCAGACTATTCCTGTCTGTCTTTAAATAGCTGCAGGGTGTCAGTTTTGGAAGCAGATTTGCTCATTTCAGTCTCCCACCTGAAGCAGATGCTGCTGTACTAAATAAAAGCTGGTACTGGTTTTGGGTTTTGAAATGGGGAAGTGAAGGTTGGTCTTTCGTAAAACCTGGTGCACCTGGAAAGTGTGCGCAGCTTCTAATACCAGCTGGGAAGTGTTAATGTAAGAGCTGAGTGTGAATGACAAGAAAGAAATGATCCCAGTGCTAATCTTGTTAGGCCAGGCTTGGATGTGGTAGTGACCCAGGAGAGAAAGCTTGTGTTTGGGGGAGTGAGAGTGGTGTACTTACTGTATCAGGTACAGCTCTTAGAGAAGCTCTGGCTTTGGAAAAACAAAAGCCGTAAGCACGAGTCTAGTTTTCCGAGGTGAAGTGTCTGCCGCTTGTGAAAGAAGCAGGATGGTGAGGCTTAACGTCCAGCCCGCTGCCTCCCGCTCCCCTCGGCCTGTGCTCCAGCCCTCCTTCCCAAACTCTTGGCGTCTCAAGCACGGTACGGCTGTCATAACCCAGGATTGTGAGTTCTGCCTCAGCTGAGTGTTGGACTTCAGCCATTTGTTTCTGTGCTGATCTAGACTGAGGTGGACAACGAGATGCTGCAACACGCTGCCTTCGAGAAAGGACGTGAGCTGGCGCGAGGTGCCTGATTTCTGTAGGAGCGGAAGATGCGTTCACAGTCATTTTTTAAGCAGCGCTATGGCTTAGCTTCATCTTCGGTGTTTTCCTCTGGAAGCTGGTCTGGCCTGGAAGGATGTATTTAAGGTTTACACTAGAGGGTGTAGTAGTTTAGCGACCAGGCAACCATCTTCTTGAAAGCAGGTTCTTGCTCCGAGCTGAGTTGCTCCCTGTCAGTGAAACTGCCTGTCTTGTTTTGAAGTAGCCTTGTAACAGCGCACTTGGGCATATTTGACCTATTTAATCACATCACTCGATAAATAAGCTTTAAAAGCATTTTTTTTTTTTGCCAAAGCAGGTGGGTATCTACACCGAGCACTGCAGTGCAGATCTGTGTGTGCTGGGATAGTGCCTGGAAAAAGCAAAACATCTAAAGAACCAGCCTGCTAATGATATTGATTCAAGGCTGATGTTGGCTTTGATGTTTGAGGATCACCGTAGGACTGGCAGCGACTCCAAAGCCCTTAGCAGATCTTCTGTAGCCTTGGAAGTAGCTTTTCAAAGCTGAGGAGTGGAGCTGGCCTTGCCAGGCCGTGGTGGGAGGAGGCTATGGGCACGTGCCAGATGGAGCAGACAGGAGGTGAGAAGAGGAATTAGTGGGACTTAGCACTGTTCCCAGGTTTTTTGCCCTCCATGCTGTTCCAAACTTCCTGAGGAGTGCAGTGTTCAGATATTCTTAATAGATAATCATTATTTCTCATATTGTCCCAGCCACGGGGAGACGGTGGTGAAGAGGCCTCCATGCCTGTTCGGAGATGAGCGGCAGCAGGAGGACAGAGCTTTGCCCTGTGTGCTGCTGTTTGCGTGTGCCAGGTGTTCCCTTTTCTTCCCCTCTGAAAGCAGCTCAGTAAATCCAAACGTGTGGGGTGAGGAATGAACCGGCGTGATGCATTTGGGTCCGTAGGGGACATTGGAACTGGGTTCTGGAACGTGTGATACTTCACGTGGGTAATCCATTCCGCTGTCTTTACTGCAACTCTCTGCCGGCGTGGTGAAAGTGTGGTTACCTGGAGGCTTGTGGAAGTTCAGGGCTCGCTGAAAGCCGAGGAGGGTGCTGGGGCGGTAGCACGCGCTGATGTGGTATTTCCACGGCTGTGTGAGTGGGCTGAGAAATGGGATGTGAGCCTGTGCAGGATTGGGAATCTGGAGATAGCAGATTCTAATCCTGACTTGGCTGAAGTGCTTTTTCCATCTACAAAATGACTAAAACCCACCTGCCTCAGAGCAGGATGAAAAGATTATTGAATGTGTGTGAAGTGCTTTGAAAGCGTGCTGTGTAAGTAGGAGGGAAGAACTGCCGTCAGTCCTAAAAGCATCTCTTCAAGAGCTGTAGAGGAGAAAAATAGGCCTGTCTTTAAAGTCTAGGTCCTGAGTGTGCCGAAAGACATAAAAGAAGCATAATACATCTCTTCATACATATCTTAAGGAAACCAGCTCTTCGGTTTGCTGGGATTGATGGTAGCTGTCAGGAGATGCTTAGGAGGTGATGTTCTTTGAACCCAGGACGGAAAGCTGTGTCTGGGTCTGGACATCCGAGTTCTGTGCCTGCTCTGATCCTGGTGTTAGTGTGAGGTGGGCAGAGCAAGGCTTTCAGCACCCTGCCTTGAAATCCTGTATCCTGGATACTGCGTACTGGCCGTTGCTCAGCGATTGTCTGGTGCGGTCCAAAGCTTGTGGAGTGGTTTTCTTGCTGTGTGGATTTTCTATTTGGACGGGCAAGGCTTTGATGCTTAGATCTAGATTGCATCTTTGCAAGGGGACTGGATGGGTTTGTGTGGTACTCAGTGACGGAGTTTCTGACCTCTGTGATCTGCACTACCCAGCCCACAAGTGCGCTGCTGTGACGCTGGCTGGCTCCGTTGGCCCAGGTTGGGTGCGGAGAAATCCCTGGGCTTATCTCCCAGCTGTAAGCGTTGATGCTGTCACTGATGCAGGAAGGCACTTCACCTCTCCCTTCTTCAAAGTCTTCCGAAAAGCATGGGATGGCTGAGATTTGTATGTAAAGCGCCGTGCAAAATGAGGCTTGGTAAAACCTGGAGAGGCTCTTTAAATGTTAAACACCAACTTTAATCATCCTCGGCCTGTGTGTCACTGTGGGATGAAGACCGTTGTCTTCACGGGTCAGGTTCCTCAGCAGCATTCTCTGTGAGGGGCTGCCCGTTACACTCCGTGCCTGGTGGGAGCAGCCGCTGGAACGTCTGGGATCGCCTTTGTATCGCGTGTGTCGCGGTGCAGGTTCATGCCGTTTGCAGAAAGGACGAAAAACAAAACCAGGCTTTACAGATGTGCTTTCCTTCCTGTGGCTGATGTTGGGCAAGGTCAGCCTCTGGCAGGACAGAGCTTTTATTGCTCTGTTTGCTACAGGGGAACTGCATGAGCAGAAATGGGAAGCGAGGAGCGGCTTTCGGTGTTTCTTACCGAGAGAGGAATTCCGTGTCGGCTGCTCTAGTCCGTGACCTGCATATGGGGTCATTGTTAAACTGCTTTTTTATTTCCCCACGTTTGTGTTTAGGACAGCAATTACCAAAATGTCGCCGATGGATGTTTTTTTCAGCCGAGTTTTGAGATGAGGAATAGAAACCCACGTGACGTAAGGTCAGGATGTGCCTTTAGATGTCAGGGATTTCTTGTTTAACTGAACTGGCAGTTAGGGCGGTTTTCCTGTGGGCGGGCAGGTGCCACCGCTGTACGTGTCGGGATTTCGGTGGGGGCTGGCCGAGTGGTTCTGATTTTTGGTCTTTCGGCAAGTGATGGTGTGGCTGTGGGGAGACTCGGCGCTGAGCGAGCTCGCACCTCTTCCTCGCTCCCGTTACAGGCCTGTGAAAAGCAGGAGATGGGAGCGAATCTCTGTCAAGCAGGGAGGGTTTTGAAGGCTAAAGGTGCAGTGAGCTGCTGGGTGTCAGAGGCACTCGCCTTGTGCTGGCGTTGGCGAGCTCCCCAGGCTCCCCCCGGCCCGCCTCAGGAGCGCTTTGCTCGTCCAGGATTTCCCGCTCCGGTGTGGAATGTCTTACCTGATGTATAAACGCTTCTCTGACTTTTTCTAGTCAAAGACCTTAGTGGTGCGTTAGCGCCGGAGAAGCAGAGAGCACAGTTCGCCAGCCCAGGCTTTCCCAAACCACGTCGTTCCTCGGGCTGCCCCGTGCTGGGCGAGGCGGGTCGGAGGTGCTGGGCTGGCGTGTGGGCTCCCGTAAGGCCGGAGCGGCAGCAGCGCTGGGCCGCGGGCGGGCACGCGGCGACAGGCAGGGCTGCGCCGGCTCCCTGCCCTGCAGCCTGCTTCCCGCTGGGACCGAGCCTGGGCTGTGGGGCTGGGGGAGTGGGGTGGTGTTGGGCTGTGGCTGGGCACTGTGCTCCTGGGGGGGGACGAGGGGATCGCTTAGCGTGACCCTGGGGATGGCTGTTTGGGAAGGCACTCCGCTTGCCAATGTGGGTTGCTCCGATCCAGTAAAAAGCAACGTGTACATCCCCCCAAGATGGTAATAGTGCTGGGAAAGAAGAAAACAGTCAAAAAGCCCCTCCAGACACTCGAGTAAAACCCAGTCAACTTGGGAGTGAATGAGGGTGAAGGCGGGACTTTGGGTTGGTTAAGTCCTGCCCTAATTATCTCCGCAGCCCAGAAAGTGCTGTGTCAGCACATGGTCAGCGGTGCTGTGCCATAAGCCTCTGCCAGAGTGCCTTACCAGAACCGAGCAGCTGCTAAAAGCCTCCAGCACAGCATGAACAAGTATCTGCAACACTTACTAACGGCGGGGAGCTCAGGTAATTCTTGGACGTTTGGGACTTGCTGCGGAGTGAGGCTGTGTGTGTGTGCGGCGTGGTGGGTGGAGAAGTGGCTGCCGGAGAAGTGCCTTCTCCAGAGGCTTTCACGTGTCAGCCATTCATTTAACGTGAGACCTTGGTCCTCGGGGTTGCATCTGCCTCTGAAATGTATGGACTCCGTAACAAACTGGGCGCTGCTTTGGAGGGTCCAGTTGCACGAGGATTTTAATTTCCCTGAGAGGCGTAGGCTTTTTATTAAAGAGAGGCTCTGCGTGCTGTCGGGGAGTGCGATGGGTTAGCTGGACAAACGCCTCCGGAGCTGCAGGTGTCTGAGTTGTAAAGGAGCTGCAAAGTTTTCATTCCAGCGTTTGGGTTAAGTGAAGCTGGACAGGGTTTAAAACCAGTTCAAGTTTTGGTTTTAGCCCTTCCTAAGTCACCGCTGAAACTTTAAAATGTAATACAGCTTGGAAGCTGCTTTTCTTCAGCCTCAACTTTGTTTCAGAGTGGCCGGTTGTGGCTGTATTGAAATACTGTGGATTTTTTTTTCTCTTAAAAGGGAACTCTTCACCCAGAGTAGTTAAAGAAATGAGACAGGTGCTGAGAAGATAAGTTATCCTGAGCAAGCCGGAGAACGGCTGGCAACGCAGGGGACTGGTGGGCGTACTGCCCGTGGCCATGCTGGTCAGGGGAAGTGTTCAAGGCGGAGTTGAACAGAGAGAAAAGAAGACACCAAAATACTTCAAGTTCTGGGGTTGCTTTTTTTCTCCTGCTTCTTTGAAAAGAAGACTTGCTCTACTAATTGTGTTTGGGAGTAGATCCTTCTTTTGCCTGCGCACTTCCACAGGAGATGTGGAAATGTTTTCTGGTTTGTCTTTCTCGGAAACTGAAAAAAATATGTCTCCGTTAATTTCTTCCCCCCCCCCCCCCCCCCCGAATTTCAACTTTTCTTGTATATTGAGGGATAACTTTAAAGTGAGAGAGGAAATGGAAAGATCTCCAGAGAATCCAGATGTTGACTATCCAGATTAATGTACCATGGATTTTAGAAGGGTGAGACGCCTCCTGGCCTGTGCGATGGCAGGCTGTGGGGTTGGGCTAGCAGCGGGGGCAGCGGTCGTGATAGTTTGGGGCCGACCTTTGCTTTCTGCCCCTGTCCTGACAAATACAGCAGTTACGTTTCCCACATTCTTTCCCAGTTTAGGGGAGAAACGTACCATTTCCTCTTAGGACAACATCACGTTTATCACAGATCTCGACATGCCTCTGATGCTCTTTGCCTGCTGCCGCTGCTATAGCGCGGAGGGGTGGGACTGTGGCGACAGAGGAATGTAAATGCTGTTGCATGGACCAGACTGTCTTGTTCTGGCTTTTGCATCCTCGGATTTAACTAGTGTTGGTGTGTGAGGCAGTGGCAGTCCCAGCTGTCCTCTGGGACTGTCTGTGGGGCTATCAGGAGGGTGAAGCTGCTGTGTTTAGGAGGCTCGGGGACCTCTTAGGCGCCTCTTCTGCTGTGCCAGAGGCAAAACTGCACAACGCTGCGTTTTCTTGAATGAAATTAGGAGGTGTGTACTGCTTCCCTGGATGTGGCGGAGCTGCTTTGAGGGGTGTGCCCTGATGTCCTCCTCCAAAGTGAGTTTCCTACCCGAGGGAGTTGTGGCCTTCTAGTGCTGCCTGCTCGGCAGTGACACGGCCCATGTTGGAGCTGCTCCCTTGCCAGATTGAACCCACTCGGGCAGGTCCGTGTGTGCTCTCCAGTCACAGCAGTGGCTGAGCTGAGGAAAACGGCTTGTGGCTTGTATGAGGGTGATGTCCAGCTGCTCTTGTCCCTTGGTGTGATCCACCCCTCCCCATGCTGGTTGTGACATCCTCTGGTGAAGCCCCTAGTTGACCAGTTCAGCCCAGCAAGACCGTCCTTCCGTGGCACCGGCCGCTGGCGCTGGCTGCCAGCACCTGGTGAAACCTGACCTTAAGCAGGCTTTGTCACCGCAAGTTTAAAAATACCGCAGTGTGATGGATGACTGTTCGGACTTTTTTTTCAGCCTTGCTAATATAAGACTTTCTTTTCTCATATTTGCTTTTTTCTTTTCTACTGAAGAAATGACCGTGTGGGTTCGTGATGTACTTTGATGCTGTGGCATCAGATACCGCTCACGGAGTAACAAATGCAAGGAGTGGGGGGCACGGGAAGAGGCCAGCTTGGGCTAGACTGGCTGTAACACCTCTCAAACCTTTCTTCCCTTATGTTCTTAGACCAGCACGAGGTTACCTATGCTTTTACTACTTAATTTTAATAAGTAAGTGTATTGAGAAAGCGAAATAAGGAGCCAAAAAAAATAATCCTTAGGCCTAGGGTCCTGTTTAAAGTGGAAGGAACACTCCTCTTACCTCCTCTCACCCGCCCTCCTAACCCATTTACTCTGGATAATGATTTGAAATGTACTATTTTAAATCTCAATGTTAATTATTTCCAAGTGGTTGGATATTATTGTTAAATTAATTGTTGGAAATTTGCTTTGGGTACTCACAAGTGAGGTCTGCGCCAAAACCTGCCGTGGCTGTTGCGCTGTTTCATTCTGAACAGCAGCAAAACTCAGCCTTTTGGTAAAGCTTTTTTGAAATATTTTGTTCTTGAGAAACCACTGTCTCTTCTGTGAAGCATTAAATGAAAAGCTTAAAATAATTTTCCAGTGGTGATAATTTTTCTGTAATCACAAAGGTTTTCCATTTGCAGAGTACTGGCACTGTAAACATGGGCAAGCTGTTAAGCTAACAAAGCTGTTCTGATGACGTTAGAATAAAAATGCCCTTTTTTTACCTCCAAAGAGATCTCCCAGCAGCTTCCACCTTCCCCACCTCCCGATGAATGCACCTTTTGTTGCCAGCTCCAGGTGACCGGGGAAATGGGTCCTGACCCATTTCCCGCAGCGGCGGGTCCTGACCACGTTGGCTGCCTTGCGGCCCGCGCTGGTCCCGCCGCAGCTTGGCTAGTAAACCCTGCGTTCTGAGATCCGAATTGCTGGAAACTTGAATGTTTCTCATTTTTCTCTCCCTCTCATTTAGCAGCTGCTGCTGTGGCTTAGCAACTCTGTTCTGTCTGGAAGGAAGGAGGTTGTCATCCGTGTCCCACTTGTGCAAGAGCTTGACTCCTCTTCCAAAACCTGCAGGTTTACTACCAGTATCCATCATACCCTTGACTTTTTCTCCGTTCAAAGCAGCTGAAGTATCTGGTAGGCTGCTTGAAAAAAAAGACATCTTTTTTCCTGCAGAATGATTCACCGTAAAGTAAGTTTTAACATCAAACAGGTGACCTTGTACTTGCATTATTCATTTAATGTCAGCCTCTGTTTGCTGCCTTGGCCTGTTGCACAAGCTTGAAGGACCAGGAGTCGCTAGCTTATGGAAGCGCTGTAATAAAACGGCTCCACCTCAGAGCTGGGGCCTCATTTCCCAGAGCCAACATGACTGTAACCAGGAAAAAACCAATCAACCTTGACTTTTTGGGATAATCTAGTTGTAAGTTTCTAGTGCTGAAGCGGCTGATTTAAGTGCAGTTCATTTTGGTGTGTTCCCAAGTAGTTCTAGGTTACATAAGTAAATTGCTGAGGTCCTCCGTAAATTATTAATAACTTGGTTTGTGTAGTGTTGATAACTTCACCTTTTTGTGTCTCTGAAGGACTGTTTCTTACATCTGAGGTGCAGACTATTTTAATAAATTAATGTATTTTAGCGTGTCCTGATAGCGGTTGAGTTCACAATCCTATAAGGAGTTGTTGTCTCAAGTCTCATTATCTCGTGATTCTCGAAGGACAGTGTGGACTCTCAGTTTTACATCCGTCCAAAACGAGTTATTTTGCTCCGTGCTGCCTCTTGCTCATTTTGCTGAAGACATCCTGTATGTCAGAACAGCAAACCTGGTGCAGTTCAACTTGTAGTAATCGTTACACCGTGGGTGTTCGTGTCAGTATTTCAGATGGAGAGGAATAACTGCAAAAGCTGCAGAAGACTCCTCTGCACCTTGTATCCAGGCTGTAAGGGGGGCTGTGGGGGTAGCTGGGTGCCTGCCTGCGTGGCACTGGGCTCAGTCGCCCAGAGATCCTTCCTGCTCCTGTGTTCCTTGGAGTACAGTTAGGCATCTGAAAAGGTGGCCTGATTTCAGATAGCACGTTTAATGTCTCTCGCTTTGGGGACTTGTGTGTATATGACTCTCCATATGTGTGTGTATATATGAATAAACCCCCCTTCTGCTTGTGTTTCCACTACATTGTCTGCAGACGCGGCGTGGCCAGAGGTGACAGTCCTGATTAGGACGGTGGAGCCCACTTACACAAGTGTCTTTCATGGAAAAGGCAGCCTTTGATCAGTGGCACTTGGATAATCCATCAGCCCTCCTGCACACCTACAATAGAGCTCTTTCATGGCGATATCTCGAAGCCTGCTGGCGTTCTGGGCGATCATAATGTATTTTCACATCTGGTCATTCCAGTGAAAGGCAGTGTGCCAGTCAGTTGTATGCTGTCGATGAACAGCAGTCAGGCACCACGTCTGAGCTTAGGCTGGCTGCTCCTTTCTCTGCAGCCTGATGTGTTTGAAATCGTTTCCTTTTCTGTGTGGACAATTTGTGTAGCGTGTGGGGATTTTTTCGGTGTGGTAGTGTATTTGTTTTATTTTGCCAAGATCCAGACTGCTGTCTTGCCTCTGTTTGTTTATAGGCTGCCTAGTACTTCCCTCTGCACAAACCTCCAGGCTTTCGGCTGTTCCCCTAACGAATCTTGTGCTAAATGTTAGGTCTCCATCTTGAGTTAGAGGGTAATAGCTGACCCCTCCAGACTGCACTGCACTGGTCTTCTGCGGAGCTGATGTTTTGCAAAGTGGTGGGTGTGGAGCACTCTGTTCTTCACCAGCTGTTAGCCTAATAGTTATACCCAATTATTTTTATAATCTGTTTACATAAGCTAGCTTCGTTGACGATGCTGCTTGCATCTAGGTTTGTTCCCGTTTTTACCTTGTTACAGCACTTCTTCGTGGTTTCTTTCTCTAGCTAGGCACTGGATGTCGGTCCGGCCGCGTACACCATCCGCTGAGGTGCTCTGCTCTGCCACCTTCACCCTCCCTCTCTCCCCAGGGTGCGAGCTGTGCTGGGCATCGTAACGGGGAAGCGCAGACACTGGTTCTGGAAATGCTGCTTTTGTCCTGGCTGTGAAGAGGGGGAGCTAGTTACAGAAGTCTATCACCTTGTTCCCCACACTGCTGGTCCTGAGCACAGCTCAGCCTGTCCTCTGGAAGATGGTGGCATCATGCTGCGATTGCCCAGAGTCCCCGCTCGATCAGGAGCTAGTTGGTTTGGAAAAAACTTTGTAAACGCAGCGGGGTAAAAGTATTTTATGAAACCACCGTCTTTATTTTAACCCAGTCTCCTCTTCTGCTTGCTTGGAGGCTAGTTCTGCCAACTGCTTGGCAGGGTCTTTTCTTATTCCTAATGGATCCTCTCAAACAAAAAAATCCAAGAGAAACCTCAGTCTTGTGGGAATGGTAGAAATGGTTCCTGTAAACACAGTTTCTGGCTGTTACAAGAAATTCTTTCAACCCTCTTAGACCTGAGAGGTTGTTTTCCCTATCTTTTATCTCTGCTTATTGTTTTGTTCTTCTGCATATTCATGTTGGGAAGCCAGTTTTACTGCTGTCTTTCTCGCAAAGCACAAAAAGTTCCTGTGGAGTAGCAGCATCCAGAGACACTGTGATAAAAGGAGGGTTGAAAGCTGTTCAGTCACCAAGCAGCCATTCGCGTACCTGCAGCCTCTGCTGGGGTGCCGAGTGCAGCTTTATTGCTGGCTTTCCCCCGTCACCACTGATTTTTCAAGGTGAAGTTGTTGTCCTGCCTGTTCTTTGGTGAGCAGGGTGCCCGTTGCACTGCACACCCTTCTTTCCCCACCTTTTCCCCACGAGTTGGAAGGGTAGCGGGGAGAGTTTGAGATACCAGGGCAGAAAGTAGAGCGTGTTTATGCTTGTGGCACCTGCTGCCGTGACCTTTTCCAAGATGAGCCTTACAAGGTGAGCTTTAACGCGCGCTCCCGTTGTAAGCTATCCCGCGGATGGCTTGCTCTGGCATTTCCGTATAGTTTCCTAGGGCGGCCCATCGCTCACCAAAAGCTGTTCCGTACAGCAGTGGTCGGCAGAGCCATGCAGTGTGCTCAAAGCACATCCTCTGTCCGGACCCCTAGAAATGCCTGTGAAGAGCAGCCACCAAAGGGACTTGTCTGAAAAGGCAAATGTTAGAGAAATATTCTGGGTGTTTGTTCCTGTCTTGGTGGCGTTTCCGTGTGGTTGAGCTGTGTTGCCTTTGTACCTGTAGTATTTTCTTACTAACAGCACTCTGTCAGTCCAGGTAAGACTGGTTTTCCTGCAGCTGCCGTGTGAGATACTGAGCTTTGAGGAGTACTGGAGGCTTTCAGTAGGCTTCAGGCATTGGCGTCGATAAGTGAGAACCTGATCCACAGTTTTTGTACTGGAATCCTCTTTCTTCCCTTGGTCACTTAATTGAATTAAGCAGATAACTCTGTGCATTGCCCTGAAGAATATTTAATTTATAGAGCTTTTCCATGAGTAATAAAAGCACTTTGTTAATAGATCTTTAGTCCCTAAGCCCTGGAGTAGTTTGTGACATCTAGTCTGGCCACGCTCCTGCCACTGACCAGAGAACTTCACTGGCGGCTTTTGGTAGAACTGTTCATTCTGTGGGGAGAAGGGCATGGCTTTTGGTAGTGTCTTTCATGGTTGGGTTTTGGTGGGAGCAGATCTGAAGAAAAACCCCTTTTTAAAAATTTTATTCCAAAGAAAGTGTTACCTAACTTGCTGGCAGTAAATAATCTTTTCTTTCTCTGTTACAGATCGAGGCTATGATCCCTACAATCCCGAGCTTCCGAGGGCCTCGGTGGAGGATGGTGCTCTGGCTGACATTATGGATGTGACGCCCAGTATTCTGGAGCTGGAGCTGGTCAACAAGGCCATCGAGGCAGTCAAAAATGAAGTTGAGAGAGAACAGAAGAAGTATGAGGAGCTGCTAGAAACGACAAAGGAGTTCAGTGCTTCAGAGGCCTCCTCACTCATTTCGAGCACACCCATATCAGCTGCTGGGACACAAAATGATGCATTTACCTCCTTAGAGTATAATCCAGGTAGCTACAACTTCAGTAATAACTCGGACTACAACCCTACTCCTCTCGCTGCTGCTAGCCAGTCAAGTAAATACACTTTGGATACTTCCCGATCTAAAGGTAGCTCACTGGAATATGTTCCCAAGGCTGTAGTACAGAATAAAAAATACAGTAGCACTGTCACTAACAATAAATATGTGATTGATGACTCTAAGCCTTCTACAGACTTGGAATATGACCCACTTTCAAATTACTCAGCCAGGCTTTTGAGCAAGGCCACGACAAAGGAGCCAAAGGGGTCTAAAAGGGGGAGGGTGCCTAGTTACGAGGAATCTTACTCTCCGTCACGAAAGAAGCTCTGTGAAGTACCCGATGACTATGAAGTGTTTGCCAGGTTCTCTTCCTCTGAAGACGAGGCTGATGTGGAACATAAGCCGACTTTGCACTCAAAAGCGGGTTCTGAAAGCGAGTCGAACGATGGGTTATCCAACAGAGAGCAGGGCACCAAGGTGGGAGACTTGGCTTCCCAGGGTAGCAAAGAAGCGGCAGCGCAGTATGGCATGGAAGGCCTTCCAGGTTCGCAGAAAAACCGTGCCAAAAACTTATCAGACAAGAATGCAAAAGCAGCGAAATCGTGTTCTGGTAAGAGCAACCAGGAAATTGAAAATAAAAACAAAGACTCAAAAGACAAAACAAAAAGGAAGAAATCAGATGTTAGTAAAACACCTGGCCTCAGCGAGGCTGGTAAGAAGGAGAAAAGCAAAAATACAGAAAAAGACAAAGTGCTCAAGAAAGAAGAAAAATTAAAAACCAAGAGTGAAGAGAAAAACTGCAAAGATAAAAGTGTTAAAGTGAAATCTGATGGGAATTTAAAGAAACCTGAAAAACAAAAGTCAGACAAAGTGGATGGGCTTAAGAAAGAAAAATCCAAGTCTGCCAGCAGTAGTTCAGGGAAAAGCAGGAGTGAGAGTGTCCTCAAAGGCACTGGCACAGAGAAGATGGGGAGCAGCAAGAAAGACTCCAAGCTGAAAACAGGCGACGTGAAAAATGGTAAGGAAACCTCTGGTCATAAAACCAAAGAGAAAGGGACCAAGACTCCAGTGCTGGAGCAAAAGAAAGAAAAGGTTAGTTCTACAGAAAAAGGAGTTCCCAAGAAGCATCGGAAGCAGCAGAGTTTGAGTCATGTTGACCTCTTTGGCGATGAGAGTGGAGATGATGATGACAAAGGCCGGCCTTTGCCGTCCACGTTACTTGACATGAGCTCGGACTCAGATGGTGGTGACTGTGGTTCAGACTCTGAGAGCGAAAATGAAGGGACGAAGAAAGGGAAGCGCTCTAAATTGTCAAAGTCGTCATCATCTTCCTCAGCATCTGACGACATTGATTATTCCATCCTTGAGAAAGACTTGGACTTTGAGTCGGATCCAATGGAAGAGTGTCTCAGGATTTTTAATGAATCTACGGATGTGAAAACTGAAGACAAGGGAAGGCTGGGGAAACAGGTAATGCTTCTTTGGGTTGGTTGGTGAGTCCTCTCACCTCTAAACGTGAAAGGATTCTGCTTTGGTTTAGTGGTGTTGCTTATTTCAAGTAGCTGAAGTGGGCTACGGAGGAAGACTCTTTGTGTTGGAAGAATCTCGCCCTTGTCATGAGTGAGTGCTTTGAAGAGTTTGCACCTGAATTTACCTGCTGGACTGAAAGGCCTTTAGCTTTCAGGGTTAGGGGTTACTTCTGTCTCCATCTGGCCTAAGAACCATGGGGCCCTGGATGGCTGGAGATGAGGCTTCGGAGTATGTTGTGGGTGTTTCGGAGCTAATACACGTTGCTAACCTGGTGATGCCTTCTTGTTGCAGCGTAGTTTAAGGAACGTAGCAGCAGGTTGGTGCCAGTAAATTGATGTAGTTGGCACTGGACACTCCAGAGACTCCCTGAATTACAGTTTCCTGTTTTAAATGTGTACTGCTGATATTTTATGAGGATCTCTGGGTACCTTTTAGGTAGCACAAATAAGAAACGGAGGGTGAAATTTCTTCAAAATGTACAAAGGGTTTCAGAATAAAGAGGTAAAAAGGCAGCATTTACATAGCAAGGCTTCTGCCAGTGACTGTGGGGTTGTCCCCAGAGGACGCGAGCCCCTTGTTTGCAAGGATTGAAACAGAACAGAGCAAGTGTAGCAGGCTGGAAGGCAGTGATCCTCTATCGGCATCTGAGGCAGGGAGGTAGGAGCGAGCAAAACGTGTCCTTCATCTTCTGACATCCGACTTCGGCTGGGCAGCAAGAGCAAACCCTTGGTCCCGGGAGTGGCTGCCTGTGCACGGGCAGGGTTGTTTGACTTCCTGTTGAACCCAGTGTGCCCAGGCTGTCTGGTTGGGATGATTTTGCATGTGAACAGGGAATTGGATTGGAAAGGGCTTTAAAAAAGAAACAGGAGACAAATTTGGCAATGTTGAGAAAACACCCTAAACTTGTATCTAGCGTTATTCATCTGGGGCATCTGACTGCAGTGCGGATGTGTCAGGGTTGCTGAGTCAGCTGTATCACCTGGGAGGCTTGAGGAGGCAAGGTGGCAAAACCAGGGTGCCCTCTGTGTGCTGGGGGAGAGGAGGTACCAAAGGATGAATGTGTCTATCCCAGGAATTACTGAGTGGCTTCAGCTATCCTGCATCCAAAGCATAATGTAGGTACTGGGCTGCCATCAGGGCTTCCAGTGCGTTCCAGTTTAGACCCCTTCAAACACAGTGAGACTCCCTTTGGGATCATTGATCTGAAGGAGGGGCCGGGCGAGTGCAGCAGGAACCATGGGACTGTGTGCTGGGTTTCAGGCAATTCCTCCTGGTATGATTGATTGTTGTCTTTTCTTCTAAAAATGGCATCAGAAATTGGTGCTGGGTTTCAGGCTTTTGCTATTTGGGTGGGTGAAGTGGCTGTGAACAAAGTTTTTCCATTCATGACCATCCATATGTGGAGGACAAAGTGAGCTGGGATGTGCAGTGCAGGGAGAAGAGCTCATCCTTTGAAAAGAATAGCTGGACTATTAAAGCTTTTTGCTGAACTCTCCGTTGCAATAATGTCCCCGATCTGTTCGGAGAGAACTCTGCGTTGCTGACAAGTAAAGACCCTTTTTATGCTCATGAAATGCCTTGGTAGAAGAAACTATAAAGAGTTCAGTGGAATGATTTTCTTCTGGACTATTAAGTGTTACTTGATTTTCCTTGTTAAAAATTTAGCTGTTCTTTCTTCAGTGTTTAGTATAATTCCAAGCTAGGAAAGAGGACTATTTCACAGATTCACAGAGTGTTCGGGGTTGGAAGGGCCCTCTAGAGATCACCGAGTCCAACCCCCTGCCAGAGCAGGATCACCCAGAGCAGATCCCACAGGAACAAGCCCAGGCGGTTTGGAAAGTCTCCAGGGAAGGAGACTCCCCCACCTCCCTGTGCAGCCTGTCCCAGGGCTCTGTCACCCCCCCAGTGATTTCTGGCTAACGTTTCTCCAAATTGCCCAGTTTGAGTGCAGACAGTTTCAGGGCACACATTCTGTGGTGGGAAGCACTAATCCGTTTAGAGCTTTCCACACAGGGGTGATTCAGAACGCTCTGAATTCAGAAAGTGCTGAACCAGGGGCTGCCGCTCACTGCAAACGGTTAATTGTGGCGTGGAGTGGCAATGTTCAGCTGTCAGCAGCCCCCTGTGTTTCCTTTGCACGTGCTTTACCTTTTATCCCCGCACTGAAGTTTGATTTCTGCCTGTTTTGGAAAAGGAGGAACAAGCACTGCAGTGGAGGGGTCCTTCTGCGAGAGGTGGGTGCTTGTAAGTAGGTACCTGCTTCCCTGCGGTGTTTCTGGCAGGTGGGATTGGTCCTGGGGAGTTTTTTTGCGTATGGAATAATTGTCTTGCTGGAGCCCGTGTCGCTTGGTCTCCATAACGCGCTAGCGCGGAGGGAAGGTACGTGTGGGCAGCGTGGTGCTTCTCCACGGGGAAGGATCGCTTTGCAAGAGAGTTTATTAGGACTGTAACTGAATTATCAGGCATACCAAGTTCCTAGAGAGCGAAGTGATTCAGTGCTTATCCAGAGTGTCCTTGCGGTGACGAACGCAAGCTCAGCCTAAGCGGAGTCTGAGCTCATCCCAGATCCAGCCTTCGGCTCTGCCGCTGGATTTCGAAGAGCTTGTCAGGCTCGTCTCTGCTCAGAGCGTTGCCTGGGGTTGTGTTGGAGAGCTGAAAGAAAGATGGACTGGAGAGCAGCTGGGGTTTTGAAAAATGAACTTCTGAGGTGTGTTTTGTATAAATGGACAGCCAAGTCAAGTGCAAAGAAGTTTTTAAAGTATTTCCCCCCTCCCCAGAAGCAGGCCTGACAGGTAGCTGTAGCTGGAGAGGTGCTGTTGGTTCCTCCGGGGTCTCTGGCCGTACAAGTGACAGAACAAGGGGTAAGGGGTTTAAATTGAAAGCGGGGAGATTTAGATTAGATATCAGGAAGGAATTAATACCAGAGAGGGTGGGGAGCACTGGGACAGGTTGCCCAGAGAAGCTGTGGATGCCCCATCCCTGGCAGTGTCCAAGGCCAGGCTGGATGAGGCTGGGAGCAACCTGGGCTATGGAAGGTGTCCCTGCCCATGGCAGGGGGCTTGGAACTGGATGGTCTTTAAGGTCCCTTCCACCCTAGACCATTCTGTGACTCCATGATTCTATGAAGCGTGATTTGTCACTGCAGCCCTTCTGCAGATACAGCCGTGGATAAAACTGCAGAGGAACCTTTCCCTAAACGTGGAGGCGGGGCCCCGTGCTTTGGTGTCAAGCGGGTTTTCAGGACCTGCTCGGGCAGCACGTTACACAAGGCCAGGAATGAGTCAGCTCCCAAGGTCTTAAAAAACCCCAAAACAACCCACCCCAACCCCCCTGGATTTTAAGCATGCCATGGAAGGTGAGGTGTGCGAGCAGCACGGGGGCGGCCAAGTCTCGCGGGGCTGTCCTGAGCGCTGCCAGTGCTGCCTAGCGCACGGCTCGCAGAGCAGCTGCTTGGTGGGAACTGTAATGCTGCTCTTTGTTGGCTTCGTTGGCGGCACTCGGGTTCCAAACAAGGTTTGTTTTAGTGGTTCAGCAGCTTAGCACGTGTTGTTCCCGCCTGCCACCTGCAAGGGCTTTCTGGTAACCCAAAAGAGACCTCTCAGATCTCCTCACTGAGAAGAATCTTCAAGTCAGTTCAGTTTTGGAAGCTTGTTCTTTTGTTTTCCAGCTATCCAAAGAGGAAGGAAGCGAAGAAAAGACAGAAGATAATTTAACTACCTTGTTTCCTGGCCAAAAGAGAAGGATCTCTCATCTTGTCAAGCAAGGAAATGTAAGTGCAGCTTTTAGAAGCGAAAGTGTAGAATTTTGGAGCGAGGATTTTCTGTCCTGTTACGACACTGGACGATGGTGCGCTCCCAGGTTCAGGCAGGAGCGTATGGGTTGTGTGCGCTGGGATCTGTCATCATTGTCAGATTTCTTTCCTCCCTTTTCTGATTTCTACAAAACGTGGTTCGGCATCTGTTATTAACAAAACCCTAATAAACTGCCATAAAAGCAAGCGTAAGCTGTAGAGACGTAAATGGATTCTGCACCTTGTAACTCGCTGGGATAGACTGAGGTGTTTGTTTTTCTGCAGTATAGCTTCATTCAATCACTTAGATCAAAATTATCTGGAGATACGGTCAGTCTGTGTCTGATGATGCTTTTCTTTGTCTTGTAGACCTAAAAAATAGCTGTAGGAATTTTGTCAGATGTTTAAAACCATTACCTTACATCCAGTCTGAGTCGGCCAAGATATCAACAGCATCTTGTTTGGTACTCTTCTCTCACAGTTGTGAGAACGCTTTAAATACAGAGGAAAAGGCTAAAAAAAAAAAAGGCAAGGAAGACATTCTGCTATTTTCATTTCTTTCTCACTGGGATTTTAATTCATGTTTTCTCTAAGGGTTTAATGTGTTTCCCTCCAGGTGCTGAGCACAGATTAGTCAGTTTTATGTTCCAGCAGGATAAGAGTAGAGACTTACACACTGATTTGAGAGCTGGGTAGTCCAAATTAATTGTTCTTCCTTTCCCCTCTGCCTAGAAAACATTTCTTTGCTTTTAATAATTTGAAGCCCTGAGGTCAATACAATGCCTTTTATTTAACTACGTATCTTCAGCCAGTTCATGTGCTTAGATAAGGGCCCTTTCTTTCAAAGTGAAGAGATAAGAGACTGAAGCAAATGGGTTGGAAATTCATTAACTCAAATATTTATTGTAAGTAGGTGCCTTTTAGACATGTACAAATCTTTCAATACATTTTCTTAATGTGACAGCTGATCCCAAAACGCTTTGCAAAGATGTGAGCCCCAGCACAGCCATGGCATGGGCAAACAGAGCCGGTCTGGTGTGCTCAGCAGCAGCTGCTGTGAGCACGCACCGGGACGCGCGTTCCCCAGGGGCCTCAGCTCCGGGCTGCTGGCAGGTCTGTTCCGGCGGTGCCGTAAGACCCGGACTGATGCTTTTCCACACGGAGTTGAGGCTCGTGCTTTGCTGTGACCCTCCAAGTTGAATATTTGCTCAGTCTCGCTTGTGATTTATAGCTGAAGGACTGAGCAAGCAGAAGGGGCGGGAGCTGAGTTCTGGTTTGGTTGCCAGGGGAAATGGTGGGTCAAAGGAATTGAAGGTGAGGCAGAAAATGAGTGTCTTGTCCTGCTCGGAAGTCTGTAATTATAATGAATGGCTGGCTGCACTCAGTTTGGTATCCAGGAGCCGTTGTCCACATCAGAGACCAGGAATGCAGGAGGTGCCGGCTTGCCCCCAGTTTGTGGTCTCAAACACCATGTCACACGTGGGCTGTGGAGCGCACCCTTCGCTGAAGCCATTTCAGGAGGGAAGGCCTGTTTCTCAGATTTCAAAGATTACTAAGTAGTGTGGAGAAGGTTGTACTGCTGCTGCTTCTCTTGTACTTCTGCTGCAAGAAAACTTCTCCCTTTGCTGACATAACTTCTGGCACCTTTCCTGCGCCCTGAATTTGGACATCAAATAAAATGCATGTGTCACTTGTTGGTGCCAGTAACGGCTGAAGCAGTGAAATACCTCCAGAAGTAGGTGGGGGCGGAGCCTGTTTAATACTCAGAACTCGGTTGATATAGTGCTCTAATCCCCAAAATACAGATATGTGAGACTCTTAAGTAGTTACAGGGACTTGAGGCCTGAAACAAGGCTGAAGTGGGGAGCTGCTTTGATGCAGGGTAGATGGCACTGGTTCATCAGCGTGGGCAAGAGGGAGAGAGCTGTAAACTCTAGCGTGGTGCTAGATTTGTTTTCCAGTGCAGGACTAGAGCTGAGAGTATTGACAGCATCCAGAAGTGGGTTAGGCGCAGTGATGGGGAACGTCACGTCATTAAACAAGCAGTTCAAATACCACCTACCAATTTAGGAACATGCCGGAGTGCTGGGAGGCCTCGCCAGAGGGCAAATCATTAGTGTCGTGGGGTTTGGTGGGTGGCTAAATATTTTGTTGTGGCAGATGGCTGGGATTTTCTCCTCTCAAAATCCTGGACTTGCTAACAGAGAGGGGTTGGGGAAGAGACACCTTTCTGGGGTGAATGGCAGTCAGAGGGTAGGGGTTGAGCAGGCGAGCGTGCTGGCTCTAAAACCTTTTTGTCTGCAGGCGGAGGTCCCGAGCAAGCCCGTAATCCGGCCATACCGTCCCCCCACCGCTCAGGAGGTCTGTTACCAGAGGATCCAGCTGGCTCAGCAGCAGGCGGCACAGCTGGCTGTGGCCGTTCAAAAGGCCTCTCTTTCTTTGCCAGGAGAAAAGAAGAGGATTGCTCACGTGCCAAATGTAGCCCTTTCCACAGCAGCCAAACAAAGTAAGCCAGCGGCATTGTTTGTGATCGCTGTCCTGTCCTCCTCCGTGTTAAAAGACACTGCCTTCTGTTTAAATTCCTCCCGAGCACATGTGAAACTATCAGGAGATGTGTCGCAATGGCCATGACCTGAATCTTTGCTGACAGCGACCGGTGGAAGGTCTTTCCACTGAGAAATCCCACCCTGTTCTGAAGAGCAGCAGACCAGACGCACAGCCCCATCCTCCCGTCTCACCCAGCCTCCCTCACTCCAGCCTGCTATTTTTTTTTTCTTCCTTGGAGCATGTTTCCTCCTCCATTCGCTTGTCCATTTAAGCCTTCAGAGGTGACACGAAGAGGAGGGAAGTACTAATTAGTGCTCATTGGTATCCCTTTGTAGTCGGAAGGACTCAGAGCTGACGTGATGGCAGTTAGTGCATTGTAGCTGACAGAGTTACCTCTTTAAACTCTGCTGACTCAGTTACCCCAAGACAAACAGAGATGAGGCACGTTTCCTGGCAGAAGGTTCCTTCATCCTTGCCTGGAAGGTGGTAAAATTACTCAGTTTGTATTCCTCTGGAGGCTTCCATTTGAAAAAATCACAGCTTGCAGCATGGGCCTTTTATTGTAAGTTCATTCTGGCAACTTGAAGTCCAGTGGCAGGATTTCTACCTAAATATGCTTTCTGTTTCTTGCAGGCCTTGCGAGTAGTAAGACGACTGTTGCTGGCAGGAGTGTCACACCTTCCAATGTCTCGGAAGCACCCACCATTTCTCTGAAGGCTTGCACCTTAGCTGGGATGGCTTCAAAGACCACCAGCACCGTCGTGCCGAAAAGGGTAGCACATGTTCCCTCCTTGCAGGTAAGAGAAATCTGAACTCTTTCTGGTTGTTCCCCGCTGAGGGTGGTATGTTTGACCTCGCTGCTCCAAACCTGGCACTCTCTGAAGAGCAGTGTTTTGATTAGGTTGATTAAATGGGTTTGTTTCTTCCTGTGGTTTTCCTCGATAGCATTGTATAAAAAATTAAACACTTGAGAGGGTAGGAGCTTAAAAAGATAGAAATACTTAAGTGCTGCTCTGATCTCTTTGAACATTGATCACTCCTCGTGTTGCGCTGCCTGGCTAGGTGTGTAGCTGTTTGCGTCAGGGACTTGGAGCCTCTCGTGTTCAGAAGGCATGGCCGGATTAACGGCCTTCCCAGGCTTTGTGGGCCCTGCTAGGGAAGGGGGTTATGAATAACATCCCGTAGTGACCTCTGTAGCTAAAATGTGATCACGTAAAACTTCGTGCTGCTGTTAATATTTGGGGAAAAAACACTTTTGTTTTCTTTCCTGGGATACCTGCCCAGCCTTTGGGTACTTCTGCTATGAGTTCTTTAGCAACAAAGTCCCTCCTTCCCCTGTGAGCGCTGAGGAATGTGTTATGCGCTAAGACGATTCAGAACAGGGTTCCTCGTGTAGCTGCGCGTGGATGGCATAAGGAGCTGTTTGTTGCAGCGGATGGCAGGGAATGAGGTTAGTGCCAGGACTTGGTTAAAGATATCTTGGTGGTGAAGCACTGGAACAAAGAAGCTGTGGATGCCCCATCCCTGGCAGTGCCCAAGGCCAGGCTGGATGAGGCTTGGAGCAACCTGGGACAGTGGAGGGTGTCCCTGCCCCTGGCAGGGGGGTTGGAACTGGATGGGCTTTAAGGTCCCTTCCAACCCAAACCATTCTGTGACTCCATGATTCTATGATCTTTAGTGATGATATCTTGTGTCAAAGTATGTCGTAACATATTCTGTTTGCTTCTGTTGGAGTAAAAAGCCATTTTCTCCCTTCCCCACCCAAAAAGCCACCATAGTAATATATAACTTGAAGCTGATTCAAAGGGAAAGAAATAGCTGAAAGAATTATACAGGTGCTTAAGGGTATCATATTAGAGGTTGAGAAAATATATATGTAATGAAAAGAACCAAATCCCCTTGACAGGACATCAAAGTGGAAGTCTCATGAGGAAAACGAGCACCCTTCCTGTTGGGATAGGACTGGTTGCTCCCCTTTGAACATGCTCGTGTCTTCTGTAGAGCTGTTTGTACTACAGCTTGCAGCCCAGTTTGGTTTGTGGGTATCTCGAGTGGGATGGAGAAAGCCTGACAAAACAGTTGAATGCTTGAAAGCTGAACAACCAGTTTCTTCTCTGAAAGAGAGGCAAATGGTGTGATTTTGGGGGATAAACTGCTGTTAAATGGAAAACTGCAATGGTAGGTTATAACTCGGTCCAGCATGTGGATTTTATGGCTGAAGAACATGTAATTCAGTTTAAGGGGGAAAACCTTTACGGTAGCAAAATGTTCGGCATTAAAAAAGGAATGAAAAGCCCCATGCAGTAGAGCTACAGGAATCCCCCGGGAAGTGCGACGAGTTAGCTGGCTGTCAACCTGGCCGGAGTGGGGCCCCCGTTCTCTTCACGGCCAGAGTACCGCAAGGAAAACCACGTCTGTCGCGCATGTAACTGCTGTCACGTGCTCATGTCTCCAGTTCAAAGCGCGGTGCTTGCCACCATCCTAATCTTCAGTCTGTTAACGTAGATGGTGTCATTTTCATGGTCTGGACTGCTTGTTTTTGTATCTGTAGCGTTGCAACTGGTGCCGCTGCGAGCCCTTGGCTGCTGGAGGAGTTGTGTAATGAAACATCGTTGTTTTTTGAAGTAGTTGAGATATTGAAGGTGGCACAAAAGCTTCAAGTGGTGTTTTTAGTACCAAAAATGATGCGTGTTATGTTTGGCTTTGGGCAGATTTTCAGAAAGGAAGTCATGCCACTATTAATAACATAGCAGGAAATGCGAGAGTCTCAAAGCAACATACTTCTTAAACCCTGAATAGCCTATTTCTCTCTCTCTCTGTCTCATCTCTAGAGCACCAGCTTACAGAGGCCTGTTATTCCCACAGAATTTGGTGCTAAAGTTCCAACAAACATTCGTCAAAGATATCTCAATCTCTTCATCGATGAGTGCCTGAAATTCTGCTCTTCCTCCCAGGAAGCATTTGACAAGGTCTGTACTGGTGCTTGCTTCTTAGAGAGTCTGCAGTGAAGGATAACGGGGCTGAGACCTTCTAAAATGGCAGCAACCTCAAAAAACTCTCCTGTCCACATACAATTCTGTACAGGGGACTGGCATTAAGTAATTCCAGACTGGACAACAGAAAGTGTAATTCCTGGGGGGGGTTTCCAGTAGGAAATCCTATCTTCCTCTGTGTTTGGAAAGCATGTGCGAGCTTTTTAATAACCCCAGAAGAGGGACTTGGGGGAGTGTGTGGTATGGTGCAGCTGGACAGAAGGCCTTTCGCTCTGATGGAGCAGCAAACGCCTCTGGGGATCTAAGTGTTCAGCAGAGGTAGTGTTTGAGAGATAGAATTGGTAAAACTTGCAGCTTACCGACTGGGGGGCTTCTGGAGGAGCCTTCTAGCAGTAGGGAATAGTGTAGTAGGGTTTCCAGACACGGAGTTGAGAAGTAATGTGTTTTATGGGAAAACTTTGGCCATTAATGGTAGTTGGGTAAACACGGGACATTGTGTGGTGTGTTTTGGAACCAAAGCAGATGCCACGAGGATTTCTTCTGTGGGATTTCACCTTCACAGCTCCCTAGGGGTAATGTTCCTGTTACATCCAAGGAGCGACCATTTGCCAAACTTCCTGTTCTTGCCAGTTCAGATCTTGCACTGCCACAGAAGTGGGGAAAACAGCCTTTCCCAGGCAGTTCCAGAGCTGCATTGTTAATTTGCCAGGGAAAGTTTCACACGAAAATGCTTCTTCCAGCACTTTGTTCAAAGTACAATTATTTCTGTTCTCTTACTCGCCAAGCAGGCCTCAGAACCAGGGTGTATTTGTGCCATGTTCCAAACGATTACTCGATTCCTTGACAGGAAATGCTTTTTGCTATCATACTTGGATTCTGTATTTTAAGCGCCAAACGTTTCTTTATTCCAAAAGCAATAGTGGAAAGAGAGTATGTAGTAACGGATTGCATTGTTTGCAGGCTCTGTCAGAAGAGAAGGTGGCTTATGAACGTAGCACCAGTCGCAACATCTACCTGAACGTGGCAGTGAACACCTTAAAGAAGCTCCGAAGCCTCGTGCCCAATTCCCCGTCTAGTACGAACAGTACGTACCACGCTTGTGGTTTAATAATCGGAGCCCTGCTTGGATTAGAAGCCACGGAGAGAAACCTGTTGAAAAGACAGACCCATTTCTCAGAAGCATTATGCTGAAAGGCAAACAACTCCAGTTAGCTTTTTATAGTCTGGCAAGCTTTAATGGGCCTTCAAGAGGCAAGTCCTGCAATGCTTTGTTGGCTGTCTGAACCTAAATGGAGATAATGCCACAAGGATTTTTTTTTTTTAGCACAAGTTCTTTAAAATGAAAAGCCCCGCTAATGGAGTAACTTTCACATGATGCCTTCAAAGTGATAGACTCGTCCATCACCGCAGAAATCTGTTACACACATTAAGCTTCAAGAGAGAAACGAAGAGGGTTAAGACATTTCATTATTGGCTCTCGAGAGGGTACATTAAACAATCAATTTGTGCTGTTCTTCTGAATTTTTTTTTTTCCTGGTCTCTTCCCTTTTCTCCCCTCTGTCTTCATTACCTTCGTGGCCATTAGTCAGAGCGGCTGAACTTGGGAGGCTGGCCTTTAGGAGAGGGCTGCCAGTTAATGATTAGTAAAAAGCACATATCTGCCATTATCTGAGGTGCTGAGCATATTCTAGAGCTCTGAAGCTTCTTTCTAAAAGACGTTGAGAGATTCAGTGTGGGAGTCTGGTCTGCAGGGACCTAACAACAAAGCTGCTCACCGTGGGTGGGTGATACCCCCGTGCAGCACATGACTGGGGCGAGTTGCTTCAGTTCTTAGTCCTCTCTTGCTTTTGGTCAGTCAGAGGCCTTGCTGTGCAGAGTAAGCAGGTAGAGCTACCAGAGTTTCCAGCCTACAAAACAAAGCTCCCCATAGTGCTGGAAAGAAAATGCTAGGCCACCACTTACACGTGCCAATTTCTGGAGCAGAGCAAGAGTTCAAGAGGATGGTCCTCCCTTTGCCGATGGGTAGTGCCCCAAACTCTAGGACTGAAGTAGCTTTTACTCAGCTGGGTAACTGATCTCTGTCCTGTTTTGCTGCTTCCTTCTTCTCGCTGCAGAGACAAGTAACAGGAAAGTGGTGTCCCATGAAGCTGTGCTGGGAGGGAAGCTTGCTGCAAAGACAAGCTTTACTCTAAACCGGTCAGGGAGCTTGAGAGCAGAAGATTTAACAGGTAAGACCCGGTTCCTGCAAGGCTGTAACCTGTAAGTTATAGCTGAAGGTAGAACGCTGTGAGTGGGGAGAGCAGGATCAGGCTGATGCGTGAAGCGCTGTGATTTGTCTGCAGGCCAGTGTTAGGAGTTACTGCCTGATGTCAGCTCAGGGCTGCAGTCGCTCACTGAATGGCATGCCACTCCGATCAGCACCTTCCATGCTTCCCCGTGTCGGGCTGCCAGTTCACTGATGCAGTCTGCACGGCTTTGATGTAGCATCAGTAACTGTTCAGAGCTGCCTCTTGTGTTTTGGGTGTTACTGACTTTTGGGCTTTTATTTCTGTCTGGATTTTACTTTAACTTTCTTGCCCCGAAGCAGTACTTTACAGTGTGCCTGGCAGATTAAAAGGCAGGCTTACAGAGATCTCCATCTGCTCTGCAGGGCTCGATTTCACGTTTAGGAATGTCATAGTAAGGTCATATCGTAGCCAAAGGGTTGTGCCACAAGCATTATTCACGTTGGCTCAAATCGGTTATGGGTATTTTGGTTGCCAAGAGATGTAGGCAAATTGTTGAGGAGATCAGAGAGGAGACAGGGAGGCCATGGAGCAGAAGGAATTGACACGGAGAAAGCTTAAAAGAGGCTGTATAGCTCAGCTAAGCAACATCAAAGGGTGCACAGCAATATTGGAAGGGTTTAACGCAGCAGCGAAAGAGCAGATATTGAGCAGAGTGCAAGAAGTTATAATTATTCTGTGAAATGAAACGAACAGCTTGAAATCAACAGCAGGAAGAAAGCTGATAATGAATTTTAGAGCTAGCTGTGGGTGGCCTTTGAGGAGTATTCTTTGGACTGTGTTACAAATTATCGGTTAAAGCATTTAAAACAGTAAAATGGGCGAAGCCTCGCAGTGGTGTCAGAAAGGCCTGAAGATGGGCCCTTTGGAGGAATTTTCTGCTGTGTTTTCCAGACTTAATACTGGCTGTTGAAGAGGTTAAAAATCATCTTGTGCACCAATGACCAGATCTTAAAAAACACTGCCCTGACACCCATTTCCCTGTCAAGCCTGAACAAAAGCAGTGAAAGCAAGTTCAAAACAGTGGGAGTCCTTGCCAGGAGGCTTGATAAAGCAAAAACCAGTAAGAGAAGCAGCCCCTGCTTAAGTGATCTGGTTTCAGCATTGTCTCTGTGTGCAGGAGCTGCCTTGTACCGTCGACTAAAGGAGTATCTCATGACCGAGGAGCAGCTCAAGGAAAATGGTTACCCAATGCCTCACCCAGAGAAGCCCGGCCGTGCTGTCCTCTTCACTGCAGAGGAGAAGAAAACGATTGACTGTAAGCTCTGCTGGCTCTTTCATTCTGCAAGGCTTGCTAGATCCATTACAACTGGAGTCGCCTGTCTTTTTACCTAAAGATGTTCTTGGTCTCAGCATGGAGCCGTTTGCTCCTGTTGTGATGGGTCTCCATGGCTATGACCTCCGTCTCTGCCGGCCAACCGGTCGCGGAGGAGAGGAATGCGGCTGCAGAAGTCTGCTGTGTTTCCAGAGGATGAGTTTCTTCAGCTTGTATGTCATGAGAATGTTATTTTTAACACAAGGTTTGTGGCCTGTGGGACTGTGAGGCTGAGTGAGGTTTATAATTGCTGCCAAAGAGTATGAGTTGGTCAGTTCGCCTCCCTGGATGGGCTGCCTTCAGCCACCCCCCGTGAGGGCATGCTTGCACTCGCTCGCTCAGTGCCACTTTTGACTCTGCCTGCTGCTGTTGCAAGGGAAATGGTTGGAGAGAGGCTCTTGTTCAGCGCCTGATGGCACTCCCCTCTTCCAGGGGAAGGATTTCCTTGTGTCTCCGTGCATACCAACTGCCGTTACGGTGGGATATGGACCAACATTGGGCCAGGCTGGGTTTGCAGTGGGTCATTTGAAACCTTGCTGGTTTGAATTGCAGAGTTTTCCGCTTGATCTCTTGACAGTGCTGGGCCAAGTGGTTCCCAAAAGCCCATTTTGCAGCTGGACAACACGATCCCCCAGGTTTCCTCAGGACAGGGTGGGCTTCTCTGTCTGAATTTTCTGGACTGCTGTAGCAGGATTTCTGCTCCTCAGACGCTGATTAGAGCAGGCTGTGGTGCAGCAGGGATCAAACACGGGCTTAGGATATATGTTGAGGTGCCCTGCCACGCTCCTCTGAGCATCTCTTTGCAGAGACCTTGCTAAGTGTGTTAAGTGCTCAGCCATGTTAACACTTGGGTCTGCATTTGTCCTGTGGTTGCTGAAGCAACCTGTACGAAAGCTCTTGCGTTAACGCTGTCGAGTACGGTGCTTGTTAGAGCCCTTTTCTCCAGTTCACCAGCCCCTTTATACAGTTCTGAGATGGTGTTCCTGGTTCTGTTTCTGTAGTTTCCTGCAGATGTTGCAGGATCTTTGCATTTGTTCTTAGGTAACGCAAGCTGTGGCTGGTCTGTTCATGCTGCGACCGTGGCCAGTGGACAGAAATGGTGTTGTGCGGAGCTGGGGATGTGCTAGCAGCGTAAATGCTCATGCTAGAAACTCAGGGAGTTACTTGGAGATCAGAAGCATGACAGTCAGCTCCTTTACTGTGGCTTTTTGCGTCTCCCTTCTCTGGACTGTGGGCCGTACCAGCGCTGATGGTGGGGGACCGAAGTCCGTACCTGCCCCCTCGGTGGGCCAGGCTGCGCTGTAAGCGTTCCCAGTTTTAGATGCTGCTGGAGAACCCTTACAGAAAAGCTGTGCCCAGGGAGAACTCAAATGTCATTGGGAAGTGACAAGGCACGGATCCCCTTCAAACCAGGCTTCATTAGCTCGGGTGTCCAAAGAATGACTTATTTATCCTGTTGCTTAAAATAACCGTGTTAGGGTACAGCTGCAGATGGAGAAACAGTGCAGCAAACGTTGATGTGAACGGTGTTGAAGGTGATGTTGGGCACCAAAACCACTAGGGAGTCTTATGTTTGCCTCTGAGAAGCATCTGGGAGGCAGATGCTACAGGACAGCATTTTCAGAGGGGTTGTGATGTCTTTATGGGAGTTTGAAACAACATTTGGAATCCTGATTAATCAGAAAAGTTGTTCTGCTGGTGTTTGGGACTTCAGTGATTCTGTTTTACTCGTGCTTTGGCCAGGTTTAACAGGTGAAAGTTTCCCAGTGACCTGACTCCTTCTCTCTTAAAGCCTCTTGCAGGATTTGCTGTCGCTGTGGCACCGAGTACATGGTCTCAGCCTCTGGAAACTGCATTCGCAAAGAGGAGTGTGTCCACCACTGGGGAAGGCTGCGCAAGCAGAGAGGTATCTCTCTCCAAAGAGGGCTTACTCGTGCGCCAGCTGTGCTCGAGCTCCGAACGCAGAGTCTGCTTCGGGTCTGAGCTGCTGTGCAACACTGGCTTTTGGGGCTCGTAAGGCTCCCAGGTTGTGACAGTTCCTAGTTTTGTCACTGGGTGGCCCTGCTGCTGCTGAAATCGCCTGGCAAAGAGCTGCGGGGAAGTAGTGCTATGGTCCCGAAAATGTGACACTGGGGCTGGAGCAGAGGTGGTCCATCTTTCAGTTTAAAAAAAGTAAACTGAAACCAACCTCCCTGTGTCTTTTGCAAAAATCAGTCTATTTAGGAGGCTGCCTTGGGAGTACTAGACATCTGCACTGCCCGGGGGAGTTTACTGGTCTTGACTGAATTCGTTTCCAGCCGGACACTGATGTAGTTTGAGCTCTGCTGTGGTTTTCCATCAGGGCGTCCAGGTGGCTTCTGGAGTTTGTCCGGCTGAGTATGAGAGACTTGAACTCTGTAGATTGCTGCGTGCGAAACCAGACTGCTTTTTCCCGCTTGGCACGTTATTGTTGCTGTGCTCATCCAGGGTGTCTCTACGTGTTTCAGGACTCCTGGTAACAGGACTCTTCTCTGACTCTCATCTCTTGCTCTTGCAGTGCCAGGTGGATGGGAAACTCATTACAGCTGCTGCTCAGGAGCTGTGGGTTCACCGGGCTGCCAGGTTGCCAAAGTAAGTTCTTGAGCAACACCTTTCTATTCCCCATGACGTTTGTCCTCTGCTTACGGTGACGATGGCTGTGACTGCTTCAGCCTTTAGAAGAACAGTGGCTTCCCCTAACGGGGAAACGAGGCACTTCTTAAATACCTTTTGCTGTGCACAGGTAGGAAAATGCAGTGTTTGGCTAGAAGGAGGCGACGCGGCTGTCTGGAGTGAGGTGGTTTCATTTGTTCTAAGCAAATGCCGGTCAACTCTGCCCAGCGAAAGCTCATGTACAGACTTGAAACACTAAAGAAGTGAGAAATAAGGGATTTCCTTTTATGGAGCAGTCTTGGGGTGTTGCCAGTCTTTTTTCTCATTTATTTCCTTTCCTGGATGCCAGTGCTAAGGTAACTTTCTGCCGTAGGCCAAATATATTCTTAATTTTCTGTTTACTGCATGCCCTTTGTATTAGGGGGAGGCACCTTCCCGAGGAGCCTGTTGTAACTCATAAATATTATTCCTCTTGAGGAGGGAGGTGGGGAAGGGATCCCAGCACTGGAAAGCAGGATGGAAAACCTGCTAAGGAATGCAGCTTTGGCCCTTCGATAGAGCTGAACGCTCTCTGGAATGCCTTTACACCAGTGGGTTATATTCTTTAGGCAGCAGGAGAGTTGGCTTCCCAGCCTGGTGCCACTGGTCCTCTTGAACCCTTGACTGAAGGGAGCAATCCCTCTCTTGCCTCTCCTCAGGTCTGTGGGGATGCTCCTCATCACATGTTTCAGTGGCATTTTTATATGTGGCAGCTGCCACGCAGTGGGGAGGAGCAGGATGCAGCGCCGAGCGAGGGAACCTTGGGGGGCCATGCCCCATGGAAGAGCCCCAGAGCGTATCTGTTAGAAGGCATCTTCTCTTCCCACTGTTGGAACGACCTCAAGCGACGCAGGGCCGGCCAGGCTGGCTGCGGGCTCTGCAGAGGTGTGTCCCCTTCTTGTTCTGGCCAAAAGCTAGAGCTGGAAAGCCAACTCTGGGGCAAAATTCCAGGCTTGTTAAAATAGGAAGAACTGTCTGTATGGGCACCCTAAAAGCCTGCCCTGCACACTCTGAAGCGTGGGTGGGATCAGGCAGGTTGCTACTTCTCCTATTTCTTTTTCATGTGCAATTAGGATCTCTTTTTAACCAGTGTTCCAAAAAACCATCCAGCAGGGAAGGCAGGAGAGATTGATGGGGCCATAAACCCATGACTTCTCCGCATGTTTTTGCGTGGCTGTTGTAGACCATAAAACCTCATGGCCTTGTGAGAAACATACAATCTCTCTAATAGCCTCTTACTCAATGAAGCATGCTGCCAGTGCTCCAGGGCTCAGGCACCCTCTTGCATCTGCCTCCTACTTGTGCTGCTACAGATCGCTGTGTTCTGGCTTTCTTGGTTTTCTCACCCAAACGAGCGAGTTTCACAGCATCCTTTGGTAGATGTGAGGTTGGAGTGCACGGCCTGCTCAGCATGAGAGTCTGCAACGAGGTACTGTGGTGTTTGGGCTACTGGGGTGTGCAGTGTCCTCCAGCTTTGAAGGAGGGTACTGAGAACAGCCAATATTTGTAATAAGAAGCTGTTTTGAGTAACTAGATCCGTAGCTGGTTAGAAAAGCACGTCTGTGGCTTGTCCTTTCAAGTACGTTTGCGATGTGCCTGTCTGGATTACGGTGCAGTAGGCCAGTGTGGCAGGAGATGGCAGGATGGAGCTGTGCTCATGCCTCCACTCCCCAGGAGCGGAGGGGTCTGGAGCTGGTGTTCTTTGTGATAACTGGGTCTGTTCCTTTCTCTGGTCTGAAAAACAGAAGCAACTTTCCGGCCCTCCTCTCAGCAAGGAGGAACTGGACAGTTGCAGAACATCAGCTAGTGTAGAAAACCACGTCATTTGTTTCCTTCGGTGCCCAGTTATATTGTGTTACAGAGGGAGGGGAGGGATCAAGCTGCCCGGGAGAGAAACGTGTGCTGTCTGTTGGCCTGGTAATCTGCTCTACCCAATTCTTTAGCAAACCATCAGATTCATGGGCACAGATGCAGAACGGTTAAGTGTGGCCTCTTGCTCCTGGGAAGCAACGAACCATGCGGCCTTCGAGCAGTGCTGGCTTTGGATACTGGAAGCGACTGGACCCAGTGTTGGCCCAGCTGCCTCTGTGAGGTCACATAATGCAGTTCTCTGTGCACTGGCTGCACCTGTGGTACGAACCTGTGCAGGGAAACACGCAGATCCTTGCTTTGGATATCCCTCTGCCTACAGGTTTCAGCGTCAAGTGCCTCAGTCCCTCATGTCTCCAGCCTTTTTGTCCCGAGGCAAACAAGTTTGATCCCTGTAGGGTGAGAGCTGGAGAAGTGCGATGGAGGAGGCTGTACACAGGCTGCTGTGATTGTGCACAAATACACTGAGATGTAGGGGTAGACCAAAGTCAGACAAAACCAGAACCCCCACTGGGGAATAAGGGAGAGAGACCGTCGCCTCTGGGTGGGCTGCAGTAGTTTAGTTTGACCTAAAACCATGTTAGTGGGCAAAAGGGCAGTCGTAACCTCTGCCTTGCCCTCAATTACGTGTTCCTGCCTCCCCAGTGGTGCCGGTCACTGCATGAGCGCAATATCCCGTTTAAAACTCCCCCTGCAAGGGCGGCTTTCAGGCTGACCAGGTAGCGTGGGATCTGTGGCTGCGGAGGAGTGGAAGTGCCTGTTGCAACAGCGGCTTAGTCTTGCATCCTGCTTGCCCGGGGAGCTATTCTGTGCTGGATCTTGTTGACCCTGGAGCTTTAGCGGGGAATAATGAAGAGTGATTGGAAATACTCTATTTATTGCCTCAAGTGCTGGTAGGCAGTAGCTCCCGTGAGCTGTCTGGTTGGAGTACAGTGGCTTTTATCTGTACGTGCACGTTGGCGTTCTCCAGTGCTTCATTACACCCGTTTCTCGTGCCGTCTCTGGGCTATGATACGCCTGACGCTAGTGCTCAAACAGGGGTGTCTGGGGTTACAGTCCTACTCCTGGGCATGTCTCAGCCAGAAGCTAAACCAGGAACCAGCAGCTGGAGTTAGGTCAGTGTAAGACCTCAGTGTGACCCTTGCTGAGGAATTCTGGTCCAAGTTGGAAGCTGCTTGTCCCTAGATGTGGGATGTCTGGCTCCTACATGAGCTGTCAGTATGAGGCCACTAGCCCTGATTTGCCTTTGGAATCGGGGTTGCACGTGGCTGTGTTCGCAGTTGCGGTGAACTTCTCAGACCGACTGGTGGGCCAAACTCACTCCTCATTAACCTTTAGAAATGATTTTAAAAAAATCTTCTTGCTCAAGCGGGAGGTTCTGTTGAAGTGAAGTTCTTGGATTTTTGTTCCTGCCATCCACAATTGTCCCTTTTTTTTTTTTCCTTAAGCAACATGTCCATGACGGGCGGAAGGACAGCCTTGACGGCTTTGTGAAGACCTTTGAGAAGTTGCCTACGACTGATGGCTACCCTGGAATCTACGCGCTAGACTGTGAAATGGTGCGTCCCTAACGGCAGGGGCGACGCACACGTGAAATTAAGCTTTCTGGGGAGGGCTGAGGGTGCGATACGAGCGGCTGCAGGAAAGCTCCATTTCCTTAACATCTTCTTTCCTTTCTGCTGTGGCCTCTAAATCATATAAGCTCTTATTAATTAGTTTTAGCGAGGTGTGTTTCATTTGGGGACTGCGTGCTCCCGTGAAAAGCCGTAGCTAGCTGGCCGACGTTGAGCGGTGCTTGCTGGCTGGCCTTGCTGCGCTAGAGCTGCGGCATCGTGGGAGCTGCAGCGCTTGGGCGAATGGCTCTGTTGATACCGTGCTGCGGTTGGCCTGCATTTCTCTTCATGTCTGCTCTCTTGCTTGCAGTGCTACACTAAGCAGGGACTGGAGCTGACAAGAGTAACTGTGATCAACTCTGACCTGAAAGTGGTGTATGACACCTTCGTCAAACCAAACACCAAGGTGGTGGACTACAACACCAGGTGAGGACGGTCTTCCTTGGGTCCGGGGTCTGCTCCGAATGAGGAACTTGGGGGAATGGCTGGGAGCACTTGTTGAAACTCCACTTTCTAATGCCTGGGATGCTTTGGGCCTTGAGGGTCCTTTAGTGAAGTGATCCCGCCTTTCTGCTTGGCAGATTCTCAGGGGTGACAGAAGAGGACCTGGAGAACACTAGTATCACCCTGCGGGATGTCCAAGCCGTCCTGCTGAACATGTTCAGCGCAGATACCATATTGATAGGGCACAGCTTGGAAAGCGACTTATTTGCACTGAAGGTAACTTGCACGCCTTGCGTTTGCGTCTCCCTCTGGTTCCCTCCCACCCTGGGCTGCATTACAGGTCTCCTTTAAATTTAGGAACTGTTTATTTCCAGGAATCAGGACGCAGATGATGTGTATTGTCTCTGAGCCGGTGGGAAGCAGAGTGGGTCATGTGTGTTTCTTGTGGTGTCCCCCCAGCTTTTTGTGACTGATGCTGCCCGAGGTGACAGACCTCTCTAGAGGTGACTGGGGAGGGGGAATAGATGGGGACTGGCTGGAAGGACCAATCTCGCATCATTTGCCTTTCACCCTGCCACATTGTCAAGAATCCTCTGTTGGTGTCAGCATCCTTTGACTGGCTCGAAGGTGTGTTCAGCTGGGGTCAGGGGTGGAGCGGGGAGGCTCTGGAGCCCCCTGTGCCTGTGTGTCCACAGGAACGATCTTAGAAACAGGACAAGCCCCTTTGTTGTCCCTGCCACTGGAGATAATTCTCATGGCTTCTCTTCTGACGTAGAAATGTCTGTCTGCTCGGGGTGAGGTTGTCTGTCTGCTCGGGGTGAGGTTCTCTGCCTGCCGTGCTGTGATTCGTGCTGTTGCTTTGGTCAAGCTATTTTGACCTTTTATCTGTCTTGTTTGCTGCCTGGCCCCCGTCAGTCTGCCTGCACGTCCCTCGGCCATCTCTGCTGTCCTCTCCCTCGTGCTCCGAACACAGTCCCCAGGGGCTCGTCCGGGGTCACCAACAAAGCGTGTGGCAGGCAGGCAGCAGCCAGAACTTCCTCCAGCCCTTCTTTACCGTGCAGCTTCTTTGATGAAGAAGCTGTGGCTGCCAGCTCACGGCAGTGGTTTGGAAGCAGGAGGTTTCCTGCAGAGCGCTTCACCTCCCCATGGCACCCTTTGTCCCAGCCTCTCAGAGAGTTCATCATCATCATCAAAAAATTACATCCAGTTTTATCAGCACAAGATGACTGCGTTGGCCTCTTGGAGGCATGATTTTCTCTTAGCCTGGCAGCCGCTGCCAGGAAAACAAACCCGAGAGCGGTACAGTGGAGCGTGTCAGGCAGTGGCATGTCAAGGCCTAACGGCTGACACCGTGGCAGTAAAGTTGACATCTCGTTAATGGTGATAGCGTTTCAGTTTTTATTTAAAGCTGTATCATCTCTTTCTTCAGTCTTCCTGATCTACACAAGTAATTATCGTTGTGCCTGGGTGGGTGCCAAACTCGACTGCAGCTGAGGAGACGTTATCCATAACGCTGGCAGTTTTATACTCCGAAGAGCGTAGCAGGTTGTTTCTGTTAAACTGCAGCTGTTCTCGGGCATTTCTGGAGCTGCGCTATGAAAGTAGTGATGACGAAGGTACGGATTGTCACGCAACATTAGCTGGTGCGTAGGAAGAGTCGAGGCAGATGAGGAGGCTGGATTATCAGGGTCCTGTCTGAGTCACTCTGTGTCGAGACTTGCAGAGCCATCTTTTGGTGAGGCATACGAGTTTGTCTCCCAGACCTTGCCTTTTACTCCTGTGCTCAGGAATTCAGGCTGCCTTCATCCCCTTTAGCTCTCACTCGACACGTATTCTTGGCACTGGAGGATTAATCTTTCTTCAGCCTGAGCGTAGGACTTCCCCAGGCCCCTGGGTGCAGGGCAGGTAGCATGTTGACCTGTTCAGCACCTGCAGTTCCTCCAGCGTGGTGACGCTTCATACCTAGAGGTCAGCAAACTGTGTGACCAGGCACTTTGACCTGGACATGGGACCAGCCAGGGCCTCCCTCCCGCCCACCGTGCAGTTCCTCATGCCCGGGAGTACAAGGTCTCCATGTCCCACTTCCCCTCACTCAGCCGGTGCCGGTACAAACTTCCTGTTGACTCACTGCTGACGGGCTGGAGGTTTCCAGGGTGGCTCACCTTTGAGGTTAGGCTGTGTCTGTGGCAGCTGTGTGAGGTACAGTGGGTTCGGTACAGTTTTGACTTGCACGTCCTTCCCACCTCTGTCCACATCCTGAGAAGCAGCTGAAAGGCTGTTGAAAGCTTAGTTTTTCATGGTGAAAGACGCGTTCAGAGCTGTGCCAGCTTCTCCAGGAGGGTGTTACGGAGTGACCTGTCCTGTTGTTTGAGTGATGTGAACTGAATGGGCCCCGAATTTGTGCCGCTTTGAACATGTGGGAAGGCAGGGCTTTGGGGGCAGGTGTGTTGGCTGGCAGAGCACTGGGAATTCTGTGTGCTCGCACCCTGCGAGGGGAGTCATCTTTGGCTCAGCCAGAGCCTCTTGCAAGACAGGTTGGGTTGGAGCTTGGTGACAGCGTTACGTGGAGCCTGAGAGGCTGACCGGAAGATTGCTTCAGCACAGTTAATCCTAAGGAGTGTCCGTCCCTGTGGGAGGGGGAAATAAGCATGTTTGTTTCCTGTTCCCTCCCTCCAGCTTATCCATGGCACCGTGGTGGATACCGCGATCGTCTTTCCCCACCGGCTGGGCTTGCCTTACAAACGGGCTCTCCGGACACTGATGGCAGACTACCTCAAGCGCATCATCCAGGACAATGGTGAGACCAAGGAGGAGAGTGAGGGTCTCGTGTCCCATCCCAGCTGGATGTGGGGTCCTTGGACCTGCCTCCCTCTGTTCTCCCCAAGCCCCATCCTCTTGCTCCTCATCCTTTTTCCCCTGCATAGTGTCTGGCAGTAGCTGTGAGTGGGCCAGCACATGAAGTCTCTGCTGCAGACAGGTTCAGTTTGAGCGCTGTTCCAGGGCCAGCAGCACTTGCTGCTTCGCTCTCTGTGCTCAGTGGGTGCCAGAGAAGTGGGATGAGAAGGCTGAGGTAGCTCTGCCAAGGCCCTATCTTGCCCTCCCTTCTCTCTGGCAAAGTGAGATTGACCTTCCCATTTGAAGCATGGCTTGGTCCTTTGTCGTCCTTGCGCACGCTGTAAACATACTGCTGGGGAAAGCGAGGCCTCTCGGTGCAGCTCCTCCACAGCCCGAGGGTTGGGCTAGCAGGACTTCAGCCCTTAAACAGGGGAACAGTGTCAGGCTGCAGTCCAGCAAGTGTTTAGTGTACAATCTCTAAGTCCATCACGGTGGCTCACGCAGGTGACAGAGGCGCCTGTGGCAGAGGGCAGTGAGCAGCCGGGCCAGCAGTGCCAGACAGCACCTCCTCCCGGGCAGCCTTCCTCCACGCTTCCCGCTGCGGGCAGGCAGCCCCTGCGCGGCGCAGAGGCTGCCTGGGCCGGGTTGGTAACTGCCCTCCTTGTCTTTGTCCCCAGTGGAAGGGCACGACTCCAGCGAGGATGCCAGGGCTTGCATGGAGCTGATGGTCTGGAAGATCAAAGAAGATGCTAAAGTGAAACGATGACTTGCGCTTTCTCTCCCGTTCCTCCTCCGCCTCCTTGAAGCAGTGCAATAAACGCCCAGAGTGACGCTGTCCACCTTATGCAGCAGCATGCTACCCCAGGCTCCCCGGCCACTCGCAGGTATCTCTGGGACTTCCGGACCGCTGCTGGCGCAGCTGCACGGCCCCGGCTCGCCGCTCGCAGGGCCCCGTGTCCGCACAGCGGCTCTCGGATCTTTACTGCTCCGGAGGGATGCTGTGGGACAATTGCCTTGTGGGCATGGTGAGGTGGGTTTGAGTAGCATGGCCAGAGAGAACTTCCTGGTTCCTAGGAGAAGCTTCTAGAGGTAGGTTGGACACGTGCAGAAGGATCATTCTGGTTCAGTTAAAGGTAGATATTTTTCTCTTTCTTTTTTTCAAATGGAACTTAAATTGCCTCTGTGCTCCAACACTGGTAAATTCCTGCAGTGCTTGGGGTGGGGGAGATGGAAAAAGGTTGGGCAGGAAGCTGTCAAGTGAGTGGATTGTGTAGCTGGGGGGTGAGTGGCAAGCAAGGGGTGGGGAGAGCCGAGGATCAAGCCAGCTGGGAAGAGATCCCAGTGCAGTCCCGCCATGGAGGAGGCAGCCAGAGCTGCAGGAGAGAGAGGCTGGGTCTGGGGGAGTGGGGGGAAGCAGGAGGTTGGAGAGGAATGAGGTGGGGTCAGGGGAGGTGCTACCCGCTTTGACCCAGCTGATCTCTTCAGCGGGGGCTGGCAATTGCTGCAGAAGGGGGGAGCCACAAGCGTCAGCCCTTGCCCAGACCTCAGGGAGCCATGTGTGGGGCAGTTGGGCACGGGACAGCGGGGCTGTGGCAAACGGGGCTCCCAGAGCCGAGCAGCACCCTGCAGCCTTCAGGGGAGGAGCCGTATTGGGGAGGACAGCGATAAGAGCAGCTGTCGTGTCTGTGGGTCGGGACAAGCTCTGCTTCCCCTGACCCCGAGCTTCCAACGCGTCTCCAGCGAGCGTGTATGTAGGGATTGAGGTTTTTGGGGGGACTTAGGTGCAGCTAAAATTGCACCTAGGGGTGGCCCCTAGCACTCTGCAGGACCCCCCTGTCTGTCCCTGATAGCAGGGACAATGCAGGCAAGAGCAAAAGCAGTAGGTAAAAATGCCTCTCGGCCTGGTCTACATGTTGGCTGTTTAAGGAGAGCAAAAGGCCGCTGGTGTCTGTCTGGCCCTTGGACAAAAGCAACTGAGTGTCGGTCGCAGTCGCGTTGAGTGGGGCAGGAGACCGCTGGCCTGGGTGACTGTGGGGGTCTCCATGCACCCCAGCTCCACTGCTGCGGGGAACAACAGAGCAGCTGAAAGGATAGATGAGGTCGTCTAGCTGGGGTCCAGGCAGCAGCTTAGCCCCGGTATCGGAGCTACTGCCGCCTTGCCCCTCCCAGGGGGGCCCAGCACCGCTTCCCGGGACGGCTGGGGTGGTGCTGGCCCCTGTGTCCCTGCCACGGGCTGGCTCTTGCTCTGGGGGCAGGGGAGCTGCTGGGTTTTGGTGTCTGTCGGAGCTGGATCCAGCTGGCTCTGCTGGGCTCGGAGCCTGGGGACATGCTGCGTGTCCCCAGCATTCCTGCTGACCTGACCCCCCCTCCATGCCCAGTGTGGCGGGGCTGTCCTGGGCCCTGCCGCGTGGGTCAGGGGGTACGTGCGCAAGCACTGGGCGCTTCCAGCACCTGACCTCTGCCAGCCTCTCCTGAAGCGCCAGGGACTGTGGGGGCTCCTGTTGGTGCTGGGCCCTGCCGTGTTCCCTCCGGCAGGGAGTGCCATGGCCGCCCAGCCTCTTCCTTACCCCGAATTTCAGGCCGTGCGGCCCCCGCCAGGGCCCCGGCGCACTCCGTAGGGCACGCTGCACCCAGCTCTCCTTGCAGCCGCCTCCTTCCCTGCCGTGGGGTGTCTGCGGGACGCAGCCTCGGGACACCTTGTCTCGTTCCCTCTCCCATCCGCACAGGGAACGATGCTGTTCCTGCCCAGGCCGGGGCAGAGACGGAGAGAAAGTTCAGCGCTTCCTGACGGGGGAGGCAAAGCTTGCTCCTGCTCCTGCCTTTCCCTTCCCCATCCTCTCACTGTTCCACCCTGGCTGCGGCGACGGAGCCTGTCCATCTGCCGTGCAGCCACGATAGATTCCCAAGCCTCGAGCTTCCCCAGTAGCCGCCAGTCCCAGCTCCTGGCCCTCTCCCGCAGCTGCCTTCCCGGGGGGAGCCGGCACGCCTGCCGCGGAGCTGGCCAGCTCGTGTCCCGTCTGCGGAGCTGGCCGCTGGGCATCATCCTGCCGCCCGGGCTCGGGGAAGGCAGGGTGAGCCCTGCCAGGCCAGGGCCCTCAGCATTCCCGCTGCACGGGTCAGCTGGGACCCCCGAAAGTGAGGCTTGGGGGGGGCGGGGCGGAGGTTGCCTTGTGGGATGTTGGTGGGACACCAGACCGCTTCCACCCACACTGGGGGTGCGGGTCAGAGCGAGTGACCCACGGGCTGCCCTTGGCCCCAGCACCGGAACACTGTAACCCGGAGGTGTGTGCTTGGGAAGGTTTTTGGTTGTACATAACGGTTGTAACCTGGAACTTTTTGTAACTGTTTTTAATAAAAGGCTGTTGACGACAAACGCTCTGGAGTCTGGCTCCGCTCTGCCTGCGGCCAGCGCGGGAGGCTGGGGGGAGGATGGGTGCTGGAGGCTGGGGAGGGCCTGAGGCCGGCTCGGGAGGATGGGTGCTGGAGGCTGGGCGGAGGATGGGTGCTGGAGGCTGGGGAGGGCCTGAGGCCGGCTCGGGAGGATGGGTGCTGGAGGCTGGGCAGAGGATGGGTGCTGGAGGCTGGGGAGGGCCTGGGCAGGCTCCCAGCAGCATCCCTTCAGCTTGCAGCTGCTGTTTGCTCCTCCGTGTCCTCCCAAAGTGGCTCTGCAGCAGAGCCTGGCCTTCCCCAGCGCTTGGCCCCGGCTTCACAGCTCTCCATGGCCGGTGCCTGGGCGGGAGCTGGGGGAGAGGGGGGCGAAACCAGTGCTGCCCAGTGCCCCGGGACTGTGGGACGAGGAGATGCCCAGGATGGCGTGGGCCGAGTTCTCGCTCCGTGCAAACCCTTCTCGCCCCCCCCGCGGTGCCCTGAGGTGCCAGGTGGCAGCGGGGGCAGGTCCTGACTCCTCTTGCCTCTGTCCCGGAGCTGGGTGAAAGCTGAGGAGTGCTGGCGCCCGCCTCGGCGTCCTCCCTCCGCCTGGCCAGGCTCCCCAGGAGAGCCCGTATCAATCTCGCAAATGGGGCAGGAATTAACGTGCCAAGTGAAGGAGCTGACTCAGCACGGAGGAAGAGGTGAAGGTAAAAAGTTCAAATAAAAAAATAATAGGCTATTAGATGACCTCACTGGCAATGTGTTTTATTTAACGTGCTGGTGATGGCTCGGCAGTGGCAGCGGCTACTTAGGATGCTGTGGAAGTCACGGCTGACCCGTGTTCTCAGCCACCTTCATGGGCCTTTGAGGTGCTGGCTGTGCTGAGCTCCAGCATTAACCACCTGGGGTGCCATCTCTGCCCCTGCGGCATGGTTGGACCCTGTCCCCAACGATGTGCCCCCCATGCAGGTCACCAGTGCCGTGTGGGGCTGCCAGAAGAGGCCTGACCCCCCCGAGGTGACACGCGGGAAGCCTGGTACTGCCCCAAGCGTTGCCCTTTGCTGCGCCCAGAGGGTGGAAGGGACCCTCGGAGTCCCTGGGGCAAGGGTTGAAGCGGTTTTCAGGGTTGCGAGAGCCCTGGTCCCAGGTGGGCACCGGTCACCCAGCCTCGGGCGTGCAGACGGACACGGGGGATGGACAGACGGACACCAGTGCCGCAGGTTGTGTGTTCAGTATCTGGTGCTGGAATGCCGTGTATCCCGGGTGTGCTGCTGGAGCCGGGGTGCTGCCGAAGAACCGCAGCGAGGGGCTGGCCTGCTCTCCGAACCCTGTGTCCCTTTGGGGTTCACCTCGGCATTTGGCACTGCCTGTCCCCCGCCCCTCGGCTTTGGGAGGCTGCAGCTGAATCTGGGGAAGCAAACAAGCAGAGAGAACCCCATAACCCCGGTCCCTCGCCTCCCAAACCCCCTGGGGAGGCTGGCACAGGCAGCTCCTTTGGGGCGAGCTGAAATGTGGGGTGGTGAAGCAAAGCAGCTTGCTGGGAAAAAAGGCTCCATTTCCACTCTGGTGGGACGAGAGGGGTGAGCCCAGAGGTGCTGGTGCATCACAAATCCCCCTGCCTTGTGCCCCCTCACTGAGGGTCTGGCTCCCTGCCCCGCACACTGTGTTGGTATCGATCTGTGGAAACAGCCTCTGGCCCCCGGCCCAGTCCAAGCTCTTTACCAGTGAATCGGTGCCACTGGGCTGGCCCCGTCCGCAGAGCCGTGACGGGTACAGTGACCCGCTGCCAGAGCTTGTTTCAGCCCCGAGCAGGGGCAGCGGGGTGGGAGGGCCCTGCCCTACTCCTGCCTCTGCTGTGCTGGTTGCAGCTCAGGGTTGCGCGGCTGCTCCCCCCCCCCGCCTGCATCTTCCCTTTTCCAATCAGGGCGGGAATTTCCAAACCCAAATCAAACCAGCCTCAGCCCTGAACCTGCCCCCGGCAGGGGGAGGGAGAGGTGCTGGAGATCCCAGGGCCCAGTTGGGCACATGGGCGTCATTACGAGTCCCACTTCCTCAGCTGAGACCGGGCAGCTCATCACACGCAACCCTGCATTTGCAGATGCTACCAGGGTGTGTGCCAGGGCCCAGTCTGTCCTGCAGCACAGTCCCCTGGTGAGGGGCATCCATGGGGCGTATGCATGTCACCCCCTGCCACCGAGCCACCCGCTGCGGGTCAGAGGTGACCTCGGTCATCGATCCTCTCTTTAAAAAGCTCTTTACCACGGTTTGTCCGGGCCCCCCGGGAGGGCCAGGGCCGAGGCAGGGGGGCAAGTGTCAATGACACGTTGGGGTCCCGTGGCTTGTGCAGGCAGGAAGGCTCCGCGGTGGTGACATCAGGAGGCTCTTTCTGCCACAGTCGATGGGGACAGGGACCTTGCGGCAGCCCCTGCACCCCCGCACCCTCCACACTCCTGGCTCCAGCCTTTTCCTTGGCTGGACCCGGGGTCAGTCCTCGGCCGCGGTGCTGAGCCCGGGCACCTCGGATGCCCCATGCCATGGTTTCCCTCGTGGAAGCAGTGGGGGGTGCCTGCATCCCCTCATGGCCCTGGGCCCCCAGAGTGCCCTGCAGTGCAGGGGGCTGTGGATCTCCCCTGACACGGGGGTTCCTGTTCCCAGGCCTAAACCTGCAGCAGGACGAGGTGGGTGACACCGATGTCACCACAGGGACCGAGGTCCTCCTGCACCCTGTGGCCACCAGTGAGAGCAAGGAACTGGCCAGACTGGGGAGCAGGGGTGAGCAACTGGGTCAGCACCGGTGACCAGCCCTGTCCCCTCCCCAGCACTGTCCCCTGGCCCGGAATAGCAGGGAGCAGAGGAGGAGGAGGGTGTGAGTGCCCGGCAGGAAGGAGGGTGGCTGTGACTGGTTGTGCAGGTTTAGAGGGAGCAGTTTCTGGGTGCTGGAGTCGGGTGCTGGGTGCCGAAGGCATCACTCACTCCTGCCACCGCCTCCGCGTGTGGAGTTCTGGTCCGGGGGCTCGTGGGAGGCAGCAGCCGTGCCCGGAGGCAGTGCAGCCCGTCCATCGGTCCATCGCACCGTGACGGCCCCCTCGGTTACGTCTGCCCGTGGCCGAGCCAGGATCAAAGTTTGGGGCATTAACAGGACCCTGGGGCGGTGCCGGCTCGAGGCCGGGGACTGCGCGTGGGGTTGCTCCCAGGCTGAGAAACGGCCCCTGTCCTGCAGGGAACCCTCTCTAAATGATGATTATTATTTTCTCGGAACAAACGGGGCTTTGTAGCTGCTCGGCCGGTTGGAACGGGGCACCTGGAGCTGCTCCGTCGGACACCGACAGCAACAACCAGGCTCAAAGGTTTAACTCTTCCCTGCAAGCGTGGGAGGCCACGCACCGGGTCCGACTGCCGTGGGGCAGCCCCACCGGGGTCTTCTGTGCCCCTGGAGAGGAGGATGCGCCAGGACGGTCATTGCGGTGCCCAGCGGAGCATCCTCCGCCCTGGCGTTGGGCTGTGCGTGGCTGTCCAGCGCTCTCTTAATTGCACAGGGGGGGGTGTGGGGGGGTGTTCAGCTAATTGCAGGGGGTGATTGATTGGTAAATTGCCATCTTCGTTGCCCTCGGTTGCCAGGGTGACCTCAGCACTCTCTGCTGGCCTTATTGGTTCCTGGGTGCCCGAAGCCACCCGCCACGTGTCTCTGCGGGGTGACAGGGGGTGGGATGTGGAAATCCCTTCCCTTCCTCCGGCTCCGGCCCACTGCTGCCAGAAGCGGCAGCGGCTGCAAAAGCTGAGGAGACGCAGAGGTGCGGGGCTGGGGTGTGTCCCTGCCATGCCCAGGTGGCTGCTGGCCCTTCCCAGCGGTGCCAGTGCCACTTCGCCCGAGGGTCTTCGCTGCACGTCCGGGTGGTGCGGCGAGACGGGCAGGGGCGGGGCAGCGGTAGGAGATGCAGGTGAGGGCCGAAACACCAAATTTCCTCGCAGATGCTGCTCCAGGGCCAGGCATCAGCCCCGCGGGAGCTGCGGGGGATCACGGAGGCAGGGCAGGAGAGAGCAGGCGCAAAAGGCAGGTGATGGGCTCCGGGGGCGGGAAGGCAGAAACTCCGCTTGTGTTTGGAGAGGGGTTGGTTTACCGTGGCCAGGGACCGGGGCTGCGAGAAACACAAAGCACCGCTCCCGGCTGGGCCGGCCGGACAGAGTGCCCAGCCCTCCCACTGCCGGCACCTGCTCAGGCCGCCTGGCCAGGCCATCCCGTCCTGCGCGCTGTGACCCAGACCCCCCCTTCCAGCCGGACCCCCCTCGCACCCACCGCGTTTTATTTCGAAATGACACGTGTCGCCACTCACCAACGGCGTGGGAATTCCCAGAACTCCTCAATCTGGCCTATCTCACTGCCCCAGCCGCGCGGGCAGGGCGTGGGGAGGGTCCCCCTCCCTTTTCAAGAGCCCTGGGATGGGGATGCCCCCAAATCCCCCCCCCCCCCCGCCACTGCTCGGGTGCTGGTCGGTGTCACCCAGCGCCCTGTGGGGACAAGGGGGCATGGGCAGATGGGAACATGGGGCTACGGAGACACGGGGATATGGAGACAGGGGGACACAGGGACATGAGGACATGGATATAGGGACATGGGGACGTGGGGTCTGGGGACACGGCGCAGCTGTGTTGTTTATGGCCCTCAAATGAGTTATTCATGGCTGTGCAGTAAATGCTTCGTGGACTGTCCGGCCAGCGCTTGGTTAATTGCCTCCGGGTTTCTGTGGTTAATTGCAGGGAGCAATTAATCTAATGACGGCTAATGCAGGACCACTGCAGTGGGGCCTCTGCGGGCGTGCGGGATGAGTGTGGGGCGGGACGGGGGAGAAGGGAGACACAAGGCTGGGTCTCGCCTCATTAGCTGCCGTCACTAACGAGGCGGCCTCTGTCCCCAGCTGGGTTTGCGCTGTCACCTGGGGGTTGTGCGGAGGAAGCGTGGTTCCTTTGTGCCTTCAGCCTCCTCTTCCTTGGCTGACCCCTGCTCCCACCTTCCTCGGTCTTCAGAGCTGTGCCCCCGGGGGCTGGGCACTCCCCAGTAAAACCAGTTCAGCCCCGCTGCCCAAACCTGCCTGTTCTCTGCCTGAACGCTGCCCCAGGGATGCTCGCACCCAACCCATTGACCCCGGACCCAGTTTGGGACCTCCGGGCTCTCCCCCGGGACAGTGGTGGGGACGCCCTCGCCGTGACAGCATGTCCCCATCCCCGGCAGATCCCACGGGAATGGCTCTGGGTTGTTTTGAACCCAGCGGGTTCGTGCCCGGCTGCAGCTGGGGGTGCCCAGCGAGGGTGCTGTGGCAGTGGGCAGGGCGGGAGGCGGGCAGGGCCCCGCGGAGGCCGGGGCTGGGGGTGTGGCATGGGCTGTCCCCACGGTCCCTGTGTGGGGCAGGGTGGCAGCAGGTCCCTGCGTGGGGCAGGACAGGTGGCAGCAGTCCCGTGGGGTGGCAGGAGCTTGGTGGCCACCCAGGGTTGTCAGCAGGGCTGTGGGCAGGATCAGTGCAGGTACGTGGAGCCGGGGGGGAGCATGGCACGGGAGAACACCCACTCACCCCACCCCCCCCCCAGGACAGCAGGTCCCCAGAGCTGCCATCCTCCTCCTGGCTTTGGGGTACCCATGGGTGCCGACTGGGACCCGAGTGGGCGGGGGGATGGGGGGCTGTCATTGCCGGCGGGTGCGGGTGCTCTGGGGCTCTCCTGGGAGCTGCATCTCTCCCTGTGGACCCTGGGGAGAAGGGGGGAGCCAAGGGCAGCCCCCCCTCTAACAACGCTGTGGTAGGATGTTGGGCACGGAGAACGTTTTGGGATGGGGGAGCTGCCCTTTTACCTGGAGTCGAATCAAAGCAGGTGGAAAAATAGGGCGAGCAGAGGGAAACTCACAGCCCAGGCATGTCCTGTCCTCGGAGCCAGGGAAAACCCCCGAGAGGCTGTGACGAGCCGTGATCCACCCGGCCAGAGCGTGGGCGCGTTTCCGGCATGCCGAGGGCAGGAGGAGGCACAGGCCAGCCCTGCTGCGGGTGCCCACCCACCTGCTCATTGCCCGTCCTCGGGTCGGTGCCACTGGCGCTGTCACGATGGGGCCGAGACTGCGGTGATGCCGGAGCAACCAGGAGCTGGCACCTGGGGGAGTCCCCAGGGTGGCGGGGCACTGGCTGGGGTCCCACAGGGACACTGAGATCAGGTAAATAGCAGCACTAATGCGGCTCTTCATGGTGGCACCCACCAGCCCTGGGCAGGGGATGAGGGGTCCCGTCCCCCCCTTTTGTGTTGTCTGGGAGGGAGCAGGAGGGGCAGAAAGGCATCCAGACCCCCCCAACCGAGGGCATCGGCTGTGCTGGATCTGCTGGGCGCTCCCAGGGAACCCAACACGGCTCACGCTAATTCTGTGCTGGGCAACAACTCGGCATTTATCCGGAGCTTTCAGAAACAAAACCGCCACAGAAACCCCATCGCAGCAGGTCGGATCAGCCAACGACATAAATCTCCGCGTGTTTCCCTGACCCAGGCCAAACCCTCGTGGTGCCGTGCCCGATCCTGCTTAAAACTGCTGTAGCTGTGTCCCGGCAGGCAAACCTCTGCCGCCCTGAACCGGCGTTGTTTGGCAGGGTGAGAAAGCCCCGCTCTGGGTGTCATTAGCACCACGTGGTTTCTTTACAGCCGAAGACCTCGGGGACCAGTGGGACGGGACATTCCCTGCTGGGACGGGTGGAGCGTGAGTCGGAGGAACATCCCGTGGGTTCATAAATCACTGTTGGTCTAGGTGAGGTGTGGGGCAGGGGATGTTTTGTGCCTTTGGCCACCACTGGCCCTTCCTGGCCCTGGGAAGCTCTGGACCGGGGCAGGTGCGGGGTTTGGCCGCCCGCCCGTGTGGCTGGGGCTGGCAGGGTGCCCTGGCACCCGCTCCCAGCCTGTTCCCGCCTACTCAAACTGCAGGTTTTATTTCTAATTATTGAGGTGATGAGTGAGGTTGGTAGAGAGGTTCCTTGGAACCGAGGTTTCTTGGATACCTCCTTGGAGGTATTTCTCCAGTGCTTTGAATCCCTCTTTTTTTTTTTTTCCTTTTCATCCCCTTTCCCACTGCTCCTGGGCTCTGGCAGGGGGTTGTTTTCCCGGCTGCCTCTGCACAGCTCTCAGCTCCGCGGAGGCCCCCGCCTCTGCCAACTGCAGGTGCTTCATTAGCCGTGCTTTTGCCTGGCACCACCCAAGAACAGGGGTGCCTTGGGGTGGATGAGTGGGGCAGGGGAGGGGGTAATGACGGTCGTTACTGGGTACCATGGGGCTCCGAGATGCCAAGTGCAGCAGGAACACGATGGATGGTCAACTTCAGGCCTGATGCTGAGCACAAAAGGGACCTTCTGAAAGGATGACGACAGACAAAATGGGCCTTCCAGCACATCTCGGGGAGACTCAGGACAGGGTGAGGCCCGTTGATTAACCCCATGGCACCGTTTGCTGGTTTCGGAGCAGCACGCCCAAGCAAACATCTTGGCACACCTCACTGTCTGCCTCAGCTTTGATACTGATGTCCTGGAGCAAGGAGCAAGGTTGGAAGGTGCTTTGAGCATTGGGCGAGGGCCCTGAGGGCACTAACAGGCATTAATGGCCCCAAGCAGCCTCACCTGGGACCCCTCCCACACCTTCCCATGGGCACAGGGCTCTATTTAAGCTCAGCCCTGGGGCTCAGTCCTAACCAAGGCTTGATTATTATAGGTGTGCCTGTGCCTGTGCCTGTGCCTGTGCCTGTGCCTGTGCCTGTGCCTGTGCCTGTGCCTGTGCCTGTGCCTGTGCCTGTGCCTGTGCCTGTGCCTGTGCCTGTGCCTGTGCCTGGCTTTGGACCCAGCTCTCTGCCCATGCACTGATTTTCTGACTCGGCCTAGGAGCTGTCTTGTCCGAGTGGACCTGCCCAGCAGCCACCAGACTATGTCTCACTTTGGCCTTTGTCACCAAACCTGATCCTGACCTGCGTGTTGACCTCCTGGCTTGAGTCTGGACCTACCTTGTGATCGCAACCTTGACCGAGCTCTGGGCTGGGGGTTGATCCTGGCTGCCACCCCTGGTTCTGCCCTGCGTGCCCATGGTTGGGGGCTGCAGGGTGGATGGGCTGGAGAGGGCTTTGCTGTGCCCTGGCCCAGTGCTGGGGATGGAGTCCCAGCAGGGATGGTGACCTCCACCAGTGCGAGCCAAGGGGCACTGGCTGGTTTAGAGGGGTGTGAGCAGGTGGCTCTGTTGTTCCCATTCTGGATACCCTGAGGTTCATCTTGTCTCCCATTGGATGTTCCATATGGTGCAGGTACCTCCATTTAGCCCGTACCCCTTGGCCTGTGTATTGTCCATGAGGAGGAGGTGCCCCTGCATGGCCAGAGAAACCCACTCCTCTGCCAGGAGGAGGTGGGGCAATGTGCCGGCCAGGAGCAAGAGGTGGAGGACGGTTTGGTGTGTTCCCCCCCACCTTGTCCCTCTGCAACCAGACGCAGCCAGAAGTGGCTGTTTGCAGGGAAAGATGTCCCAAGCTGACAGCTTCACTGGGCCAAGGACACGAGTGGGGTCAGAGCAGAGAGGAAGATGGGACATCTGCATTTCTCTGTGTCAGATCTTTTGCCACTTTATTTTGCCCAAACAGTGGGAACTGCCAGTCTGGGCACCAAGTGGCCTTTGTGCAGCTGGGTATGGAAGGAATCTCATCACTCCAGATATCCCTGTTCTTCCTGCTCCATCTTATTTGTGGGACAAGCGGAGCCGTGGGGTATATCACCAGTGTCCCACCACACACAGCAGCTCCCTGCAGCACGCCCTTCCTTCTCAGCCATGCTGTGAAAATACAGATGGGCCCCAAACGTGCCGAGCTCATGGGTGTGATTTAGGATCCGAGTACGGTGACAAACGCAGTGCTCAGTGGTGAAGAAGGACGACGTCATGGGGCAAGCTCTTGGATGCTGGGGCTAAGGTGCTGCCCATGTTGCTGTGGGGGTCTCTTTGGCCTGGGATGAGGTGGCAGCTCTGGCCCAGCTAGTAGCATCCACGAGTGTCTCCGAGCAGCGTTGTGTGTCAGGGCAAACTAATATCACATTTGCCTTGTACCATGAGGAGCAACAGGGAGAGAAGGAGACACTTCAGTGGAAGAACGGAGAAGAGGAGTGATCAAAGGAGTGAGATAAAGAGTAATGGCAGAGACAGACTTCTGTGTGGGATTATTTAATAATAAGGTAATTAATGCTTTATACCTCACTGACTCCTTTCATGTAAGGATCACAAAGCGCTTCACAAACATTAATTAATCTTCCCTAACATCCCTTCAGGGAAGGTCACTGAGCTACTGAGCGTAAGGGAAATTTAGTTGTTGATGAAGGTGGCTGCTCTCTCGGCATGACGGATGGTTGGGTGTGATGGCAGGACAGGGACAGTTTCTTTTCCTTGCTGATGACTCCAAATGATTTCCCATAACTTCCTCAGAGAGGAAAAATGTCTTTGAGTTGTCGCGGGCAGCTGGGACAGGGTGGAGGTGACCCACGCCAAAGCGGTTGAGCATCCCTGGGGACGCCGAGGAGGCAGGGGTCTATCCAGGCAATGCCCTGCACCGGTGCTCACACAAGGGTTGAGTGAGTGTAAGTTGGCACCTGTGAAGGGCAAGGGCAAACCATGACTTGGAAAAAATGCCAGAGTGAAGTGGATTTCAACTCAGATCTGAGCTGTGGCTGGTCCTGCAAAAGGCGGAGGAAAGAACTTCAGGTGTCCAAGGGAAAGACTCATCTTCTGATGACAAATATTCAGCCTGATGTCACCCACCTGTGGCATTCAGATGGCTACAGAGGACTGTGTGTCTGTGTGGGGTTTTACATCTCCGGGGTGGTAAAAACTAACCAACTAGACCAAGTTAGTTTGCAGCTCCAGGAAAGACACTCCTCCCCAGCTGTGCCCAGAGTGTCCCTTCTGCATGGTGTCCCGCCCTGGAGAGGCGGTGAGCCCAGCTCTGGGTGTTGGAGCATCTGGTGGGGTCACGCTGCCATTGCTCAGCGTTGCAGATACCTTACTTGTCCTTGTTCCTAGATCCTGGTAGCGGTGCCAGCATGACTGCGCAAGACCCAGCCTCGGGCTGCCTGCAGGGAAAGAAGCAGCTGCCAGGTCAGTGTGCAATGTGTGTGTTTGGGGGGGGGTTCCTTCTTTTTTAGACAGTTTATGAGAAAGTTATGTGGGACAGGGTTGTGAGATGGGGAAGGAGCAGATTTGAGGTGAAATGGTGTGCAAGGGTCTGTCAGCTGGGGCGAAGCAGTAGGGCCAGATGGCTGGGATGTCCTTCGCTTGGTGGTATTTGCACTGGGATAGCAAAAACAGAATTAGGAGAACGACCAGCCTTCAGCATAGCACAGGCTGTGCTTGGAGCAGTCGTCTTTTGCCTGGCCTGATGATACTGTTAGTCCAACACCTGAGCCCAGATGGTTAGTCTGAGGCTCAGAGGGGAAGTATGCACAGCAGTCCTACACCTCTGGAAGCTTCTGGCCTCCTGTCCCCTCTGTCCACTCTGTGACCTAGCTGACCCCAAAGGTCCAGCTCTGTTCCAGTTGTACTTCTGGCTGCCCTCAAGGTGTAGGCGCACTATGGAAACCCATCTTGCTCACGGTGGGTCACCATGAGCCCAGTAGCACCACCAGTGGCCCTTGTGTCCTTGGAGGCTGATGGCCAGGGCCTGGCTCTGATGAGAGCTGGTGGATACCCACTTGCTTTTCCAGCTTTCACCTGGGAGGTGAGGGCCAACAACCGAAACTACCACATGCAGTTCAAGAAGAAATTTGCCTTCTGTCTGACCAAGAAGAAGTACGCGGTGAGTCAGCCTGGGCCCGTCCTGGGCTGTTTCTTTACTCAGCCCCTGACTCCTGACCTGGGGTAGGTTGGGGTGACATGACAGAGATGCTGCAGAGTGATCCCTGGTAGGATGGAGAGTCACATACGTAATCCTCAATGAAGAGGAAGGGGCTGCTCCCTGCCTGGTGCCCCAGATGCCTCTTAAGCTGTCAGACAAGGAGCAGAATGGTATGAAGGATACTTTTTAGTCTGATGGTCAAATCAAAAGAAAGATTTTTGAAAAACGTTTTGATGGAATAAAACCAGATTATTTTTTTCCAGCTGAATAATGACCATCTTGTTGGGGGTCAGTTGAGTGGTGCTTTAGATGACCAGACACAAAATATTTTGTTTCAATTCTAAGTCATATTGCCCTTTGCTCTAATAAAACTTTTTCCTTACGGCTTTTGTGAATTTTTAAAGGCATCTCTTATGCCATCAAAAGTTGAGAAGTCCTAAAAATACCAGAATGTTTTTGGCATTTTCAAAACCCATCCTGGAGTTTGTGTGGCTGAACTCCCTCTGTGGCTTTGACCTGCCTTTCTTCCGCAGGGCAACGCCATTAAGACAGCCAAGTACAACATCCTTACCTTCCTGCCGCTGAACCTCTACGAGCAGTTCCACCGAATGGCCAATGTCTACTTTGTCTTTGTCATCCTCTTACAGGTGAGATGGACATCAAGGTAAGGGCAAGCTTGTGCAAGACTGTCTAGCAAAGGAGGGCTCTCTGGTGCTCAGAGTAGGGGATCTCTGCTCGAAAATATCAAGGGTGCTGCTTTTCAGTGGTGTTCATTGTCTTCCATGAACTCTGAGGAGGTTAACCTATGTTAAGTTTGGTTACTTTAAACTGATTGGATTTGGATGTAAGCTGAACTCCTGTAGACCACACCTAAACAGAAATCCTACCCTCCAAATTCAGTGACCCACATACATTTCATAGAATCACAGAATAGTTTGGGTTGGAAGGGACCTTAAAGATCATCCAGTTCCAACTCCCCTGCCATGGGCAGGGACACCTTCCACCACACCAGGTTGCTCCAAGCCTCATCCAGCCTGGCCTTGGGCACTGCCAGGGATGGGGCATCCACAGTTTCTCTGGGCAACCTGTCCCAGTGCTCCCCACCCTCTCTGGGATGAATTCCTTCCTGATATCTAATCTAAATCTCCCCGCTTTCAATTTAAACCCCTTACCCCTTGTCCTGTCACTACAGGCCCTTGTAAAAAGCCCCCCCCAGCTTCCTTGTAGCCCCCTTCAGGTACTGGAAGGGGCTCTAAGGTCTCCCTGGAGCCTTCCCTTCTCCAGGCTGAACAAGCCCAACTCTCCCAGCCTGTCCCCATGGCAGAGGGGCTCCAGCTCTTGGAGCATCTTCGTGGCCTCCTCTGGGCTCGTTCCAACTGGTCTATATCCTTCTTAAGCTGAGGGCTCCACAGCTGGACACAGCACTGCAGGGGGGGTGTCACAAGAGCAGAGCAGAGGGGGAGAATCCCCTCCCTCACCCTGCTGGCCACGCTGCTCTGGGTCCAGCCCAGCATCCGGTTGGCTTTCTGGGCTGCCAGCGCACACGGCCGGCTCCTGTCCAGCTTTCCATCCCCCAGTACCCCAAGTCCTTCTCCTCAGGGCTGCTCTCGATCCATTCTCCCCCAGCCTGTCCTTGTGCTGGGACTGCCCCGACCCAGGTGCAGGACCTGGCCCTTGGCCTTGTTGAACTCCATGCGGTTGGCACGGTCCCACCTCTCCAGCCTGTCCAGGTCCCTCCGGATGGCATCCCTTCCCTCCAGAAGCACTCAGTTTAAAAAGAGGTGGAAATTCAGCAACACACTTCCATGTAGAGAGAAATGTTGATTTGATTAATCTCAGACATATTCCTGCCATCCTCAGGCCCTGGCTGGGGAGGGGAGCTGGGAGAAAAGGGGAGTTACTCAGTCACCTGAAGAGTCCCAAAAATGAAAGTTGTATCAGTGGTCTGAAATTCTCCTCTAGACCTTCCCTGAGATCTCCACGCTGCCCTGGTACACTCTGCTCTTCCCCCTGAGCTGTCTTCTCATCATCCGGGGTCTACGAGACCTGATCGATGACATTGTGAGTACGGGTGGGAGCGAAAGGCTGTGAGTGTGGGGTGTAGGTCTCAGCACGAAGGGCCTCTTTGCTGCGGGGTGAACTGAAAAGCTCGGGAGTTGCTGTCATTCGTCATTCCTGAGGCACCATCCACTCTACCATGTCCAAAATACCTTGTATTTTCTCTTAGGACTGGTCAGTTTCTTTCCTGGGGTCTAGACCCTCATCTCTGTCATCTTTAATATCTTAACCAATGGCTGTATTCCCAGGTTGGTCCCCAGAAATACCTTAAGGGAATTTTGCCTCTTTATCCATCAGAACACATCTGATTCCCTCAGAAAGCAGACCTTGCCCTGGGGCTGAGGAGGCAGACTGTGGCATTAAGAGGGTTCCATGGACAATGAAAGCTGGCATGGCCCATCCCTTTCTTTTGGCCTCTGTTTTTTTCCTCTCCTCTGTGCAGGGCCGTCACCAAAGTGACAGAAACATCAACAGCAGACCATGTGAAATCCTGTCTGGGAAGAGGTGAGGGGCTTTGGGAAACTGGACCTGTGTTTTCCAGGCCTGTATGGAATGATGGATTGTCCGAAGTGCTGAGCATCCTTGAGCGTGGCAGCTGAGAGGGGGTTTGGTGGGAATGTCTTTGACTCTGCAAACTCTTACCACCTCCCAGAATCTGCTGAAGGTGTAGCTATTCCCCTGTAGGAATGATCATATCCCAGTCACAGACAACAGTTTGGAAGAGCCCTCCTTTGCTGTGAGGTGGTGGGAGGAGGGTTTCCTGGCCACAGAAGTTTCTTCGAGTCTTTATATCTAACCTCCAGAGCCATATTCCTGCTAAATGTTGGCCCAAGGAAGGACCAACGTTTCCCACTTGTGGCCAGGGAGCTGAAAGTCCCGGGATGTGGATGTGACGAACGGGTCCTGTGCCATTCTTGGTGCTCCACCGCCCTTCGGTCATGCAGATTGTACCGCGGTGGCAGAGGAACCAACAATCCAGGGACCCCATCCATGCAAGGAGCTGGGACACGCAGAGGCTGGTGCAGAGGACAGAAGCAGCTGTGGCCCCCATTCCCACTGCACTGCAACATACAATTTCCTCTTAATTCTCCTGCAGCTTCTGCTGGCAGAAATGGCGTGACATCTGCGTTGGGGACATCGTGCGCCTGCATAAGGACAGCTTCGTTCCGGTGAGCGAGGCCCCGGAGCTGGCTGTGTGCCAGGGGCAGGATGGGGGGAGTTTTGGTGAGGAAGGGCTCAGCCAAGCGCTCTCTCCCTCCTTCTGCTCTTTGAGGCCGACATGCTCTTGCTGTGCAGCTCGGAGCCCAGCAGCCTGTGCTACGTGGAGACTGCCGACATCGATGGGTGAGGAGAGGGGCAAGGGGCGGCTTCTGCCATGGGGGGAGAGGGGCAGAGACATCCCAGCTGACAACTGAAGCCTCCAGTCTTGGGGACCTCCTGGCAGTGCAGGGTCAGGCACACTGGGAGGGCTGCAAGTCCAGCAGAAACCATGGGAGGTGGGGGACCCTCCAAAAGCTGTACATACAGACACCCCAGGAAGGTGTCTGTAGCCCCACATTTTGAAAATGGGAAGCCAAAAACACTTCTGAGGCTTCCAAGGAGCAGCTAGTGACCTTGGGCATCTCTCTCTGTCTCTCAGCTCCCTCCCAGCCATGCTGAAGACAGCGTCTGCCCATCCCTCCCACCTCTGCAGGATGATTTAATGAAAGGGTCTCTGGGCCAGAGCTTCCTCCCTGCATGACTGCTCCATGTCTGGCATGATAGGTTCCTATCTCACTTTTCGTTGCCATCGCTCATGCAATCACACAATAATTAATGGCCGTCTCTGTCCCATGGGTCTGACAACAGAATTAACAGCTCTGTCAACCCGCAGAGTTGTTTTATTTTTCCCTCCCTGGCTCTCGTGTGCAGGGAAACGAACCTGAAGTTCAGACAAGCCCTTCTGGTCACCCACCAGGAGCTGGTGAGCGAGGAGAGCCTGGCCACCTTTGATGGTGAGTCTCTCAGACGGGTGAGGATGCGGCTGTCCCACCGCAATGGGATCGGTTCCGCCTTGGGAAGTCTGTCCCCTCTGGCACCAAGCGCCGCCAGCCCAACCAGGGGTTGTACTTGCTTCTGTGTGCAAGGCTGGAGGGTGGTTCATGCCAAAAGACCTTGCATGGAGGCCCTTTCCCAGCAAGGTGGGTCTGTGATGGGTCCATCAGGTTTGTGCACCTTCCCCTTGCCCTGGATCTTGATTTTCCCACTGGAATCAAGCACTTGAGTCCCAAACCTGAGCTCAGACCCTGGATTTTCTCCCCTTTGGTCCTCCATAGGATGCAGGCTCCCCTTTCAGAGGGGATGAAGGAGGCTGTGTTTGTCCCTTGTCCAATTTTACAGCCCAGTGCAGTCCCTGCACTGAGCACCCTCCCAGCACTGCAAGGTGACCCTCCAGCTTCATGTGACCTTAATTTGAGCCATCCATATCCCAACTGCATCTGGAGATGCCCTGGCAAAATCTGAATCTCCCCTGAGAAGCCTCCGGCCTCCCTCTTTGGAGGGGTAAGCGTGGAGGGGAGGAAGAAGAAGGACTTCTCATTTCCCCCAAAGCCATTGCCTGAACTGTGCCCTCTGCTCAAGGGAGAGTGACCTGCGAGGAGCCCAACAGCCGCCTGCACAGCTTTACCGGCACGCTGGAGTGGAGGGGCGAGACCTACTCGCTGGACAGTGAAAAGATCTTGCTGCGAGGCTGCAAGCTTCGCAACACCGATGTTTGCTATGGCTTGGTTATCTACGCAGGTGAGTGCCCAGGCACAGATCAGGAAGGGCAGATAATACCCAGATCCATGCGGGTTTTAAGCTGCCCAAGAGCTTCTGGTGTCGGCATGTCCCATTCTCAGCTGATGATACAAAGTGGGACACAAACTGCTGCTGTAACCAAGCCCCCAGAAGTTTGTCCCAAGCTTTGCTGGTATTGGGCTCACTGGCAGGGAGATGATGGGGTGGGACCAAATATGTGCTTATCCCACGTTATATTTCAGCTGCATCCCATCCTGGATCCATTTTACTTTGTGGCCTCGTGCATGGATGGCTCAGGGCAGATGAGAGCTTGGCCATGAGCAGCTGTGGGTAGAGGGGTGGGGTGAGATCTGGCATCAGCAGCACTTCTCCGAGTGTGCAGCCATGGCTTGATTAACCACTGACCCAGGGATGTGCTCCTCTGAAGTCTTCAGAGGTGGGGAGATGTTATGGAGGAAACCAGCATCACTTAGCTGCAAGTCAGCCTTTGGGGGGCTGAGGATTTGTGTTTTTATGCCTACAATTTTTCTTGTCCAGGATTTGATTCCAAAATTATGAGGAACTGTGGAAAAATCAAGCGAAAGAAAACCAAGCTGGACCGCATGATGGACCGGCTGGTGATCATAGTGAGTGTGGTGCAAACACCTGCCCTGGTCCACCGGCTTCCTGGGGTCGCTCACAAGTTCTCTCATGAGAGCCTGCTTGCTTGGCTGATGCTGATTTTCCTAAACTTGACAAATTTTGCTCAAAATGTCTTGGGTTTAACCTGTTATGGGTATATGCCAAGTGCTGTTCCCAGGAAGTGGCTGTTGCTGGGTCCGGAGCAGTCTGCATGGTGGTTGTGTTGCTTTAACCCTGGATGCTGGCAGCTCTGTGTCCTCAGCCGCAGAGCAACCCCTTGGACCCAGGGGCTGGAGCATTCAGGGTCTCCAACCCCTCCGGGGCTGCTCTACTCACCCATAACCATGCGGGTCTGAGGAGACGGTGTGTGCTGAGGAACCTGCAGGTTGTGCCTCACCTCAGGGTAGGTGGAAGGCGGAGGAAGGAGGAGCCTTTCCTCTGTGGGCAGCAAAGCAGCATGGTCATCATAATGGATTGGATGGCTCTTAATCCAGTTCCTGAGTGTCATCACTTCTCAGACCGGCCACGAGCACCCCTCTGTTTGCTGGTAACTTCAGCAGGAGGCCTGCAGGACACCCCTTGTTCAGGGAGATGGTGTCCGAGGCTATTGGGAGGGTGGGAAAGCTGGGTTTTGCTGTGTGTGTGTTGGATGTGTCAAGCTGAAATATGTGCTGTGATCCTTCATCTCCGCCCAGGATGAGCTCTGAGGACCAGCTTCAGGCACAAGGACACCTTTCTGCAGGTTTACAGCTAAATGAGACTAACAGTCTGGAAGGGGCAATGGTTGGTCCTTGAAAAGAGTCTGGTGGGCTCTCTGTAATGGGATGTTCTCATCCTGACTTCCCATCTCAGATCTTCCTGGTGCTGTTGGTCACGTCGCTGTGCCTCGCTGTTGCCTCTGGATTCTGGGCCAGGATGTTCCAGGAGAAGCACAGCTACCTCTCTGCTCTCTACAAGCACACGACCCCTTTCCAGCAGGCCTTCTTCAACTTCTGGGGCTTCACCATCCTCCTGAGCATCATCATACCCATGTCCATGTATATAACGTAAGAACAACAGAGCCTGCAAGTGATCAGAGATCAGTACCCCGCTCCCTGCCCTTGGCCATCACCTGGCACCTTGGTTTGATGCCACAAAATGGGGCTGCACGAAAGGCCCAGCTGTGACCCCGAGCAAGTCATTCCTGTATGTTCCCTTAGCCATAAGAGGGTAAGGAGGGGTGCGGTGTGTATCTTACAAACATTGATGATGTGCTTTGAGATCTCGGAGAAAAGCCAGAAGGAGGTGCAAAGGCAAGTACTAATGTTGGGAATCAGTCATGGCCAGGCTGAGGATGAGACTGATGAGGGTGGTGTTTCACTGATGAGGGTGGTGTTTCTCTGCTGAGCAGCAGCAGGGTGGGGAAGAGAGGACACAGTCCTTGTGAGAAGGCAGTAATCACAGTCTGTGCTGGAAGAAGCAGTTTCCAAACTTTTCTGCCCTTCACTGAATCTCCAGATCTATGAATTTTGTCATCAAGGCTCAGATTTCCAGAGCAGAGCCTGGCTGCCTGGGATCCAGTGGGCTCAGTCCACTGTGATGAGCCTTCTGGCCACAAACAGTGAAAACCCTCTTGCTTCCCCCAAGCTCAGGGCAATAGATCCAGGTGGGGAGTTTCCCTCTGGCCCTTCTTCCTGTGTCAGATCCCCAAGTGCCCCTGGGATGTGAGTAATGCAATCTACTTCCCTACCATAAGTTTTCTTCCACCTGACTCCCTAGGTTTGAATTCATCTATTTGGTGAACAGCTCTTTTATCAACTGGGATCTGGAAATGTATTACGCTGTCAAGGACATTCCAGCCAAGGCCAGAAGCACCAGCCTCAATGATCAGCTTGGCCAGATCGAATATATCTTCTCGGACAAGACTGGCACCTTGACGCAAAACATTATGAGCTTCAAGAAATGCTGTATCAACGGGACAATCTATGGTAACTTTTGGTGGAAGCCAGTTTGTAGGGACTCAGGAGTTGGGTAAATCTTGACTTGGTTCTTTCGACACGCCCCAAGCTGCCCAGCAAGCCAGAAGGATTCAACTGATCTTGGTGGTCCAGGTGTAGACAGAGGCTGTAGGAATGCAGCTTGTCCTCATTTCCTGTGTTGTCAGTGCTTTGCAGGGGCCACATGCCTGCAGTCACACTCGTCTCATATTCCCAATGCAGGGAGTCAGGGCACAATTCTGCCCTCCTAAAATGGGTGCCTTTCAGGAGGTGTTTCATGTCCCAAACTCAGGCTGAGATCAGCTAAGTTTTCCCTGATAAAAAAGGGAACTTGTGGTTAGGAGCCCTGCACAGCTACACAGCAAATGCACGGGCTGAGGGAGGTGGATCCCGCCTGGAATTGACAGCACTTGGGTGCCGGCCCAGGTGGCCAGCACAGGGCAGGCAGAGGAGCCACAGGGTGATGGGCCAGTGAAGCCCTTGGGCTTGTATTTTCTATGAAGGTCTTGGAGAGAAAAAGGAGTGTTTGCTATTTTATTTTTTCCATCATTTTCTGGTGAATCTCCAGCTTGGTTTCCAGATCCGAGCACTTTCAGGTGTTCTGTGGAGGAGGCAAAGAAATCATCATTCCCCTTATGTTATTTCTTTACAGCGAATGCATGTAATTGCCGTTGGCTTTTTTTTTTTTTTTTTTTTTTTTTTTTTAATGATTCTGCTTGGTTTTCCTCTTAGAAATCCAAGAATTGCCAAGTCCTCTTCTTATTGCTACGCTTACTCAAGCTCACAGCTGGCTTCTGGGAGCTCTCGCAATGCTTAGTTAGAGAAATTTAGCGAGCGGGGCAGGCCAGAGCTTTAGCATGGAGCTTCTTTTTCCTGAGATAAGTATCAGGCACTTGTGGCAAATGGACAGTGATAAAAGAAAAGAGGAGGAAAAAAAATCTAGCAAAGTTTTTAAGCAGGAATAAACCCAATTTTCCCCTGCCTGATGTATCACGTCACACCTCTGTGACAGCAGCATCACCGTAACACCTCCAGTGTCTGGCCAACTGCAGAGTTTCCCAGGAAACGCGGGTGAAAGCTAGACCTGAATTTTTAGCATTAAAAACGTGTCAAAATTCTGAAGAGCCCAAGAGCCAAATTAATCAAACCTGGATATCCTAATGGAGCCTGGCTCATGATCAATACCGAGCAGATGCGGAAAACCTGTCCCTTTTTGCCAGTCTTTACCCAGCAGTCCCTTCTAGAGGAACTGCTTGAAGCCCCTGCTAGTGACGCTCCCTGCCAGCTCTCTATTAATTGACTTATTTTTATTTCGGCAGGTACAGGCACAGGCCATGAGAACAAACAGCCATCGGTGCGTAACTCCCCTCTCCAATGTAACACACGGCCAGACGCTGTCCCTCACGGGGGCCAAAGCTGTGGAAGATGTTGATTACACAGGCCACCCGCCCAGCCCAGTTGTGCTTTGGAGCACAGCTTGCTTACAATGGGGTCCCGTGCTGTAAGAGCGGCACGTGTGTCCTTGGGCTGGCGGTTGGCCAGTCCTCAGCTGCCAGTGGAAGTCAGGGGGACAGGGTTGATAAAATAATGCAGTCCTGATTTATTTAATTTTTATTCCCCACCTATTTATACTCACCCCCTTGGTATAGGCAAAGCAGAGCTCAGCTTACGGGCTCTGATCTGGATCAGACCGTGCCAGCACAGGGTTGCGCTACCACAACCCAGCAGCATCCCCGGCACCTGTGCTCGGTCTCTCTCGGGTGCCTGCAGCCTGCCCATGCCTCTTGCAGGTGTCAGGGTTGACCTGGAGCCGCTGCAGGGAGAAGCTGGACTTCTACGATGTGACGCTGCTGGAAGCCATCCGGCAGGACAGTGACCCCGTGCTGAGGGAGTTCCTGAGGCTGCTGGCCCTCTGCCACACTGTCATGGTGGAGGAGAAGGGCGGTGGGTTGGTCATGGTGGCTGATGTGCTCGGAGTGGGGTCAAGCTGCTGTTCACGGCAATGAGGCCGCGATGGCTTTTTCCACCGACCAGCAAAGCTCTGCTGTGCAGGGAGCAGGTGGCATGAGAGCCCAGGATTGCTTTGTGCCACTGTCCTAGAGTCATGGATGTGTACATCTGGGTTTGTTTTAATGATAATTAGGGCAGCAGCATAAGGGGAATAATCCATCCTTGTCTGGGCACTTGTCCTGCTTGGGACAATGAGCAGAAGAGATGAGACAAGTAGGACTGGGTTTCCCTTTCCTGGTGGCTTGACTTCAGGGTGTCTATAGATAATGTTGGCGCTGGGCAAGAACAGGGGATTTCAGATGTCCAAGAGTTGTTTGGCAGGGATTCTCCTTGTCTAACCCCTCCTCCTCTTCTGCAGACCAGCTGGTTTATCAGGCAGCTTCCCCGGACGAAGAAGCACTGGTGTTGGCAGCCAGGAACTTGGGGTACGTCTTTCTGGCCCGAACACAGGACACCATCACCATCAGTGAGCTTGGGAAGAAGAGGACGTACAAAGTGCTGGCCATGCTGGACTTCAACAGTGACCGCAAGAGGATGTCTGTCCTGGGTGAGTGGGATGGGGTGTCTCAGGGGGCCTGTCCAGGAACATAGAGGGTCCCTTTCATATTCAGTCCTACAAGGCACGGCACCAGCACAGCTGTGATTGACCACAATGGGCACAGGGGCTCCTAAGTATTGTCCTGGTCATCCCTGCAGTTTTACTCGCCCGAGAAGGGTTTGAGCAGCCGAGAGTTAAGTCAATCAGGGGCAGAGGAAGTGTGTGAGGAACTGACAGTCCTTGAGGCCTGATTCTGCCTCATCATGGTGTAGATCTGGGGAAATTCCTGTGTTTCCTATGACCTCAAGCAGAAAAGCACCAGCAGGCCCTGCGATGCCCTCTGCAGCATGGCCATTGTGTGGGGACAGCAATGAGTGGGAGTCATCTCTCCAGGCACCTAAGCTGTCCTTTCCTTCCTTTCCAGTGCGAGACCCCCAGGGCACGATCCGGCTCTACACCAAGGGGGCTGACACAGTCATCCTGGAGAGACTGCAGAGGCGAGGGCCCAATGAGACCATCACTGAGATGGCACTGGATGTGAGTCCCACACCAGCCTGGGGCAGAAAGGGCTGGTATCCCTGCTTCTGGCTTTGGGCTGGGTGTCCTCAAGTCCCCTGCTGCTCTTTCTCCCTCTGGCTTCAGGATTTTGGTCCTTCTTTCCTCTTTCTGCTCTAGGAGCCTCACCTGCATATGGGACAGGGACTAAAAAGGACATCAAATCCTTTGGTCTTCTGCAAGGACCAGTTGCATTGCAAGGATGCTCATGGGGATGCTGTAGGATGGGGGAGGCAGTCAGAGTCCAGAGGGAGACCCTCAGATCCTGGAGTGGCTCTGCCCATGGAGAGTTGTGGCTAGCTGGCATGATACCCCGATCCACCGCAAGAGTCACCCTGGCCGAGGGAAGGGACACCCAATGTCTCTTCTCTGCAGCACTTCGCAGAGGAGACACTGAGGACTTTATGCCTGGCCAGCAAGGAGGTGAGCGAGGCCGAGTACAGTGAGTGGAGCAGGAGGCACCGTGAGGCCAGCATCCTGCTGCAGGACCGTGCACGGGAGCTGGACAAGCTGTACGAGGAGATGGAGCAGAACCTTCAGGTGAGATGAGGCCGGGGTTTAGCAGGAACCAGCTGTGTTGGTCCCATGGAGGGCAGGAGTGTGGGGTTCAGCTGTCCAGGATGAGGGGGTGAAGTGTCCAACCCAACACCCATCCCTTGGGTTGCTGGAGGGCAGGTGGAGTCCCCTACAGGGGTGACTTTGTGACATGCCAGTAGACACTGGGCTAGATCAGGTTGTGTCCACCCATGGGCAAGGACTCCTGGTTGGATCCAGGGGCAATTCCCACCTCTGTATCTTGCCCTGTCCCATGTCATGACACCCACTCACCCTCCATCCAGCTGCTTGGGGCCACGGCCATTGAGGACAAGTTGCAAGATGGAGTCCCTGAGACCATCCAGCTGCTGCAACTGGGCAACATTAAAGTGTGGGTGCTGACGGGAGACAAACAAGGTCAGTGGAGGCAACCCCAGACCCCACCAACATGTTTCAGCTTCTCCCCTAACCAGGACCAGACCCTGGGAGTGGGCAGCAACCAGGTTCTGCTGTTCCCTTTGATTAACAATAGCAGCATGTCCCACAGCTCATGTCACCCATGGGGAAACTGAGGCAGGGGAAGCCATCTGCACAATAGCACAGAGCTGGAGCAGAGCTGCCAGCAGCTGCTGCCCACCAAGGGCTGTTGGACCTGAGGGCTGGGGGCTGCCCTGGGATGGGGAGGCAGCACCATGGGCTGTTGACACCTGCATGTTGCAGAGACCGCAGTGAACATTGGTTACGCGTGCAAGCTGCTCATGGACGACATGGAGATCCTGGAGGAGAAGGAGATCAGGTGAGGAATCGTGACCTCCTGGTCAGGACACTGTCGTCCCTGCTGAGGACACTCAAAGGCGTAGGGATTGTGCAGGCTGGGCAGAGCTCCACGCTGCCAGAGACGCTTCTCCCTCCCTGTCCCTGCCTGCATGTCCATAGCCCTCATCTGCTGATGCTTTTCCAGGCCCCCCATCTGTTTCTGCCCCTACAGCATTCCCTTCCTTGGCAGGCTTTGACCAGAAAGTGTTTAAGCTGTCTCTCCAGCCTCTAACCCACAGAGACAGAAGCTGATTTCTGATGCCAGTGAGCCCTTGGGGCCCCTTCTCTGTGCCCCCTCTTCCCACCACTGGGCATCAGCCCCATCTCCCTGGTGCTGGCTTTGAAATGACACAAGTCTACTGTCGGTCTCGCTCAAAGCCAGGCAGAGTGCCGGTGTCCTCAGCCCAGCTCCAACCACCTCTTCCTCACCCAGTGAGATCCTCGAGTCTTTCTTGGTGAACATCAACCACCACGACGGCAGCGGGGAAGCTCCAAGCAGTGGCCGCCTCTCCCAGCAGCGCTCAGGGACTTCGTGCCACAAGAAGAAAGCGATCATCATCAGCGGGGACTTCCTGGTAAGGTGGCACTTGGATGCTCCTGTCTGCTCCCCCCTGGCACTGGCAGATCTGCCCTGGTGCTATCCAAGTCCAGGGTGGCACCAGCTCATGGAAGATGTGATGCTCCTCCTGACTAAAGGGTGGGAAAAGCCCATTTTGGGCTGGGGAATGAGGAGTGCAGAGAGGGACAACCTTGCACTGATCTTTTGGCACTGGGGGCTTCAGCCACATCTGCCCGACCAGTCTTCTATGATGACACAGGGCGGTGGGTAAGGACATGCTCTTCTGGTCATACTGGGACAAACTGGTGTCATCACCACCATGCCTGTGGCGTGATGAGCTTGGAGAAAACCAGGGTCACTTTTCTGTAGCACGTACAAGGTTTAAGAGCATCGTTGAGGAGCTGGGGGTCTGACGCTATGAAGGCTACGGGTGATGTCGCAACCACATGTGCTCTGCCCCAAGGACAAAATCCTCCACACGGGAGAAGTGCTGAAGGAGCAGAAGGGACGGCTGTGGCGGCGGCTGGCTCGGTGCGGGGCCACGGGCTCGCAGGAGCAGGGCAGTCTGGTGGAGAAGGCCTTTGTGGACTTGGCCACCAGCTGCCAGGCGGTGATCTGCTGCAGGGTGACCCCCAGGCAGAAAGCCCTCATCGTGCAGCTGGTGAAGAAGCACAAGAAGGCCATCACGCTGGCTATCGGCGACGGGGCCAACGATGTCAACATGATCAAAAGTGAGGCTCGAGGCAGCAGGGAGTGTGGGTTTTGGCTGGTGCGTCCTACTGGGGGGAAGTGGTGGTGCCCCATCTGCCATCTCCACCACCCCACCCTCTCCTTTGCAGTGAGAAGCTGGGAGGGGAACCCCCAGGCCAATTCTCCACGTTGCTGTGTCAGGAGGGCAGCAAGAGGCACAGGGCCAGGACAAGAGCAGGGTGGACCACTTGCTTTGGCAGTGGGGATGAACTTTGAGGAAAATCCAAACCCCAGCGTGGGCAGCTGGCAGAGACACCCCTGCCCTTCTCCAGCAGCCCTGACATGCGGCTGTGCTGTTCACACGCCCAACCATGCCTGCCATGGCACTCCCATGGCTGTGGCATGTGACGGAGGGGGCTTCTTCCCTTCTCCCAGAACTCCTGGATTCACCCCCTGCCCATCAGGAGACTATCCAGAGGGAAATTAAGCACCCAGCTCCCCAAAACCCTCCCCACCAGTTTCGCACCCTCCTGTCCCTGCAGCTGCTGACATCGGGGTAGGCATCAGCGGGCTGGAGGGCATGCAAGCCGTGCAGTGCAGTGACTACGCCCTGGCGCAGTTCTCTTACCTCCAGCGCCTCCTGCTCGTCCACGGCCGCTGGGCTTATCTGCGCATCTGCAAGTTCCTCCGCTACTTCTTCTACAAGACCTTCGCTGGCCTCATGGCCCAGGTCTGGTTCGCTTTCCACAGCGGATTCACGGCCCAGGTGAGGAATGCTGCTGTTAGCGGGGGTCACATCTATCCCGTGGAGGTTTGCATGCCCGTGTTGCAACCCCTCCGCTGAGGACCCCATGCAGGACTCGTGCCTGGTACTGGCTGATGGACGTGTGTCCACATCACTGCCCTGGTGTCCTTTCTCCCTTGCCCTACTATTGGGTTGTCCAATGTTTTGGGGCTGCCTGGCTGCGAAGCAACTGGCTATCTGCTTTTTACGTGGCTGGATTGGAAAGAGCACCCTGGGGAGGTTTGGGATGCCCTTTGTGAGCTGCAGCTCAGTCTGGGACAGATGCAGGGAAAGATCCTACGTGCATTTAACTGGTTTCCTCCAAAATGGGACCTTTTATCCCAAGGGCCATCAGTGTGACTTGACAACCAATATGTGGCCTTAGCCCCCACCTCCATCTGCAGCACAGCCCCACAGCCCACCAACTGCTGCAGACGTGGGGCTGATGCAGAGCGAGTTTGCATCTGGACTCACCCCCGGTGCCTGGGCATCCTTTCTGAGTCTTTCTAAAGCACCATGGAGCTCACAGCTGCTTTCTTCTCCCTCTAGCCTCTGTATGAGGGCTGGTTCCTTGCACTCTACAACATTTTCTACACTGCCTACCCCGTGCTGTCCGTGGGCCTTCTGGAGCAGGTATGGGTTCACCGGGCTGCATCCAGCCCCTGTGCCAAGGATGCAGCCCCCAGGCAGGTGTGAATCGGCCCAGTGGTGGTTGCACCCCCTCTGCACAGTTCTTTGTGCTGGGATGTGGTACCGAGCAGCTCGATGGGCACCTGTTGGTCACCACTGAGCCTGGGGTGCCTCTGTTCCCTGTCACCCCAGGGCAAGCGGGTGGAGGGGCTCACTGCAGCTCTCCTGAAGGGTCTCTTGGGTGGGGTGGCTGCTCCCTAGTGTGGGTGGGGAGGGTGATGCTTAGTCCCCTCCTGGCAGGACGTGAGTGCCAAGAAGAGCCTGGAGTTCCCGGAGCTCTATGTGATTGGGCAGAAAGATGAGCTCTTCAACTACCGCATTTTTGGGGTCACCGTCCTGCACGGGGTCAGCACCTCCCTCGCCAGCTTCTACATTGCACTCTGGGCCTTTGAGGACAGCGTTGGCAGCAAGGCTGTTGGTGACTATGAGTCCTTTGCCGTCACAGTGGCCACATCAGCGTTGCTGTCAGTCCTCATGGAGGTGAGAGCCGGTCTTCTGTCCTGGCCCTGGGGGGGGAAGTTCTGGGACTGCAGCTGGGCTCAGCTCTGGGTGCTCTGACATGATCCCCAGCAGTTTCATGGCTGGGAGATGATCTCCCATGGGGCAGGGGAAGAACTGGGAATGAGTGGCTGTATGGAAGAGGGTCCCCACAGTCTGTGTGCTTTCCTCTCGCCCCTGCAGATCATCCTGGACACCAAGTTCTGGACAGCATTGTCCTTCCTGATGGTCACAGCCAGCCTGCTGCTGTTCTGTCTCTTCTCCTTCTTGACCCAAAGCGGTGATGCCTTCAGGATAGCCCCTGCCATCTTCCCCTTCCCAAGTGAGATGTCCAGGGAACTCCATGGTCCTTTCCTTCCCTGAGCCAGGGGGGCCCAGCGTGGGCTTGGTGCTATAAGCTGTTTCCTACTTTGTAAATCGCCTCTTCGTTGCCACCTCTTCATCTTGCTGTCACGATTTTTTTACTCCAATTTAGATGCCATCTCCTCTTTAGACACCTTAACCCCTTTGTGAGTGCGGGCCTGTCCTCCACTGGTGTTTCCTCTCTCCTTACCACTTTCCCTACATCACCCACCTTGCCTTGCATTGACAGACGCCAGCCGGAATGCCCTGACTGATCCCTACGTCCTGCTCGTGGTCCTGCTGTCCTTGGTGGTGAACACCATCCCCTCGCTCACCATCCGCTCCTACGGCACCATCATGGGCAAAGCCTCCACCCAGCAGGTGAGGCAGCGGGGGGACTGGCATGGGGAGGGGTCTGCCTCTGGCCAGTGTCAACATTCGGGGCTGGGCAGGGCGCTGCTGGGGATGGGAAGGGTAAGGTTCCCCAGGGAAGCCACTGCCTGGGCCGTAGTGGTGGGACATCACCTCTCCTTGGTGGTACCACTCAGCTGGTGGTGGTCTCTCACAACACTGGTGTCCAAGTCTGATGCCAGGGCCCTCTCCCCAAATCAGTTCATGGACCCTCTGCAAGAGACCTGCTCCAGCTCTTGGAGAGGGTCTGCTTTTGGCTGCAGAAGGGAACTGCCCTCCAGGACTCCCTGGAGCCGATGCTTAGGAGGCACTGGGGTCTGGTGCAGGTCTTGGTACCACCCCCCGCTTTGTAGAGCTCACCCCCATCCAGGTTGTGGGTCATACATTGCTGGTGGGACAGAAAGGTCCCAGAGGAGATTAGGGTTTGAGATTGTGCTCCAGAGCTATGTGAGCTTTGAAGACCCCCACGAGTGTCCCCACGATACACATCCCATCACATCAACTCAGGTCACGGTGGAGCAGACACAAACTGTGTCTCAGTGAAGGGTGTCCCTGCTCTCCCTGTGTGTTCCCCCTTGGGGTGAGACCTTGCCTGGGCAGTGGCCACAGCCCTGGTTTCCCCATCTCCTTGCAGAAGATCCGCCTGAAGGCCAGGCAGGAGCCAGAGCCCTCGGTGGAGCTGCGTGCCCACGTCCCTCATGGTTCCTTCCACCGCCGCTCCAGCTACGCCTTCTCACACCAAGAGGGCTATGCCAACCTCATCACTCGCGGGCACAGCCTTCGTGCCGGCGGCACCCACAGTGCTGCCCCCAGTCTCCTGCACCCAGAGACAACCCCGGCAGTGTCCTCCCTCCCCAGCCCCTTGGCGTAGCTGACACCCTGTCTGGCATCAACGTCCCATGTGCTGGGACAAGGGAGGTGTTGTCCAGGTGCAGAACTGGCTGGCTCCCTCTTTTTATGGGCATTTTAAAAAACTTATTTGGATGGTTTTGAGGCATGGGCAGCCCCTGTGGCTGCAGAGCGGCTGGTCCAGCCTTGGGGGCCATTGCTCCAGGCACTGAGCCCTGGAATGTGTCCTACCAGCAGCTCCATCTCCCCCACGCTCCATTGCAGGAGCCTGTAAAGCTGTGAAAACCACTGACCTCTGCTGCCATACTCAGGCCCTCACCCCACAACTCTGTGGCTGGCACTCCAGTCCCCTTCCCTCTGCTCACCCCCTTGGAGTCAGGGCTTCATCCTGCCCGAAGTTGATCCTGCTCCAGGCTGGACCCACAAACAACTCTGCTGCCCCAGCCTCGTTATTCCACTTCTGAATTAATAAAATGCCCTGACACATGCCCAGCGGTGGGGCTGGGTGGTGGGTGCAGCCCCTCACCCTGCTCGCTCCCTCCTGTGCTGGGCGACTGAGCTGCAGCGGCTGCATGAAAACCCTTGCCTGGTTTTCCCATGGCTGCAAGGAGTGTGGGGCAGAGCCGGCCACCCCACGAGGGGCTGGATCCGGCACCTGTGGCTTTCATGTGCATCAACCCAACAGATCAGGCTCGAGCGGTGTAATTCTGAAATGCCCCATTTTCTGGGGAACCTGTGTGTGATTGACTACCTGCCAGTTTTCCTTCTCCAGCCAAACCAACATGGCTTCTGGCAGCCTCTCCTTGCTGCTCCCTGCCATCTCCCCCTCCTTGTCTTTGCTGTCCCTGCACAAGGTGCACACAGCGGTGGTGGTTGCTACGTGCCATGCCCCGTCCCCCCAGCAGCCATGTTCCCTCTCCCCCAGGACTGATGTCTCCATCTTTGGGGGCAGCTCGTGGCCACAGGTTCTTTGCTGCAAAACCCCAAAAAGTACTTTTGGGGGAAGGGCAAAGGGAGGACACGTGTATCAGCTCTGCCCCGTGGGCATGGGAGCACACAGCACTTTGGGGCCAGCAGCAGCGGCTGCTGGAGAAGTTGTATGTGACCAACTTTAGTTCTTCCCACAGAGGGTGGGGGGCACTGGGACAGGTTGCCCAGAGAAGCTGTGGATGCTCCATCCCTGGCAGTGTCCAAGGCCAGGCTGGATGAGGCTTGGAGCAACCTGGGACAGTGGAGGGTGTCCCTGCCCCTGGCAGGGGGGTTGGAACTGGATGATCCAGGTCCCTTCCAGCCCAAACCATTCCATGGTTCTATGATTCTATGATTCTATGATTCTATGATTCTGTGATTCTATGATTCTATGAACTGACTGGTGACTGGATCACCCTTAGTACTGTTTTTATTTTTTTATTAAAAGAACTTTAGCTTTTCTCTCCTCTCCCGTAAATCTCTGCCATTCCAAGGGAGAAAGCAGCTCCGAAAGGTCCTGTGGTCCCTCGGTGTGTGCCACCAGCTCTTTGTCACCTGCCAGCACTTGTGCCATGGCAAAATGCACAGCAGGACAGGTAAAAAGATAGATAATTAAATCAGCCGTGGGGACTTGGACCTGCCTGAAGCACACACAACTTGATGGGCTTGTCTAACAAGTGCTTTGGCCTCATCTGCACCGAGTTTGTGAGAATTAAAGTGTTTTCTTTGGGCTCTGTCCAGAAGGGTGCTGGATGTTGCCAAGAAATAGAAGTATCTGAGGCTTCCTCTGGGAAAGCTCTCACCCCTACAAATAGCAGGTGGAAAACTGCAGGGAGAAACCCTTCCCAGCTGCCTGGTCATGACGCCCAAATCTACCCCCTGATGCCCTCAGGCCAGGTCTAGCAGAGTAGCTGATGCGGTTAAACTGGGGCTGCTCCCCCAGAGCATCCCTCCCCCAGCCCAAGCAGCTCCTGGGGCAGCAAAGCTGCATCAGGAGGGAACTGGCCCACAGGCATCACCACGGGACACGCGCACACCAGGGTGAATGACTAGAAAATAATTTATTGAAGAAACAGAAAGCTGCAGAAATACAACACAGTCATGACCAGTAGAGGATGAACAAATAGAGATTAATTCTTTTTCTTTTCTCTTTTAAAACCTGTTGACAGGCTGGAGTTCAGTTTCCTGGTAACTTCCCCTGCATGAGTTGTTGCAAAGAACAAGGAACAAACTCCAGAGCACACAGCACAGTTTGGATAAAGTGCCTGACACATAAGACTCTTTTTTAATTTACTTTTTCTTTTTAATGTTTGTAAATAGCTTAAACAAATATAGTTGCAAGACACAGAGGAGTAACAATTGCATTTCGCTGTAGAGTAAAACCTATCCCATGAGAGTAACAAGGAAGCAGCAGCAAAAAAACCCACAAAAAATTCAATTTAATTAGAAGGAAAAAGTCATTTAAAAACTCAGAGATGCAGCCCTCGGACCGTGCGGAACGAGGGCGACTGTCACCTATTGCTATACAGAAAAATGAGCAATGTTTCCTAGAGGTGGCTGGACTGGCAAACCCGAGGCTGTGGGTTCTTCCTTGCCGGGATTAATTCTGCCTGACTTCTTTTTCCTTTAGAAATTTAAGGGGAAAAAGAAAAACCAAACCAAACAAAAAAAACCCACCAGCACAACAAAACCCCTGAATTTTGTTCTTTGCATTTTTAATTTCCTCTCTTTAAAAACCCCAAGCAAAGAAAGATGCAAGAGGAACCGGGTTCTGCACAGCAGCGTCTGCAGGCCCAGCCCCGTTGCCGGCTGCCAGCACTGTCCCACCGCGGTGCCCTCTGAGACAAGGGAAAGGAGCAGAGCTATGGGGGGGACACGCGGTGCCAGCCCAGCCCAGCGGCATCTTCACGGTGCCCAAAGCGCACTGGCGAGAGAGGTAACGAGGAACCGGTCGTCCTCCTCACCCAGACTTCAGATGCCCAGGAAAAGGGACAAGTGGTGAATTTTATTTTTGCGAGGCCATTCCTCAGTGGATCAGCAGGGAAACGCCAGCTCCTGGCCCACTCTGTGTTGATGTCCCATCAGCGGAGCTGTCATAAAAGCAGGGAAAGTTCAGCTCTGGCTGTGCCGTAGCAGGGTGACAATGGTTAAAACCCAGCTGGGTGTCCCCTGCTTGCCCGGCAGGATGGGGGCAGCACTGCCCCACTGCTGACAGTGGGTTGTCAAGGCACAAAAGCCACAGGTGGAAAATTTCCACCCAAGGTAGACCCAGAGTGCCTGGGGGGTGTCACAGGTGATGAAATAACCCAAACCCCAGAAAACTTCCACAACTGAAGTAGGACACAGGGGCCAGGCTTACCCAGCAGGTCTCAGTGGGAGATCCCGGGTCCCCTCCTCTTCCTCAGCCTCTGACCAACACCTCTCCATTGCCCTCAGAGGTGCCCCTGGGGCCCCGGTTTTCTCCTGCTCCCCACAGCACAAAAACGCCCTTCGGGGGCAACTCTGGTGAAGAGAATTGTCTTTAGGACAGAGCTTGGATTGTCATTACCTGCAGGGAAAAAAAATCTTTGGTATCGTGGCAAGTTGCTCCTCAAGGCATTTTGGTGGATGTGGGCAGCAGGCAGGGCCAGGTCTGGCGTGGGGCAGGGCTCAGCCTGCCTTGGCTGATCCAGCTGGTCCTGGTGGGCTAACAGGTAGGGGAGAGTGCTCAGCTCTTGGCTTCTCCGGGGTTTCCCAAGCCACTTGGTTCATGCCCCGTGGTGGAAACCAGCTGGTCTCTGGATGGTCCGAGGAGTCGTGGCTGTGGGTTACATCCAAGCCTGGTGAGACCTTCATGTGGCTGGAAATAAGGTCTTGGCCTCCAAGCACCAAAGATTCTCATGCTGGGAAAAGTCTTGTAGAAGGAAATGGGACATAGGGGGGAGGCAGAACTCCCTGGAGGACAGGAGGGTTAGTTAATAGAATAATCACCAACTCTTCCTAAAACCCAGGTCCTCAGTCAGAGGGTCCCATGTCTCCCATCACCACCTGGCAGAGCATCTCCGTGATGGTCATAAAGAAGGCAAAGGCTTCAGGGACACCACAGTGGATAAGAGATGCAGATTACAAAACCCCTACTTTGTTTTTGGGGGCCCTGTGGTGGGGCCCAAAGAAGCTGAGATCTCTTTCCTCGCAGTGGGCTGGGTGCTGGGGCCACCTCTAGTGATGGAGGCGAAGGATGGGGTGGTGAAGAGGCTGGAGAGGGCTGAGGAATCAGCATTTTAAGGTGAATGTTCTGGCAGTGGTGGAGAAGCAGAAAGAAGTAGGTACCACTGTCTCCTCCAGGCCCCCGACACCTTCCTGACCTCCAAAGATGTGACTCCTTACTGCTACTCTCCTCACATCTTTAAGAAAGGAGAGGAAGAGGAGCAGGGGGAGGAGGGAGCAGGGGTTGCAGACCTGTTCAGCGGGAGGCTCTGGACATCTGCAGAAAGCTCCCTGGCTGTCTAGGACAGGCAGGGAGAGACTCCAATGTCCCCTGAGACCTGCTGTGGGGCTGGGCTCCAGGACCTCTTCCACTGGCTGTACTCTTCTTCTTCTTACTCCTTCAACCAGAGCTGGTGCCTCCATGCAGGGTGAGAGACGGGCTGGGAGGCACAGGAAAGCCTGGCAGGGGCAGATGCTGGGTGATGCCTCTGACCCAAACCACAGCCTTGGGGAGAAAAACCTCAGAAATGGATCCATCCCTGGGTCTGGTTGGACGTTGATGTGGCATCATCTTCAGTGCCGTGCAGGACAAGGGCAGAGGCGGGTCTGTGTGCTCATCCCAAGGGACGGGGACTTGGGAGCATCAGCTGGAAATGTCTCAGCCCTGGAGGGAGGTTTGGGGTGCCCGAGGCTGTTTCCCTTGTCTCAGAGCACATGAGGAGCCCCACAGCTTTGCCAGCTCAGGTCGTGGCAGCTGATTGTCTTTCCTCTCATCTGCACTTGGCATTTGTCCACCAGAGCTGGATAAAGCAAAAAAACCAAACCCAAAGCACAGCGAGGAGCTGGACCCCATGGCAGTGGGTGGGATGGGTGGGCATGCACGCCGGGGTCCCATGCCCCAGATACCCTTACCCTGTTTGCCAGGCATGGGTCCATGCCATGCGCCCTGTCCTCCCTGGGGGTCCTCTGAGCAGCCCCCTGCCTCCCCACGTCGCTGCCACATGATTTTCAGGGTGAGGAAGAAAAGAGGCAAAGGAAGGAACCGAGGGGATAAATGACGACTCTCCCGTGGTTGCGTGAGTTGGGAAAAAAACGTGGTCCATGCAGAGAAGTCCTCATCAACCGAAAACTTGTGGACAAAAAAAGCACAGTTTGTCCCCTCCCGCTCCCACCCGACCACCCGTCCCCGAATAATTATTACATTACTTCAAGAAAGAGTATATTTTTTCATGCATAAATCAAATTCTCGTCTTTTTTTTTTTTTTTTTGTCTTTTTTGGTCTTCTTTAAATTACATTTGAACACAGAACACATATAATAAATACTCTTGTACGACATGACTCAGAGAAAAGTAACACATCTGAACATAAAGGTATCGTCATCATTAGTAGTTTTTCTTTTTTTTTCTTTTTTTTTTAAAAGGACTTGTTTAAATATGAAATCTGTAAACTCCAAGGGTCCTTTTTTTTAATCTTTCTCTCTCTCTTTCTCTCTCTCTTTCTCTCTTTTTTTTTAATCGTGAAACTATCCAACTTTCATTTCCTTAACATTCAATATGTCTCCCATTGAACGCGTCAAAGAAATAAGAACATGCCATCTTCTGCAAAATTATAATTTAACAGTATAAAGCTTCAAGTCACAAATTCCAAAAACTAGCTAAGTAATTTTTTTTTATCACATAAACTATACATTAAATATTTTGAGGTATTTCAGAGAACATTGTCAAAGGCTTGTAAGGTCTGTGCTGGGTGGAAAAGAAGGCTTTCTCCTGCATAGAGAACGTCTTTGGTATCACAAGCCATGTGGGTATCAGGTAGGAGCCAGGGGGCACAGCCACGGGGTCAGGCAAGATCTGGCCAAGGCAATAGTGTAGAGGAGGGACGGGGGGCGATGGGGTCAGGGGTGCTCTGACTCACTCTGTCAGGTTGCCCAGTGGGATGGAGAACCCCGCAGGGGTCCTGGCCAGGCTCACTGTCACCAGCGGGGTTGGCCCTGGGCAAGTTTGGTCCAACTCAAGAGGAGCCGCCTTGGCTGGAGCCTGAACCAAGAAGGTAAAATTCAGCCCTAAACTAGACATTCTGGAGGTCACTGTGGAAGAGCATCTTCTCTGGCAGGTCCTCCTGCTGCCTTCTGCTAAAGCCAAGGGGTGGAGGGCAGCAGACCCGGCTGCGCCCATCTGCCCTGACAAGCCAAAAATGCCCCTTTGGCAACTTGGAAACTGTTCCTGTGGAAAGGTTTCACAGCTCCAAACCGTTCCCTAAAGGAAGGGTTTGGAGAAAGCCCAGGGTGAGGCTTTCCACCACTCCTGCCTTCTCCAGACAGAAATGCCATGAACTCCCCCTGCACTACCAAAACAGAGAAAGTAAAGCCCAAGTCTGAGCTGAGTGAGGAAGAAACACCCCGAGATGAAACCCACAGCTTCACCCCATGGGCTTCTGTAGGGGCCCGGTGCCTAGCTGAGCTGGAGAAAGACACAGAGCAAAGCCTTTCCCCGGGAGCGATGCCCCACGAGAAGGGACCTGGACACCAGGTCAGTGCTCCTGGGGCAAGAGGGGCTGGATGGAGGGACCCTGGGGACCAGGTTGGGGGACACAGGGACATCTGAGAGGGGAGACATGCCAGGGAGCCAGCACCTTTCCCGCAGCGGGCGGCAAGGGGGATGCTTTCTCTTCAATTAGGACAAGGGTTGCATTTCTTTCCTTCATCCCAACACCCAAAGACTACAAGAGTTGCCAGAATCCATCCCTTTGGAGAGCTGAGGTAATAGTGAGTCTTTAGGATCAAAGCAGAGGAGCAAAGTAATGGCCACACACCTTTGGTACAAGAAAAAGGCACTCATCTACCACGCTGCCATCCCGGAGTCACTCGCTTGCCTTCTCCCTCGCTCTCGGGGGACTCCACAGGGCTGGGGGTGGGGTCTGGGGAACATGAGGGGCTCTTGGCTGGGGTGAGGGGCTCTCAGCCAGCCCGGCCATGGGGAGCAGGGAAAGTGGTGTTTCCAGCACAGACCAGACAAGGCAACAAAATCTTTGGTATCAGACGTGATTTTCAAATCACAAAAATTGAAAACTCAAGTGAGGTAGCCTTTATTCTTGGGTTCTCACTAGAAATGTCTTTGCATCCTTGAGGGCCTGTGGCATTTACTCTTTTTTTTCTTTTCTTTTCTTTTTTTTTTCTTTTTCTTTCTTTTCCTTTTTTTCCCTTTTTTTTTTTTCTGTGTGTTTTTCACTTCCCAAACCAAGGCCCCCTTCCTGGCTTTTCAGCCCTTGAATACTACTTGATGGGGTTCAGGAATCCACCACCATCGTCACCACATCACGACAAGATGAGAAGAAACAACGTTAGGGGAAAAAATCAGTGGTGGGGAGCGGGGTCCTGGGGGGATGAGATTCGCTTTGCCATTAGGTTTTGGGTTGTGGTTGGCAAAATACACTGCGGCACCTGCCCCTTCCCGCTCCTTCCCTCTCTCTGTCCCTCTCTCTCACCCTCACTAATCAATAAATTGGATTAGTTTGGTGTGACCGTGTCCAGTCTGACACCCCCAACCCCTCCACCGCCCACCTACCCCAGGAGCTCTTTGGTTAAAGACGTCCTCTAACCCCACTGGTGACCGCAGCTGGTCAGGGCTTCGTGTGCAGGGGTTTTTTTCTTCCTTTCATTCTTTTGACCTTTCTTTCCTCTTTTTTTGGGGTGCTTTTTTTGGGTTTTTTTGGTGAACACATACACTTTTTTTTCCATTTTTCCTTCTTTTCAACAAGGTGCCTTCCTGTTACACAACAGATCGCTCTCAAAGTAAAGTGAATCGAAGAAACCATAGCGCTAGAACACAGATGGTACTATTTTACCCGCATAAATTCAATAGTGTCCCTTTTTGGTTTTTGGTTGATGGTCGGTTTTGGAGGATTTTTGGTTTGTTCCCCGTGTGGTGGGGGAAGGAGGGAACCTTGCCTCCCCCTCCATCCTCAAGCCTCTCCCAGCCCTTCCCTGTCCCCGGCGGCACCTCCTGCTCCTCCTGAGGACACCCCAGGCTGGCAAGGATGGGGGCGGCTGGGGCGAGGGCTGATTGTAAGGGTTTGGCCTCGTGATTGCTTTTTTATATGGCACAAGTCACCATCGAGAGCTCAGAGGAAACGATCGTTTTGAAGCTAGTACCATTGCTCCAGAAATTCGCATTTTAAGGCAGGTTGTTAATTGGCACAAAAAAAAAAAATCTGGCGTCTTTTTGGTAAGTTGCCGGTCTTTGCGTTGAGCTTCTTTGGTTGTGGTTTCTGTTGTCATTCCATTTTTTGGGTTGGTTCTTTTCCCTTTTGATCTCGTCGGGGTGGTTTCCCCCTTCTCACACCCAGGGCTGGATTTTGCCACCAGATCCCTCGGATTTTTCTTTCCCCACCGTGCACCGACATTGGTTCCCAGGAGGGAATTTGTTGTTGTTGGGTTTTTGGTTTTGTAATTTCTTTGGTAACAGAGATGAAGAGGGGGGTCGGGAGGGGGCAATAGTGTGTGTCGAGGGGTGGGGTGAGACACAAAGCCAACAAATCTGCTTTGTCTGTGTCCATTCCTCAACCGAAAAGTGAACCAGAAATCCAGTGGTGAATGGTGGAGCCAGTCACCAGGAAAGATCAGATCCTTCACTCCAAGTCTCTCCTCCCATCTCCTTTCAAACAACTATTTTTAAATACCCGATTTCTGTAGCTAAAATGTGCTTCTTTGACCTGCGTGGGCGCCAGGCGATGCGGTGCAGCCACAGTCCCCTCCGGCTGTGGCACTGGGGGATGTTCGGGTGCGTGGAGGCGGGCAGCCACGGCGAGGCGTCTCCTTTGCCATGGAGTTTCTCTGAGAGGGATCTGGGGACGGGTGCTCTCGTGGGTCAGGGTATGTGTGCGCGTGGGGGGCTGGGGGGTGTGGATGCTCTTGGGGATGTCTGGGGCAGGGGAGGTGAAGGAAGATGCCTGTAGAGGAGACTGGGGCTACAGGAAAGCACCCGACCAGGTTTTCAAAACCTTCAGGGGAGGGAAATACCCGTGTGTCAATGGCAGAGAGAGTCTGGTTGCCTTGGGGATCCCCAGTGTACCTCGGGGAGAGGGAAAGCTTCAGCAGCCAGAGACCTGGCAGGAGCTGGGCAACACCCACCAGGCACACAGGAGCATTTTCCTTGCTCCTCCCCCTTTGAGCCACAGGAGTTTGGCCCTGGTTCAATGGGGTTGTGCCACAGCCCAGCCTCATGACTCCACTTCTTGTATCTCCCCCACCTTTACCCCTCCACCGCGGGACCAGTAAGGGTGGCTGCAGCAGAGATCAAGGTTGGGGGGGTCAGGGGGTGCCTCTCTCCCCAGAGACCGTGGTGGGGAGGTGAAGACAAGGTTCTGTGGTCCCCAAAGACCAGGGATGCTTCCAAACAGCACCTTGCCCTCTCCTTCCATCTCATGTCATCCCTCACTCCCCACAGGTTTCCTCCAAGCCCTCGGGGGGACAGAGCTGACATGGTCGCAAACCCTTTCCCTGCTCCACAAGCTGGGAGGGCATGGCAGCAGGATGTGTCACAAGGCCCATGTCCAGGGGTGATGCCCGGCTGAGGGTTTGGGAGGCTGATGGACCCGCAGCATCCGAAAGCACCCTCCCTGGTTGGCTTGGGCCATGTGTGTGAGTCTGGGGTTGGCTTTGTCATGAGGAGGATGTCTGGGAAGGGGCAGGGAGGGCTGGGGGACATCATGCTTTGGAGAAAGTGCTTGTAGAAGAAGAGGGGACTCCGGGGTTGGTGCCTGGCTCCTCCTGCCAGCGGTTCATACACCGCCGGCGGGCGTTCATGAAGAAGTTGCTGACGGTGTTGAGCTCTAAGCCCAGCTGCTGCGAGATGGTCATTTGCATCTCCTTGGATGGGCGCTTGTTCTCCTTGAAGATGGCGATCAGGGTGCGGCGCTGGAGGTCCGTGAAGACCAGCCGCTGCTTCTTGGGCTGCAGGCTCCTGTCTTTCTGCTGCTCTTGCTCTTTGCGTTTGCAAGCTAGATGTTCAAAAGAGAGAACAGGGCCATTAATTGGCGCTCACCACCCTGGCCTGCTTGCAGGTTGCCTGGCTGCCCCCCAAAAAATCAGGCCCTTCCCTCCAGTAAACCTGCTGGCTTGTTGCCCACTGCTCCCTAGGCTACCTTCCTCCTCTTCCTTCCTGTGCCTCCTGAGTGCTCGGGTGGGAAGACTCTTGTGACATCAGTAAGAAGAAGCCTGGGTGAAGCCCATCACCTCCTCAGATGCACAGGAAAAGGCCCATCTCAGAATCTCCAGCTGAGCCTGGGACTAGAGACCAAGGAAACTCCTGGGCTGAATCTGCTCCCACTGCCTGGCTATTGGGACCTGCTCCATCCCTAAATTTTGGGGGCCATCCACCAGCCTCCCTCCCTCCATGCACTCTGGCATGGTCTCCCTTGCCTCCTCATCGCCTCTGCGGATTTTGCTGGAGGACTCAGGGAACCTGCGTCTCTTGGCTGTCCCTTCCCACTGCCAGCTCCAAAATGCTGGGAAGAGCTGAGAACAGGGACGTTGTGAAAAGGCCAGTCGGGCCGTTTGTGGTTCCACCTGCTCTGGGAAGGGCTTCTTGCCTCTGGAGGCTGGAGAACCACCTAAGACACCTGAAGCTCCAGGCAGTTCAGTCTCCCCTGTGTGTTTGTGCTATCGGATCCTTTGCCACATGTGTTGGATTGAGCCAGCACCAAATTAAAAGCCTTCTCTACAGATTTGGTTTGAGTGGTAGGTGAGGACAGAGGTGCTATCACACAGGGACAGGCTGCCAGGAGCCAGGAAAGCCCCCCTGACACCGCCATGCTGCATGCAATGGAGGGAGGGAGGCGACTACACACCTTTTGTTAAATATATGAATTTTAAATGCAGGAATATCAAGTGAGCTGTGGGGGAAATGGTGAGAAAAGGTGCCCTCTGCTATGAAATACGTCTAGAAAATTACCGAATAACTGAGGTTGGTGGAGGTTGCTGGTCTAGTCCCTACTCAAAGCAGGGCCCTCGAAGCTGTCAAGGTCAGATCAGGCTGCTCAGGGATTTGGCTGCTCAGGACTTGGCGAGACGTGTGGGCACTGTGGGAGCACAAGATGACTATGGGCAAGGCAACGCATGGATCTGGCTCTCCAAGGCTGGGGACATACTGTTTCCTCCTGGAAAGCTCAGAAAAGAGTTGGGAAACTGTAGGCTACAGACTTCTCAAGGAAAGTACCACTCTTGCCCTAAGACAGCAGCAGTGTTCAGCCTCTGGGGTTTCTTGGTTCAGATCTTCCAAAGGATTTTGCAGGGTGGGCCCAGGTCCTTTGAAGATATTTGCTGTCAGGACACTGCTGGATGACAGATTTCAACTTGCTTCTCTCGGGCACTTCCAGGAACCTCTTCGACCTGATGCACAGACCTCGCAGGGGCCAGAGGCCAAGGCTGAATGCCACTGCCACAGCAATAGGTCCATGGGACAGGTATTCCCTCAGGCTAACTACCTGCCTGCTATACAAACACACCTCCATGGGCAGGCTGAGTGAAAGGGTAGGCAGCCGTGTAGCCTAGGAGTAACGGGGTGTTTGAAGTCACTTCTTCCTCACTAGAGAACAAGCAAGGTCTTCCTCTGACTCTTCTTCAGCTGGCCTGCACTGTGAGTCCTCTTTACGTCACCTTGGACTAAGAGAAGGATGATATCCACCCCTTCCACCCAAAGCTGGGGAGATCTAGAGCTCAGTGAAGCAGACAATTTATCCAACAACTGTAGCCTCGTTTCCCCGGCTGTAGGGCTCAGTCCCTGCCCATCCCCATGCGGCTGGGGCGAGCCACCGGTTCTGCTTGCACCGGGGCAGGGCACAGAAGGCACCATGCTTGGCACAGCTAGCCACATTCAGCCAAAATCAGCCGTCCCTGGTAAAGATGGTTAGTGGCAAGCCTTCCCCTCCCCTTCTCCCCCCCAGGCAGGCTTGGCTGCAAACCACCATGCTTAGGGACACAAGGGACACTCCGAGCCCTGGTGGACTCAGGGCCCTGTCCCAGGTGTACCTTACTCAAACAGCCAGCAGAGAATGGTTTAGTGGAAACCTACCCTATGACCATCAGATGCTTGCAAAAAGAACAAACAAAAAAAGCCTTTATAGAAAACTTGACTTTTTTTAAAGACATGAATTTAAAAAAAGAAAAAGAAACCCCCAAACTCCCCCCCAAACCAAACAACAAACAGAAAGAGTCCCTCCCCACACCGTACGTGCACATTCGGAGCAGTGCGTCTTCGCCCTGCCGAACCCCTCGCCCGCCCGCCGCGCGCCCTCCTGGCCTCCCCCCAGCATGCTCAGCTGTGGCCCCGGGCTGGTGGGACCTCCTGTCGATGATGGGCACCTCACACGCTCCCTGTGAGCACGGCCTCTGCTCTGCGTGGGTGGCATTACGCATCCCTACCATGTACACACCAGGCACACACAAATGTGTGTGGGTACGTGTAAGCACACCCAGACCCCATGGGACATGGGGGGTGATGTGCTGACCCCCTGTAACCCTAGAAAACCACTGGGATCCAGGTTGTCCTCTTGCTCTCCTGCCTGTCAGCACCCATTCCCACCAGAGGTGCTGGACAGACAGCCTGAGGCCCAGCGTTTCAGCTCTTCAACCTCACAGTCCCTCCCCCCATTCAATTTTTAGGAGCAATTATTACAAACCAGTCGCCCATTAATAATTCCAAACTCAGAGACAAACACTAACCATCAGGGTCTTGCTGGTAAAACCGTGATCCAGCCTTAAAACCAGTGCTGAGTATAGCTTAGATAGAGGTGACACCCTGCTCCGCACCCCTTGATCCCCCAGTTATTTTTGGCCTACAACGATGACGCTGGCCACATCCCACATTTCCTGTTGCTCGTTTGTTTATTTATTAATTTCTTTTTCTGCTGACGCAGCCCAACACCCTCTTCCCCAGTTCAATCTAATTACAGCTCCGCACAACAGAAATCGATAGTGACGCTGGTCAGATCTATTTACGGCGGCCATCAACCCCCCAGCGGAGGATCTTTTTCCTATTCCCCCCGGGCGCTGCTTTCCCAGGCAGACTGGCAGTGGCCATCCCCGTGTCCCCATAGGCAGCGGGAGCTGGGGATGGGGGGCAGCTGGGGGCACAGCTCTGATGCCCACCCAGGTCAGCATAGAATAAGGGTTTTTCTTTGTCCTTCAAAAATCCCTTTTTTCCAAATCCCAAGGTCCCAATGACTCACTTTTGGTTTAATGCCGTTCCTTGGTGACATCCCTCAAGGGTCTCCAGGCCTGGCCACAGTCCATGGGGACGGGGGCACCCCTCAGGGCCCTTCCATCCCAGCCTCTGCGTTATCTCCCCAGGAAATGCCCAAAGCATGGGGTTTATTCCCTGGCTTGTCCTGCTCCTCCTGGGGCATAGAAGACCCTGGTGGTACCAGGACCAACAGTGGGAGATATGGATTGGGGTCCCCCGTGGTGAGGGGGATGCTCTGCCAGCCAGTAAGGGGTTGAGCTCACCCACAGTGGGGGTTTTCCTCTCCTCCCTCCATCTCTCCCCAGCTCACGTCACATCGCCTGCGTCTCCAAGATCTCCACAGCTCAGCCAGGCTTGGCTGAAACCAGCCAGCAAGTGGAGTGGGAATGAGGGAATGCCAGACACAGTGGGACAAGGTGGTGACACAGAACCCCCTCCTTCCAGAGAGCGGGCATGCAATCCTAGCGCTACTTCATCCCTAAGCTAGCCAGTCTGCCTTCGGAAAAGCCACAGGGAGCAAAGACCAGGAGGAACCTCGGGGGACAGGCAGGAGGAAAGCCCTCTGAAAGCAGAGGCATCCCACCCGCCTCCCCTGAGGGTATCTGCTGAGGGTTTCTGCCTCCCTAGAGACTTATGTCAGAGGGAACGCGTTTTCCTTGACTTAACCTTGACAGCTCAAAGCAAAATATCTCCCAAATCATTTCTAAAGGGACATAATAGAGACAATCAAATGGCTGCTGTTCAGAAGCTGCGATTATGCCTCGCAGCGTGAACTCCGTGAAGCATTTAACTAATACCTGATGGCTTTGCAGGCTTCCGCAGCCTGCCAGACACTGGTTTCTCTATTATACCCGCAAACCTCTGTTTTCTCAGCCCCAGCGTGCTCTCCCTCTCCATTCACTTGCTATACAACCTGTAATTTTCTGCCCACTTTGCTTAAGTGCTGGTGATTTGTTGAAATCACAAAAGACAGCCAGGGGCTTTCAGAGCCAGCATGCTGGCTGTAAGCGAGGTTAGGGGGAAAAAAAAAACCCAAACCAACAGCTTTTCTCTTTTTCTCCCTGTCAAATCGACTTGCAGCAGTGCAAGGGGACCAAGGAGCATTTAGGGGCTCAAAGGGAGGTGGAGGAAGGGATGGAGAGGTGGTACCTGGGCATGATCAGCCAGGGCGGGACAGGTTTCTTCGGTGCAAGAAGGGGTTCAGACAGGTGGGCACTTGGTGGGAAGCAGCCCTGAGCAAAGCTGCCTTCTCTCCATGCCTTCAAGGTGGATCTAGCCCCTGGGCTGCCTCAGTTTCCCCTCTCCTTGAAGGGGCAGAAGGACCTCAACGTCTTTCACAGAGCGGGGCGCTGTGCACTGCGTGCTACTAGTGCAGACCCTGTCCTGATACTCTGGAAGGTTTCAGGGGCTGCAGCTCTGAGCGAACTGGGATGAGCCCCATGCCTGTCACAGCAGAGCGATGTCTGATCCTGAGTTGGATTAACCTCATGGCATCTGTTCCCCCAAAGCTGGAGCAGAGTCTGAACTAGAGATCAGGGGGTTCCATCTGCAAACCAGAAATCCTTTGGACCACAGAGCTGGGGCAACCATGAGGTTTGTTTGACTTCTCTTTACACTGTAGGAAAAGAGCCCAAAGAGATTTGTGACAAATAGGCTTCTCCAGCAGAAATTCAGGTCTTCTGTCTCCAGGAAAACTCAGTGCTGATGGAGAGTTAGCTGTGTACAACACAGGAAGAAAGAGTGCTCAAAAACCAAACCCCAATGTTCTTTTTGCCTTTTTTTTTTTTTTTTTTTGCTGAAACTTCATTTGATTCCAAAAAACAACTCCACAAAGAAGATGCAGTGTCACCCACACAACCACCGGGCCAGAGCCTGCCCCACACTGTTCATCCCTGCAAATGCAACGCTGCAACCCTGCAATCCCCTAGACTTCAGCAGCATGTGATAAAAACCACAACCTTCTGGGCTCCAAAATCTGCAGGGATTTAACCGCTGTGGTCCCACAGCATCTGACAGCTTTGAACCACGCTGTAGTAAAAACTGCTGCGCTCTAGAAACCCACAGGTTTGGAAAACGGTGTGTCAGCGGCCATCCAGAGCCCAAGATGTGGTTAGGAGCTGCAATGAGTCTGCAGAGCTGCAGCCTCACGATCCTGCTGGGTCAGAGTGACACGATCCGGCCAAAGCTCCTGGCCCCGTGGGTGTCCCTGTGCCACGTGGCCCTGCCTTGGTGGCGACAGGCTTCCCTGCGTGTGTCCCTGGCAGCTGCCGGAGGATGAGTCCCGAGGCCTGGGAGAGCCCCTGGTCGTTGGCACGCAGCCAGCGCGCTGCAGGGTGAGCCGCTTCCCCGAGCCCAGCAAATTAAATCTTCCTCTGAATGTTGCAAATGAGGAGATGAGATGAGACAAAGCACTCGCCTCTGCGTTGCTGGGCGCATCTTCCTTGCGAAGGGTTTCAGTGACTCGATCCAGCGAGCAGCTCCGATCGAGCTGTACGGGGCTGCGAGGCATCACCAGTCGCCCGCACCCAACCTCGCCGTCGCGTTCCCCAGCAGCCTGGGGGCTTTCGGTGCAGCGCAGGCTGGCAGGCGCAGGGAAGGGACTGGAAATGACAGCACAAGTCCTTGGTCCTCCGCTCGGGTGACGATGGTCCCTCCCAAGAGGGGGATTCAGGTGGGGCCGGCAGAGGCTGAGGCAGACCAGCCGTGCCACCCAAACCAGCAGCAGAACAACGCCGGCGCCGTGGGATGCTTCGCTCTGCCCCTCCGGCACCTCTGCAGCTTGGCTGGTTTGTTATTGTCAGCTTTGCCAGCGCTGAAGCAGATGAGTTTGTCTGGTCTGAGGGCCGGTGAAGAGACACAAAGAAGCTGTGGCAGCTGCAGGTGTGCTTGGCTCCAGCCCCCCACGCCTGCCCTCTTTAATTGCTGTCCTTTCCAGGTAAGCTGCTACTGGCCCTGCCACAGACAGCCCTGGGCTGAGCCAGCTGCGTCAGATCCCTCTCACGGACACAGGAACGGTTTCATATGACTTTAAAATGTGGGTTTGTTGTTAAAACCATTTCCTTTCTGCAGAGGATTGATTTTTCACACGTCTCTGGAGGCTTTCGTAAAGGGGAGACCTGGTGCCCCACTCCGCTCTCCCCAGCACTCATGTGAACCGGGCTCAAACCTGCTGGCACAGTCGCTGTCCCCATTCGTCCCATTTACTCCCTTCCTAAGCCTTTTCTTGGACCAGGGTTGACTGCAGGTTGTCCCAGTGGAGGTCACGAGCTGCTCAGTGCTCACGCTGCCAGCACGGCCTGGGACTGGACCAGCTGCCTGGTGCAAGGCAGGGCCCGGCAGAGGTGCCCTGGGAGCCCTCCCGGCTGCTCCACTCTCCTCACTCTTCTCCCGAGTCATTGCCACTTAGTGTGACGAGAGCAAATTGGTGCTAATGAAGTGCTGGAGTCAGGCAGCGCGGCAGGCAGAAGCCAGCAGCGCCGCGAGGGGTGGCAGCAGCAGGGGAAGGTCGTTGCCTTCTGAGAGAGAGGGAGGATGCAGGAATGGGTCGGGGGGGGCGGGGGGGGGGGGGGGGGGGAACGGCTGGAAATCCTCCAACCCCTGAAGTAAGTTTTCCTTGGAGTTAGTGACACTTGCTCATGCTCAGCTTTGGTGCAAGAGCCCCAGCTGCAGAATCCAGGGAGAAAAGAGAGTTTGGGGCTTGATGACAGGGAGAACAAAGTAATGCCAGACAAGGAGCCTCCCCAAGGAATCTGGGCCAAGTGCCATCCCTGTGACCCACGCAGATGTGGGTTCCACGCCGCCCACCTCCATCCTCGCTCCTTCGCACAGGAGAGGAGCAGCAGGGATCTCTTTTGGCATCAGCACCGGCTGCTGCTAAGTGACTGATCAGCCCGCTCCTGTCAGGCTCCTCCTGCCCACCTCCCGCTGCCTTCAGCAGCTCCCAGATCAGCCTCTCTGAGCGGGGACGACAAACAAATTCAGCAATCGATGAAGCATCTTTCAACAGAGCGCACGTTGCTCCCGAGCCACCGTCCATGGAGAGATGGTGTCTGGAGAGGGCCTGGAGTCTTTATCAGCCAAGGACCATTTGCCGGAGGGAGGGGAAAAAGCACTGGGGGGAAAAAATGGCAGTTTTCTGCCTTTCCTGATTAAATCTGGTCTCAGGTGGATTTATCGGGTGTGAGATGGGAAGCTCCCTTAGGGTTTGGCCAAGTCAGTTCTTGGATGCCCACTGGATTTCTTGCTCTGCGGTGCTGTGAGAAACAGGAAAATCTGTAATCCTCCGGGTCTGGGTGTTCAAGGTTTGCTTCACAAAGGCCCAGGACTGTCCGAAGGCAGGCGGCAGGGCCCGCGCAGGGACACCGGTTGCTCTGGGGTTATCCCTTGGCTCCAGCAACACGTCGCAGCGGGAGCTTCCAGGTCTGAGCCCTTCCCTGCTGCCAGGCCCCGTGCCAGGCCTTGGCGCTCCGAAGGCAATTTCCAGCCCAGCCTCAACGGGTGCCGCAGCACAGCTCCGAGCGCAACCCAGCTCCCGGTGTGAAGCCCTCGGTGACGCGGGGCAGCAGCCAGCGTGGTGGCACGGGCCCAGGCTGGTCCCTGCACACTGAGGACGGGCCTAGGGACAACAGCGGGGCCCAGCGCCCCATTCTGCCACTCAGGGGGATACGGGGGGTGCTTGGGGACAGGGGGTGGCACAGACCCACTCAGACCCCGGTGGGGGGGCCGCTGCCTGCTCCCCTGGGGCGAGTTCTCCCACCAGGCTGGCCAAGGCCCGGGATGATGCCAGGCCCTACTCATCCCTGGCCAGCGCACAGGGCCCTCGGCCGCACCTGCCACCGGGCGAGGGCGGGCGGGCGGGCGGCGGGGCCGAGGCAGAGCAGAGGCGACTCCCGGCCCCAAGGCACCGGCAGCCACCGCTGCCCAGCGAGGGGCATCCCAGCGTCCCGCCGCCATTTTAGCGCCCCGTTCCCCCCCGGTGACCCCCGCACGGCGGGGAATGGTTTATTCCGCTCCCCCCTCCCGCAGACGCCATGGGCCGTCCCCGCCGCGCTGGCGCCCCCCCGCGGATGGACGGGCGCATTTCCCACCCCCCGGGGGCGGTGGCAGTGGTACAGTTCGCCCCGCCCCCCCCCCCCTACCCCCCCCCGCGGCCCAACGGCGCGTTGCAGCCGCCCCTGGCCGTGCGGGAGATGGGCCGTTCCTGAACCCCTCCGGGACGCGGGTGGATCGCTCCAGCCCGGCGCGCCCCGTGTGTGCGGGGTGGCTGGAACGGCCCATCGCGCTGAGCGAAGGGGGGGGGGGGGGCAGGCGGCCCCAGGACCCGCAGGAATGGCACCGTCTGCGGGGCGGGGAACCTCCGCCTGCCCCACGGCTGCCCCGTTAGCACCCCCGGAACGTGCCATCACTGCCAGCGGCTACCCCAGCGCTGCTGCAGCAACACTGTCCCACACGCTGCCCCATCACTGCCCCATCACTGCCCCACGGCTGCCCCACAGGCCATCACCCCCATCGCCCCCGCCCCGGGAACCTGCTGCCTCCCGGGGCGGCTCAGCCCGTGCCGGCTCAGCCCGTGTCCCCCCCGCCGGCTGCGGCCGGCGCTAAGCCAGTGACTCTTAATACACCGCTCCGGCGTTATTAGTTCAGCTCCCAAGGCATTTCCCGCAGTAATTGCACTGATCTGCCAGGGATTACGCGCTGCCGCTGTAACGATGGATGATGGTTTAATTCCAGCCGGGCGGCTCCGCGGAGGGCAGGGACCGAGAGCCCCCGGCACCGGGAGAGGATGGAAGGGCCCGGCTGGACGCCGCTGGCGGGGGATGCAGGGGCTGCCCGGGCACGGGCAGCGGCACCCGGGGGGGTCAGGGTGAGAAGCAGCCCGGAGCCTGGACCCTGGCCGGGTGAGCGAGCTTCAAGCGATTCCCCGGCTGGGAGCTCGGCCAGGGGATGCTCCACGGCGGGCTCCTGGCCCCGAACCCCGCTGGCTGGGGTTCAGCATCCCGCTGTGGCTCCCGAGCGACAGGGGAGGGCCCTTCCCAACTCCCTAATCACTGCTGGGGGGATGACGACCAACCTGGGCTGTGCTCACTGCCGCTGCCCCCCCGGGTCCTGCTCCCTGCCCCTCTCCAGCCCTGGCCGGCAGGGAGGGATGCTCCTGCAGAAAAACGGCTTTTGCTTCCTCCCATCCCAAGACGGCAGAAACTTCCCCCAACATTACCTTTAAAAATGACCCCCACGCAGAGCTGTTCTTTCTGGTAAAGCAGCAATTAATCATGGCAAGTATGGGATGGATTTGTAATCAGCTCTCTCCCCCAACCCCCGCCCCCACTGCACAGCCCTGGGTATTTTTCCTGTCCCCCTCCCATGTGCGGGGATGGGGCCGGGCCCATTGATCCTGCCTGGTCGATTTTATTGAAACTCCCACGAGTGGCTTTAACTGCGTGTTGGATATTGCTGGCACATCAGTTTGATGGCTACGTGACCAGCGGGGAGCTCACGGGCAGGTTTGCAGGGAGGGAGGGGAAGGGGAAGGGGCTGTGGGAGGGGGGGATCAATCCCGATGGAGCTGCGTTATTCCCCGCGTTGTTCCATCCCCAGAGCTTCTCCACAAAAGTGGGAGAGCAAAAGGTAATGGCACAGCTTGTGGGAGGAATCGGTTAAAGGGAATGGTTTGTCTCAGCCAGATTTAATTGCTGACTGGGAAAGGGGCTGTTGGGAGTCAAAAAAAAAAAAGGAAGTGAGGAGAAAAACAGAGAGAGAATAAAGAAGAAAAATGAAGAAAAGAGAAAAGGAGAATGAGAAGGAAGAGGAAGAGGAAAAGAGAAAAAGAAGCAGCAAAAGAGAAAAAAGAAGAGAAAGAAGAAGAAAAAAGAAAAATTAGAATAAAAAGAAGAAAAAGAAAAGAAAAAAGAAAGATAAAAATAAAGAAAAAAGAAAAAAGAGAAGAAAAATAATAAATAAAGATAAAAATAAAAAATAAAGAAAAATAAAAGGGAAAAGGAAAAGGAAAAAGGGAAAAGAAAAAAAGGATAAAGAAAAAAGGAAGAAGAAAAAGAAGGAGGAGAAGAAAGAGAAAAGTGACGGAAAGGAGCGAGGGGATCCCGGCTGGGTGTCCCAGCTCCGTCCAAGCCCACCGCCCAGCAGCCCCTTTGTTTTCCCCGCATTCCCGTTCCCCTTTCCCTTCCTGTTTCCTCCATTTTTGCAGAACAGGAGTCAGCTAAGGCGGGGGGGGGGGTCTCTGCCAGGTGACGGTAACGCTGCTTGGGGGGCTGCTCCCCCCTCCCCCAGTGCTCCCCAGCTCCCCAGGCTGGGCTCCAGCACCTCCAGGAGCATCAGAGCGACGGGTGAGAGGAGCCGTCTGGATTTAAATCATCATCCAGAGGAAGTATAAACCCCCCATAAACACCACTAGGAAAGGAGCAGGATGCCGAGGGGGACGCCTGAGCCCCCCTATTCACCAAATGACCCCCCGAGGTCCCTTTTCCAGAGAAGGTGACGGTGCTGTAGTGGCACCCGCGAGGCTGGAGATCCCGGCTCTGCTTGTGTTGATTAAGCAGCAACTTCTCGTGCGGAGAGCGGGGCCAATCCTCCTCCAGCCCTGGGCACACACTGGGGCAACCGCCTCGCGATGGTGCCAAACCTCAAAGCAAATCAATAATTTGGGTTTTTCTCGGAGGTGTTGAAGGTAGAGAAATGGCTGGGAATCACCAGTTTGGGGCAGAAAGGGCTGTTTCGGTTTTGGGGAGAGCCTTTCAAATTTTCTCTGGGAAAAACAAGCTGGTTTGAAATCAGCGTTATTTTGAATAAATGCCCTGATTTGGATGACTGATTTTTCCATTTCTCTTTTTTCTCTTGGCGCACACAGCACCCGATGATGCCCACACCCTTCACCGCGCCTTTGACTGTCACCCTGTTTCTGACCCCCCGAACCGAAACCAGCTGCAATGCAGATGTGTGCGTGCACACCCACCTCACCACAAACCCGCGACAGAGAGCAAACTGAAGGCCCTAAATCAAGTGTGGCCCCGCTTCTGGCTCTGAGCAGGCAGGCGAGTGGCTTAGGGGGTCCGTCAGTAGCCTCCTGTACAGGCGATGACCTGGGAATATCAGGGTAGGGGTTCAGTGCTTTCTGCATGAGAAATTTCATCAAAATCCTGAAGTTTGGCCCCCAAATGAGAAAGGTGGGCATTGATGCACGGATCTATTTCCAGTGGCCTCTTGTTAAAGCCTTGGGTCCCTCTAGGGCACTCTGAAGCCTGGCAGCACGGTGCCACTGTCCCTCCCTTGTCCTCCTTGCCCCCTGTGAGTTGGGAGGCCGGTGGGGGTGGGACACTACTCCCTATCCCAGGGGGCACTTCGGAAGCACAGACCAGAATGGCATCAACCCCATCATTTTCTGAGCATCACATTTCAGCCCAACTGGGCCAGATGCTGGTCCCTCCATTGAGCAAAACTCAACATCTCCCTCCCAGGTTGTAATTTATCTGGGGGGATGCCAAGTCCAGGGCAAATAAGGGACCCTCAGAAGATGGGAAAAAATAAAGAGTAGGGTCAGATCTCTGGAGAAATTGCGAGAGATGGGATGCTGCTTGCAGGCACCGGTGTCATTGCCACGCGCTGCTGCTCTCCCCAGCCTTGCAACAGGCGACAAGCGCCGGGATCTCTGATGCTCTGTACTGGGAGCAGCCTTTGCCGGCGGTAGAGTAGAGCCGTTGATAGCTCTGTCAGCCCCTGATACCATCGCCCGTCAGCAGCTCCCGACACATTTGCAATTTTATCCCTAATGGAGAGAATTTGCTCGTTACCTGCTCTTTATCAGCTGGGGATAGTGTGACTCCCACAAAAGGGCATTGCTCTCTGGAGCTCATCTTCCAGCTTAAAGGTCTGGCTTTTTACGTGGCCCCACTGAGTTCCTCATCTTTGACAACCCGGCGCTGATGTCTTCATACACTCTGTAAAAGCACTATCATCCCCACCCTTACATTGGGAAAACTGAGGCACGGAGGGATTTGTGGATGCTCAACCTGTCAACCCACGGCCAGTGTCCCTCCAGCTGCACGGTGGTGCTTGGCATGGGAAGGGGACACGAGGCTTTGAATATTTCCTAGTCACCACAGCCAGCCTTGCTGTGGCTCTTGGCTTCCCCTGGCTGTGCCCTCTCCATGCCAGGCACTGCTGCGGGGGGTCCCTGGGGAGACCACCACCTTCATAGCCCTCGGAAGACCTCTTCAGCACAAGGTGTTTCCCCTCACTGGCAAAAAACCTGTTTTGATGCACTTCTAGTTTTTATAGGGTCCCTGACAGCCAAACCTGATCTATCAGGTTCCTGGCTGTGCCCTGCAGAGCAGCAGACGCCTGGTCCCCAAGCTGCCTCCTCTTGCCAAGACCTGGGCTCAGCAGAGCTGGGCTGGTTACCGCTGCCCATGCCGTCAGCAGCCAAAAAGGCTGCAATTTGCTTTTCCTTTTTTTTTTTTTTTTTCCCTGTGTCAAGCTGTTGTGTTCCTCGCTGCTCTGCAAGCAAGGAGAAGACAGCCACATGACCCCCTTGTCAGGCTCCTGCACTGGGATTTTCTGCCTCCTTCTCCCACGCTGGGCAGAGCCCAGCCACCCCTCACCTGCCAGGGATGATGAGGTTTCCCAGACCCCAAAGGGGTCGCTCCTGCTTGGTGATTCCTATACCTTGTGTTTAGGAACAGAAAAAGAAGAGGGACAATCACAGAGATACAGAACCGAGGCAGGACAGCGGGTCCAGGTCTCCTGATGGGGACATTGTCCAACACCGGGCAGCAGTGGTGGCATCTACCATTCCCCAGGTTAGAGGCCAGGCAGCAAATTCTTCCCCCACCCCCAGCTCCCCAAATTCAGCTCACGGCAACACCAAGTCCTCCTGCATTCAGAAACAATGGCAGAGGAAATCAGGGCACAGTTTGGTTGGACGAATGAGGTCCTGCGGTACGGAGCTTGGCGGCAAGACCCCAGAGACGAGAGGACAAAGGAAAGAACCATCACTGATCCCTAATGATGGGGCAAGGAGTCGGTACCCGCAGTGGGATGGGACTGGGGAATACAAGCATCCCCGCTGCAGCCCTGCCTTTCTCAGCCCCTGCCTGCATCACACCCGTTGCGGGTGTGGGTGTATGTGAGTGTACGTGGGTGTACGTGGGTGCACGTCCTTTCGCCATGCAGCACGTCCAGCCCCGCTTTTGTTCCGGTGAAGCATTGCCTTCCCTGTGCCTTAACTTCACCACTAGTGAAACACCTTGAACCCTACTGAATCCCTTTTAAATAATTTCTGTACCTCCTCACCTTGCACTGCATAAACCACCCGTATGTCGAGCAACGGTGCATATCCCTAACTGAATATATACATGTCAAGACAGACTTATTAAGGTCATTCCCGAAATCCTACCCCTGCCCATACAAATGTGACTTGATTTTACTATTAGGTCTTCGTTTTTAAATGCCTTGGCCCCTTCTTCCAGTACCAGAGAAGCCAGGTTGCCTTTTTGTAACCCTAAATGTTTTAAATATCCATTATCCATTTTGCCTGCCCAGCCCTGCCTTGGTTTAAATCCTGCTGGAGATGCTCATGTCATTCGAAGTATTAACGAGATTTTTGAATTTCCGTTTAATCAGCAAAATCTTGCCACTCAGTGGCCACGGTCCTGCATGGAGCCAGTAATAAATGCACTCAGCTGCCAAAACCTGCTGCCGGCTCCTTGCCAGCCCCTCACTGCTCTGGCACAGCCTGGCATTGCTCCCATTGCACCCGCCCAGCACTGCATTTGGCTGCAGATGGGCAGGCTGGAGGAGAAAGTTTTTGGCTCCAACTTCCCTTTTTTGGCAAGTTTTCAAAGCCAGGGGCTGACCCCAATCCCTCTGCGCTGCTGTTGGAGCTGTGCAGGAGTAGGGCAATGGCCAAGAGCACATCCTGGGTTGATGGGACACATCCCAGGTTGATTGAAGCCTCAGCTCGATGCTGAGCCATAGGATTTGTGCATCTCAGCTCCAAGAGGAAGCTGGGGCAAAGCCATGGAGTGTGGGGATGTGGGGTGAGGGAATATCAAAGCTGCCTAATGCCTCTGTCCGTGCTCAGGGTGATGGGATTCCTCTGCATGTGCCCTTCCAAGAAACCTCAGGGAATCAGGCAGTGAGAGGCAAAACTCTTCCCCCCAGCCAACGAGGTGCCAGGACTGGGAGGTGACGGTCCAGCTTCCATCGCAGCCCGGGAGGCAGCGATTCATGTGGGAAGCAGCTCATCCTATGGCAGTGGCATCCCAACCTGCACCCCAAGGTCTGGAGCCGGAGGACAGGCTGGGTCTCCAAATCCTTGCCAAGCTGCAAAGCCCCAGCCCTTTCCAGCCAAGTTCTGATGTTTTGGCTAAATTTTTTAAAAATTTTTCCTCTTATTTTAGTTCATGTTTGAGGTCACCATCACCACCCTGCCACGAGCCCTACGAAGCTTCGCACGAGGAGACCCATGTGCCGAGAGGTTCCCATAGGGGGTTTTTGGTTCCTTCACACCCAGGCGATGCTGGAGGGATGCGGGGGGAGGCGAGGGGCCATGCCCAGGGCAGGGTGGGATGTTCCCATGGTAGGAAAACGGGCACCTGGGCCCTGCCTCTGGTCTTCTACTGCCTTCACCGTCTCTCCTCTTCCTACACTTCAGCGTTTGCCCCCGGTTTTGGCATTCGCTCCACAGCACAGAGGAAGCTGGGCAGAAAACCCTGCGAGGGGAGCAGAGGCTGAGCATTCCCCATGGCCGCTCTGGAAGGGCACGGCTGCCCCCACCCAGAGGAGAGGCTCCCCAGCCTTGCAACCGCGTCTGAGCAGAATGAGAAAATATTGGATTTGTTTTCTGGAGGAAAAAAAAAAATCCAATATTCTGTCTGTGATCCCAGACTCTGTGCCTGGTTATGGCAGGAAAATGCTGTAAATCTCCCCTTTCCCCACCAGCTGGGGAAAAAAGACCGATTTTCTTTTAATATTCTTATTTTCTCTCTTGGTTTAAGCCCCATCCTTTCGCAGGCGGCTCTACAATCTCTTTGTTGACCAGGCTTAAACCTGCTCTCCCGGCTCCCCCGACCCCGAGAAGTCGCCTCGCACACCCTTCCCGCAGCTCCCAGGCAGCGGCAATGAGATTTTAATAGATGTATTTTCAAATTAGTTCTGGGCCTTTCAAGACTTATCAGTTAAATGAGGTTTTTCAAATTGATTCAAAGGTCACTCTGAGAGTTTTCTCTTCTCTGTTATCTCTCCCTTATGGTTTCAGTGGCGATTGACAGGACAGAGAAAAAAAATATCCCCCTACCTGGTACACCCAGAAAAAGAAAACAAAAATACCCAAAACCACACCCTAAATGGGCACTCAAAAATGAGGAGGCGGCAAGAAAGGCCTCGGGTTTGGCCCCCAGTGGTGGCTCTGCTTTGGGGTAGGGGGTCCCTCCCGGGCAGGCGATGAGCCCCAGGGGGGAATCTGGGGAGCGGTGTCTGGGGGAGCAGGACCCCACGGGCACGGGTGGGTTGTACCGGAGCTGCCGCCCCGCAGAGAGGGGAGGTTATTTCCTCCTGGGAAGGGTGGGGGGAACCCGATTTAATATTTAACCGACGGGAAGTTTATTGGCCCCTTCTGACGCGCAGATTAGGAGCAAACAGTAAAATAGCCGCGGGCGGAGCGAGACGGCTCCGCCGCGCTGATAAGGGCGGCAGCGCGGTGCGGGGCGGTGCGGGACGCGGAGCGGGGAGCGGTGGGGCCGCTCCCGCGGAGCCGGCGGTGGCTGCTCCAGGCGGGCGGCGCCGGCGGGCGGCTCCGCGCCTGCGGAAAAAGTACCTGTTATTGACGTTCAAAAAGAATATGAAATAAAATAATCATAATAATAAAAACAAAAAATAAGGAAAAACATCCTACATTTTTGTTCCAACGGGGCAAACGGGTTTCTCTCCTTTCTCGCTCTCTTTGTGTTCTCCTGAGCGGGCATCTCTCCCGTGCCGTGGGGGCGAGGCGCTGGGCGCCTGCAGCCCCAAACTCTCGTTTTCCCCATTTGACGGCAGCGAAATAATTCGCTCCCGATGCCACAAACCTCCCCCGCGGCCGCCTCGCGTTTTCCCCGTCTCCCCGTGGACACGCGCGGATCGAAAGCAGCGAAACCGTCCGCGATTTTCCGCCGCTCGCCCGGGCCGGAGCCGCCCCGATCCCGGTGGCCGCCGGCGGGGAAGAGCCGTCATTGGGCCAAAGTCGTTTGAGAGAAGCTGAAATTGAAATAAAACTCGTGAAAAAGAGTATTTCCCGAATTTTTAGGCGGCGCAATCTTGTCCCTGATTCTGGCAATTCTGTGCCTTAGTTAGCAGTATTAATTAGCGGCATTAATTATTGGCGTTATCAAACCACTCGGGCATTTGCTCTGGCCCAGTCTTGCCTGTGATCGTGCTCGCGGTTTTGGGGTGGTTTGGTTTTTTTTTTTTAATAACGACGGTTCGTCCTGTGGCAGAGATTTGTTCTGGAGAGAAATCCCGAAGAAGAGAGGGAAGAAAAAGAGAAGAGAAGAGAAGAGAAGAGAAGAGAAGAGAAGAGAAGAGAAGAGAAGAGAAGAGAAGAGAAGAGAAGAGAAGAGAAGAGAAGAGAAGAGAAGAGAAGAGAAGAGAAGAGGAAAGGAAAGGAAAGGAAAGGAAAGGAAAGGAAAGGAAAGGAAAGGAAAGGAAAGGAAAGGAAAGGAAAGGAAAGGAAAGGAAAGGAAAGGAAAGGAAAGGAAAGGAAAGGAAAGGAAAGGAAAGGAAAGGAAAGGAAAGGAAAGGAAAGGAAAGGAAAGGAAAGGAAAGAAAGGAATTAAAAAGGAGAACGAAAAACGGGGGTGGAGGGAGGCTAAAGGAAAAAACAAAATCAGAAAGATGAGAGAGGGAAAGGGAAAATTAATAGAAGAAAGAAACGAAGACACTGCCCAGGCTCCCCGGCCACCAGCTTCCACGGGCAGCGCAGCTGCGATCCCCCGGCTCCGCGCCACGGGAAACACTTCGGGGCAGAAACGTCCAATCCCGGGTGACGTGGAACCCACTCGGAACCACGTTGCCTCCCCGGCGTGCGGGCAGCGGCCGGGTCCCAGCGGAACCGGCTCCTCCGGGCCGCCCTTACACCCCACCCGCGGCCCAAACGATTCACGCGAGCGGGTGAATTTCGCGCACGGCGCCGCATGTCGGGGAAAACCACGGGGGGGGGGGGGGGGGGGGTGTGTGTGTGTGGATGAGCCGGGCGCCCATGCGAATTAAGGACGTATGAACGCGGGGGGCTACCGCACTGCGAAAGGGACACAACGCCGTTGTCGCCCTCTCGAGAAATAATCACGAGCGAATTTCCTATTCCTGAGTGTGGGAATAAATCCGTGGCGGGTAGGGAGTTCCCCCGGCGGGGGCTCTGACAGGGTGAGAGCGCACCCACCTACACACATAGTGTGAGGGCGCCCACCGCCCTCCGCGGACACGCGGGGATGGGAGCGCAGGAGCGCACCCGCTCTCCACATGATCCCACGAGAACGAAGCCAATGCTTTTTCGGCCTCAAGGCACCGAGGATCAGGATGGCGGGTGGGGAGTCGCGGGTGGGGGCTCGGAGCCCCGCTCCGCCGTGCAGTGACCCCCAAAGGTGCCACGGTGGGAGCTCCCCGCCACCCACGGGTCTCGCAGGCCTCGTGGGCGGGTCACGGAGTTTGTAGAGCTGCATCTGGAGCTGGGGGCGTTGGGGTCTGCGGCCGTGACAGCGGGTCGCAGAGATGGATGGCCCGAGGGGACGGGATGGGCATCGCCGGCTGCTGCCCAGATGTTTTCCCGTGGGACACCCCCTGTTTTGCGGAGCCTCGCGGAGGGAGCGGAGCCGGAGGGAGCCTGGGGCGGGAGGGAGGTGCAGCCCCGCCCGGCTGCGGCGCTGCCCGGGTCCCGGCTGAATAATTGATGGTTCATCTGCGGACGGGGCGGCGAGGGGGGAACTGGAGTGGAAAGAGGAGAAAAGCGGCGATTGCATTTATAGGGCCCGGCGTGTTTATTGATCCGCGATTTACTGGCTTGGACTAATCCATCAGCTGGGATCCTGCAGCCGGGCGGGACCGGGACCAGGACCGGGACCAGGACGAGCACCAGCACCAGCCCTTGTCCCGGCCGTGCCCTCCCGTCTAACACTCATTTTTTTGCTTGCACTGGAGGAGAAAAAACCGATCTCTGCCGAGGCGGGGAAGGGGGCTCTTCCCTGCTTGCCGGGGGGGTCGCAGCTCTCCGTGTCCCTCCAGCCCCCCCAGCCCTGGGAGGCCCGAAAGGACGAGGAAAGCTCCACCGGCGGGCCTGGTGTGGGTCAGGTTGTGGGGGATTTGCCTGCATCGATGGGGGTGACCGTGCACGGCTCCCCCCCGCGCAAACCACCCCCCCCCCCCCCCCCTTAGAACCCCACTTCTCGGGGCAGCCGGGCCGGGGCTGAGCCCGGGAGGCTTAAACCTGCCTCACGCCCGGGCCCAGGTGGAGGAAACGGCGGGAGGAGCGAAACGAAAGCGGGTCCCAGCCGGCCGGGAACAAAGCGGCCGGGCAGGGGGAGGCCGCGGAGAGGCCGGGGGGGCTGCCTCCACCCAGGGCCGGGGCCTGGTCCCGCGTGGGGAGCCGGGGTTCAACGAGGGCGAATTAATGGCGGGGTTGGTTTGCTGGTTTGGTGTTGGGTTTTGTTTGGTTTTTTGTTGGTTTTTTTTTTGTTTGTTTGGGTTTTTTTGGTTTGGTTTGGGTGGGTTTTATTTTATATTCCCCCCCCCCCCGTCTTCGCAGAAAGCAAAGAATTAAATCCTGTCCCTGGGAAATCTGGGGGGTTAATTTCCGTACCTGATGCCAACAAGGCGTCCCTGGGGCTGAGGGAAACCCGGAGCTAGGGAATAAAAACCATTTTGTGGAGAATAAACCTCCCCCGGCACGGCGGGAGGAGCAGAGCGATGGCGATGGGGACAGAACCCGAGCCGGGCCGGCGGGCAGGGACGCCCCGACCCCCCCCTCAACTGCGGCAGCAATTTTATCATCACCATCATGGTTATTATTTCCAATTTTGGTAAGTCAGAAACCAGCCACCCGCTGCTCAATTAGCCCGAACAACGGGGGCATTAAACGGCCGATCGCGGCAGTGTTTAAATCTTTATTTACCAGAACCTTGTAAAGCCAGGAACAATTTGCATTCTATTAACTGCTTTTCAATAGGGCATCGACTGGAACTAAAAGATGCCACTACCCTGCCCTAATTAAAGAGCAACTGAATTACACTAAATACATATGAACGCTGCTCTCCTCCATAAATAACGGCGGGCTCCTCGCCGTGCCGAGCGCTCGGCGGGCCGGACTCTGCCCGGCCCCACGGGAGCTCGGATTTCTTTAAAAAAGAAAAAACATACACGCGTGTGTTTTTTACGCCACGGCCATCCCCGCTTGGCTCCGCGGAGCCCTGGCGCGGCTCTGACGGGGACGGAGCGGAGGAGCCGGGGGAAGGAAGTGCCGGAGCGGCTCCGGGTGCCGGGGATGGCGGGTCGGGCCGGGCACGTCCCCGCTCGGCCCTGACATCTCTGTCAGCCCCCGGCCCTTTCCCCGCGGCAGCTCCGCGCAGCGCGGAGCCGCCACCGACGCCCGCCCGCCGCAGCCACAGCGCGGCCGCGCAGAACAACCGCGTTTCTCCAACAAACCCTGGGCCCAGCCCCGGACTGAGGCCGAACAAGCCCCGCCGGGGCGACCTCGGCGAACGGCGCTGCCGCTGCGCTGCTCTCCGCATCCGCGGTGCTGCGGGGCAGCCGCCGGCCCCTCACCCAGGCCGGGAACAGGGGGCGCGGGTCACCCCTTCTCCCCGAGGGCAGCCGGTGGCCCGGAGGGAGCGGAGCGCAGCCGCCGACCCTGCCCGCCCGATCCCCGGCCCCACAGCCGGCCTCCCGGCGGGGAGCGATGGGGCAGCGGGGAGGCGGACAGCAGCTTCCCCGGAGCGCGGCTCCAGTACCGAGCGGCGGTGCCAAACGGACCGCGAAGGAGCTCCACGAGCGGCCCCGGGCCCGCGGCTCGACCCACGGGAGCGTGGCCCGGGGCTGCCAGCAGCTGTCCGGGGTCCGCCCGGGGAAAAAGCAGCCAGTTGGGCGGGCAGGACCGAGCGGGAAATCACCGCCGGGGCTAGAGGCAGCCGAACGGGCGGCGGGGAGCGCCGTGCAGCTCCCGGCTCCCGGGAACCCTCATTTCCTGCCGGCAGGAGCAGGCCCGGGCAGGGACATTCACCTTCAACATAATTGGTCTTAAATATAATTTCCTTCCCGCTCTTCTAAAGGTTTCAAATCCGCTCGGTAAAGCCTGGCCCAGCCTCAGCTCCCCATGGCACCCTAAGAGCAAGCGGTCCCCACGCGTGTTCGCAGCACCCCCTCATCCACTCGCCCGCAGGTGCGGGGCGGGCGGCCGTGGCAGCAGACCGGTGCCGTGTCCTACCTGCCAGCCTGAGCGCCGACATCCTCTGAAACTCCGGCTCCTGCAACCATTTCCACATCCTCCGGAAAGTCTCCCGGCCCGACTTGAGCTTACTCCAGGGCTTGGGGTTCCGCAGCAGGTCCGAGAGGGTCCCCTGGGAGCGGCACAAGATCCTCTGCGCGAAGATCGCCTGCGGGATGCTGTAGCGCTTCAGCTCGGCCGTGATCCGCTGAGCCACCTCCTTGGTGTTGATCTCCTCCACCTGCCCGGAGCCGCCGGGCTGGGAGCCGGTGGCCGAGGCCTGGCGCTCCCGCTCGCCCAGGAGGGAACCGCCGGGCTGGGCGTGCGGGTGGCCGTGCGGATGCATCCCGTTGAGCGGCGGCATCATGGCCGAGCTGGGCGCCGCCAGCCCCCGCGCCAGGTGCTCCTCGCCCCGGGACAGCATCGCGGCGTGCGAATCGAAGCCGTTGGGGGAGAGCATCTTCTCGTTGGGCAAGTGGCCCCCGGGGCCGTAGGGGGCCAGCGGCTGCTGGGCGTTGTGCAGGCTGCCCAGCCCGTTGGGCAGCGGCGAGAGGGGCTGCCCCATGGCCGGCATGTCCTTGGGGTAGTGGCTGTAGAGGTTGCCCATGGAGGCCAGGCTCCGCTCGTCGCGCATGAGGGTGAAGCTGCCGCTCACGTTGCCGGCCAGGCGCTGGTGCGGGTGGTGGTGGTGGTGGTGGTGGTGCGGGTGGTGGAACTTCTCCGAGACGGTGGAGATGGGCGGCAGGTGCTGCAGGGGGGTCAGCGTGGTGTAGGTGCTGCTCAGGCTCATGCCGGAGGGTGACTCGCAGGACATGCTCATGGCGGGGTGCAGCGGGGCGGCCAGGCTGTGCTCGGCGCGGTAGTCGCCCCCCTCCAGGATGGAGGCCATACCCGAGACCATGGCGGGCCGGCCGTGCGGCACCAGGTTGCGGTGCGAGCCCTGCCGCCCGTGCGCTGGGCTCAGCAGCTCGGCGGGCTGCGAGTGTGGGACGCCGTGCAGGCTGCCCAGGTTCTCCATCGCCAGCTCCATGGTGGCCGCCGGGCTCTGCCGCTGCCTCGCCCGCTCGCTCGCTGCCTTCCTCCCCCACCCCCCCCCGCCGCCGCCGCCGCCTCCTCCTCCTCCTCCTCCACCGCCGCCCCCCCCTCCCCGCGCCGGCTGCCCGGATTAATTCAGACTCCGCGCTCGGGGGGATCGATCTCCGCGCCCCGCGGTCAGGCCAGCATGATGCGCCGCGCCCGCCCGCCCCAGCCCGCCTCGGTGCGCTGCGGCGCGGGGGCTGCGGCCGGGCGCGGAGCGGGGAGCGGGGCTCGGCGCGGAGCGGGGCGCGGTGCGTGCGCTCGGGGCGGCTGCGGCGCGCCTCGGCCGCCGGCTCCCGGCAGCCTCGCTCTGGGCCGCGGCGTGACGTCAGCGCCGCCCCGCCCCCCCCACCGAACCGAGCCGCACCGCCCCCCCCCCCCCCCATCTCCCGGTGGGTGTTGGGGGGAACGACAGGCGGGGGGAGCGCGGAGCGCAGCTGGCAACGGCACACGGCGGGGCCGCACCGCGCCCTCACCCCCAACCCCCGCCGGCGTGACCCCTCCCCCCCGCCGAGGTGACCTCCCCGTACCGGGGTGACCCCTGCACCGGGGTGACCCTCCCCGTAGGGGGTGTCGTGTCCCCCTCCCCCGCGTGATTTCCCTTGCACCGAGGTGACTCCCCGCACCCAGTGCGCATCTGGCAATGCTGCACGACTGTGCCCACATGCGCCCCCGCACATCTGGCTGACCCCCCCCAGCCCCGCGCACACATCTGGCTGCCCCCGCCCCGGGATGCGCCTGTCCCCAGCGCCCCCCAACACCCCCCGCTGCCACCCCCGGACTCCCTCCCCTCTCCCGAGTCCCGCCCAAGGCCTGGCTGCCCTCGTCTACCCCAAACATGCCTGTCCTCACACACCCGTGTTTCCCCACGCGTGTCCCCAGCACCATCACCTGTCCCCCGATTCCTGGTGGGCACTGCTCCCCGTTCCTGGGCAGTGGGGGCTACCGGGAGGTGGGGGCGACAGGGACACGCGTGGGGTGGCACATATTGCTGTGCTACAGGGCCCTGAGCAGCGGCAGTGGAGAAGGGGAAACGAGAAATTGGAAAGGGAAAATGGAAAGGGAAAATGGAAAGGGAAAATAGAAAGGGAAAATGGAAAGGGAAAATGGGAAGGGAAAATGGGAAGGGAAAAGAAAGGGAAAGGGGAAGACGAGTGAAGAGGCGATAGGAGCCGGGTTTAGGCCACCGGACGGGCTGGGTGTCGGCGTCCCTCACAGACACGTCTCCAGCCGACCCTGGACCCGCCGTATCGAGCCGAGTGCCCCAGGGGCGTCTCGGGCATTTCCCGGCCGTGCCCCGTCCTCCAGGCCGGGACGTGCCGGTTTCCCAAGCTTTATTTATACCGAAAAAACAAAAATAAGATCCATGGTTTCCCGCGGGTGGGCTCCGCCAGACTCGCGATGGCTGCTCGTCCCCCGGCCACGGCGGGGCCTGGGAACTCCGGTACAGGGGGGCGGGACCCGCGGCGGGTGCCCAGGGTGTCCCCCGGCTGTGCAGAGTAATCCACCAAAATTAACATCCCGTCCAAGCTCAATGTATTTGACCCGACCCATCTCATCCTTCCCATCCCATCCATCCCATCCCATCCATCCCATCCCGTCCCATCTCATCCTGCCCCCGGGACGTCGGTTAAACATCCGATTCAATAAAATAAAGCCCTGCAAGTTCCCGGGTCGCTGGAGCAGGGCGGTCACCCGTGGAGCAGAGGATGAACGAGGCGGGGGAGTAGTGGGGGACCCCTCTCAGCGCTTTTTCTACCCCCTTACACGGTGGTCCGGCCCGTTGGAGTTGGGACCGGTCCGGCCGAGCAGGGATGTGGGAGCAATCCGACTCCCCTCGGACTCTACCCCGCTCCCAGCTCTCACCCCCGGTGCGACACTGCCGGGAGGGTCCGTGGGCCGAGAGCAAGACCCCAAAACTGGCAACGACCCGCGTCCCGGGGGCTCCAGCGGGGATACAAAGTCCCCGATACCCAGGTGGGCGGGGGGGAGGGGGCCTTCCGGGCAGGTAATGGGACACGGAGTCGGGCAGGGGGTCCCGGAGACGGGCAGGGCTTGTGGGGGGTGAGGGGACTCGGAGCCGGGTAGGACTAGGCAGGCGGTACTCGAAGACGGGCAGCGCCAGAGGATACTGGGGGGGGGGGGGGTGGGGGGGGGGGGGGTGGGGGTGGCGTATCGAGGTGCGCAGAGATGAGGAGGTGGGGAACAGACCAGTGATGAAGCAGCCGCGTCTGGAAGGGTTTCATCGAGTGTAATAATGGCGATAGCTCATCGACCGGCCCATCGACCGCCCATCGATAGATGTATCCTTGCAGCTGCCCAGCGCCCCCGCCGTCCCGCACAGCGGCCCCGGGCCGGGTCCACTGCCCCCCAGCTCTGCCCGGCCCGCAGTGCCGGACCCCCCGGCAGGGGCCGGACTCTGCCCTCCGCCCAGCTTTGCACCGAGCAAACAACAAAAAAGAGAGACTTTTTAGTAATTAGTGCGACATAATTGAGTAATGCGGTAACCCCGCGACCACCCCCCACCCCCTCCCGGCTCTTCCCCGATCGATGCAATATCATTAGGCGAGAGGCACCGAGACACGCGGGGCCGGGGGAGCGGGGAGGCGGCAGGAGCTCCCCGGGCCGGGCCCCGAGGTCCAGCCCAGGGCCCGAGCCGCTGCGGACGTGTGTGAGCCCAGCGGGGTTTGCTGCCTCCGCCGCGGCCCCAGCCCGGGGGAACCCTTCGGAGCGCCCAGAGGCTCTGGCGATGGGCCGGGGCGCAGCGCGGGGGAGAGGCCCGGTCTCCATTCGCCAGCTGGATGCTATTGATCCCTTCCCTCGCCTCCTCTTTCTTCCTGAGCTCCCTCTCCCTATTTAATTCCCATCCCTCTGCTCCTCCGCAGCCGCCCGGGCAGAGCTCCGAGAGGAGCCGGGCAGTGCCGGCACCCCGGGGGGCGGAGAGTGGTAAGTGGGAGGGGGAGCGCGGGCCCAGGGCAGCCTCCACCCGCACCCTCTCCCCCTTCCCCCCCTTCCCAAGGGACCGACGGCTTCGCTTAGACGGGACGAGCGGGGAAAGAGGCGCAGCCGGGCGGACGCAGCACCCTTCCCGCCCCCCCCCCGAAAAAAACCACCATCCTGTCCGCGTAGAGCCCCGCTCAGCATCCCCCGGCTGCCCTCCGGCCAGAGCGGGGCTCTCGGGGCTGCCCTCCCCGGAGACGCGGCCCCGCTCCCGGCCGGCGTGGGAAGGAGGCGGCGGCAGCGGCGGGGGCGGCCCGGGCAGCCCCGGAGCCCGGGCGAAGGTGTGTCGGGGGCAGGACGGGCACTGCTGCCCGCTCCCTGCCCGCTCCCTGCCCGCTCCCTGCCTTCCGGGGCCGAGCCGCTGCGCCGCATCGGGGCCGCTTTGCGCTCAAACCTCTTTTCTTTCTCTTTATTCCCCCAACCCCGATTAGGAAGAGCTCGAAAGCCCGAGCGGCACGGCCAGACGTGTCCAGAGGAGCGGGGCGCGCACCTGCGGGCAGCGTTCGCTGCAGCCGGCGACCAGGTACAGGCAGGGGACGGCGCGGCTTGCGCTGCCGGGCAGGGAAGGAGAAGGAGCCGGCGCCGCGGCTCCCGCGCCATAGCGCTGCCCCTTTAGGAGCCCAAGTTCCTTAAAGTTCTTTAAAGCTTCAAAATCACAGCACCATCGCCTGGCAGGTGAATTATTTAGTGCCTATAGATTCCTCGCAAACCCTTTCATTTCGGTTCCAAATCTTCCCCAGCCCAGCCTTTGCCTATGGATGTCTCGATTTTACAACAATCAAGCGGGAGGCAAAGAGCGTGGCAATTTCTGCTAATCGATTTTCCATACAATGGGCCCCAGATGATGTTTTAAAATGTGAGAAACTAAAATGTGTTGGTTTAAATAAGACTTTTGCAATCAATAGCTTTTAAAAAAAGAGACTTTGATACCGGTTCTTGAAGGGGATTCAAACGCTTTCGCTTCCAAAACAAAACAAGGCAGGAAAAACCAGCGACCACGGAAAAGTTCCTCCCGGATTTGGGGTTATTAAAGCGCGATATGGGGAAACCTGCTTCGGAGGGGGTGGGGGTGCAGCGCCAGGACCGAAGCCCCCAACCCCGCCGGTCCCGTTGCGCGTCCCCGCCCCGGGGCTCCGCGCGGCTCCGCGCTGCTTCCGTGCGTCCCAGGGCGGCCGCGGGCGGGGGCAGTCCCTCACCTCCCGCCCTCCCCCCACCCCCCAGGCCCTCCCCCGTGTTTTCGGGTGCCATTTCCCCTCCCCGGTTTCCCCGCGGCGCCCGGCGCGTTGCGCATGAGTTTGTGGCGCTTCGGGCAGAAATCAGCCGGGAAAAAACTCCGGCCCTTTACGCACCGACCTTTTCCTCTGCTAAAAATCCCGGTTCCCCTCGACCCCCCCTGCCGCTCTGAGCCCTCGGTGATATTTTTTTTAATTTTAAGAAAATTCTAGCTGCAAGATCAGGCCCTTTCCCCACCACTCCCGGCTTCTTCTCCCTTCCTTTTTGCGGGATATAATATAGATATAATTTTTAAAAATTCTTCCCCGGTGAAAATTCACCTCTCTCGGCAGAATCGGGCCCGGAGGCGTTTAGGGTGTGGGACAGACCTGGGGGCCCGTAGGCACCTGCTCCCCCCGCCTCCGCTGCCGCCCGCCCTCCTCCGAGCCCGGTGGGTCGGGTCGGAGCCGGTCTGGGGGTGGGTAAAAGAGGCAGCAACGAGGGGAAATGAAACGCTGGGACGGCGGGGCGGGGGTGGACGGAGAACCGGCCCCTCCGCGGCCTTTCCGGAGACTTTTCTCGTTTACCCCGAAACTTTGGGCCGCCCCGAAACTCGTCAGCCAGGAGCGGCGGGGCCGCGGCGGCGGCGGGGAGAGAGGCCGGGAAGGGGCTTCCATCCAATTTCGCCCCGGGGGGGCAGTTTGAGGACAGGCTGTTGCTCGTTTCGATGTAACCCCCGCACGTTTCCCCCAACGAAGCGGCCCCGCCGAGCTCCGGCGCAGCCCGGGCTGGGGCCGTGCGGCCCCGGGGCTCCGCACCCACCCGCGGCCGGGGGCCGGGCCGGCCGCCCCCGCTGCCTCCAGCTCCGGAAAAACCAACGGGGGCCTCCGGGAGCCTCTTTCATCCGCAATTTGTTTTCAAAAGTTCCCGGCGGAGCAGCCCTGAACTTTACACCCTGGCAGCGGCGCGGGGCGGGCTCGGCCCCGCCGGGGTTTTCGGAGGGAAACCGGTGAAAATCGCTGAGATTTTGCCCAGCTCCGAGGCGGGATATTATTTCCCCCCTCATTTTTTCCCCCTCCCTCCTGTCCCCTCTCCACCTTTCCGGTCGGGCCCGACCGTCCCCGAGCGGCGCTGGGGTGCGGGTGGATTTATAAACTGCGACGTGAGACACACAACGAGTTTGTCGGTGCTCTGCGGGGCGGGGGGCGGGGGGCTGTCCCGCAGACCTCCGAAATGCCCCTCGTGCCCCCCACCCCCGCCCACCCCCACTTTTCGCTCCTTGTGCATTTGGGAACTCTCAAGCCCGAGTCTCTGAGCACTCCAAAAGCTCCCCGAGCCCCGCGGGGAGGGTCGGGGGGGCCGTGAGCTCAGCCCCGCCGCGGGGCCGGGCCGAGGAGCCGGTGCCCGGTGCGTTGGGAAACATCGGGGAAACGAGACGAACCGGGCGCTTTCTGCCGTGCTGCGGCGCGTTCCCGCATCACGCCGTGCTCCGGGCGCACGCAGGGTCGGTGCTATTTTATACGTGATATATAAGGAGGTATATATAGAAAAAACGTGTTTATTTTAGTTATATGCTATATGTACATGTTTTCTCTCCATTTCCCGCAGGTATTTTCCTGTCGCCGTAGGGCTCATTCTCCTCGCTCGGGAAGCGTCTGTGCTTTTTCGAAAACCTCCTGCTTTTGAAGACTTTTCTCCCCAAGCCCGAGGGCAGCGAGGAGGTACGGCGCCCCCTCACCCCACCGCACCCCCCCCGCCCTGCGCGATCTGCCCCTGCTCGGCCGCACCGCGGAGCGGCCCGGGGCGGCGGGATTGGGGCCGCTGCCTTGTCCGGACCTCCCCGGTCCCTGCGTCGCGGTCCCCGCAACAGGTACCTGCGGTCCCCGGGGCTGCGGGGACCCGGCGCGTCCTGCGGCAAGACCCGAGGGAGGCAGCGGTGGGGACAGGCAGGGGTAGGGGCAGGCAGGGACAGGGACAGGCAGGGACAGGGAGAGATGGGAATAGAGAGGGACGGGGACGAGGGAAGGACAAGGAAGAGGCAGGAATGGGGGTGAGGGAAAATGGGAAGTAAGGCAGGGACAAGGCAGAGCAGGGGACAAGACAGGGATGAAGCAGGCATGTGGACAAGGCAGGGATGGAGATGAGGTAAAACGGGAATGCGAGACGAAGCAGGGACAAGGCAGGGACCTGCCGACCCACCGCCAGACCAAGCAGCCACCCCGGGCTCAGTGGGGACGGGCGGTGGGTCCCCGCAGGATGGGACATGAGGGCCTGCCCCTCGCCCACCCCGGGGTTGGGTCATGCTGTGCTTGACACTAAACCAATCCAGAGCGGCTCATACCCACACAGGGCTATCGCACACAGAGCGCGGGCCAGCCATAAGCGACACCCACCACCAAACTGCCACCGCCCCGGGCACAAAGCTGCCCTCATGGCAGGTGCCACCCCCATGGCAGATGCCACCCCCATGGCAGATGCCACCCCAAAAGCCAGCCTGGCTGGGGTGCGAGGCGGTGGCACCCCTTTCCCTGTGCCCTCCTCTCTTCCGCAGCAGTAATTGCTGCTGTATTTATCCAAACTAGGAGGGGGTGGCAGAGAAAGACTTCGAAGAGTAATTTTCCGGGAATTCTCCTTGGTGTAATTGTCTTGATAATAAATCCAGACGCTTAGCCTGTGTATGAATTGCTTTTTACCATTTTCATTTATTATTGAACACAGTGGGGAGAAGGGGAAACGCAACAGGGCTCTTTCTTGTGAGAGAGAAGGGGCGAAGGGGCTGAGGAGACGATTTCTCTGCAGATCCGGGAAACCTGGACGTGTTCATCATCTTGCGCTCTGTTTTTTAAAATCCCCTTAATATTTAGACCTTTTCCCTACCCCCCACTTTTTTTGGGGGTATTGAAAACTAATTAAATAACCCGTTAGCTAACACGTTAAATTAAGATCCACTCTTGGATTTAATGATGTCTCCAGAAGAATTGACAGAAATGTGAAGACAGACTGTCAATAGATTCCTTCCCCTGGTTACACTGTATAAATGTGATTAAAACAGATCTCAAAGAAGGGTGTCCTGACATGGTGCCCACACAGGGACAGAGCCATCAGGGCACCCGTGGGGCTCTGCTGACAAACGTCTCCCGAAGTGGGTGCTGAGTGGGATGGGAGGATAACGCTGCTGCTCCCTGGGGTGGCTTGTGGAGGGCTGGGGTTGAGAAATCACCCTGACACATGATTTGAGTTGGATCAAGACCCCAGAAAAGGCTCATGCCTCTGGGGAAGCATCCCTTGGCCACATCCCCAGCCGTCCCCTCACAGCCTGTGGCCTAGTGATACGGGCCAGACTTACTCCTTCATCCCCAGCCCTTGGAGTGGTCCAGGGCAGCCCCGTGCCATGTGGACAGATGCAAAGCTGAGCCTTCACTTTGTCCTGGCTCCAGCAATGCAAACAGTGGCTGGTATGGTGAGCATACACCCATCGCTTTCTGCTTAAGCTCTCAGGTAAAGGTTACCTTAGCATCCAGGCTGAAAAAAATCAATGGCTGATGCAGCATGAGACTCAGAAAGACAACATGCATCTATCACTTAGGGATTCGATGGGCTTAGAATAGTCTTGTCAACAAATGATTGTTTAAACAGAATATCTCAACTGTTTATGGCACCCTTAATCCATACATCTAAGCACCACTGTAACATGTCGTGAGCATGGATTGCTCTGTAGAAACCTCTGTTGTTAGGTCCGGAGCTGTAGAACACTTAAGCATGTGCTTAAGTCTCTTAGACTTCAAATTAATCATGTACTTAAGTGTTTTGCTTGACTAGGCCTGCCCTAAGAACAGGGAAATGACTGTCATTATGTTAATAGATGAAGGTTTTCTTTCCTGCCCTTCATTTATGTGGCATATAAAGGGCTGAATGCACACACGTGTGCTCCGGGCACCGAGTCTTGTGGCTGATTTATCCTGCCGATGCACAAACAGCCTCTGTGTCACCTGGCCGTGGAAGTTAGTTCGTAGCTCTTCCTTCTCCCCTGGGCACTGGAGTCCTTGATGTGGCATTTCAGGGAGGCTTTGAGCCAGTGGAGCTGATGGTGGTGGGTGAAAACCCCCCAGGGGTTGTGAGTTAAATGAGGCAGAGGGAAAGAAGAGAGTACCAGATGGAGAGGGATAAAAACAAAAAGATGCAGAAGAAAGTGAAGAGCAAAGAGAGACTGGAAAAGCATGGCAGACCCAGAGCAAAAGCTATAAAGTCCACAGGGCCCTGAGTAGGAAAAGTGGGGGAGATTGGTGCCAGATCCAACCAGGCTGGAGACCTTCTTGTGGGGACCTGTAGCCCCACAGAGCCCCAGCACAGCCCAGCCTGGCAACGCAGAGCCATGGGGAGCAGCTGCAGCTGCTGAAGAGGTGCTGCCAGAGCAGGGGCTGGCTGGCACCCGCTGTCCCTCTGCTCCCAGACAGGGTGACTTAGATGTGACCTGGGGAGCAAATTCCAACGTTATCATCCTCGTCTTGCATCCCTGAGCAGGCTGGCTCTCAGGTCTCTGGGGCAGGGGAGATCTGCTGTGGGCTCCATTCTCAACACTTGTCTCATGTTAATTATACAACAAATTTAAGTGTGTTGGGAAGGGGGAGCTACTGTTTCCTCCCCCAAATAACTGCAGCTTCAAAGTGATTTTGAAAAGAAGCTTTCAGGTGTTTGGGGGCGTACAAGGGGAGAGGAGCTGATGAAAACACAGGACCTACAGAACAAAAAATACAGCAAGAAAGAAGAGAAAGCAAAAGAAATAAAGGAGCATTAAAGCACATATCAATTTTTCTCCTCAAAATGTAGAATGCATTTTCTTTTCTGAAAAATTAATAACCTCACTTTGTCAATGGACTCTCCCCGCACCCCACCTTCCCTTCCTTCCGCTCACCTCCCCTTCTCTTCCTCTCCTTGTCTGCAGAAGACTTTCAATGGATAATAAGCAGACAATAAAAAAAGCCAGTTAATGCTCAGCGGTTCCAGACTTGAGCTTTTTAACAGCCTCTCAGGGTTCAGCTCCCATCCACGCAATCTCTGCAGAGAAGGGGGACCCTCCCTGCCAGCCATCGGCCGGCCCCTGGCTCCAGCACAGCCATGTACCTTCAGGCAGCACAGCGCCCCGGCAAATCACAGCCACGGCCTCAGTTCCCCAGGAGGGTTTCCTTGCACAACCTCGGGACAATCAGAAGGAGGTCGTGGGGAGAGATGGGGTAATTGCTGAAAGCATTTGAGGACTCGGTCCGTGTGCTCCATTGACACTCAGCCAGGTGCCTGCCAGGGCCAAGCACCTGGGTGCAGGGATCCTGAAGCTTATGTCTGCATTTAATCGCCACCTTAAAGCCAAGCAGCTAGTTAAATGATGCACCCCTTGAGCAGTCTTCTTGGAGAGGACTGGGATAAGTCCCTCCCAAAGTGCCATGTCTCTCTTTTCCTGCCAATTCCATGCCCCAAGCTCAAGCCCAGACACAGGTGCCTGTGCCCAGGGAGACCCTCACCCCCTGCCCCATGAAACCTGGCCTGGCTGGAGGTGGTGGCTGGTCCACTTCTTGCTCCATCTTCCCTACGGCTCCCGGAGCAGCCGGCAGAGAGTCCGGCAAGAATCCCTATTCACCAGCACTTCGGCAGGAGCTTAACTTCAGCTGGTTATGAAATGCCCTCGATGCCAGCGTGGTGCTTGGAAGGCTGGGAGAGGCTGGGGCAGGGATGGCCACAGTCCTGCCTGCCGTGAGGACCCCATGAGGGGCTCGAGTTGGGGATTAAACCTGCTTCCCATCGCTCTGGTATCCAGTGGCTCTTGAAGGCAGAGCTGTTCAGAGGCTGCTGGACCCGGAGAGCCGGGAGACGCGGTTGGGAGCATCCATCCTGCCAGGATGCTGTGGCTCAAGATCAAACCCAAAGGTTTCTGTGGTGGTGAAGACCAGGAATATTTCCCCAAGACGGTGCTCAGCTCTCGGGGCCAGCAGAGAGCTTGTCAAATATTGAGCAGGCATGTCAATGTTGCAAGCTCTAAGTGAAAGCAAAAATCAGTTAATGGTCTTCCTGAGCCGTCCTCTTGGCGTGGGGCGTCCTCGCAGAACCTGGGGCGGATGATCTGTGAGGGGTTGATGTGCTGCTTAGTAAAGTGATCATTCAGCAGCCATTAACATGTGTATAAAACAGAATATCCGAAAACTCCCAGTGGGAAGGGGAAAGCACTGCCCCAATTTGAGGAAGTGGTGCTATTCATCAGAGCCCGTAACTACCTGCTTAAAACCCTCCAGGAATTTGGAGAAGAGTTTTGGGACCTGACAGGAAATGGGTTCCTCCTTCTGTATGAATTTATGTGAATTTTAATTTATGTGAATTTTAATTTCTACAATTAGGAAAAAATGCAAGAAATTGAAAAAAAGTCAAAACCATTGCAGACGTTGTCAATCAAAGCAGGTGGTTATGACAATCTTTGAAGTCGTAGCTAAATTAAGCTTGGGCGGTTTTTCAAATTTCCTTTTAGTGTAAATTAATCATGATTTTAAAACAAAAATAAAATTACGTGGGGCTGGAAGAGCAAAATTATTCTTTTGGAAAATGCTGAAACGGGACAATCTGATGACTCCCACTCTTTTCATGGGGCCAATGTGATGTTTGAAAAGGGAGATTTAATGAAGCAGCTGGCTCCTTTGGGAAAAGGATTCGTTTTGATGACATGACATTTCTCTGATTTTCAAAACTTTTGGAGTATCCCTGTTTTCTGCTGGATGAGAAAGGGCTTCAGGTGCTCCCCAGAACAGAGCCCTACACTGACGGGGCTCTCTGGCTGTCATCCCTCTCCCCCAAGGTTTGTGTCCTGCCTTCCTTCAGGTGAAAAATTAGTGTAGGACAAGAAAATTCAGAAAGGCAATTGCAGAGGAGGAGAAAATTGTAGCAGCAGGGTCCGGGTGACTCTTCATGGCAAAGGACTTGGCTCGTCTCATCACCCTGTGGAAGGATGAAATTCAGCCCTCCCTGAAATTCAGAACCCTGCTCTGGGCTGTGCTATGTTCAGCTCTTCTATCTGAGACAGGATTTTCATTTACAATAAGATAATAATATATCTTTAAAGATAATAATATATCTTGAAAATAGGATAATAATGTGTATTGAAAATAGGATAATAGCATGCATGACCTCTGATGCTTCTTCCTTTGGCTGAAGGAGGCAGGGTCAGACGAGGGTCCATCTAGCCTGGTTTCTTGTCTCCACTGCAGAGCCGTGGCCTACGCACATGCAATGCAGTACTCGTCTCACCTTTCCCTCAGGAATGGGTCAGTCAGCTTCTCCACTGCAGGTTGACCCTGAACTGGCATGACAGAGAGCTCCAGAGTCATGTGTTGAACCCAAAAATTAAGCAAAGAGGTGACCCAGAGAACACCTGACCCAGCGATAATATGGACACAGCAGTGTGGGAGACACTGAGATTACCTGGAGTCACAGGCTGCGTGTGGAGCAGAGGGTTGGGATCAGAGTTCCCTCTTCGCTGAGAAAGCACCACACTCATGTTTTTGGTCTGAGAAGCATCTTTGCATGTGAATTGCCTCTTGCAGTAGCTAATAAAAGGAGTTGGCATTGATGACCCTGGAGAGATGTGGCTTTTCCTGGCTGGTGAGGGAGCTGGTCTGCCCTCGTGGAAATAAGGTCACTTCACACCAGTGTCTCCCAAGGGAAAGCATCCACTTGTGAGCACCCGTGGTCTAGCATTAACCCCTCTGTCTCTTGGCCATGTCAAGGTAATCACAAAATAAGGATTGTAAGCTCTTGTACAAAGACTTTGGGATCTAGGTACGACAACAGCCAGGGACCATAGTAAAAGGCATCACTAGAAGACACACACACGAGACACATGGATCTACAGTGGGATGAATTGAGAGCAGGATCAATATTCTCTGCAGCACCTGGGAAACAACCGGCCCACCCCTGATCTTCATCTGATGGAAGAGAAGCAAAGCCTGGGCACCACTTTTAGGATGAGCTGTTGGAGGCTGCAGGGATTATGCTGTTGGGGCGGCCTCGGGAGCCAGAGCTCAGAGGCTTTTGTGGCAGTGAGGTTTGCCTAATGAATGGCTCTTTGGAGAGGAGGGATGGACCTTGTCTACACACAAAATTGCAAGCCAAAATTGGTCTTGTGTAGACACTCTTAAATCATTTTAAAGCAGGTTGGTATTGGTTTGTATAATTCGATTCCTTTACCAAAGCGAAGCGAAATCGATGCAAATGGGGTTTACATTGATTTCAGTGCATCCGCACAAAGGTTTTGCCCCAGTTTAATGAAATCAGTTTAAAAACACACCTTTAGCTAAACTGGCATAACTTTGTGTCCAGCCAAGGTGAGAGAGAGAGGGAGAAGGCAGGAAGGCGGCGTGATCTACCCTAAAAAGAGGCGAGGGAGGAGTGTTTATGGAGTACATGTGCAGGCAGCGAAGCCTCCGTTCGAGCAGGCTGCAGTGGCTCAAAGTGATAAGGAATGGGTCAATAGAGTTTTCTCAAAGATTTTTTTTTAAAGAAAGGTTAAATGTGAGGTGATAACGATTTCCCTTTTCTCCCCGTCCCTCCTCTCGCCACCCCCTGGCCCCTTCCCCTCCTCCCTGCCCTTTCCCCACCTCCTCCACGGCCCGGAGCCATCCTTGGAGGAGGAATTGCAGCCCAAAGTGGCCAAGTGACCAGGGAGGACCACAGCGCCCGGACGCGGTGTTGACCAATGGCCGCCCAAAGGAGCCCCCGTTGCTTAGCAACCCGCTGCAGAGAGAGAGGCAGAGAGCGCAAAAAGATGGATTTTCAGATTGCAGCAGCCAAGCAGATCAATTCTGCAACATGGGCTACAGTGGCCAAGCGGAATCTCTCTTGCTCCCAGCAGGTATTGATCCAGCCATGCTATAGGCATTGAATGAGCTCTAATAAGTCCTGAGTAAACAGGAACAAGGACTTAAGTGATAGCCCAGCAGTCAAACATCAACTCCCTTTGTCTTCTTCTTCCTCTTCTTCCTTTTTTTTTTTTTTTTTAATTGCTGAAGGGTTTGCAAGAAAAGAACAATAATGTTTATTGATAGAAAAATAAAGAGTCAGAATATCACTTCGTTCACAGCCTGGGAGGGTTTGGAGAGGAAAAATCCCTGACTCAAAAATCCAGGTTGGCTTTGTAGAGTGGTGACCCATGGACACACATGGTGAACGTGGCTCCCCGCTTCCTTGAGCTTCTCTGGGCACATACAAGACTCAATGACAGTGTCCTTCAAAATGAGTTTTGCCAGGGACAGGCTCACGAGGGAGTGCAGACGTCCAGAGCTGCCTGTTTGAAGCAGACATGGAGGTGGGCACATTCAGGAATTTGGGCTCAGGTGGTGAGTCTCCATCAGATCTCCTGGGCTTTGGAAGGGGAGATCAGAATTCCCTGCAGGGAAACAAAACCCAAGACAGCCTTTAGGAAGGAGCCAGGAGATGCGAAATCCTTTGAGGATGCCAGGGTAGGCAGCAAAGCTGGGTCTGAATGCTGCAGAGCTTGAAGGATATGTCCAGAGCTGCAGGATGCTCGGAAAGAAGAAGGGAGCAGACTTGGCCTTGGTTATAAGAGGTGCCCTGTTTGCTGCAGGGAGATGCCAAGGTTGGGAACAGAACCAGGCAAGGAGGAGTCTGGGCTGATCCAGGACTCTGAGGTCAAAGGGACACAGGGCAGCATTTGGAGGGACACAACTGAGCTTGAAGGACTTGCTTTTATGAGAAGTGTGTGTCTGAGACCAAGGAAGAGCCCAGATAAGCTCAACTGGTGAAGAATTGACTCAGTGGGTCGCAGGCACATAGCTGGGGCCAGACTTGTGCAAAACTCCCATTGCTTGGGGTCTTCCAGCTGTCCTCTACCTGGGGACTGCAGTGACCAGCCCATTGCAGGCCGGTCCTTCCCTCCGTGTGTGGCTGCTTCACTCCCCACTCTATCCCCAAGCCCCCTCTTGATGCATCTCCATCCCCTCTTCTTCATCTCCTTCCCCAGCCTTCACGTCCCTGCAGTGAGGAGCCCCTTGGGCTCAGGATCCTTCAGCTATCATTCCCCGTGTCTCAGCTTTACCTGCTCTCTCCTAAATTTCCACCTCCAGCTCCATGCACGGTGGAGCATCCAGCCACCGCTGTCACCCAACTGAATAATTGCTGCGGTCAGTGCGGTTAAATCGCCGGCAGGAAGGACAAGGTTCCCATCCAAAGGGCTGGATGCTGCTCCACAGCATTGCTGGCAATTCCCAAGTGACACCAATTAAATAACTGGAGCTGCTCCAGATTTATGCCTGCGTAGCCGAGATCACAGGCCAGGCCTGCCGCCAGCGATTATGGGACCAGGGAAATGAGAGCTCTTTGCTTGCACTCTGAGATCTCTCAACCCACATTTCAGCAGCCTTCATCATAACAGGGCTGATAATTAATTGATCTGATATTAAGGTGGCTGGCTCCCGCGCTCACCCGAGCTCCCTGCCGCAGTTTAACACCAGTTAAATCAAGTGAGTCCTTGACTCTTTCATGTGATCCGCAGTGAGAGGGAGCAAAGGGAGACGAGCGGCTCCGTGCAGATGCACACACGTGTAAGTGCACACATGTGTGTTTGCGAGTGCGCACACGTGTACCTCGATTGATCTGGAGGCGGGAGGAGGAGAAAACAGACAAGCACTGGCCCATCCCCAAAGATATTCGCCATTTTCCAAGAAGAGAGAAGAAGCAGTCTCTTTTTTTGAACGTTTCTGCATTTCAAAGTAATATCAGAAGGGCTTGAAGCTTAATCTTCGTTACCCAGGAGGCTGTAGGAATCAGGCAAAAGGAGAAAAAAAATTGAATCGATACAGCAGTATGAATTTATTCCCAGGGGGGTCCACGGCACCAATATTTTCTCTCCCCTCTGTTAAAGAGATAGCACCAGCCCGATGCAGAGGCCTCTCGTGTTCGGCGCAGGAGTTACGCCGCTGCAGTGGGTATGATGGCATGGGGGATAAAAATCACAGGTGGTTAAATGGTATCACCCGGAGGGCTGGATGAAAAACTCCTGACCAGTCCACGGTAGCAAAGGCTGTCTTTTAACAGCTTCCTGCATCCCTTGGCCCTGCGCGATGCTGGCAGCAAAGACGCAGGGAGACGGGCAGGGGTGATGTGGGGAAGAGGCACTGGGATGCTGAGCAGGGCTTAGGGCTGCTGAGCTGGAGATGTGGGAGGACTGAAATGACTGTGGGAGTCACCTAAGCTGGTTCCCTGCAGCTGAACCTCAGCTCCTTTTGTAGTGGATTGGTAACCACAGAAGGGACTCATCCTGACCACAGATCCAGGCTGAAGGCAGTGGGATGCACGGTTCTGGGGAGATTATGGGAAACATTTAACATTAATAAAACATTCACGCTGAGGAGCCCACCTTGGGAGGAGCTCACAGGGGCCCCCACCAGCACCCAGGGCTCAGCGCAGCCAAGCAGGGAAGCCTCCAACTGCTCGGTGCTCATGGCCAGCCCAGCAGAGCCATGTCCTCGGGCCTGTGACGCAGCCCAAAAACAGAAACAGAGCCGTTCATCTGCCCACCAAAATCAGTGGAAGCTTCACGCAGGAGCATGAAGTGTCCCATGGGGCATGGGTCCCCTCTCTGTGGCTGTTTACGTGGCTGGTGGTGTAGGAGGAGACCAGTGTGGTCCCAGCTCTCACCTTGCTCCTCTGCTGCAGGTTCTTGGCCCTTCAGCTACAGCACAGGGAGACCCTGACCCTCCAGGGCCAGCCTGACCCTTGGTCACCCTTGGTGGCTGCTCTGCTGTGGGATTCTCCTCCCCCAGCTCTGGCATTGGCTAAGGTCTCCTGGGGCTGAGCAGCATGGAAACACCAAGGGTGTTGGAACTCACCTTCCCACTCTGGACAAAGCTTCTACAGCCACAGGGGAGGGACGCATACTTCTCTCCATGCTGTCAGGGTGGAGGCAGTATCTCCCTGTTCATACTGGGAGAAAATCTCCCACCTTTTCACTCAGGCCACCCAAAGCTCAGGCTTGTTCTGCATAAGCCAAGTTTAGAGAAGCCTCAGGGACCCCACACTCCTGAGCAAGCCTTCCTGGGGCTGCTCCACCACCACGTTAAATCCACTGGAGCATCGAACCAGGCACAGCTGGGGAGCTGTGGGTTGGGGCTAAGCTGTATGTGCTGAATTTTGGGAAGGGCAGTGGGATCATGGGCTGTGCAGGGCAGGGACAGCCAATGAACAGCACGGCGGGTATTTATGGTCTCCTGTGGCAGGGCTCTAACCAGAGCTATCAGCTTCCCACCACAATGTGCCCAATCGTTTGAAATTTAAAACAAAATGTAAAACAAGGAATAATGGTAACAAAAAAGGCTTAATTAATTGAAGTAAATTGCATCACAATAGTGATTTCTCAGTAACACAGCTAAGTGCCCCATTATTCTGATTTCACTCAGTATTCATGGATACTAAATAAATCACAGGCCCTCCACTTACAGCCTGCTGCAGAGGGGCAGGGGGATGGGGGTCCTGCCATCTCCCCGGTCTATATGTCGATAACCCCAGCACTTCCCAAGTGTCCACCTTAAATGGCAGCCAGAAAAATTACTGTCAAAATAAATTAATTGTCCAGTGGTTTTTTTTTTTTTCCTTCTTTTTTTTTAACCTTTGGAAAAATTTCCCCTGGAGATTCACTAGGAAGCTTTTCCCCAGCTTGTTTCCCCTTAGTGCTGCCCTGGTCTGTTTATCAATATCCTATTAATACCAGTTTATTTGAAATAATTTATTTTCCCACTGCTCAGGCAGCCTGGCTGTGCCCAGAGCTATTGGTCTGGCTCAGCTTGGCACCGTAGCCCCGTGACTAGCAGCTCCTCGCCATTCTTTGGCAGCAGGTTACTGGAAGGGATGGGTGAGCTGGCACCTGGTGCCTGACACCACGGTGAGGGCCCAGGGCAGCCTATAGACTGGGTCGAGGAGCACACAGGGGAGATCAGCAAGCATTTGCTTGTGGCTTTGCCTGTGCCCATGCTTTATCCAAGGCCAATACTGCTTCGGGAGCAGCCTGGAGCCCTGCTAAGTGCCAGCCCAAAGCAGTGTGGAGCTTACAAACTGCTGTTTCAGGTGCTTTGATGGCATGCCAAGCTGGAAGGACAGCCCTAAAGCTGAGGTGAGGAGGAGGATGCCGGTCCACAGCCCTGCAGGCATGTCCCCTCGACGCCTGGAGCGGGGTCCCACATCCCAGCATCCCCAGCACGGACCCCACCAGGGCACTGGCAGTGGCTTTGTTCTCCTGCCCTCCCTAATCAAACTGGACTGGGAAGTGCTGCTGGATGTACCAAGTGTGTGCAGCCCAGAGGCATCTCCTCCAGGAGCCTAATGATGGAAAAACACCTATTAGGTGCTGCAGCCCCATCCCTCCTCCCTGCTGGAGCAGGGCTTGGTACAGTCAGCATTGATTTCGATAGCAGGTCAATGGAAATCAGGCACGGAGGGGTGCGCAGACCCTGCAACAAAGGGGTTTCATCAGCTCGCAGCTCAGCGGGATCCCATTCTGGGATCTGCTCTCAGGATCTCATGGGTGCACCCAGCTGCTGTGCAGTGTCTGGGGTCCCTGGGGATTGTGACCTCTCTCTGCTGTGGGTGGCTGCACAGAGGAGGTGACATTATGCCACCAGTTCTGTGGTGTTAGCACTCAGGCATGGTGGGACTGGGGACACTGGCTTTTCCTTCTCTCCTCTTCTCGAAAGCAAAATCCCCTCTCAGCACCCCCTGAGCCCCCATCCCCAAATCTCACCTACGGCCAGCACAGCCATCTCACCACTGTGCAATTCCTACGGAGGGGCTGCTGCTGCAAGGGGCCCAGGAATCAATTAATCAATTGCAATCAAGATCCTAGGGTGTAATCAAAATTAATGTTCAGCCCTGATTGATCATGTCATGGTTTTGCCGTGTTCATGTGAGCTGGGATGATAAAACTGACTGTTCAATGATGCTTTTGCAGATCCTTTCCTGTTCCCAGCCCTCCCCAGGGCCGTCCCCTCTCCTGCAGGAGGGACGGAGGTGACCTCCCAGGAGACCCAAGGAGCTATCTGGGCAGGGGCACATGGGGGGGGGGCTCGGGGGAGCTGTCTCTGACAGGAGCAGGCAGTTGTAGGGTGTTTGTGCACAGGTGAGTGACTGCAGTGCTCTGGGTGGGCACCCTTGCTGTGACAGAGGTGGGTGTCACCACTGGGTGCTGCAGGCAGCACTGGGTGAGTCAGTGGCCCCTTCTCCAATGCATTGCTCCCAGGAGCGACCCCCACATATACTGGTCTCCATCCAGCCGAAATCACCGGAGCCGGCAGATGCTGGCTGGGAGCCCTCTGAATGTCACAAACACAGTGTAACTAGACTTGGATCAATCCATCAATGCGCAGCGGTGGTTAAATAGTGCTGTGCTCACCTCCCTCCAATTAAACTATCATTTCTGATAGATCCCTTTGTGTCTCCGTCTCCCTGTTGGGCCTCTCCGGCTGAGGGCGATGATGGCTCAGAGGGTGCTCCCTTCTCCTGCCACAGCCAGATCGACACCAGCCGTGGGCATGGTGCATTGGAGGGATGTGGAGTTGCCTTCACGGCCCATGCCATGTGAACTGGCTGCCGTGTTCGGGAGAGGATGAGGGGACCACCTGTAGTTTCACCCCGCGGTGCAGACGGGAGCGGTGGGGAAACAGAAGGCTGGTGTGCTTCTCCTGCATCTCAGGGCTTTGCTGCTGGGTGATCCCTGCCTGCGGCTGCAGCAGTGGGAGCAGCCCCGCTCCCCAGACTGCCACGTGCTCTTCACGTTCCACCCACCTGCAGAGCAGGGACCACACACTGGAGCTGGCACTGGCTCCAAACCCTGACCCCCTTCGCAGGTTGGGGCTGCTTCCTCAGCACCCTCCCGAATCAGCTGGAGAAATGCAGTGGATGGGGCTCAGCTTGGTTTTGAGTCCCATCCCTGTGGTGCTGATGGGGATTCAGGGCATGGCTCAGCCCCACCTGAGCTCCCCAAAAAGCACAAAGCCCCTGCTGCTGCGCAGACCTTTGCTCTCAGCCTGGCGCTAGCGGCTTGGTGGAGACTCTCATCAGCATTCCAAAATTTTTCCCCCTTCTGAGGGGTTGTCTATGGGGTGCTCAGCCAGGGGGTCTCACTGGGGCCATCCCGTGGGAGGCTGGGAGCGCCTGGGGAGCTCAGCGGCAGCAGGGCCTGGCGGGAACCTACGAAGCAGAGCTGGGTATTGATTTCCCATCGATCCCATGCGACCACATTCTGCAGCGGCTGCTGTCCTACATTTCAATCCCACACCTTTGCCTCTGACTTTAATGGGCTTCATCACAGCCCAAAGCTTTATTTAACCAAAAGGGGAGGGAACCAGCAGGCAGCTGCCAGAAATCAGAGCAACCCAGCCCCCAGGGTCTGCCTGGGCACAGCTGCATCCTCCGGATCCCTCCCACATGCAGGGAGCAGCAGACAGACTCCCTGGGGTATTTTGCGGGATGCAGATGCACCCATGCACCCGCAGCCCTGCAAGTCCCAGCCACGACAGAAGGGTGCTGCAGGTGTCGGTGACAGCACCCGCCTTTCCAGCAGCTCTTCCACCTCGAGGTCTCTCTCCACACCATCCTCGTTGTTCCTGCACAACCCCATCCTCCGAACAAAGGGCTTCAACTGCTGCCGGAAGGACAAAATTAAGCTCCACCTTAACGGAGATCTGCATAATTATGTGTGCGTGTGGAAGTGCTGCACACCCACCCACCCCCAGATGTGAGGTTACAGACAACACGTACGCACCCACGACAACTGGAAGATGAATATGGAGGAACTGGATCTGGCAGAGGATGCCTGTGTCTTGCTTGGGCGTTCCTCAAGCATCCATCACGGCAGTCCCGGCACCCGTGCGGCCCCGTCCAGCCAGCCCATAAGTGATCCTGATTTATCCTCCACACCCCTCCCTCCCAATCGCATCTTTAAGCTCCCCTAAACCACAGCCCTGTTGCTCAGATGAAAGAAAATGCAATCATCCTTTTATGTTTGAAGCGCTGTCCGCATGGGCACGGCCGAGGCCCCCAGGCTGCCTGTGCCTGGTGGGGGGAGTCCTTCAATCCGTTCGTAGCAAATCAATGTTACGGCAATCTGAAATGTTGGGGGCCGCTCCAGCGGGCCGCCCAGGGAATGGGCAGCAGGGAGCCTGGGCAAGCAGAGGAGAGAAATACAGAGAGAAGCAGCTGGGGACGGGGCAGCGCTTTGGTACAGTCATGTTCCAGGCAAAACCCTCCTGGACAGAAATCCCGAGAGACAGGAGGAGGAACCAGTGACAAGGAGGGATGTTTGCTGCTCAGCACCTGCTCAGGCAGGTTGCCCTGGTAGAGGGAGGGCAGTGTCATTACCCTTCCTCCTTCCTTTCCAGGTTTCCCTGGACTGTGCCGGTGGCAGGCTTTGACACAAGAATTCCCCCAGCACTATCACAGAAACCCAGAGATGTCTCCCCAGAGGCTGCTGGTAGCTCAGGCAAGCCACGGCTGGGCCAGGGAGAGCTGGAGGGTGTGGGAGCAGGAGGGATGGCAGACGTGGGGGCAGGAAAAGATGAAGGACCTGGGCACTGGAAACACCTCAGGCTCTCCCTGCAGCGATGGGCTCACAGCCCAGCTTGGCTGGCCCCTTTCAGGTCTCGTCCCAAGAAGCTTTTCAGTGCCAACTTCAATGGGAAAACTCGAAGCCAACACCAGCCTCTTCCAAAGAGCCCCCACTGCCATCCCATCCTCCTCCTGTTCCAAGGTAACTCTGAGGGGCCGGGGGGACCTTGCTGCAGAGCCGGCTCAGCATCTTCCAGCCCACGTGCCTGCTTTCTCCCTGGGGCAGAATATGGATGCTGTGTTTAGTTTTCATTTATGCCAAGCCGAAAAAGAAATACATTTTCTTCAATTATTAATCAGTGAGGTGTGAGAGGGGGACACAAGCTGGAAATTAACACTGTGACCTTTGAGGAGGGCGAGTGTTACCTCCCTGTCTCCCTCCACTCTCGAGTTCAGTGTGTTTTACCACTCCTCTCAGCAGAAATGGGGCTGCTACCGCAGAAAAGCTCTGGACAGATGTCCCTAAGGCTGCTGAGGGTGTTGGGACGATGGGGATGGTGTACAATGCAGGGGCCCAGCCCAGGTTATTTGGACATCCAAAGCTGTCCTGGCTCTCTGGGTTCACACACCCCTATGCCTGAGCCCAAAGTGTCTCTGATGCCAACCCACCTTCCCTGCTCTGCTGTGTCTCACCACGCCTTTCTGCATGCCTCTGGGTGTGGACTGCCCCTTGATCCTGCCATGCACAGGTTCTTGGGCAGGATTGGACACCCCAACCTCACATCTGCTCCTATGCAGCAACTGTCCTACAGACACGGGCATTCCAGGGAGCAGGAATGGGTGCCTCACAGCTCCCCACACTCACTTGGGTGCCCTCAGTGGTCTCCAAGGCAGGACAGAGACCACACCTACCTCTCCCTCCTTTGGCTCTTGGCTTCTGCTCTTGGCTTTGGATGGACACCCAGTTTTAGGCATCTAAGGAGGCTTTGGCAAGAAAGCTGCTGGACAGGAGAGAGGAGACTTTTTGGACTGCTCTTCCACCCTCCCACCTCAGAAACAGTCCCTGAGCCAACGTGCGAGGCCGGAGCTCAGCCTGCCTCCCATGGAAGGCAAGATGGCCCCAAGGCCAGCGGGAGAACACAAAGTTGGCCTTGAGAAGTTGGAGCATCTCTGGCGCAGGCGTGTTCTCGCCTCCCTGCCCCCTCCTCTGCTTCTCCCTCCCTTCCCGAAAGCAGCACTGCGGCAGCACACACCAGCAAACTGATCAAGGCGAAAGGACTGATCAATAGGCGTATTGAGCACTTTTCAAGGTATGGTGATTTTTGCGGATTCAGTGCTAACCTCATGCCGGAGCCCCAAGCTACCTCCGCTCCCCCAGCACCGTCACCCCCAACACCAGCTGGGCTGCCCCCTCCCAGCACACATCCTGGCCGCCAGCTCCAGGCTGGCAGGGGCACCTGGCCTGCTCCCAGGAGGAAGCAGAGACCTTGCAGGCTCGAGTCACTGGTGGCACTTTCAGCTGGAGGGAGAGGGAAGTGTTAGCAGCTATAATGCGGACATTTCTTCCCAGTGGGTTTGTACCACGGTCTTGGAGATCACCTCACTCTGGGACATCTTGTGGTGTTTGGTGACTCTTAGAGAAGCGCATTCGAGCTGTGAGATTCCCAGGGATGGGGACAGATGAGCCGGGGTCATTGTGATGGTGGGAAGAGGAGGGCTGAGGACAACTGTTTGCAGCTCATGGGGCTGAACCAAAGGCAGTGCTGGGAAGGACCAGCAGCCCATCCTTCCTAAAAGTGCTTGGATGGGAAGGGCAGGATGAGTGAGGACCTACCCCATGTTCGGTGGCATTGCAGGAGATAGGAAGGGACCTCTGGAGGTCCTTAGCCCTGGCTGAGTGTTCCTGGGGATGCAGTTCCCATGAAAAACCCATGGGATGTGCTCCTGGCTTGGCCGGGCTGGCAGAGGGCTGGATAGACATCGCCTGTGCTGAGGTTTTGATGGAAAAGGATCTTTGCATTCAGCATCGTCCAACTCGCTGACAGCCTGCGAGGGGCGGGATTGGGAAGGCAGATAGCCCAGAGCAGCTGATAAGGGGCTTGGAGAGATAACACAGAAATTAAACAGAACTTCATGTTAAGAGCTGCTGCTTTAAATGTGTCCCGATCCCTTCGCTACCGAGGCATGGATAGATATTACACCTTGCAAGGCAAAAATAGCACATTTAATGAAGCTGGGAAAAATATCAATTGTGTTTTGTTGGAATTGCAGACCTCCTTTCCACGATCCCCGTGAAAATGTTTGGGCATTGGAACAGGTATGAAAGGCCCCCATGCTGATTTGCAAAACGTGCTTTAAGCAAGAAAACCAGCAGAAACCAACCAAAACCTGAATGTTGCTCCATACCCCCAGGTTTGACCTTTATCGCTCTCATACAGCTCAGGTTTTAAGATTTCAGTCACCTGGGGGGAGGGAAATGTATTTTAACCTTGTTGAATTTTTAATAGAAATTTCCCATCTAAACATAAATCTGCTCCAAAATTTGGGGTGTTTGGGACATGAATAGTGGAGGGGACAGGAGACCATCTGGGGCTGCTTCCCTGTGCCTGGGGACATGTGCTGCTCCTGGGGGATGCAGACGGATTGGAGGGAAAGGGATGGACCGCTTGCCTCTCCAGTGCTGCCTTTGATTTAGGAGAAGGGAAATGTCTGTATCTGGAGAGGAAGGAAATGTCTTTGCTCGCTTTAATCTGAAAGGAAGGATGTGTCCTGGCCCCCGTCCCAGTGTCACTCTGGGAGAACGGTGCCGGTATGGATTTTCGAGGGAGGAGAGCAGTGGGGAGGGCGAGGGATGCTACCTAATGCCATTTCATTTCACTTAGCAGCACTCCCCTCACGCGGTCTCCAATACGCTCATCTGTCACGCTCCTCGTTAGGGAAAATCTATTTTAAAAATCTCTAATTTTTATTTTAAAGTCTAATAGAGTTCGGTGGTAATTTTAACTTTAAATAACGATTATGCACTTTGAAGTACAAGGTGTGCCTGGGCTGGGGACCAAGTACCCCACCAGTGATGAGGAGTGGTCCCTGCCTGCTCTCTTCCCTTGTGGCAGGACCCAAGTGACGGTGCTTAGTGTTCTGCAAGTGCAATTCCTATTTGCAGCCATTAATTTCATCCTTTTTATACTCTGAAGGAGGATTTTGGGGCAAACTTTTTGTTTGGAATTGCTGATGACAGGCCTGATACAGGTCTTAAGCAGAGATGGTGATGTGAGCTCCATCCCTGCTGGCAGAGGAGCTTTGCTAGTGGAGCATCTCTGAAACCCAGAGCATGGAGCAGCTCTTGCTCGGCAGAGCCGAAGGGCTCCCGAGAGCACCCTGAGAAAAAATGATGCAAGATCAAAGGGGCTCAGTTGCTGAGGCTCCTGACCCTGCTGCACACCTCCTCTCATCTCCCCTGCCTTCTCCTGCTCTCTGGCTCTGCCATTTCCCATTTTCCTGACCCCAGAGCCTCACCCCAGAGTCACCAGTGTCCCTGTGCATCTGGGCTGGCTCTGCAGAGTGTCATGTCCCTGGCAAACCCCTCTGCTGATGGTTTTCCCATGGGATCTGCCGACATGGTCCAAGGGGGGATTGACCAGCACATCGTCTGGGAGAATCTCTCATTTGGAGCGTCGTCTACCCAGGCAGGATCTTCCCGCTTGGCCAGGGAGCTTGCAGATCCCATGTAAAACACAACACAACGTCGAACACTGCCAGAGGCTCCGCACATTTTTGCTGCAGCCCAGAAAAAGTCCTTGCAAGAAAGGGAAGCTCTGCTGGAGATGGCCTCTGCAGAAGCAGAGCACCCAGGAAGCAGCAGGAAGAGGGCGGCTGTTGGGCACCCACCCTGCAGCACGGAGCTGAGACAGCAACCGGGCATGCAGCAGGCCTGTATCCCCCTCCCTGAGCACATAAGCTGCTCTGGAGCTTGTCCCTTCCCTCCTCCTTCTGCATCAGCTCCTCTCCTGCACATCAACTCGTGACGCAAGGTCTCAGCCCACCGAACAGGGCTGCCTCAGGCTGGTCAGAACTCCCAGGCAAGCAAACTCCCCTCCCTCCCCCCTGCACCCATCAAGCCCCGTCCAACCCCACCCACCCTGACAGCTGCCATCTCCCCTTTCACCTGGCTGGTACCCAGTGGATGTGCGGCGAGGGATGGGAGGGCATGACGAGGCCCCACTAACCCACCCAAGCAACAAGCAGAGAAAGAGATGCAAGGATGGAAAATTCCCCTTCATAATTAATAAATGAAGAATATTGTTGTTAATCGATGTAGCTGTGAAGAGAATATCGATCCCAGCCGCATGCTATTTTTTGTGCGGCTTAGATTTTTACACCTCATTTAGAGGCAGGTCTCTCTGGAGACCTCTTAACACCAAAAGATATTTGCAAGAGTCCAAAGTGAAGGGAAGAAAAGGGGGGAAAAAGATTAATTATTACCAGAGCTGGAGAATTATGTGTGTGTCCCGTTGTGGCCAACTGCAGTACTGATTTGAATATTTGATTAATAGCGAATTATAGCTGCAGTTGATAACTTATCTCTGTGCTGGCTATTTAGTAAACAAGTGGGAGCCATTAGAAACATTTTTAATATTAATCCCAGGAAATTATGTTTATGAAGGCAGTGGCTAACCCTTTGTGTGCTAGGGCCCGGCAAGGAGGATGCTCTGCTCGCTTGACTCATCCAACCGCTGCGTGGTTTCAAACATTCCATGCCTCAGTTTTCCTTCTTCAAGATGAATAAAGCCTGAGTTGAAATTGGCACTGGTTAAAGCACCGAGCGAGGAGCTTTCATTAGCGCCGAACCTTTAATGAATTGCCAAGGAGATGGTTGGGGATGAGCGATGGGGGCTGCTGTGCGGGGTCCTGCAAGACCTCGGCCCACTGGTGGCTTTGCTCCAGGGAGGGTTTCATGCTGGCTGTTGATTTGTGGCTCTGGGATGATGCAGAGCAGGGAGCTGTGCTGGACTGCACATGGTGGGGAGATGGCCGCAGCCTTTGGAGCACCGCAACTGTCAAGAGCAGACCAAAGCACTGCGGCATTCCTGCAAACCTGCCGCTGCCTCCCTCGCAAAAACCACGTCAAAGGCAGCAAGAGGTCCCTGGGACACAGTGAGGTGTTTGGGGGATGAGATAGCTGTTGACCTGTTTGTCTGGGCTTCCAGGATGTGCTCCTCCAGCAAAGCATGCAGCCCAGTTCATGCAGCCCATTGACCATGGCATCAGGGCAGGGTCGGAGGGTGAGAACTGGTACCCAGGGCCAGCAGAGTGGGCATGACCTGGGAGATGGAAAAATAAGCCATGAAACCTCCAGCAATCCTTCCTACTGCAAGGCTTTAAGAGTGGGTTGGGGAGGGGAGAAAATACTCCCCAAACAAGAGGAAAGCCTCCGCTGAGCAGCGCAGCATGGCTGCGGGTTGCCCGATCCTGCCATGGGCGGGTCCTGCCAGTGCTGTGGGGACACACGGAGGAGTTTGGGGATTGTGGGATGTTCAGAGCAGGGTCGTGAATTTAAGACAAATTTTAGCCAAGGGGGGAGGGAAAAACGTGTGAGAGAATAAAACATATTAGGAAATGTCAAAGGTTGGGCTTTCCACCGTCGCAAACTGTCCCCCAAAATAAACACAGAGGGAAAGGTCCCCATAAAGGGGAGGCTGAGCCTTCCTGAGGTGGAATAAACATTGGCATTTGGCAGGATGCAAAGAGCGATCTGGGTGGACTCCGTTGGCAGGAGAGATGGGATTCACTCAGGCAAGGCAGGGGGAGAGCAGCAGCCCCCAGCACTGGGACTGTTATGGGTGGGCATCTGTGCCCCATGGTGTCTGCTGGGTGTGGGATGGCAAAGGGTACTGTGGCTCCCAAAAATACCCCAAGGTACCACTTAGGAGATGGGGAAAATAGCAAAGGGTGCGGAAATGTGTGTAGGGACAACCACAGGGTGTGGAACAGAATGGGACAAGACCTTCTGGGATGACCCAGTGTGCTTCCAAAATGAGTATTTGCTCCTCCCTCCCCTCCCCAACTTCGAGGACAGATCTGTCACCTGTGGCCACAGGAGCCCCAGGACAAGGGGGACTGGGATGGGCTGTCAAAGCCGGGCTATGGAAACGGGAATGGTGTGCTGGGATGCGCTTCCTCCTCCACACTTCAGCAGGGCTCGCGCATCCATCTCCTCCTTCGCCCGTGATAGGCCCTGGTGCTGCAGATCCATGCAGATCAATGCAAAATTAATTAGAGTAATCAACTCAGCTGTACCACAGAGATCATACAGGCAGGGTTTTAGGTGACTAATTGGTGGAAGCTGACAGCCAGTGTCCCCGGTGTCTTAGAGGTATTAACACTTTTTTCTCTGTAGATTAATTACCTTTTCCCACCTTTCACTTGATGGGTCCATCCGTGCTGTGCTGTTTTGGGGGGGAGCAGTGACAGAGGCCAGGCCTGAGGAGCATCCCACGGAGTGTGGTGCCCAGGTATGGGAGGGAACAGGAGCCTGGGTTTGCTTTGTGGGTGACAGCTTTGGCACCAGCAGCCTGATTAGGGGAGGGACAGGTGACCCTGTCCCCTCTGTTAAGCCCCCAGCCCTGTGTCATGGCAAAGTCCCCCTCATGCATGTGTATGGCCCAGGGCCACTCTTGTGCCTTCTCAGCTGATCTGTGGCCCCTTCAAGGCTGCATCCCCTGCACTTCTGTTTGGGACCAGGGCTTGACACCACTGGACCATCATCTGGCAAAGGCTGATGCCCACACCACTAGTCTGAGGCTATTTCACAGGTCCATGAGAAAGCAAAAAGATGGGTTTGTTCTGCAAATACTAACATGGGGTCTCTGTGGTAGAGACCTGATGAGACACTTGTGCTGCTGGGATCCAAGCTGTCAACAGGGCGGATGCTCTTAATAGCACATGTAATTAATCATCACCACTTACCTAGCACTAGAGATGGGTTCTCCATCACTTGGACTCTAAATCACCACTGGGCACCTTCCTGCTGAGTGTGCCCTGGCTCGGACAGAAATTATCACCCAAGAGACAGATGGACATGCAGGGGTCCCTTGTCATGGTCCTCGTGGCCTTCACCTCCCTGAGGCTGGGCATCAATGGGAAATCTTTTCTTGCCTTTGACAGATGATGGTCAAGCTGCATGTGAGTAACCAAAGGCAGCTGCTGCCGTAGTGAAACATGTAAAGGGTGTCAGTTAGACATAGAGGAGGGTGGCAGAGTCCTGCCTCTGGTCCAGGACTGTCAGTATTGAAAACCCAGTGAGTTGAGCCTTTGGGCAGCTCAAATCATCGAAGCAGTGGCGGAGGAGACCTCCATTATGTCATGTCATCAGTGGCTTTCCCCAGCTGAGTCTTGGGCTTTGGCTGCTCAAAAGGAAGGCGTTAATTGCAGACTGGTCACCCCCATCACATTGATGGCCAGCAGAGAAGGATCGCCACCTCCAGAGAGCCATTTGTCCCTTCTGACGGCTGGTGTCCAATAGCCAGGATGAATTGTCCTCTTGAGGAGGCCACGTCTCCCCATCCAGCCACCCTGACCACCTCACTCTCATCCTTCTCAGGTGATGGGACATGGATCCTGCCATCATTGATCAAGGGCTCAATCTCAGAAGCAGGTTTTATTGGCAGAGAAAACAGAGGAGAGCAGGAGGTACAAGTCAGGGAAGCAAAAGCAAAAGCATGCCCAGGCAGTCCATCTGGGCACGGCACAGCCAGCTCCAGTGAAATGTTCCAGGTTATTTGAGTGAGCAGGTAAGAGGAGTCACCAGAAGCTTCTATGTTACAGGAGCATCCTGAGAGGGGGATTATACCCAGGGAAAGTCAGTACTTGCTCCAAGGAGCTCAGCAGTATGGACAGACGGCCACTGCCGGTGAGCCACGGAGCCAGTGGCCAGTTAGTGACTTTGGCAGAGCTGACACTTGACTCCAAATCTCAGCAGCGTGAGACTTGCATCAAAACTGAACAATCCTGCCTTTTTATCTCCTTTTCTTAAAATAAAAAACTAAACCCCATATGTTTCCTGCAAGGGAAAAGGCAACATTTCCAGGAGAAGTACCTCCCTTTCCATGTGGCTCCAGGAACCTACCTCTAAAAATCAAAATTCCATGTGTCCTGGCTTCCCCATGATGGTTTAAGGGTGATTAAAGGATTTGTGCAGAGAAGACAGCACCATGAAGCTGTCCCACAGCAGCACACCTGGTCACCCTCCCCAGCGGGACATGGTTGAAATCACTGCCCCAAACGGGATGGACAGAAGGACGCTCGTGCCTGATCATGTTCCCCATCTTGGTAGCCAATTCCGGGTGGCACTGGATAAACCACACAAACACGGTGGGCTCGATGCCTCCTCAAGACACTGACCTGCAGCCCGCGCTGGCTCCAGCGTGCCGAGGAGTGAAGATTCGCTCCTGGCTTGTGTTGCGAAGGTTGGTGCGTGTGCGGTGACCCTGCCACCACCTCCTGCGCAGGCAGGGGGGTGAAGGAGGGGGATTATTCACTACTCAGCTCCAAACACCGAAGCCAGCACTTTAGAGTGCTTTCATCCTGAAAGCTTCGGCGGGGAAGAAAGGCGAATGCACTGATCCCCCCACAGCACCGTAAGTGCTTTCTTTTTTTAACAAAGCATCAGCGAGGCGGGAGGACAGGAGTGCGGGCTAAGCAGCGCGACGGCCTGCGAGCAAACCCCGCACCGGTGCAAGGCACGACCCCTCCCACGTTGGGTTATTGGGATTTGCCCAACCTTAAAAATAAATCTTTCCCAGTTTCCTTTTATAGGGCCTTTCAAGCTGTATCCCCCAGGTCCTCGTGGAGGGTAATGAACGCGCAACGCACGGCTTAGAGCTGCTTGAATTATTCATCGGGAATAATATTTGTTGCCCTTTTCTTCTCGCGGTGAATCAATGGCGATTTATGGTAGAGGGTCCCCACTACTGGGGGACCATTCGCTGTGTGGAACCATTTGCAAAACCTGGGATATTTGCAACCCTCCCCCTGGGCCTCATGGCACAGAGATCCACACCCCAGGCACCACCCCAAGGACTCTGCTCGCTGTTGGCCAAAGTCAACCTGGCCTTGCCTGGGGGTGGCGCAGAAGCAGAAGGGGAGGATGGTGTGAAGGATGACCTTAGACCCGCCCAGCAACACCTGAACAGCCACGGGGAGCACCCAGTGAGCAGGGACATTTATAGACACGAGTGCTCAGAGATCATCTGGCGGAGCCCAGTGTGCTCAGAGGTGTCTCTTCACATCCTCAGTGGCTTATTTAGGAAGCTGGGGTTGCCAGCCTGAAACAGAGGCTTAACTTTGTGAGAAAGCTCTTCCAGAGGAATTTAAAGCAGACCAATGCTCTTGGGAAAGCTCTGTACACAGTGCAGCTACTGCAGTGCTTTGGGGTATCGCTGAGCAGGAGTCCAAGAAAACTCCGGGGAGAAGACCTGGACTCTCTTCCCAGCTCTGTTGCTGGCTCCGAGGTCTCAGCTTGTGCTTCCTTCAGCCTGAAGCAGGGCAAGGGGAAATCTCATTCCTGCTACTGCACGGGTATTTAATGCTGCAATGAGCCCTGCATCCCACCTCATCCCATCCCATCCCATCCCATCCCATCCCATCCCATCCCATCCCATCCCATCCCATCCCTGTCATCCCCAGTCCTGGTCTACCCTCAGGTCACTGGAGGAGGAGACAAGGAGGAAGGAGACAAGGAGGGAGGAGACAAGGAAGGAGGACCTTCCCTTCCCAGCCCAAGCCAGAGTGAATGAAGCTATTTCTTTGTGTGATTCCCAAGAGTCGGATCTTAATTAGAAAATGAAGCCGTGGCACAAATGCAGACACAATCTCAGCTCACTAAGGGGACAGGGAGAGGCGTGGGAGAGTGGGGTGTGTTTTCCAGCTCTGGCTTCTGCTGTGTCTGATAAATCCCAACCCTGCAGCTCTGTGAACTTGCTGTTCTTGGATGGGGTTTTGCTGAAAGGCAGGGGAAGGTTTTGCCCCACAGGGTTCACCCCACGTGGGTCCACGCCTCCCCCTTGCCTGGCCTGTGTAAGCACAGAGGCCAAATCCTGGCTGAGTAGAAGTCAGCAGCTCTCCATTGACTCCGAGGGCCAATTTACACCAACTGACAAGCTGGAGATGTGTTTCTGAGAGCTCCTTTTTGAGGGAATAGCAGTTTTGTTAAAACTAAAATTGTGTTAAAAAATGCTCAGCTGCCCACTGAGCTGAACAATTTATAGGGGTTCATCCTTCCTTTCTGCTTCCCCCACCCCAAAAGGATGAAGTCCCCACCAGCAGCTCTCTGGGCTAACACCAGAGCAGCTGGGTGAAAGCCTCATGGATGGGTCTCCTCGCAGAGCCACCAACGAGCCCTTTCCCAGCCCCTTTTGAGATAGGAAGAGCCTTGCTCAGAGTAGAGGGACCCCGCAAGGCAGGTGGCTGCGGGTAGCTCAGAGCTGGCAGAAGCAACACCCCGGTTTTAAATTTAGAGAAAAGATCTAAAAGTGGGATCAGCCACCTGCAAACTGCACTGAAGATGGGGGATTTCAGACCAGTGCTTCCTTCAGCACCATTTCCTGAGATGCAAGACTTGGCTTTTGGATCTGAGATTTGGACCCGTGTCCCCTCCACCCCAAAAAAGCCAGGAGGGCTTCACAAACCTCCATTCCCCAAGGCCCCACGCATTCCCTCAGCTCCTGACAACCAGAGGTGGTGGAACCAAATCCAGGGTCTCATCCTCCATCATCCACCACCTCCAAGTGACAGCAAGGAGGTGGCTCTTGCCTGTCAAAGTGGCATGGTGTCATGCAAGTGAAGTCCTGGGGCTGGCCCACAGGAAACAGAAGGGCCCTAATGCAGTTTTGACAACGAGGCCGTCAGTTAAGTGCTTTGTGTGGATATTTTTCCCCCTCTCTATTGTTTATTATTGGAAGTTACAAGTAGCTAAAGACCTCCCCAATTATCTGGGAGCCACTTAAGAGCAATTGAGCACCTGTCACCCACTGAATGGGCTGCATCACCCTAATGACAGGAGCAGAGAAAAGATGCAGGTCAGCAGTGACGGGGATGCTGGCGATTTACAGCTTTGCAGTGCCAGTTCCCAGCTCTGAGAGGGGCAGAAAAGATCAGCCCAGGAGGCAGAAGGAGGAAAAGAGCCACAAGAAGCCTCCCCAGGGGTCCTTCGTGGGATGGGTGGGAGACCCACAGCTCAAGGGTCATCCCTTGATCTTTAGAGCTCTGCAGTTCGCGGCATCCCAGGGGATGTGGAGCAGGTCATGCCATTAGCTGCTCAGTCCTCTGGATAGGAAAGAAAAAAACCCTGAGGAATCGGTCACTGACCGTCAACCAGCATGCAAAAAATAGTCAACTACGTTTTGTCTTCTGCTTTCCATGAACGGCTGCCCGTGGGAGTATACATCCCATGCTGGGGCTTCCTGAGGCTGCGGGACAGACTGGAGGGTTGCAAACCCCCAGACGCAGGTAGCAGGAACGTGGCTGCGTTTCTTGTATGAGGCCATTTAAGACAGCTTTGGATGTGGGATCATGAAAACGATCGCTTTTGAGGTGTCCTTTGGATTAGGTACACTATAATTTCTATGTAATATGGACATATTAAGTGGGCCAATTGCATAGAAAAATAAGCATAACCCAATACCAGCGAAGCCTGACGCGATGTACCCCAGCATGAATGAGAGGGTATGTGTGCAAAACACCACAAAGATCATACTGCAGGAGGTTTCAGCTCTGTGGAAGGAGGGTACCTGTTCCCTAGCAAACCAAGCCTGGAACCAGCCTCTTCCCTCCAGTTGCTGATAAGCAACTTCAGCTGGGAACCACCCTGCTGGGAAAAGCAGAGGTGTTCCTCCCAGCTGGGGAAGCCTGCCCATGCACAAACACCCTCTCCTGCAGGCAGCTACGCTTCGGATACAGCTTTCTGGAGCAAGGATGTGAGAAGATGTTGGCAGAGCCCCAACTTGTCCTTCAGCAGCCATCACCTGAGCCAGGCACAGGCAGCAGGGTGGCCCCAGGGAGCAGGGGGCTGGGAGGTATGGAAATGGGGGGGAAGGTGCCAACCTGGAAAAGTTCATTGATAGAAACATAAAATTAAAATAATTTGCGTCAATTCTGCTGAGTGGCTGTTAGGCCTAATTGTTATTGACTCATCACTGTAATTATTAAGGCTCACACAGAGCTTGGCTTGTAAAGGAGGCAGGTTTGGGACCCCCACACATAATGTGTCCCCCCCAGACAGGGCTGGGAGGGGGACGGCAGCAAGACCAGCGCCCCTGACCTGCAGTGACACGTTAGCTCCTTGGTTCTTGGAAATGCCTCCTGAGAAGTAACTGTTGGAGCAAAGCAGGGAGATTTTGGCCATTTTGGGTGGGCAGGAGCGAGAGAAGGACGGCAGAAGGGAAGATGGAGAAGGAAGGATGAACAAGGGGAAAAATGAGGGCAGATGGCAGGAGTGGGAAAGGATAAAGAGGCGGCTCCGGAGAGACCCTGTAGATGCTGCCAATGCTATTTGCTCGGTGCGGTGCCGGGTAATTTTCTCCCCTCCTTCCTCCAGCCTTTGTTTCTGCTGCCAGTGCGGACCCCAAGCAGCAAAGGAGCCTGATCAATAGGAACACGGTGTTTGCATGGATCATACATGCGAAGAGCACGTTCCCGGATCAATGGCGAGGTCTCGCAGAAGGAGAGGAAGGGAGGGGAAAAAAAATAAAAAAGAGCCCTGCCAGGATGTGCATTGCCACAGCATGTACTGTTTCCATGGTGATGGGCTGCTCTTCCACCACCCCATCCTCCACAGTGATGCTGGGGACCCCGCTCAGCACCCCAAGGCAAGGCAACTGTCCTGTCAGGCTCTTCACCGAGGGGTGATGGGTGTCCTGCTGCCCTCATGGCCACAGCAATGGGGGTCAGCCCCTCCCTGGTCTGCTCTGCCTTTAGGCTGGATGAGGTCCCTCGCATGATGTGTGCAGGGTGTCACCACAGTACGGCCAGCAGCAGAGAAAATCCTCATCCTGGTTTTCCTTCTTCTGACAGGCCCCAGCTGAAATCACGGCTCCCAGCCACCAGTATGTCTATGCCCGGCTCCACCTCCGTACCTGCCTCCTTCCCTGGGGGCTCAGAGGAATTAATTAGATCATGTCTTTAAAGCACTCTGGCAATGAAAAGCACTTGTGGAAAGTGGTCAGGAACCTTAACAGAGCCAGAGGTTGCCCAGCCAAGGACGGACATCCCATGCTTTGTGCCATGCAAGCCATGGCCACATATCCTACCAACATCCCCCAGACCACCCCTCTGGGGCTTGCGCAGGCCATGGGCTCCTGGGGTTTTCTCACCCACAGTTCATGCTGGGCTTCACCTGTGGCTGGTCACACAGAGAGGCAGGAGGCTGTCTTTGCAGCAAAGCCAGCCAATACTTCTCAGCCAATAAAGTTATCTGAGGGTAATCATTAAGCCCTTACGAGCAATGCAGCTTGTGTGGAGCTGGGGGAGACAGCGAGCGCGATGCTGCTGCAAATGTCCTTGCAGAAAGCGGCTGACCTTGAGGAGGCAGAACCATGCAGTTGCACCGGGTGCTGGCAGCTGGCTCCCATCCTTCTCCGAATTTGGGGATGAGCAATTGCTGCAAGACAGGTTTCCTCATGAGAAGTCAAAGGGCTTGTGGTGGCAACTGTGGCCAACCTGTGCTTGAAGCAGTCATGTCCCTCCAGCAGCAAGGAATGGGCACAGGGTGGTGGGAGGAGGGCAGGGCTGAAGGGGGGAAGGCTGGAAGCACATGGGATGGCAACCAAATGAGAGCTTTGAGAGTAGCTCCTGAGCATCACCAGCCCGTGGCTGAAGTCAAGCAGCTGTCCTCCATGAGGGGAAATCCCGCCCTTGGAGCTGCTGGAGCTGCTACCCAAAGCGGCTGCCCCGGGTGCTGGCAGCACGCAGGCAGAGCTGACTCCGAAGCATCTCTGCCAGGATTTGTCTTAGCACCAGCTTGGCCCCTGCTATTGCGTAAAACATTTTTTTTTAATCAGCCAGGAAGTAAATTAAAAAAGTTGGCTGTGCAGGAATTAGGCCTTTTGGCTGATAGTTCAGGAAGCATCTGTCTCCATCGTCTGCAAATTAGTCTTCCACAGGAGAGTAATCAGATGGTTAATGCAGCCACAAATGAAATCGCCCATCATTAACTATTCAAACCAAGAGGTCTGTAAAGGGTCGGCCCAATAAATCCCATCTGGAATGAGGGTGTGGGGAGCCACAGAGGGGCTGGAGTCACCTCTCTAGGGCCATGAGTTGGTGATGGGAGGACCGTGGCCACCCGGAGCACGAAGAGCCATGCTCTGAGCACACGGTTTTCACCAGCCTGAAAAGCACGTGGAGAGGGATGGCTTTGAAGAACCAAGGCCCAGCTGGTGTATTTGGAGCAAACCAGGGATACTGACCAAAAAATACCCATTTGGGAAGGATGAGGGGTCAGTGAGGCCAGGTCTCAGGCTCCACAACAGGCGCCTGTTCCCACTGGGTCTGCAGGGAATGGCCTTTCAGAGTTTGCTAAAGCAACAACGTCCCAGCCCTGTAAATGCTGCTGATCCCTCACCTCAGGGCTGGCCACAAGCACGGCGCTAGTGAGGCAGCATCACCTCCTCCTCATTACAGCCCCTGGTCACCCCTCACTCCATCCCGGAGCTGCAGGACGGAGATGGAGGAAAGGATATATGGGGCTGGGGCCGTCCCAGGAGAAGTAAAGCCCATAGTGACATACTGGCTGATGCAGCAGGAGAATCACTCAGGCTCAAAGCCTGGGTGACAGGCTGGTGTTTTGAAGCTGGGCAAAGCAAACACAGAGGGCAAAAGGGCCTTTTCTCCTGGTTTTGGTCTTTCTAAACTCCTGGCTAGTGAGCTTCTGGGAAAGAGGAGGTAAAGAAAACCAAACCAAGAAGTATATCCCCCTGGCAGTCATGGGAAAGGGGAAGATGTTGCCAGCTGTGCCCTGCCTCACTAGTGTGCACCCCCATGGGTGCCTCTGGTCCCTGGTGCCTGTTTGGGCTGGAAGTTCATCATCTCCATAGTGAAAAAAAAAAAAAGGGAATTTTCTTCTCATGTTGACACTGCCACATGCACATAACAAACACGGAGACCGAGGGAGACATTTACCCCTTTGAAAGAGGTCAGCGCAGAGGTTATGCAGCATCCAGGCCCCGGGGACGCCGTGGGCTGCCTCTATCCACAGGGCTGCGTTTTGCCCTTAAAGAGTAATCCCTTAAAGATGACTTTACCGCCAGAGAAGGGGAGGAGATGGAGGGAGTGTGAGAGCCTGCGTGCTGGAGGAGTAAGTTCTTTGTTGCCTAGAGCTTGTTAAATCCATACATTGAAGAGAAGAATAAATAAAAAATCAAATCTCTACTTCTGAAAAGCGTTTCTGTGGGGAGCTGCTTCCCTGAATCTTCCAGACCCGGCCTCTGTCAATAAATCAATAGCTGATGCAGGTCGGCTGCAATCGGCTGCAGGAGAGCAAGTGTGTGATGGATGGACAGGAGAGAGGCAAATCTAAGAGATAGGGCAGAGGTGATGCTCACCTTGAGCTTTATTGTTTGCCACTGAAAGACAAGGTAGTGTGGAGGCATTAACCGAAGTGCTAACAGCAGAAGCAGTAGCGCAAACACACCCCTCCCCAAAGCTCCCTTCTCCTGAAGAGCCTGCAGTGTTTCTCCTCTGGCTTTTACCCTGCGTCCTGTGGGCTTCCTTGCCACGCAAATGGATAAACTGAGGTGAGGAGAGAAGCTCCTCAAGCCCCTGCTCAGACATTCCTTGTGCATCAAAGCTTTCCAGTTTTGGCTGCAAGGGTTGCTCCTTGTTGCTCCTGCATGGTGAGGAGGTAGGCGTGGGAGAGAAATGTGGGATTTTCACAGCTGATTTGCTAGTTTTCAAGCCCAGTGTCTGCTCAGCATCGGGAAAGGGGCAACTATACCGGGGAATGGAGAACCAGATCTCCAGGATTCAGAGTTTGCTTGGGGCAGCACAGACCGAACCCAGTCCTTGCTCCCAGACCCAAGATCAGCCCTGAGCAGCGAGTCTGTCTCATGGGGAGAGGTTTTTCCTTCTGCTACCCTCCTCCCACCCCACAGATTTGCTCTTTCCTTCCCTGAACTCCAGGAGACTTTTGGGGCCCTCAGCACATCCCCAACCCCAGGGACAGTTGCTGTTCCGAAGTAAGGTGACACTTCTTATGCTGAACCACTCCTTATCTTCAGCTTAATGACTTATTTAGCTGAGGCTGAGCTGGCCATCCCATGTAATCACCCTGAGGGGTTATTCCAACCCCTCCAAACACATTTATGCTTTAGGTCAGCCCAGAGACAGGGGCTTCCTAAACACAGGGGAAAACAGTGGGAAGAGGACTCCTTCTGGTTTGCTCTGAGCGGGCTTATCAGAGAGATTTTGGAGGTTTGCCTCATTCCTCTGTAGGGAAAACAAGAAAATAATAATTTCCTTTCTTCTCCAGGCTGCTCAAAATCTTTAGGCCTCCTCATATGCTCCTTAATGATCCCTCCTGCATGTACCAGCCAATCCCACCCTTAGTGACTGTCCTTGTTCAGCTCCCAGAGCAGGAAGAGATGGGAGTATCGAATATGGATTGACACAGAACTATAATGATGTGTTCTGATTTCTCCTCTGTTCCTCTCTTAATCATTGCTAACATCTGATTTGCCTTTTTGACTGCAGCTGAACATTGAGCTGACATTTTCAGAGAACTACCCACATTAACTCCAAGAGCTCTTCCCTGAGCAGTAATAGCTAATTTGGAGCCCATCGTGGTATATAGGTAGTTAAGGATGTTTTCCTCATGTGCATGACTTTGCATTTATCAACATTGTGTTTTATCTGCCCTTTTATTGCCCAGTTTCCTCATTTCCTTAGATCCTTCTGCAAACTTTCCCAGTCATTCTTTGTGTCAACTACCCTGAAAATTTCTGCCTCCCCACCAAGTCTTACCGCTGTATTTTCTGGTTTTTTCCCCCATATTATTTAAGACCATGTGGATCAGAGTGGGTCCCAGCACAGATCCCTGTGAACCTCACGTGGGAGTCTTCCATGAAAGTCAGTCTTGTGCTGAAGGAAGGATATCCAGCCACCGCCTGCCCATGATCCTGGTCTCAGGGTCTCCAGGAGAAGCCTATTTCAGGCTCAGGACACTGCATAAGAAGGGGGTTAATTTCAGAGAACATGGAAGTGAGCAGCAATACATCCCATAAGATAATCAGGAATGTTGAGGAAGGTCCTTCACCCAGGCACAAGGCTTCTGCCTGTGTAGATATTGTCTGCAAGACCTCATTGCTGTCCTACATGGGCGTGTCCATCCTGAGGTCTGTCTGTCCACTTTGTCCATCCCCTGGCCAGGGATCCCATGTGAGCAATTCTGTCCTGGGAATGCACAGCAGGATTGCGTCCTGGTATGTCTGCGGGACCCTTGAACCTGTTGATCTCCAGGAACACATGGAGGCAATGCAGCCCAGATCCCAGGGATTGGGTCAGCTGAGGAACAGCACAGGGCACTGACCCCAGCAAAGGTGCTCAGAGACAGGCAGGCGATTCACCGATGCTTTTTTGCCTGTGACCCACCCCATCTTCCCTGGAACAAGTCTTTGTCCTTTCCTTGCTACTCAAAGCTTTGTAACAACAGGATGGAGCAGCCAGGCTAATGATCAGCCTGCGCTTTGTAGGTGAAAGCAAATACCTTCCTAATCCAGGCAACTTTTCCCCAAAGGGGAACCTGATTGCTCTCACAGAGTCTATATACATAGGAGGGGCTTGGGATTTGTACCCCTAATGATGAAGTGAATGAAGGCATCCCATTTCATCTCCACCACTGATCAAGTCACAGAGATGCTGCATCACCTCCGTTCCCTGAAGGACGCAGCAGCACTCACACCCATGCCAAGTAACCTTTGTCCAGTAGCCTTTGCCATACACCTCTCTGTGTGCCCCTTGACATGGGGAGAAATGGGAAAACAGCTTTGCTTTGTTTCTCCCTCCAACTCATTCTTGGTTTCATTCAAAACAGCTTGGAAAATAATAGCCAAAAATAAACCAGGCTGCCAGGGAAGGCTGGAGGGAGAGGACTGTGCCCACTGCTATGGCAACTGCAATCACTCCCTGCCCTGCTGTGGGAGGCAGAGCTGCCGATTCACCTTTATTTCTGAAAAGATTGGCTCAGCCCCAGCCCAAGGCATGCACTGAGCCAGTCTATCCTTGGGTGGCCAAACTGGCATCTCACCTGCAGGCACCACAGAGAGCCCTGCACACCACTGGTAGCATGAGGAGCAGCCAGAAGCAAGTCAAATCTAGGGGTTGCAAGATTTTAGAGCTGGGTGGAAGGAGCAGATGTGTGGTTTCAGTGCTGGATCTCCCCCTCCATCCCTGCAAAGGCCTCCTGTGCACAGTCACAAGACAGAGATCCCAGCGTGCCTAAAAATAAACCAGTCAAAGGCAGACAAAGAGTGCTCTTATGGCAAAGGCATGGGCTGGACGCAAGCAGATGAGATGTTTAAAGGGTTTGAAAGCAAACCTAAAACCAGATCAAAAAGACAGCCACTGCATGGTGTTAAGGCACCCCAGGCTCCTCCAGATCACTTCAGACTCCTCAAGGAGATTGTTGGTTGAGACTAAAGTAAATGAAATGGCCAAGATTTTGTCTACCCAGCCACCTCGTCTGGCACACAGGCAGTGACCACCCCTTTGGGCCCTTGGCCAGCCCAGCCCCTTGCCCACAAGTTCCTTCCCAGAGCTGGATAAGGAGATGCTTTTGTTTCTGGTTGCGGGTTTCACGTTGTGGATGTCTTGCTAGGATCATCTTGGGCTTTTACCCAAAATCCTTCCTACTGAGGTGATCTGAAATGCTCCTGCAAAGTAGCACCTGCACTCAAGGAATCTGTTGGCTTTTTTTGCTGAAGATGGAATTTCAATAGGATTTAATATCTGTCCCAAAGTATGCAGAAAGGCCACACTCTTGAGTCACACTGCTTCCAACGAATACTTTGAAACAGACAAGCCAGTTTCAACCCTTTTGCTGAAGACCAGGGACACCAGCCCAGCTCAGCAGGGCTGAGTGGGAGCAGTGAACCTCCACAGGTCAGGTCCAGAGTAATGAGAAATATGATCTTCGGCTTTTTTTTCCCTAAACTAGAACTAGAACATCTCCTATGAAATAAAACTGGGGGAGATACAGTTAGACTAAAATCTAGTAAGTTCTTCACCTACTCAGAACCATTACAGGTACCTTAAACAAGGAAATTAATTATCACTTGAAATATCCTGTGTTGGCAGGTCAAAGTATTTAATTTCAGCCTTTAAATGACATTTCCTTCCGCAGCTTTTCCTCCTATCCTTCATTCAGCTGAAGTCAACACCATTCCTGGTATTCGTCTGATGAAGGGGTCGTTGCTGCACAGGTTCCCGAGCCATTTCTGCTCATCTTTCATTTGATTTTCACATCAGCTTTCCTCACACCAAGCAGCCAGGCTCCTGCCTCACTGGCTATCTAAAGCAGGAGCTCCTGAGTGCCTCGCACACTTACCCAGCTGGATTTCTCCCCAGCCCATCACCCTGGGCCTTGATATTGCCTAAGCACCAAGGCTTTAATTAAGAGCCAAGCAGAATACCCCATGCTCTGAATTTGAGGACTGGAGCCTAATTTAGAGGCAACAAACTAATTCACCCCAAACTCTGCAACCTGAGGAAGAGAGCAGGGCTGTATGGCAGAACCAGGACTCAAATCTCCTTGGTCTCCAGAATTTGCCCAGGGCAGCCCCAATGTTCAGGCTGGTAGAGACTCTGGGAGCCCTTGCTCTTGGCCCAGGAGGTACTGAGGACTGGCTGGTGCAGGCTACAGGAGTCTTGGAAAGAAGGAGAAACATTAGACATAGAATTAATCTTCTTTACAGCCCTAAAGAGATGCTGGTTCCTCATGCTTCCTAGGGAAGAACTGTCTTTTCTTGTCTCAAAATAGTCTCAGCAGAGCCCTGAGAACGTTCTTCCTCTTCCCTGCAGAGCTGCAGCATCTCCAGGAAGAGCTGCAGGGCTGCAGTGATGAGCTTATGTACCTGCTGCAGTGGGCCTGGATGGGTCTCCTGGGGAGAGGCTGACCTGGGGTGGGGAGTTGTGTCCTGGTGTCCCTCCTCCATGGTCTTGCCTGGTCTCCCTAGCCATTCTGAGGTTCCTCAGGGCTCAACCATAGGTCCTGGCTGCCCTCGTCCATATGGGTCTGTAGCCCTTCCCTGGCATCCCTCATGCTGTCCTAGTGTCTTGGACAAGGATGTGCATTGAAGTGCCCGAAGACCCAACAGTGGCCTGGGGACCCACCAGTGACTGGTTTGACCAGAGGAAGGGGATATTTCAACGACAGTGCAACTCACGTGCCCCAGGCAGTTGGAGACAGGAAGGTATTTCTAGCTTGGAGCTGCAGCACGAGGGTCACTGCAGGACTGTCACCCATATGGGCATCTCTGCAGGCACATCAGTGCCAACCGCCTTGAGCGTTGCAGGATAAGGATGTCCCCAAGGGTAACCGGGGGTGGGCTGGTGGCTTTCTGGGACACCTTGCCATGGTGTCCCATGCACTACTGTCCCACATTGCTCAGCTCCACCAGCCTGGGCAGGAACATGTGGCATATCGTGCCCTGGGGATGTGGGGCCCAGGATGCTGGCAGGGAGTAGCACACACACTTCCTTCCTTTCAACTGCAACAGCAAAGCACTGGTGGGGAGTTGAGGGGGAGAAAGGGCTTTTTTGTCCTCTTTTTATCCTTGCACCGACAATCCCTGGGTCAAGACTGGCCCCTTCATGGGACCAACACTGGCCCAGTCCTCCAGAGCCGTGCCCAGGACACAGACAAAGTCCCCACTGCTGTCACCTCCTCCCAGCTCTCCCCAGCTGCAGCAGCGAATCCCCCACGTCCCCGCTTTGGCCGGGCTCCGCTGCCTTCCCTGGCTCTCGGTACAGTATCTCCCGGCCCCCTCCCTGCTCCTTGGGCTTTGTCAAAGCACATTTCCCAATTAGAGGATAAAAATATTCCATTCCTGACTCCGCGTGCTATCGATTTTGCCTGTAGCTGTGGAGGGGGCGAGGGCGGGCGTGCGCGGGGTAGGGAGAGGTGAAGGGCTGTAGGCACGAAGTGCAGCTGCCTCCCCCCCTACCCCTTTATTATTATTGTTATTATTCATCACTGTGAAAAGCACCTAGCAGGACTGGTTAGCTCAGCTGACCACTGATAGAGAACAGGGGATCGATACTTAATTGACACAGGCTGGGCAGCCAGAGCAGGGATTGGAGATGGGGGAAGGCTTCTGGGAGGAGGGAGGGAAAGAGGAGAGAAGGAACAAAAGCCAGGGGAAGGGAGGAGAGGCAGGGAGAGGGTGGGAGGAGCAGAGAAATAATGAAGGAAGAGGCAGAGAGGAGGGGATGGAAGAGGAGGCTGGAGGACAAAGCCCCACTGAGCCCACCTCGCCCCATAGGAGCTCTGTGGGTGGGTGCTGCGCTGGCACGCGGCCCTGGACGCCTTGCATGCTGCAAGGTCTGTCGAGATGAGAGAGGCGACGACATGGCAGGGACATCCTGGTGCAGATGGGAATATCCAAATCCTCTTCTGGATGCAAGGTGTGGACTCTGTCAGGACTGCAGATGTGCATGCACCCTTGGCATCACAGCAGCAGCAGAATGCCCTGGGCCAGCATTGCTAAATTGTCCCTCCTTGCCCACTGTGGCCAGGAGCATGAAAACCAATGAGCATTGCTCTGCTGTCAAAAACAGCCCAGCAAGCCCCAGAGAGCGTGCAGAAAATAGTCTGCTGGCCTCGGATTTTCTCTTCCACCACCTCATGGGGTAACTCCACCTCCTCCTGCTAGCAGGAGCCATCCCTCCCTTAGCAGCACAGCCCGTCCCACATGGCTGGTGGTGTAGGAATCTACCTAAGTAGCAGATGTGGTCCAAACTCCATAAACCTCAGTTTTCCTATCTCTAGATAATGCCTCCCAGAGCTGTTGGGAGAATAAGTAAGTTTGATCAAGACTCATGGAGTGGGGTGTCATAAGGACTGATGTGTCACCCGGTGGCTTTGGTCATTCCCATCCCTCAAGGCGAGGAGCTAGTCCTGAGTGCTCAATGGAGCCCACAATGCCCTGCTCTTTGGGGAAAAGCCCTGAGCAGGTTGGGGAGCACGCAGGGGCCAGGCGAGGTGCCAGACCTGGCAGTAACTCTCTTGTTTGTCTCGGCTTTAGTGAGGTACCCACTGGAGCAGCTCACTGGGCTGGGCACCAGATTTACACAGAAAATGTAGACAGCCCAGAGAGCCATGGAGGGAAGGAACAAGAATCAGATGTTTGGAAGACATGGCCTTTGAGGAAGAGTAGAAGTTCATGTACTCCAGAAGGGAGAAGATAGCCGCAGCAAGCCTAGTAGGACAGGACACTGCCTGGTTTCTTCTCCATCTCTAGTAAGGGGAGGACAGGAGAAACCATGCAAGGTTGAAGGTGGGCTCCCAGGCAGGAGACTATTTCTCTCTGAAGATTATGGTGGCTGGTGGTGGCACTGAACAATTGTTACGGAGGTCCTGGGGAGAACAAGGTGGATATTCCTGCAGAACTTCAGGACACTGCCTGTGGTATGGAGGTCTAGTAAAGGAAACTTTCACCAGAAGGACAGAAAATTGCTGAACTTCTCCAGGACTTGGCTTTTCTAGAGGACTGGGCAAGACATACTTGTGGCCCTTTTCTGGGCCAGAAAGGGAGAAGCCAAAACATGCCTTGACCTTCAAAATCCTTCAGCTGTCAACAGCAAAGGCTGCTCGTCACTCCAAGCTGAGCTGGACTCCCAGCCTGAGAGAGAGACAGCAGGACTCCTTTATTGAGCAGAGGGCTCTTCGCTCCTGTTTGTAGAATAACAGGGATTACATTTCCCAAGCCCAAAGTTGACTTTTCTTTCTCTTTCATTTCACTCTGTACCCTTCCAGCTCTCCTGTCCATCACCTTCAAGAGGACACCCACACAGAGAAAGTCTTCAAGGCTCTTCCTTCTGCTGACCTTCTCCGGCACCTCATGCCAAACAACCCAACCAGGCAGGGAGATGCCAGCTGGCCTTGAGGAGAGCCCGATGGAGCCTTTGGCTGCTTCCCAGTCAATGGGAAGAAGAAGGACTTTCCAGGCACCTTGCCCTGCCCCAGATGGTTCAACCTACAGAGAACGTACCAACCTGGAGACACACATCTGCCTCTTGGTCCTGGGAGCTGTCTGGATGGGAAATACTTAGGCCCTCTTCCCATCCACACAGCCGATCGGCCGCAGACGGGAAAGGCAGATATATTTAGTTTCTCTTGGCACCAGCCAAAAAGAGCATTGAAGGGAGGGATGGAGTGGTGGGAAAACAGCACTTTGATTTTATTTGTTCTTTTTATGGACTCTTAAAGGTACAGGCTGGCGTTTGATCCTTGTTAAGGCATGGGGCCCAACAGGCCGTGGCATGGGGAACCTCAACTAGGGCCTGTCCCGCCACTCTTGATCTATAACATGTCAGCTTTAAAAGGATCCTCTCCATCTCCTTAAACAATATATTACCGCTGTCCATCGTTCCCATTAATGCATAAAAAATCATTAGGTATTTCTATGGAGACCCATCGCCATAAACACAGGCTTCCAAATGCACTCCGGCATTAAGCGGCCAAAGTAAACTGAAGGCGATTTCTGCGGTAATACCCTCTCATCACGCATCCCCGTCCCAGCCCTCCCCCGTCCCCCACGTCTCTCTTCCCTCGATCAATTTTATGGTGCTTGCCTGGGGTTCATTAATGTTTCCGGAATCTCTCTCTGCCCTGTTTAAAAATTCTTAATTAAGCAAGGTTTTTTTGTTTACACTTGAACTAATTACACTTTTAAACCCGACAATAAAACATCAGCTCTGGGCCATTAGGGCCTGCTGCGGCCGGGCAATTCAGGAACTGCCATGCTTCGCAAGGAGATAGGAAGGCCAGAGATGCAGCCGTTCTGCCTAGCTTCGGTTAAGAGGACGCCAGGATCTTCATCTGGTACATGGAGATGGGGGACAAGGGTTCGAGCAGCCAGATGTCCCCTTCAGCTCTTCCTTGTTTCCTCCGGATGCGCCTTCCCCAGATAAGGGCTGTCAGGGTGGCTACATGCGGACGTGTCCTCTCCCAATGCTCATTGTTGTTTGCCATGCATGGGTTCTCCATGCAACCACCCCCATTTCTCCAGAGGCACATTGCCATAGTGTGGCCCAAGAATGATGGAGGCAATGGAGACCTGGAGAATGGGCCTACGTGGAGGATGCAGGCCTGGGATGGCAGTGGTTGGGTTGTCTCCAACAGGCCAGGCTTGAGCACTTGTCTATACCGAAGGAGATGACCTCCCAGGTGGCCAAGGAGCTTCAGAAGGGATGGAGCAGAACCTCTGGGACACATCTATCTCCATCCCTAAGGGAATATGCCACAACCTACTGGTGGGAGCACCACATCTCAGGATCTTGGATTCAGCTTCTCACCACTGCAGAAAACTGTTTCTGGCTGGCCTTTGTCTGCCTCGGGCTTTTTGTGTCCATCTTTGGGGACAGGAACAGTTACTGTGATGCTGAGCCCTCGGGGGGTTGGTACCAGGCTGATACTGCTGAAGACCCTTTAGGGAAGAGGTAGTGCAGCTGGTGGTGGACACAGTGTCACTGGTGACTGGGAGCTGCTCACCACCAACACGCGAATACTCCCAAGTCCCCACGAGCACAGCAGTGAGGGACACCCAGAAGCTGTTCTGCTTTGTTCAGGACCAGGAGATGCTGGTCATTTAGTTCATTTTCCACCACAGTGGTGATTTCTTAGATACCAGCTCCAAACTGGTATTTTCTACCTTCTTTCTGTCACGTCTAGAAATAGCCTCCCTTACCTCAGGCAAGCGCATGGGGCATGAAGAAGATGGGGCTGGGGTGGTTGGCAGCCTTTGGGTTGTGTCTGCAGTAGCAATATGGAGGGGACAATGGCAGGCAGGTCCTGGTACCTGCATTTTGGCAGCTCCTGGGGGACTCAGGATTCTGTGTGAGGGTCTTGATGCCCAATGGCAGAGGGGTGGCCATCTCACGTACCCCACCCAGCCAGGCAGCCTCTCTCAGGTCCTCAAGACACCCACTGAGAGGAGAGGGGAACAACCAGGCCCCGATGGCCCAGCCTTTGCTCAGGTGCTTTCCTGAAATCCTCACCAGAGGGGAAAACCAGGGCTTCTTCTGCAAAAGGATCTGTGGCATTTGAGCCCCATGGGACATTTTCTCTTGTGCATCCATGGCTCACCCATCTGGGACTGGAGAGGGCTTTTGCAATGAAAAAACACCCTGAGCCAGACTAAACACTCCCGTCCGGTCCTACAACCTGCTCCCCTCATGGCTTCATCCCAAAAGGCTGCCCAGCACATGTCTGCCTTTTGGAAACCCCTTTCCCTGGCAGTTATGAGCAGGGAGCTTGGGAAAAGCATCCCTCCTTGCCCTTTTTCTTCTCTGTAGCCTTCCCCAGTCAATCAGAGCAGCATCCAAGCCACCTCCACAGCCCTCCGTCACCTGTAATCTCCAGGGGAGGCGGGTGGTGGAGTGAGCTCTTCCCTGGTGCAGTTTGCAGGCAGAAATGCGTTTGTGCAGATGTGGGCTGTGCTCCGACTTGTACACATCTCCTGGGCAGCACCAGTGTCAGGAAAAGGGTGTTGCAAAGACCTCCGCCAAGGTCCCTGCCAACAGACCTGCTTGATAAACTCACTCACAAGGTGAGAAGTGAGATGTCAAAGGCAATTTCTTTCAATAGAGAATTGTTTAAAAAAATAAAATCTGTATGCAAACCTTTTTTGGGGAATGTTGCCTTTTTTAACTTCAAAAAACCCCCAGATGCACAAAGGTCTTTGGGAGCCTAAATCTTAAAGAATCCAGTAGATTTGCTAGGAAGGGAGGGATGAAGTCAGGACTGATGTTGTCGGTTCAAACATACTGATCTTTCCTTTCTTTTCTTCTATTTGAAGCAGAAAATTTCCCCTTTTGGAACAAAACATGAAGCAAAACCTGAGCAAACAGTTGATTCCTTCCCCACTGCCACGTGAGCTCTCAGCCCTCCTCCTGGACAGGAGCCGGCTAGCGAGGTGGCAGCAGCAAGGCAATCATCTCACCATAAATCCCTCTGATTTTTCTGTCAATTTATCCATTCTGGATTCGAGTTGCGTGGTCTCAGCTGCTGGTACGTGTAAAACCTGCCCGGACCTCACTGCAGCCATCCCAGCCAGACCCAGATGAACTGTGCTTCGGCTGACAGCAATTCCTGTGTTGACACTGGACCAGGAATCCCTTAGTGACACTCCTGGGAGGATCTTATGCCTGCACAGCACAGTCCTACCTTGCCCCCAGTGCTGGCTATAAGGGAGGAAAGTGCATTGTCCTCCTGGGCCATAAGGGAAAGTGATGCACAGAGCAGGAGAGCAGCTCCCCAGGATTCCCAAATCCATGGCACCAGCCCAGGGGATGCATTCACTCCTTGCCTGTGGCCCCCCGTGCACACAGCAGTTGGAGCTGAGACCTGGCAGACTCGGTTCATGCAACAGATCACACGGAGTCACTGCTCAGTCCCACAACCAGAGGCAGTGATGGGGGGATAAAGCCACCCCAGGCAGCTGCCAAGCCACAGACTAGGGAACAGGAGGGGAACGTGAGGCTGCTGGGAGGAGGATGAGGAGGGAGAAGAGGAAGGGGCAGCAGGGGACAGGGCATGGATTCCCAGCAGGGTCCCTCTTGGGTTGATTGACTCGCTGTTATTGGGACAAACAGAGGACATGGGACAAAGAGCACAGCTGAGACGCATCAGTCCCAGCTACAGCGGGACTTGGGGCCCCAGATTCAAGGCCTGTTCATGTTCACACCCTCCCTCAGCACCTTCTTCTCCTCCTCTCAAACCCTCCCCTCACAGACTCCCCAGAGGACTCAAGCTGAGACCAGCCAACTCACCACACCCGTAACATGTGGGCATGGTGGGCTCCAGACCGTGAAGACACTGTGCTCAGCCAACAGCCCAGTTAATGCCAAGGGGCAGGGACATTGGGATGTCCTGTGTTTAGGGCCCTTTGGTTTTCCTTGGGTGCCCATGGCTCGGGGAGCTAGAGGAGGATGGATGTTGCTTACCTCCCCCTGCTCCACCCTGCCCAACCCAGGGTGCTGACCAGGGCTCAGCCCTCCTGGGGGACTGTTTGGGAGCAAGAAGTCTCTGTGGCTAATCAGGGATTTTTTGGGAGGATTTACAGCAGGGAAAGTGCCAAAAGGGGCAGAGAAGGTAAATGCGCCCTGGCACCCTGTGGGGTTTGAAACAGAGGGAAGGAGGATGAGGAAGGGAGAGAGGGGTGAAAAAGTAAATCAGTGCAGGTGGACCACAGGGGAACCATGGCCCTTCATGCCTATCCTGGCCATGTCCCTGCAAGAGGGGCCACAAGGCTGGGGGGGGGGGGGGGGGAGTGCACAGATTTTTGGGGCACAGAGGAGCCAATGTCACTTTGGCTGGCCAAGCACTGCTGGACAGGGCAGGGGCGCCCTCTGCTCCTCACCCCTGCATGAGTCCATTTACCCCCCCCTTTTTTCCCCCTAATTCTTCTCATAAATATCTTCCTGCATCAAGGCCTGGGGGAAACCAGCAGTGCCTGGACACGCCAGGCAGGGTTTGCTCATGGGGGACACAGAGGCAGGATGGGTGGGACAGGGAGCTGCCTTCCTGGCAGCCGGCCCAAGGGGAGCAGGGATGAGCTGGTCCCACTTGCCCTGGGGGCAATAATGGGGGAAAAGGCACCTGCCCATGTGTCTCCCCCAGAAATAAGTCAGGAACACAGCACAGGGCTTGGGCCAGACCCAGAGCTCTTTGCCCCCCCATCAGCCATGTGCCTGGGCCAACAGGGCTTGCAAAGGGCTGGGGGGCCAGAACTTTGCTGGGGTTAGCACCCAAAGCCCATGACATGCAGCCCCACCGTGTTCACCCTTGTCCCCCACCCCAGACAGCATTTGGTTCTCCCCTGTCCCGTGGGCTGAGTCTCCACCCCACAACCCCTCCAGCACCCAATCCCAACGCCTAAACAGCCCCCCAGGGTGGGCACCTTCCCACTCTGCATCCCACTTTTCCCCTTCCTGCAGCCAGCATCGTGGCCAGGCTGCAGCCTCCTCCCCGTGCTCTGCCCTTGTTTCAATTTTATGAGCTTTTTCTTGCTATAAATATGGTTTTGAGTGCCCATTTATCAGGTCCTGCAGCTCCGGAGTCAGCCTGCCGAGCTGCCCATGACAGGTCAAAATTGACTCATATGATATTAGAATTGCTATTGATCCCTTCGGCACCTCGCAATGCTCCCAGCTCCGTGACCCGGTGTCAGGCTCGGCAGCCCCCCCGCCTCTGGCCGCCCCGTGCTTCCTCCTGCCTGCTCTCTGGTTCATCCCCCTGTCTGCGCCCGGGCTGGGGTCCCTCACTCCTGGCCTGCCTGACACCGTACGGGGACCAGGGCACCGTGTCTTCCCATGGCCATGGGCTGCTGAGTGGGACACGGTCTCAGAGCTGCTCTGTGCACAGCGCTGGGTGAATCCCAAAGGGAAATCTTGCTCTGGTCTGGGTGACTTTCAAGGCTCTCAGCCCTTTGCCCAAGGACTTTGGGGTTGGGACACATACTGCGCCCCAAAAAGACCATAGAATCTTCTGTGCCTCAGTTTCCCTGCTGGCAAAGTGAGCATCGTTCCCCCTCCTTTTCCTGCAGGTTTCCACACTGGAGTCAGCTGAGGACTAAGGCTCAAGCAGCTTTGGGTGTTGCTTTTATCAAAATGGGCAAATTCCACCACCGATTCAAGCTGAATTAACCTGGTTTCTTCCATCCCTGTTTCCTGGAGGATCCATGCAGGTTCCTGCTGTGCTGAAAACCCTTCAGCAGCTTCCCAAAAGCCAGTGATTTTCACCCCCAGGTTCCTTTGACCTCCTACCAAATCAGCCTTTTTTTCCTGTTTTCCTCTGGAGAAAGAGACAAGGAAAAGATCGCTTTCTGGCCTTTCTCATATGGATTGAAGGGCAAGAAAGGAAAAGAGGAGGTAGTAGGATCAAACCGTGCAGGAGGAGGTCCTTCCCCACTCATGCGTCACCCTGCAACGGTAAGATGCTGTAGGCCCTGCAAGGGTGCTCTGGGCCAAGGAGCACGTTCATGGGAGACAAACCATCCGTGACCATGCACAGTCAAGACACCAACTCAGCGAGGGAATGGCTGCAGCTGGAGCCCGAGGGAACAGCTGCAGCAGGGTGTCTGCATGTGTGGTGGTGTGCGGTCATGTGGTCACTTCACAGCCACGCATGGTCGTATGTGCTCATACACAGTCACGCGCGTCATCCACAGTTGTCCGTGGTCATGCGTGGTGGTTAGTGGTCATGCGTGGTCACCCACAGTTGGGCACAGTAATATATGGTTGTACATGGTCACGCGTGGTCATGTGTGGTTTGTGTGTGGCCGTGGATGGTGGCGAGTGGCCGTCCATGGTCATGCATGGCTGTGCATGGTCATACGTTGTCCTGTGTGGTGGTGAATGGTCATGCATGATCATACACGGCTCTGGTGACATCCAGAGCCACATCTCTGTGCCCACAGCCTAGAGCAGGGCTGACCGCCAGGGACACGAGGATGCTGCCAGCTCACCAGCTCCTGGGTGCAACGTTACAGATGACCAGAGGCCAGACCTGGCTCTCCGAGGAGCTTATCTGGAGCCAGGGCTGGCAATCGATCACGGGGAAACTCCGCATCCTCCAGAGCAACCCAGGATTAATTTATGTTTGTCTGAAGGACGCTAATTAAGCCTGTTTAAGAGAAAGTTAACTTTAATACTGTGATCTAGTTGATATTAAGAAGCTGCCAAGGAGAGCTGGAAGCAGCTGATCTAACATCTGGCCCAAGGCCCTGTTTCGGGACCTGCTGAGCACAGCCCAGGGGAGGACCCAGAGGCTCTGGGGATGGTCCCAGGGGAGGTCATTCCCCTCTCATGCATCCTACCTGCTTCAACACCAAAGGGTACAGAAGAAGGACCAAATCTGATCCAACCTGGGCTTATCGAACAGGACCAAAAATACAGTTATTTTTCAGTTTATTGGCAATTTCCCATTCTCCGCCTCAAAAAAATTAGATAGAAGTAATTTGATTTGAAATGAAAACCAGTTCAAAATCATTAGCAAATCGAAAGTCAAGTAAAAACCAATTGTTCTGGGTCAGGCAGCACATTTGGGTTTGATTTCAGCCTTTGAGGTGCAGCTCGAACATTTTAAGGTCAAACTGAAGGAAATTCTTCCAAAGAAAGTTGCTCTGGCCGCAGAGCTGGAGCTGCGCCATCACCCTGTGGGCAGGGAGCGGGGCCTGATCCTGCTCCTCTGGGTGGTGCGGGAAGCTCCAGGCTCCCTCTGGTCCCTGGTTATGCCCCCATTCCCCATGGCAACTGCCCACACACCCCAGGGCTGTGGGAGATCCTCATCCCACCGCAGCCCCGTCACCCAGGGCAGGGCAACATCCATCCAGTCAACAAAAAAATCTCCTGGCAGCTCCATCTCTTTTTTCCCCCCTTAAAGCAAACATCTTCATTACAGCTCGGAGTTGTTTAAATAAATGAATTAATATTGACAAACCATCAACGAGGCTAATAAATGATTAGTTAAAGGCATACATACATCACATTACGGTTAGCATTAGCCGAGGCTTAATTACTTGTGGAGAGGATCCCATTAGAGTAGGTGCTACATTGCCGTCACCCTCCACAGCCCTGCACCCTCGCGGGGCTCCGGCTACATCCGTGGCCCTGCTGGGACCCCCTCAGACCAGCACGTCCCGGTGCTGCAGACTGAGCACTGCTGGTGGGGCAGGGCATGGCAGAGGAAACCTCGCCCTGACACCTGCTCCTGGGCATGGCCCATCAGTGCAGTGAGCAGGCCAGGTCTCAGCAGGCAGCAACACTGCTGGGGCAGAGCCAGCGGAGAAGTTTGGATGCTGAGTTGGTACGAGGTGGTCAAACACGCAGATCCATGCGGCCTGTGAAAAGAGACACTGACAAATAAAATAGGCAATAAATAATAATAACAATATCATAAAATTTTCAAATTTATTGAAAACCGGTCCACTCGTAGAATATTGGATTTTTCTATTATTTACACAGCTGCTGATTTTTTGTAAATATTTAATGCCCCATGGATTTTTTTCAAAGTACAAATCTGAACAATTTCTAAATTTAAAATCCACCTCACAGTGCAACTATGCGAGGGCCCGATCCTGCCCCTCCCTCCATGGGACCCATCCCTGGAGTCAAGATGGGACCGACGCTGCACCCAGAGATGTCCAGGGAGGCTTATTCTGGCTGGTGACGTTTTGGGTCGTCCTCTCAGTCCTCAGATATCAGAGGGGAGAGATGGGCAAAGCAAAACCCATAAAACCTCCTAATACCTTTCCAGCGTGCCCAGCACCCTGTGCCACCCATCCCTGGGGACCTGAGGCCACCACGTCGGTCACACACATGGTGTCACAATGTCACTGTGGGGGCAAAGACCCAAACAGCCCAAAAGGCGAAAATTGAGATGAAAGGCAGAGCGTGCGAGGCTCGTGTCCATATGCATTTCGGCTTCGAGAGGTTTGTTAGGACTAAGAGGCCCTTTCATCCTTTTCCAAGGTGTTGTAATGTATCCCCACTGGCTTTCATCTCAGCCTGATTGATACTCAGGGCTCTAATGAGCGTGACGGGAAGAGTGGCCAAGGATGGGGAGGGGGGTATGAGACCCCTCGGCAAAGGTTTCAAAACACTTTCCATGTTGCAGCTAATGAGGAGAGGAGAGCTGGAGCTGAGGAGTGCGATGGGAGGATGGAACTCCCCAAAGGCTGATGGGTGCAGGTCTCTGCCTCCTGCGGGGACACTGAGCCCATGCACCCCCGATGACCCAGACACAAGATGGGGCATCTAAAGACAAAGAAGGACTTAACGCCCTCCGTTCATTCTTGTCACCCTGTCCCAGAACATAGAGCGGTGGGAGAATGGCACCAGTGGCCCTTTTCCCCTGGGAGGCGAAGGTTGGTACCCCTCTCCCCAGGAAGGGGAGTGAGAAAGGAGCCCCTGGGACAGAGCACCCTGTGCCCGGGGATGGTGGGGTGCTCAGTACAGTACATAAGCATCACCCTGCTCCACTCCCAGCCGCCTCCTCTCCACCACTCCTGGGCTGAAAATCTGTATGAAAACTAACGGGGCACCCCTGCACCCCCACTTCACCTCCCTCCTCCCACTCCTTTCCCATTTATGCCACCAAGGCCAGCTCGATGGCAGCCCCAGCACTGCGCCATGCGCTGCCATGGGGAGCTGGGAGGAACGTCCCTGTCCTGGCACTGGGCACAGCCTGGCTGGCACCCCCTGTGGGTTCCCCAGCTGCCTCCTGCCATCGGCACTCCCAGTCCTGGTGCCACCAGCTGTGGGTGGTGGGGCAGGGTGCTGCCTTCCCAGGCTGGGGCCGCATCCTGCGCACCTTCACTGCACAAACGGCCTCACTGCAAACCTCATAGGCCGAGACGGTCCTCAGGCAGGGCCTGTGTTGGTCCTTGTGTCTCAGTGGCCCTTTGAGGTGTGGGATGGAGGCACAGGCACATTTAGCAAGGCGGGGGGGTCCTTGAAACCCCCTGGAAAATGCCTCTACTCCCAGAGGGGATGGATCCTGCCCTCCCTGTGGGCAGCTCAGCCCTGCAAGGATGCCACAGGGGATGCTACCAAGCACCCCTTACCTCTTCTTCCCCTTCTTCCTCACCCTCTCTGCCCCCCCCCCCCCCCCCCCAGCATTCACCTGTTTCTATTCCCAGGTCTAATGGGCTGCTGAGGGATGGGCTACATGCCAATACGGATCTTGACAAACGCAGCCTGAGCAGGGTTTCTCCCTCTTCACTCTGGCCATTCATTTTCCCTAACACCCCGCTAGCTCTAGAGCTGCCAGCTCTTCTCAGCATGAGAAAAAAGAAAAAAAGGGCAGCTACTCCAGAAATTCCTGAAACCGGGTGTATTTGGAGCCTCCTTGCCTGCCTGCACCCACTGCCCAGCCAGGGCCAGACCCAGAGCTGCCCCATGCTGCTGCCATCCCTGAGACCACCACATTTGTTGCACCAATGGCTAAAGTGGGGTCTGTCTCTCCACTCCTGGTAGTCAGAAGTCATTTCCCCAGGTTCTTCTCCCTTCCTGGAGACCCTCAAGCAGGATTAACACCAGTGAGCCTCAGCTCTTGGTCACCTCCTGCAGAGAAGGTCACCAGAAGGACCCTCCTGTCCCTGCCAGTGGGTCTGGAGTGTCTCCTCCCAGCTCACAGAGCTGCAACCACAGCGAGCGTGTGGCATCCGGGTTGGACCAACCCTCAGCAGCTCCTCCATGCCCACAGGCCATCTGGGCAGTTACACTCTCCTGTCCCAGTTTGGGGACTGGAGCTAAAGGACAACGTGGCAGTTGTGACTGGCCCAGGAGGGACTGAGCAGGGCTGTACCCCTGGGGACAGCAGGGAAAGGCTGGCACATCCCCATGGCAGGGAAGAGGGGATGGGAAGAGGGTTATTAGCAGCTTCTCCCTTTCAGGGCCAGGCAACCAGACTCTTTAAATAGATCTGAAGTAGTCCGAGCGCATTGGCTTAATTGATTGGCAAGTGCTCCAAGCTGCATATCGGAGATGTGCTGGGGAGCCAAGCGCTATCGCCTTCCTCCATCCATCACCCCAGCATGCTCCCCTCCTCTCCCTCAGCCCAAGCAATATCTCCTACCCACGGAGCAGTTCTGGCACTCCAGGCCCACTCCTGCCTCTGGCACCCAGCACCCTTCCCCATGGCAGCTCCAGTCAGCTGGAAGGAAAAAAACACCCAACCACCAAAACCCAAAAAACACCCCAACCCAAACCACACACCAACTCTGAGGACCTGCAGGGATTTGGGGCAGAGCATCTGTGTGCACCCACAGATGTTTATGTATGCTTATCCAAGGGGAACAGGGATTTTTTTTTGCTTACTGTGTTTCACTTTCTATTTTATGTTAATTCTCTTCCAGCCCTCAGAGCTGGCCAGGATGCAGGACAAGAATTAGCACAAGAAAGAAAAAAAAAAAAAAAAAAAAGGAAAAGTAAAGGAAAGAAAAGGAAAAAAAAAAGGAGGACAAGCAGAGATCACCACTTTGCACAAGTGTTTGGAGTTCAGAGAGACTCACGAAAAGCCTCCAGAGCCACCAGCCTGGTGAGGAGCAGGAGCCAGAGCTGGAAACTGGGGGTTTTACACAGCCCGGCACTGCTGTGCTTGTGGCACCCAGGACTCTCCTCAGCTCTCTGAGCTCACAAAGCCCATGGAGGGGCTTGCATAGGGTTTCCAGCCCCTCAAGCCACTACTTGGGCAAATCCCTGTATACAGAAAAGTCAGAAATGCACTTCAAAACCTCTCAAAATTCAGGACCTGAGGTTTTAAAAACCAACCCCCAACCTGTCCATAGGCAATCCCTTGCCTTCAGCTTGCAAAGCAGCTCAGGACTCTCCACGCCCTCAGCACCATCCTGCAGCTCCAGCCTGTGGACCAAAGACAAGCAGCCTGGGCCAGCCCCATGGTTGCAAGGCCAACACTCCGGGCTGGACGGGTCTGACTCAAGCCCAAGCTGTAATCCCATCCCTGCCTGTCCCGAGAGAGCTGAGCCTTGCTGCTGGGCATCCAAGGTGGAGGCAACACAGATGCTTCAGCTACTGGCGTTTTGGACATCCCCAATGGCTGGATTCATCCCCTTCCCATTGCACGCATGCTCGGAGTGCCCAGCTGAATGATCGATAGGTTTTTACGTTACATTGGGAAGAAAAGGAGGTGGGGAAAAAAGAAGAAAAGGAAGGCGAGGGAGGAGATGGTGTGTTTTAGCCTGGAGTGAAACATCTCAATACTGGGTGTCTGCCGGACTCAGAGATCCCCCTCTCCCTGCCAAATCGACAGCTGTGAGCACTGCTACCAGATGCAAAAGGCAGCCCTGTCAGATGCAAGAAATAGCTTTGGTTTTGTCCCCAGGTTCCCTTGTCCCATCTCCAGCCAGTGTCCCAGTGCCCCAGCACCATGCACAGACAGCACCTCCTGTCCCCTGCCCTTTGCTCACTGTCCCCAGTGCATCCCTGTCCCTGCCTGGGTTTGCTGGCCTGACCCTGGACATGGCGGCTGTCGGTCACAGAACCACGGCAGGGGTGGTTGGGGACCCCAGTGCTGCTGGAGCCCCTCATGGGGCTGCTGCTCCCTGGATTTGGCAGCACTGGGAGCCAGGGAGGCCCTGGAGCAAAGGGGTGTCTCCAGGGCAGCTGGGAAGTAGAAAAAGAGAGGAGCAGGCATAGTTCCCATCCAAGCACCAAGGCTGCTATGGGGGCACCCCAAAGTACATCCCACCCCGCAGCAGCTCTGTGACCCTCCCCTGGGCTGACCCCTCCTTCCCACAGCTCCTCGGGCAGCTGTCTCTACCCATTGCCTTCCCCTCCCTCCCTGCTTTTAAACGATCGCAAAGCCTCTCATTTTCCAAGCCCAATTACTCCAGCACAATACCCCCAACCGTGCTCTAAGCACGGCGGCACGGTCTGTTGACTCCCCAAGCTGCCCCGCGGCTGGCCACGGTCAGCCCCAAAAGGTGACGGCAAGAGCCCGGGATCAATATGGCACCTTCATCTCCCGACCCCACCGGGACTGGGGTCTGCACATCTCGGGGGTCTCCTTCTGGAAAGGACCATCTGGCAGGAGCGGGATGAGCCACGTCCTGTCCTACCAACTTGTCGGTGATGGAATGGGCGTGGAGGGCTTTTGCTGCAATTTGGGAGTTTATCCACCCAAGCAGGAGCTGCTCCCTCCCAGCACTCCCAGGTGAGGGGCCTGGGTTGAACCTCAGCTCCTCATCTTGTTCCCATGGCTCTGCCCAAACTCCCGGCACGAGCCTGGAAGGAGCCTCCTCTGCAAGCCAAGAGTGCATCCCAGGGCGGAGCTGCAGGGCTCGGACTCGCTGAGCGACCCGGATTGCGAGCAGCAGTCGGCTGGCAAAGGACTTTGGGTAAACCTGCATCCCTCGAGGCCCATTGCCCCCTCTGTGCCACAGCAGTGGGGAAAAAGCAGTGCTTTGCCCACTCATGCAAAGTCAAGGCCCTGGCTGGTGGGCTGGAGGGGCTGGGGTGAACCCAGACATTTCACCTGGGCTGTTTCAGCGGGGCTGGGTCCTCCCCTGGCTGTTTCATCTTTTCCAAGAAGACAGGGGGCGGGGGTTGCCTGTGGCTGGTTTGGAACGGAAGGGGCCAGCTGCTGGGTTTTCCCACTTTTGACCAATTCCACTGGTATCCATCTGATAACGCCCTTTTGAACACAAACCCTTCAGCATCCATCTCTTTGACCCGAAGATGCCCCCAGCTGTGCCTCAGAGCACCAGATCCCATGGTCTCACACATGCATTGAGTGCTGCCTGTCCTCAGCTCCGACTGAGCTGACATGCTGCAGACCCTTCACAACCCAAACCCTCTGTGGGGAGCTGGTTTACAAGAAGAAGAGTGCTGGCTTCCCAAACAAGCCTCCCAGTCCACAACACATTTCCAGCCATACATAATCTAATATACGTTACCATAGCGCCAATCAATAACTCAGTAGGCCAGCTCCGAAATTATTCTCTTAAAGGGCCAGCACACCTCTTCCTCCCCCTCCCCAGGTCCATCTGCCTTGTGGTACCCAGCGCTGGGCCCTGCTTGCCAGGCATTGCTGGGAAGGACACGATGCCAGGCTGGTGGTGACACCCTTCTTCACCCATCGGGTCCCTTTTGAACCACGTCCCTGTTGTGTAGCTTGAGATGGACATGTGGGGACCCATCTCCAGGGCATGCCTCTGCCTTCACTGCTCAGCAGCATCTTCCCTGCTCTGTAGCTCCACCTCAACACAGCCGTCCCCTCCTCGACATGACCACAGCATCCCCGAGGGCAGCCTGCCCACAGGCACACACACGCTCACACCAGCAGTGGCCAAAGCCTGCAAAAAGCAGGTTGTGCCCCATCAACCCACCTGCTCGACAGGAATTCCCACCGCTCCAGTTCCTGGGAGCTGACAGGGTCCGGGCTGCAACCTGAGCACAGGATCAGGCAGCACCTGAAGCCACTCCAGCTCCCTGTACCTGTCACCATGGGCTTGGGGACAGGCATGTATTGCATGGGGGACCTCAGCACCCTGCCAGCCCATGACCCTAGGCAAGCCCCCGGGGAGCTGCCACAGAAAGCTCCAGGGCACGCTTCCAGACCAGCTCCCAAAGCATCGCTTTTCCTCCTGCTTCGACACCAAGGGGGAAAAAGCTCCAGAAGCCCCAGAAACGGCAGTCACCTCCCTGCAGCCCTCACTGGCTGTAATCCCCTCTCCCTGCAGGAAAGCCTTCCAGGAAGAACCTTGCACAGGGTTGCACACACGGGCATCGCCGTAACAAATCCCATCCCTCATCACAAATTACCAGCCCCAACGCCGTGCCCTCAAGGCACCATTCCGTTCCTTGCGCACCCATGGTCCCAGCTGGAGCAGGTCTATAGGCAGGCCCTGCTGATGCTCCCCCAAGCCCAACTCACCCACTTTGCTTCCATTATAAGTGGGAAAAAGCAGTGGCAGGACCTGGAGACACTTTCTCAGGTGGCTGCAGTGCCTCCCCTAGCGCCTCACTGCCCAGCCTGAGCAAAATGAGCCAAGCAACCCCTACCTGAGTGGGAACTCTTCCATTGGTGGGAACTCTCCCATTTCCTAAATGCGTTAACACTGAAGCCTAATGATGCCAGCCAAGGTTGACCTCCTCCACATCTCAATCCCAGCCAGAAAAAGGAAGAGTAATTATGCCCTAAGACCCTAGTAAGCCTCAGCAAATGGCAGGGGCTGCAAATTGTCTCAGCTTGGGTGGAGTTTGGGAGATTTCTACGCTGACCTTGTGCTCGGCAGGCGGCTCTGTTTGACTTGCAGCACAAGTACTAGGAATTGCCCACCTGCACCCAGGACAGAGCAGCAATGGCTGTAACCTGGGATAAAGAAATGCTGCTGCTAGCGGCTGCCCCATGCTCCTGGCCCTTTGGCACTGTGGGGAGCACTTCCCGGGGGGATTTTCAAGGCTTGACTGGTTTTTTGAGCTCACAACCAAACATTCTGCAAAGGCAAATGAGACGTTGGAAACCTCCGTGCTGGCTCCAAGCTGGGTGTAGGCAGGGTCCTGGTTACACCTGGCTTCTCTGGGCATGGGGAGCCCTTATGGCAGAAAAGACAACGCAATTTTATTGAAAGCTGGGGATTTTTTTCTTCTTCTTTTATTTTCAACACAACCCACCAAATGTTTTAATGAAAATTCTGACCAAACAGCTTCCCTGAGACCTTTTTGTTTGCCACAGGAAAATACCAATTTGAAACGCAAGATGCCTGGCTGGGGGGAACGTGGCTACAGATGCCCTTGCAGAGCCGGGCATGGTGCTGCCCTGGCAGCCCCTGTCAGAGACGGGGCTCGGGCACACAGGGCTGTCGTAGGAACCAGAGGGTCCCAAATCTCTTGCTGAGGAGAAGCTCTGAAGCCACAAAGTCCCCGCTGGCATCCCCTGGCCCCTGGGCAGGATCGGAGTCAGGGTCCCAGGGGACCCCTCACGGCATCGCCAGCTGCCTTCAAGCAGCCCCCGAAGGGCAGCCCGGCCTCGGCAGTGCTGTCAGCCAGCCTCTACGTCTTCCATTAATTCACTTCACACTGTCCATATTGATCGGCTCTGCTCTCTCCCCGGCTCCCCCTCCCTCACTCGCCCTCCCCCCCGCCGGCTGCTGCACCGCTGGGCAGCCCGGGCTGCATGCTGCATGATCCATACAAACTCACTTACTCAGGGAAATCAATGGGCTCGAAAGAGCACACGCAGCAAGGCGAGGAGTCTGTCTGGGGATCGACCGCACAACAAGGAGACACAGAGAGCAGCAGCCTGCACCCCGCCTCTGCCCGGCGCCCCAGGGGGTGACCAAGGCACCTGGCGGCCCCCACTGTCACCCCTGCCACAGCCCCTCTGTGCCCCGGTGGCCCATGGGATGGGGTGATGGTGCTCGGGAGATGGGTGGTGACTGGGTGCAGCCAACCCAGGGGGGTTTCCCTCTTTTCCAACTAAGCAGGGGGACTGGGAGGCAGTGTGTCTCCTTGGGTAGGAGCAGGGGTTCTGGCAGAGGATGGCCCCTTTCCTCCCAAATCTAAGAGAAAACACATCCCCCTTTTACACTCCAGTCAGCACAGGCTCCTGTATCCTCCCTTTGGTTGTCTTTGGCTTCACACGTCACACTGCATCCATGCCTCGGTTTCCCCATGTTTAACTAGCAGGATGCCTCCCATCCAGCTTGTTTTGGGGTGAGGGGAGGTCTGCCAGGCTGCCCTGGTTTGTGGCCAGGCCTGTTCACAGCAGCAGTGAATGGTTTTGGGCTGAGGACAGAGCTAAAATTGAGGATTTTTTGCTCCCTTTAGGTGTACTGCCAGCCCTATTCACCCAGGGAAATAGTTGCCGGTGCACAAGCCGTGCGCTGGGGTGATTAATAAATCCTGCCAGAAGAGCTGCTGCTGTGCTGAGTTCGCCCATCAAGGAAGGAAATCTTTATTTATATATATTCTATAAACTAATTTTTGCATCATTGCAATAAATCCATCTTCCAGCCATCAGCTACAATCGGCCTTTGTTGCCATTCACGTGCGGCTCCAGGCGGGATGCTGGCGGGGGGAGCAGGCGCAGGAGCATCCTGGCACCACTGCCCCCGGGGTGGGGTCCCCAGGGTCCCCGCTGGGGCTGTAGCCAAAATGGGAACTTGGGGCAATGTTGAGGGGGGGAAGAAGCAACCGCTGGCACCCAGCTGGTCCGTCACGCCCTGGCGGAGGGATGGAGGGGTCCCTGGGAGCATCAAGTGACTGGGATGTCATTGTGCCTAGGACATGGGACCCGGAACGGGCTCGGACGTGCTGCCTCCCTGGGGAGGCTCCGGAGGAACCGGGAAGGCCCCGAGACGGTGCTGTCAACCCAGTACCGGTAAATCCTGGCAATGCCCCTGCCCACGGGCGGTCCGGCAGAGGCGGGGGGAGCCTTTTCCCAGCAGCCCCCCTCTCCGAGGTGAGTGTGGTTGTGTGCTGGAGACGCCGTGTCTGTCCTCCGCAGGCTCCAGCCCCAGCCCGGAGCAGCGGGGGAGGCGGAGGAGGGGCACGGTGGGCAGCGGCAGAGCTCCAGGGACAGCTACTGCCCCCACCCCAAAGTCTCTCCTCCCCCAGGCTCTGGGCTGTTCCCTGGGGGGTCGGTTTGGGGGTCGGGAGGTGGCAATGCAGGGCCCAGCCCCCCGAGCAGCCTCTGCTGGGACCTGGTGGCTTTTCTGCTGAGACCCTCCACCGGGGGCGGCTGCACCCCGGGGGGGCTGCACCCCTGTGCCGCAGAGCATCTCGAGGTGCGAGGGTGCGCAAGAAGTCGGGACTCCCACCAGGCTGGGAAAAGCCTCCAGGAAAGCCCCATTTGCCCTGCCAGGCTGGGGTGCTCCCGAGGAGCAGGACCCTGTTTTGGGGAACATTTCGGTGCCCCATCCCATCCCCCTGCCTGGGACGGGGCTCTGCTGCCCAGACTCATCCCGGCACAGCCCGGAGCCAGGGCCAGCCGGCAGCGGCTGATCGAAGCCAGCCGAGTGCCCGGGCTGGGATCCCACCGGGGAGATGAGTCTGCTGGGCCTCAGCCAGGCCAGGAGGCCCCGCAGCCGCGGCTCAGGGGGTGGCAGGAGGGTGAGGAAGGCTCAGAGCAAGGGGGATGGAGGAAGGCTGTCATCAGCTTGCATCTTCAGCGAGCAGGGACCCCTGAACCCTCCCCAGGGTGGTTTCCCCATCGCTGGGAGGGTACATGGCTGCCTGCCCTCTCCTCCTCCAAGACAGGGCAGAAGGAGGCTGCTGCGGTGCAACAAAGCCGCCCCTCCCCTGCCGCTTCCCGCAGCCACCTGCTGACGCTCTCCAGCAGGATGCAGTAACATGGGTGGGAGTGGGCTCACCCATGTGGGCAGGGGGATTCAGGAACTGGCAGCCCCCAGACACCGGTGTACTGGGCAGCAGGCCCCCTGCCGTCTCAGCCCGACCCTGGGCACCCAGACACCCACCCTGCCCAGGGACACCCACCCAGCCATGCCCTTGCCTGGCCCCAAAACCCCTGCAGCCCCTCTGTCTGGGGGTCCCTGCAGAGCTCTGGGGGGACCCATTTTAGGGGTCCCCTAATGGGGCAAGGGCTGGGAGGGGATGGGGCTGAGGGGAGACTGGAGTCGGACTGGGGGGAATGGGACAGACTTTTGAAACAAAATTATTTGAGTTGCTTTTATATAATTCCCCCCCACGTTTGCCCCTTTTTCTCTCCTGACTGTGCTTTGCCAGCCCTGGCACTCGTTACCGTGCGGTAACGAAGGGCTCTGTGCATAGCAATGAGATTGATTGACCCCGGTGACCCCAGCCAGGGCCAGGGCTCCCTCCAGGGCGCCCAGGTCACCGGCTGCTGACCATCACTGGTTGCCACGGTGACACCAGCAGTCCCTAAGGATGGATGCGGGGCTCCAGGATGCAGGGGGGGTGCCGGGGCAGGTCAGCGTGTCAAGCCTGGCGCGTTAGTGGGATGCTACTGGACTGGGGAGGGTGAGGGTTAAAGGCCCGGCCTGGGTGGCACCCCAAGGGACAGGTCCCTTCCAAGGGGAGCAGGCTAGGGGTGCCAAGGAGTGCCAGAAGTCGCCGGTGAGGATTGGTGTGGTGTGTGCCCTGGGGAAACTGAGGCACAGGGGGATGCCTGGGTGGTGCAGCAGGAACCCAGGAGTGCTGGGCCTGGGTGGGAGCCAGTGTGATGTGGGGAGAAAGGCCGGGGAGGGGATGTGTCAGACTGGGGTGTAGGGGAGTGGAAGGGGGAAGGTGTGTGGGAGGGAGGTTGGAGGCTTGAGTGGAGAGGAGTGGGGTGGGGAGTGCAGGATGGAGAGGAGGGTGGTGGGGGATGGAGGGGTGCAGGGCAGGGTGAAGAGTGGTGGACGAAGGACAGGGTGGAGGATGGAGGGTGCAGGGCAGGGTTCAGAGTGGAGGATAGAGGGGTGCTGGACGTGGGTCCCACTCGGGGACCCCAATTCCTGGGCTCCCGCTGCCCCCTAGCGGGCAGGTCCGGCCCCTCCCCGGCCCCGCCGAGGGCTCCGCGCGCTCCCCGCGCCCCGTCCCGCTGCCGCCGCCCGCCGGGTCCAGCTCCTGGGGAGGGGCGCAGCCCGGGGGACGCCTGGGCTGGTGGCAGGACACCGGTTCCCGCGTGTCACGGCGCAGTCACCCGAGGGGAGGAGCGCGGGGGGTGGGGGGCAGCATCCTGGCACCCCGGGGGAGCGACGCGTCCGGGGACACGTCCCCAGGGTGAAGGGGACGGGGGGGAGGAGCTGTGGGCGGGTCCTGGGGTTAAAGCCACCCAGCCCACCCTTGGAGGGAGCCCCCGGGCGGCTCCGCTCCCGCCGGAGCCGTGCGGCGGGCACCCACTCGTGTCCTGCCCCACGCACACACGGGACACTGCCGGGGTTCCCACTGTCCCCTCTTCCTCCAGGGTCCCATCCCCGGCACCCAGCGCGTCCTACTGCCCCCCCCGGGTCCCCTCCCCGGCACCCTGGGGCTCTCCCCGCCACCCCGGCCCCGCGTCTCCCGCTGCGTCTCCATCGGCCGCCAGGTGGCGCCACGAGCCCTCCCGGGCCGGGCCGCGGCTCGAACCGGTGAGACCCAGCGTGACCGTGTCCCTGCCCCCGACCCTGTCCCTGTCCCTTCCCCTGCCCCTGTCCCCCTGCTCTGCCTGCCCTGCCCACCCCACTGCCCACTGCCTGCCCCTGGCCCCCTCTCTGTCCCCATTCCTGTCCTTGCTCCTGTCCCCCAGATCTGCCTGCCCTGCCCACCCCACTGCTGGGCTGATGCTCAGCATCCCATAAGCGTGACACCCCCAGGCTCTCCCTGCACCCAGCCCTTGGTGACACCTGGCAGGCTGAGTCACCCTGGGGAGCCCTGGATTGGTGGCACCTGGGCCAGCCTGCCATCAGGGATGCGTAGCCACACCACCAGCTTCGGCCGGGGACGGGAAACGCTCAGTTCTGTGTCTGCCCCTCTGATGTGGTGTGAGATGTGGAAAGGGAGTGGAGACTAACTCTGTCCCCAAGGGCCTGGGTCAGGGCACATTTGGGGACCAGGCAGTGGGTCCTGCCTGGAGTTTGGCTGGATGCTGGCAGCTGGGACAGGGAGCCCTAAACACCACGCCAGGACAGAGACACGTGGGGTGGGGTTCACTGCCACCAGGGAAGCTGCGACGGGGGCAAAGTGCCCAGCCCTGCCCGTTAGCCCAGAGCTGCACTGCGTCCCACTGCCCGCAGGGCCTGTAGGGAGGCAAGAGAGGGAGGCTCAGCCGTCCCTCCCATCCCCTGCATCCCTCCACTTCCCATCAGTTTTTTCAGGAGGTGGCAGCTCCATGCCCAGCGCAGTGTCCTGCCCCGTCCCAGGGTGCCAGTGGAAGGAGGGATGTGCACAGCCGTGAGTGGCCCAGGCCAGAGGGAAGCAGGCGGAGGCCAGTCCCTGCGCTCTTCCCCAGCCTGATGCGGTTGGGGCCGTGGAGTGGAAGTAACAGGCAGTGACACCACTGCCCAAAAGGCCGCCATCAGAACAATAGTCCGGAGCACGGAGGACGCAGGCAGCCACGCTCCCCCCAACGCTCACTGGGGAGCTGGGCACGTCTCTGGGACACCCCACGGGGGAACCTGGCCTGGGGCGTCCCACACAAAGGACATCCCATGGCACTGGGTGGCCCAGGAGGCTGATGAGGGCACCGTGCTAATGAGGAAGGCCTGACATTTCTGGGGGTGGCACTGGGATGGAGCTGGGTCATCGTGCTGGGTCACGACTGAAGAGGATCGCCCTGAGCCCCGGGGCTGAGCCACCCCCAGCCCCAGTGAGAAGAAAGGAAGGGGAAAAGAAAATGGCAAGACAACGGAGGAGAGGGGTTGCTTTGCCTTTAAAATAATGCAGCAAAATTAGCAGCTCTGCAGTCATTAATATGCAAAAATGCAAATGAGGAGGTAATTAAGCTGCAGTCCTCCGGAGGATATTTCCATCATAATGAATTCTATTGTCAGGGAAAGAGCAGCCAGCCGGATTTATGTTGCTTACATGAATATAAAATATAAGTATCAAAGGGTTGTCCTTGCTGCCTGCTGCACTCCCCTGCCCCGGACGGAGGAGGGCACAGGGCACAATGTTCCAGTGCCTTTCTCTGCCGGCCTGGTTGGCACTGTCCAACGCCAAGGCATGGCTGCAGCCAGGGGACTTGGGTACCTGCGATGATGGAGAAAAACAGCCTCTCCTTTCCCCCTCCCTCTGTGCCACATCCCCGGCAACCCCCAACCAGCCGCACTGCGTCGGTGCTGTTCCCTGTGGTGCCCACTGGCACCAAGCCCTGCGCCAGGGCTGTGCTGGCTTTCCATCTCCCCAGGGGCCAAAGAGGGACCGAGGACACCCAAGCCAGGGGTGACTCTTCCCCACATGGTCCTGCATAGCTGGGGTCCTCAGTGGCACCGCGGGATCTCCCTGATCTGTTCCTGGCCAAACTCCCAGGACAGCTCGATGCTAAACAACACTTTGTCCATCCATATCTTCCCACCTGTGAGTGTCATCGGGCTGGCATCACCCTCGGACACCAGGTGATGTGCTACGGTAGGGACCCCAAACTGGGGGCATGACACGGGGGTACCCCCAGGGTTTGGGGTAGCGGAGGCAGCCTGACTGCTGAGCCATGTGAGGGATGCACCAGCCGAAGGGCCAGCTGTCCTCGGGCATGGGGTCGGTCACTGCCTGCAGGTCAAGCCCTGCCACCGACCTGCCTGTGGGTGCTACATACCCCTGGTAGCCCCCGCTGCAGCCCCCAAACCCAGAGGGCGAGAGCCGAGGCGCAGTCTTCCCCTTTCATTCCCTCCAGCAGCGTCTGCCGTGGAAAACAAACCGAAACCCACCCAAAATGAAATAGTTGGCTGGGTGCCACCCTGCAGCTGCCGTCTCCCGGCTCAGCCTGGCATTTTTCAAATGTCAAGGCAAAAGGCTGCGGGGCCGCCAGGCAGCCCAGCTCGGGGGGCTCGGCACTGGGTTTGGGGGGGCTGGGGGCGAGGATGGGGCTGGGGCTGGTGCTGGGGACAGAGAGGGGTGCGGAAGAGGGGGAAGGGGCACCCGCAACCCCTGCAGCTGTCATTGTCATCCTGCGGTGGAGGTGGTAGGCTGGGGGCGGTGGAGGGAGCCGGTTACGGGTTAGATGGGAGGGAACTGGCTCCATCTTAGCGTCGCTGTGGTTGAGCCGAGAGGAGAAGACTTAAAAAAAAAGAAAAAGAAAGAAAAAAAAAGAAGCAGGAAAGGAGCCGGGCAAACAGGAGCAGCTGCTCCCCGGAGACGCAGAGCTTTTTTTCCTTTCTTTCAAAGCCACAGAAGTTCTTGCTTACAGGCTCAGGCCCCCCCTCCCACGGCCCCCCTGCTCCACGCCGCGCTGGCGAGGGTGGCCAGACGGCTGGTGGCCAGGGGCTGAAGCTGTACTTGCCATCCAAGGGCCTGAGGAGCTGGAGCTGAGCTCATCCCCACCCCAGGGCATCCCCTTGGCTTGCCCGAAAGGAAGGGTCCTCCCTGCCCAGGGCACTGTGGGGTTCAGGGTTGGCAGGGGACACGGGGCAGGTGGAAAGGGACCCCCTGTCCACAGCAGGACCATCCCCATCCTCGGCACGGCGAAAGGCTGGGTGCCCCTACCCAGGCCCAGCGCGGCATGTGGGTGCCTTACAGCCACGCTGAGTCGGCAGACACAACCCAGCAGTTCCCCGCGGCCCCCACCTGCCATGGCCCCCCAGCCCCCCCGTGCTCAGCCCCCCCGTGCACCTGCAAAGCCGGAAATCTTCATCTCCCCAGTGGAGCCCAGAGCCGGGGCACAGGGGGCCGGGGTGGGGGCGCAGGCCGAGTGTTGCCTCCATTCCCCCCGTCCCTGTGCTCACCCTCTTGCCTTTTCCCAGGGGAGGCTCATAGCCTGATGGCCCATCCCTGGGGAGGTGGGGCACCTCGTGGGTGCCTGCACATATGGGTGCTGTGGGTGCTCTGTGGGTGCGTGCACACATGGTGCTGTGGGTGTTCTGTGGGTGCGTGCACACGTGGGTGCTGTGGGTGTTTTGTGGGTGCGTGCACAGGCAGATGCTTTCCCCGTGTGGCACCTCCTTCAAACAGCATCGGTGTTGTGGAGCGGTGGGGGACACTGTCGTACCCGGGTGTCCCCCTCCCTGATACCCTCCTGACCCCCATTAGGGCCAGAGGGTACTGGCAGGGCTCTGGGAAGCCCTGAGCCCTGCTGCTCCTTCCTTGCTGCATCCCAGCCCCATGTCCAGGGTTGCAGCACCCAGTGCAGTCGGGGGTCTTGGGTTTCCCCTCTTTCAGGGGGTTGGGGGGGCTGCAGGGGGATTCAGAGGGTTACATGGATGATGGTTAAGCACAAGGAGTTTGCAGTGCTGGTGGCTGACAAACTGAAACCCATCTGGCTCTTAAGGAGCCCAGAAATGGAGCAGACTGAGGGCAGAGTCCCAGATTTACACCCCCAGCCTTGAGGACAGACATCCGCCTCCCCCCCTTCAAGTTTTGGGGCCACAGGGTCCCCAACCATTGCCCCAAAGCTACCAAATCCTCTCATGGTGGCTGGCAGGGGTCGAGGGGTTGGGGTGCTATGCTGACCCTGAGAAAAAGGGACACCCCTATGGCCCCCCTCGAAAGGGACCCCTGAGTGTATCAGGGCATTTTCTTCAGCCATTGCCACGGCAGGGTCCCAACATGGCCCTGGCAAAGGGTCTGTCCCATCCCGGAGGGGCCATGAGAGCCGCATGGCCCCCGCGTGGGGCTGGGAAGCTGTGGAAGAGGACAGTTGGGAGGGGAGAACCCGTGTTTACATAGGGTGACTTGCAAATCCGCACACACCCCACCCCCCCCCCAAGCCCCGGCATCCCGGCTGCCCTCCCCCTCGGTGGCAGCTCCTCTTGAGGTTTGAGGTGACATCCTGCCTTCTGCGTCTTGCTGTCACCTCGGCCCGGGGGGGGCCTGGAGCAGGTAGGGAAACCGCAGAGGCAGCGCAGGCTGGGGGAGCACATCCCCCTGTCCAGCTTCAGCTGCACCCGAGAAATGGCAACTACCTACACCAAAGATGAGTCAAGTCCAATGACCCCCACATCCCTCTTGCATAGCCTGGGGAGGGAGGCACATCATGGGGCAAGGAGCTCACAGCTTCCTTTTTTGAGCTCCTCATCCCCTATTCTGGGGAAAAAATTGCCAATATTCGTGTTAATAAGCTACCAGAAAGGGAAAACAGCAAGCTGTAAATCAGGGTGACATCCTCCTCACCGAGTAGCTGGTTGGAGCAGGTGAGGCCTTTTGCATTGGTGCTTATTTTGGGAGCATGTGTGCAGAGGCAGGATCAGAGACAAACCCCAGGCTCTGCCCCACAGCCCACCCCCGAGCATCCCGGCTGCCCACACCATGTCACCTGCATGCCCTGGGCACCTCTGGACCCGGAGCGCAGCTGGTGTTGGCTTCACCACTCGTGAAAACAGAGACAAGGGTGATACCTGGCATCTCAACCCCCCCCTTCCCTGCTGCTGGGGATGGAGGAGGGATGCGGGGTTGGGAGCACCCCTCGTTCCCCTGAATTAACCCAGGGCAGAGCTGCAGTGCCAGCGCCGAGTGCCGCGTGTGGAGCAGCTGGTGTGTGTCCCCCTCCAAGGAGGAGCAGAGAGGTGCAGTGCCTGCATGGCAGGGGCAGGGGAAGCCAAGGCACTTGGCACTTGTTTAGCTGTGAGCACAGCTCGATGCAGAGATAAGATAAGGCGTCTGACGGCTGCCAAGTTAAACTGAGGTCACTGCAAACCCGGGCGGGTGAACATACCCCTGCAGCCCCAGGTTACACGCACACACATCCAGATGTGTGTTTTCATTTCAGGCAGATTTGTATCCTTCCACCCAGCTCTCCTGCCCACTGTGATAAAGAAGCACCTTTTCCCACAGCACCAAGCATGGAGTAGAGCTGATGGCAGGGCCGGGGGTTTCCAAGCCACTTTTCCCCTAGTCTGGCTCAAAATCCAAGCAAAAGGCTCTGTGGGAGAGGGGCAGCTTCTTGGGCAGCCAGGTTTTTTCTATTTCACGGTTCGAGCAAGGTGATGAGGGCTTCCCCTCCCAGCGCGAACACAGGGACAGTGTGGGACTTGGCTGTCAGGGCACGATCCTGCCAACACCCAGCCTCCTCTTGCTGCCCCGGTTCCTCAGTGCTCCAGCCCCGTGGTCCCGCAGGCAGCATCCCTGGCACCTCCCAGGCTGGCAGAGCTGGCACCCTGCACTGGAGGCTCCAACGCTGACAGCCACTGGAAGCCTTTAAAGCTGCTTCAAAAGCCGGGCTGTCCAGGAACTGCAGAGCCGGGACTCAGCCGCATGCGTGGGCAGTTTGGAACCTTCGGCACAGCCAGTCACCCTTCTGCCCTTTCCTCTCCCCCCTCCAAATGTGCTTTTTTTTTCCCTTAAATTCCTGGTTTAAACAAAATTGTCACGAACCCCCCCGAGTCCCTGACCCGGAGCTTTCCGGAGAACTCCAAAGAGGAGAAAGCTCCCAGGTGTCTGAAACCTGGGTAGGAGGAGGGCTGGGAGCCCAGGGCAGGGGCTTCCCGTGGGAGCAAAAGGCACATCCAGGGTTTAATAAGGGTAAAAACCTCCTTTTGCACCCCAAGGCCTTCTTGCCCCTACCTGAGGGTACTCCCACAGCTCCCCTCCCCCGGATGCAGGTTTGCAGGGAGCAGGGTGGGGAGGGGATGCAGGCGGTAGGGGTAATGTGGGGGGAGGCATCGCAGCCGGATTTGAACGGGAGACGCCTGACAGATGGGTCTGCCCTAGATTTCACGACTGACTGCCGTTAATCTGGCTTCCTGCGCCCTCCCCCCCAGCCCACCTCCCCATGGCCAGGGTCTGAACCTGGGCTTCCTGCTGCCAGAGCAGGGGGTGGCAGGGCCCCACCGGGGACACAGGGTGGGGACCACAGCAGAACAGGGTTCATCAGGTGTCCCCAGCCCTTGGCAGGGCTGCTGGAATCCCACTGGCCCACGGCCACAGCACACCACTCTGTCCTAAACATCCCCTGCCACTCACTCATGGCCTGAAACCCAGCCCCGTGGTGCCCATGTCCCCTCTCGTCCCCCCTCAGTGGCAAACGCCCCTGAAGCCTGCTGGCCACAGCCAGGGGGGAGATAGGTTTTGCTGCAATGTCCTTTCACATGCCCAGGGCTGAGCATCTCTTCAGCCTCCTCCTCCTCCTCCTCTTCTGCTGGTCTCCCTTAACCCTCCTTTGGATTTTGCCCCATCTCCCCTCTGACCTCCCTTGCTCCCCAAAGACCCTGCAAAGCCACAGATGTCAGGGAGGGGCAGCACCCTGCAAAATGCCAGGGAGGGGCCTGACATCTTTAGCGCCAGAACAGGCACCCATGGCCGGGCTGCAGGATTTTTGGCAGCTCCGTGCACGGGGACATTGCCGGAGATGCTCCCCTGCAGCAACCTCTGCCCCTGCCATGCTGGGCACAGCATGGGGGAGAATACCCTGCTCCCCTGGGCTATGTCCACAGGCCACTGAAGCACAGCCCCCCCAGATCCCCCGCTGGCGGCTCAGCCCTCCCATGAGTTTCTGCTTCTCCTTCCTCTCAGCCAAAGTGACGTGAGCTCCTGGGGTTGCCGACATCTAATTATACCACCATGCCGGTGTGGTTGGGTCCCCCACCCACGCGCTGCGTCGGCCCGGGGAAGCAAAAGAGAAGCGATGCCATGGGCCAGGCTGATGGGAGGACACGGCAGGGATGCACCTGCAGCTGCGGTGAAGGATGAGCTGAGCTACGGCATCCCCGTCCCCAGCCCTTCCCTGGAGAGAGGGGTGGATTCTGGGGGGTGTCATTTGGCTCCAGCCCCCAGCACCCTCTGGGACAAGGCGATCTGGGCTCATGTGTCCTTGCAGGAAAAGCCCACCCAGACCCCAGCCCCTTGCTGGGGAGCTGATCTCTCCAGTCACTCAGGTCTGGTTTCTCCAGAGCACTAGGGGTGGGTTTTAGGTGCCTGCTCACAGGCTGGTTTTGTTCCTGTGCCCAAGCCCAGGTTTTGGGAGAGTTTTCAGCATCTTTCATCTGTGTCAAAGCCACATGCGGTGGGACAAGGACACAGTGCTGACACAGAGGCCAAGGATTGCAGTAGTATGGAAGAGAATGGAGCCAAACCGTATCTTCCCCATGCCAGGAGGGCAGGATCTGGCAGTGGGGAGACAGCTGGGGGCAGGCGGTGCCCAATCCACCCCCTGGGCTGAGACTGAGGGGAGGGAGGATGGAAAACGGGGCTGAGAACCCACCGCAAGCCCTCATTTTGCTGGAGAGGAGCTTGAGCCTGCCCCTGTGGCACAAGTTGTCAGCAGGATCTGGCCATCCTCTCCCTTCCCCCACAGTGGGGGAAGGAGCCTGGAGCGGGGACTCACCTCACCAGGGCGGTTTCTATTACTCCTCAAATGATGCTGAAACTTGACATTATATCATGAAACCCACTAAGGGAAGAAATCTGGGGAGGGAAGGGAAATCCCCTGGCCAGTCCCGAAGAGGCACCACCCGTGTGCTCTCCTTCCCCCACAGCAAAGGCACAGAGGCCACCGCGGTCCCCGGCATCCCGGCGCTCGCAGCAGCTCCACTTCGGGGCACATTTGCAAATTGAAACTTTCTGAGCCTCACTCACAGCAACAATGTATTTATTTAGCTGTTTAGCTTGAAGAAGCTGGGAAGGTGCCCCAATAATGACACAGTTCCACCTCAGCAGCACTGAAACCCGCGGCTCAGCCAGGCAAAACTCTGCCATCTCCTCCTGCCCCTCCCTTTGGGGTGGGTGGAGGGGACTTTTCCAGTTGGCAGGGATTATTTTGGCAGTCCTTTAGATGGGTGCTGACACTTTCCTCGTTCATGGAATATTTACCCTTAGGTTTGACACCTGCCCCCAGATCCTGCTGTTTTGACAGTGAAGAGGTGCTGGACAGAATATTTGTCATCCTGGCCAGCACCCACAGGCAAGGCTCTTTCCCTGTCCCCTGCTCTGCACCCAACTGCCGTGACAGCTATTTCCTTTCCTTCATCTCTCTCTTCCTTCCCGCCTCACTCCTTCCCCCCTCTCCCTCCCCCTGTCCCCATCCCCCTCCCTGGAGCCTCCTGCCTGTGCCTCTACCCAGGCCTGGGCTGCCTGCACAGCCGGGACCAGGCTCCCTCAGTATTTTCCCAGCCAGATCTCCCACCATTAACCTTCTCCCACCCACCAGCAACAACCAACACCCCCGCATCTCAGCAGGGGAAGATGACACCCACCGGCCCCCCCGGGGGCACCCTGCCAAGGGCACCCCTGGAGCTCCCCTTCCCCCAGCCTTGGAGGAGGTGCTAGACACCCTCTGGGTGCGGGGGTGCCTTTTCTTTCCATTCAGAGGAGATTCCCCGGGCCCCCGCCTCGGCAAACAACGTACAGAGGGTTTCCTGTTCGTAGGCGGATGCTATCCTGGGCTGGGGGGACTCCACCTGGGGCCGGGGCCGCCGCGTCGCCTCCTCCCACACGTCGTGCCCAGGGCTCTCTCAGGATCCCAGTTTGGTTTTGGTTTATTTGAAGGCAAGTCACCCAGGGCAGGATCGCACCCCCTGGACAGACACAGCATCCCCAGCTTCTCCTGTGCGGTGCAGACCGTACCCTGCTGCTGGGGGATAAAGGGCACCCTCGACCCGTGGCTCCCAGGGTGGGATTTCTCTACAGCCCAGCCGTCTAAACATCTCCTCCGAGCCCTAGGGTAGCCCGTGGGGCCGGGGTGTGCTGCACTGTGGCACGACCTCATGTTTCCCATCAGGTCCCAGTGGCATGTGGATGATGGGCTGGAAAATGTTATTCCAGCTGTAATTAGGGAGAGAAGTGGCATGTTGGTGGTGGGATGCAGCCGGAGCGTTTGTCGCCACCGCTGCACCGGGGCAGCATTTTGATGGAGCATTTTTGCATTTTTGAACATTTGCACAAAGCGAGGGGTTCGCACACCGAATTTCCAATGAGCTGCCCCGGAGCTTTTCAACATGCGGTTGAGAAGTTTCCGTCCCAGGTCTGCCCGGGCTGGGAGGTGAGCAGAGGCAGGCGCTGCGGGTGTGCTCCTCTGCGGGGCTGGATGCAGCTGGCCCCGCCAGTGCCCGGCTCTCCAGCGCGTCTGACAGAGGGCTGGGCCGTGCCCCATTCCCCCCCCAGTGCCGCCCCTCCATCCCGATGCTGCCCTGGTGGGGATGGGGCCCTGCCTGGCAGGTGTCTGGGAACACCTGATGGCCTACCCACGCTGTTGAGGTCTATGCTTTGGCAGAAAAGCCACTGCCCTTCCCTTTGCCTCACTTTCCCCATCTGCAAACAGGGCTGTGGCCTGTGCAAAACCCCCGGGGGGGATCTGGACCCTCTGCCCACCTATGGGTCACTGGGGACACATGTCGCCCTGGTGTGGGCTCCCTCCCCGCTCGGCCACGTGCCAACACGCAGGCTCAGTCAGGAGCTGAGCCCGACAGATGGGTTGTTCTCCCTGGAGTGTCAGTGACAGGGTCCCCTGGGGTGCTGGCAGCAGGGTGTCAGGGCCACCGACGTCCCTGCTCCACACTGTTCCTGAAAGAGAGGGTGAAGGAAAAGAGGAAGAAGTGGGTCCCAGATGCCCCCATGTGAAGGCAGGGAGGACGATCACACCCTCAGCATCACTTCTGTCCCCGCAGCTGGAAGAAAAGAAGCAAAATAGGTCGTAGAAGGGGACCTGTCACTGCCACTGATGTCCCCCATGGCTGTGCCAAGGGCTGGCCCCCATGGAGTGTGCAGGCAGACCACGCTGTCGGGCAGCCCCAGGAGGCAGGGATGAACTCGGGTCTATCGCTCGACTCCAGACTGCCCCATGGCAGATACTCGCTGTCATAACTCAGCTGATAGAACAGTGGCGTGTGTTTCAAGGGCTGCCGAGGGCCATCACTAACAACAAAGGGCACCTGAAGGGAGGATGGTGAGCAAAGCTAACGATGCTTTTGGGGAGCTGCTGGGGGCACACACTCACCCTTTGGTGGAGGAAGCATCCATGCACAAGGACGAGCAGCACTCCTGTGGAGCGGCCAGGATCCAAGGGTGTCCTGCTCTGCTGTGGGTGCTGCAGGGAAGGAGGGGGCACCCTCTGGGGAGAGGGGAACAGCGTGGCCAAAGGGTCTCTGCTGTCTGAGCTGTCTGGAGAGCTTGAGCCAAGCCCAAAGCCTGCCCAACAGAGACCATCCCCATGGCAGCCCGGCTGTTGCACCACCACACAAAGTCATAATGTGAGAGATGGGCTGTTTTTAAAAAAAGAAAATAAGAGTTTTGAGGCCTTTTTTCACTCCCCTTGTTGTTGTTGTTGTTGTCCATAAATAATAATTAAACCACCATTTCCAGCAGAGGCCACTTGTTTTAAATTTCCTGGCTAAAGTGATGTAACAGCTGTGTGTGATGCAACGCCATGTGGAATGCATCATTCAGGAAACCAAAAACAAAACTGCCTTTCTGTCCAAATACTCGGCATATCTCCTTCCCCCAACCCCGGGCTCGAGGGTCCAGCAGCCCCCAGGTCTGGGCTAGGCATCCCCAGTGCTCCCACAGGGCCTGGCTCCGGGTGCCCAGTGCCTGCAGGAGGACAGCAAGGGGCAGCTGGGGGGTTTCCCTGTGTCCTCCCCCTATTCCCCCAAAGTTTTGCCCTGCCCTGGGGCCTTGCTGTGATGGCCATTGCAGCCAACAGCTGATGGTGATTTCTGCTGCCCCTACATCCCCCCCATCTTTGCTGGAGGGATGTGGGGGCTCCTTGGCTCACCCCCCTTCATGGCTGGACTCACTGGCAGGGTTTAACCCCCACTTGGCTCCCCACTGCTACAGGGGAGAATAAACTCTCTGGGATGCACACAAGGGTCCCTCGTCAGCATCGTGGCTGCTCCCACGGGAACCTGACCTGCCTTGAAAATGGGACTGGCCAGAAAGGGATGAAAAAGAGGAGAAAGGGAAAGAGAAGGGGGAAAAAAAAAGAAAGGAAGGAAAAAAAACCCCCGAGGTTGCAGTGGGAAATCAGAAGTCAGAGCTGAGGCATTTCGGCAGCCGGGGCTGGAATGTCTGACTCACACTGTGACTAAATGCAAATATGAACTCAAACTTGCTCCTTAAAGTCACTGGGATCCAGCGCAAAGCCCCGAGCTCCCACCATCCCTGGCCCTGGGACTCCCGGCGAGGTGGCCCAAACCCAGGCACATGCTGGCCTGTGTCTTGGTGGCATCTGCAGAAGCATCCTCCACAGTGACAGTGACAAGCGACACTCAGCAACTCCCAGTTTGGTTTACCTTCCTGAAACTGGAACAAAGGGGGAGCCTGGGGGCAGGACGGCACCCTCAGACCTCAGCTCACCCGGTCCTGCCCTCGCTGGGAGCATGCCGAGGGGACCTCCTTGGGCTGCCATGATTTTTAGGGGCAGAGGAGCATTGCACAGGGACTTTGTGCAGCCACTGGCCTTGCTGGGTGGTCCTGGCCCATCCATCTCCTCTGTGCTGGACATCAGGTCCCTCGTAGTGCAGATGGCTGTCACGCAGTGTCCCCGGTCAGTAACAGATGGACCAAGAGTCTGGGTCTCAAACGGGGGGCAGGTCCCAGCAAGCAGTGCAATACCCCGGGAATCACATCACACCCTGGCACAACAGCCCCACTTGAAGGAAATTCCAGGGAAATGGGGATTTTGCTCCAGTATCTTTTTTTCTAAGCCTGTTTTGTTGCACAGCACTGACCTGAACTTTCATTCATTTTCAGTTTTGTAAGAGGGGGGTGGGAGGCTCCCAGGGAAGCGGCAGTGGCCGGTGTCCTGCAGCCCTCATCGGGGCCAGAGCCTCCCCCAGACATTGCTGCAATACTTAGGCTGGACCAGCCCAGCACTCCCAATCTCTCCTCGCCAAGGACCTCAGTGAGCCTTTCCCAGACCCTTCCAAACTGTCAGGAGGTGACATGGGGACAGTGACAGGCCAGGGTGGTGGATCAGATGCAGAACAACCTGCCAAAAGCCACCTTTGAGCAAGTCTCCATCTATCCCACTTCAGGTTTCAACCTTTTCTTCTGTGCCAGCAGCCCTTTCCCTGCAGACAGCCACAGGCCCTGCACTTCCTTGGGGAAAAATTAATGGGATGAGATAGGTTTTGGCTCTGGGAACAAGGCGGGGACACAAGGCAGCCCCCTCGGCTCAGGTTCAGGGCTCCCCTGCCCGGGGATGCTGGCACGGGCCGACACACCGCTGCCATATCCCCACCTGCAAGGATCTTCAAGGGTCTCACATGGGCAGGGTTTGTCCAAGCCATCATCTCATGGACGGGAAACTGAGACACAGACATCAGGGCCAGATAACCAGAAAGACCTGACCAGAGTAACTGCTCATCTTCCTGTGGAGACAGTGCATGGCTCTGCCACCATCAGAGCTCGCGGCCTCTCTCTGCTGATTTCTGCCTTATTGCATGTAACAACGTGCCCAGGCCTCAGCGGCGAGGAGGAGACGGCCGCGCCAGGAGCTGCACGCCTGCAGCCGGTTGCTGTGACGGCTCCACTTTGCACGTGGAGAGCAAGACCCAGGGCAGGGAGTTTGTCACGGCTGGAACCTGAAGCTGGCCAGAGCCCCTGGACCTCAGTCAAGGGCTATAAAGGGCTGCTGTTTCTCTGCAAAACTTAGAATGAAGGGGAATCCCTGGACCGGGAAGCAGAGAAGCCAGCACTGAGCAGGCTGGCGAGGGCACCTCCACTCCACCACCCCCTCCACTGTTGCTTACTGACATTTTATTGCTTTTTGTTTCTCCCGACACGGTGCCGTAAACACGGCATTGCGCTGGGGGAGGCAACAGATGAACCCACGTTTGGCTCCAGTGGGATTTGATTCCTGTAGAACTATTAATTCAGCCGCACTTTCCAGGGCTGTCAATGCCCTGCTCCATGTTACAGCCAGCGGGTACCATGCTGAAGGGACCTGGGGCTGGAGCTGCTGGAGCTCTGGGACAGGGGATGGATGGTACCCTGGGAAAGGGACGGTGAGAAGCCTTGGAGGCAAAGCTGAGAGACGTCGGCTGTGTTGTATGCAGCAACCAAGGGACTCATTTCCATGGGAGCTGGCAGGATGATGGCAAAGCCAGTGTGGGTAGAGCTGGAGGCTCTTTGCTGAGCATTTTTGCTGGATACCTGAAGAGCAGCTGGGCTGCTCCAGCCTCGCCAGCACTGCCGGCTTCACCACCAGCTTCCAAGGCTGTAAAGCCCTTCCCAAAGGTAGCAAATGCTTTTGCAACAACGGCTGCTGTTCCTCCGAAGAGGAAGCATTGCATGGATGGGGCCTTCCCTTTCCAGCAAGGCTCAGACAGGAGCTGAGCCCCAGGGGATAACCTGCCCGTGGGGGAAGGTCTCCGTGCCCTCCTTCGGCTGGTTCCTGCCCCAGAGCCTCCGCTACACAATGTTTTTTCCCCCTGGCATCGCCAGCTCTGAGTATTGCAAGAGTCATTCTGAAACTGTGTTTTATTGAAGCCACAGCTCTCAGTGTCATAGGACCACGATCCAATCTCAGTTCTATTTACTCATTTATTAGCTGTACATTATTAAAACTAACAGCCGTGAAGATGATGAAAACTGCTATCCCCATCCCAAAGGTTCAGGGATGGAAACAAGGAGAACTCGAGATGTAGTCCATGCCATGCCACTGTGTGTCACGCCATCATGCAGGGGAAGGGGGCTGCGGTTGGCCTGTACCTCACGTCATGAGGTGCTCAGGGGATGTCAAGGTTGGTCCTGAGCCTGCAGGCTCCAGCACATCTCCAGGTGGGGAATGTCACCAGAGCCCCTCCAGTGTCCTGGGTGGAGGTGTCTGCATGGCATCCCCGTGGTGCCCCTTTGCGTATCCTCCCCACATCCCTTCTGCTTCCTCCTGCCCTACACTGAAATAGGAAACGGAGGGGGCCGCGCTGTGACCTGGAAGGGGAAACTCGGCAGCTTCCCAAAAATGAAGCTGGAGGAGTTTTAAGCCTCCCCAGCTCCCCACAGGCATGCCTGGGGACATGTTTCTTGCCACGATGCTGCCACCAGGAAGGAGGAACCTCTGAATGCAAAGACTTCTCAACATACACAAAGACGCACAGTGGCCAAAACAGCGTGGAGCAGGAAAATCTCCCACCACTTTCACCCACCCCGTTGCAGATGCCCGGGGAAAGCTGGCAAGGCTGACGCTGACTCCTGCCCGCCACGGCTCTCCGTCACGCGGCTTTGCACAGCCACCAGCAGCAGGATAGCTGGGCTCTGAGGTTTAATTACAATTGTTGACAGGGAAATTATGGCCACACATGCAAAATTAGAATATAATTGTGTTAGGGAAATGTTTCATTTTCTTGTCATCCCCAAGAGTGGAAAGCAGAGGGAGAGAGGAGGAAGAGGGGTAATGCTGGAGGAAGGCCCTGTCCCTGTGCCTTGCAGTGAGGGAGAGCAGCCGGGTTTGGGGTGCTGTGGGGCAACAGCAGCCTGAGGGGCCATTGGGCACAAAGAAAGTGAAGGAGAAAAGGCAAACGTCTTCCTCATACAGAGCGGCAGCGCTCCCCTTCCTTTGGGAGCGGAGCGGGCAGGGGGGGTCGCATCTCTGCTGTCCCGTTAAACCGGGGCTCAGCCCCGCGCTGATTCCCAAAAGCAGTTGCATGCAGTGCCCAGCCCCATCCCTGCCCTGCATGCCTTTCCACCCCGAGCCCAGGCAGCAGTTGCTCTTTGCCCAGGGCTTGCTGCGTGCGGGGAAGCAACGGGGCTGAGGGGGATGCTCAGCGCTGCACACAGGGTCGGTGTAGGATGTTCTGTGGGCGGCTGGATCCCACTTCCCAGGTGTGTGCCCTCCTCTTGGATGGCTGCATACATGTGGCGGTCAGTTGTTCCCCTTTCCTGTGTCTCAGCCCACCACTGCAACTGGCACCTCGCTACCAGCCCAGATACATCCCCATCCTTGACGAATCTGGGTGGGGGCCATTCTCCCACCCTTGGGAAGATCCATCCCTAGTGACAGATGACGACTTTGGTCACTGACCCTATTTAAATGTTGGTAATTCTTTCCAATTAAAAAAAACCCAAATGGCCCAAAGGTCCTGGTGACAGCTGGCCCAGGACCCCGGCCGCAGAAGGGGTCAGGCAGAGCGAAAACGAAAGCAGCCTGGCTGACCAATGGCTTTGAAGCCGACCAGGCAGGGCAGGCGCAGCAGGCCTTCGCCAGGGTGAGCACCCGATCCAGGGCAGGCAGCAGCCCAGCTCCTCCTCGCTCCTGCCGGACACTGGCATGGACTTGACGAGCCCCTCATCCACACGCAACAGTTACACGCCGTTGAACTGGAGGCAAAGTGCCAGCTCTAGACTGCGGCATGACACGGCACAGGGAAGCGACATTGGGCTGAGGAGAGACCCTGTTCCCCCTAACCCGGCTCCCTTCACCCCAGGTGGCATTTTAAAAAGCCACCGGAGAAGCGACCAGCCCTCGTGGGAGAAGCGAAGCAGCTCCATAGGCACCAAGGAAAGGTCCCACCCAGCGTCAGCCTCCCTTGCCCCAGTGACCCGGGCAGACACATGGCACGTTACACGAGGTGCCGGGGCTCGCCGGTCGGCACCTTTGGTCCAAAGCCCCCGCCAACTGGCTTCTAAGCATCGGCAGCCAGCAGGAAAGTTACAGCGGGCGGAAGGATGTGAAGATCTGGCTATAAAACACGGACTTCACATCACAATGCCCGCTGCGCTGCCGGGGAGTGGCCGGGGGTGCTGGCAGGCCGGAGCGCAGGCAGTGCAGGCAGGCAGGCCTCGTGGGCCACACGCTGCTCCCCAGGAGACCCCGCACTGGTGGCCCCCCCGGGACGATTGGGCTGCCCTGTGGTGGGAGACCCGACATCCTCAGCACCACGACGGGTGGCCGGGGCACCCCGAGGGAGCCGCGGGGCCAGGGCAGGTCCCACCGGGCCGCTCCAGCCCCGCACGTGCGGCTGCTCCGGGCTCAGCTACCCCACAGCGGGCACCGAGAGGGCATCCAGCTGGGGAGAGGGGTGGCTCCTGCCGTGTGGGGACTCCCGCAGCGCCGCCGGCCCCGCATCGCGACCCCCACCCCGGGGCGGGCCCGCAGCCTGCACGGCCCTACCCGTCCTACCCCGTCGGGGCCCCCGCCAAGCGGGGAAGCTGGGGCCGCCGACGTGAACCAGCGGCCGCCTCCGGCCTCCACCGCGCCCCGCCCCCCGCGCTCGGTGGGCGGGGACCGGGACAGGCCGCGCCCTGGTTAGCCGCGCCGCCTGCCACTCGCAGCGGCGGAGCTCTCCCATTGGACAGCGCTCCGCGACCTTATCAGTCCATCTCCCCGAGCTACCGTGTCGTCACGCTCCTTCCGCCTCTCGGCGCCAAGTCCACACATCCCCCTCCGCCGTAAACATAGTCCCCTGTTTGGGAGGGGCTCCACTCTTGCCCCTACCCCCCCGTGCAGCCGTCGGGACCCGTTCCGCCGCAACAGGTGCCGCCTCACTTTCCCCCAGGGCAGCGGGGTGTGCGTGGGGGACAGCGCTCCCCCCCCACCTGCTGCCCGTGCGGCCGGCGGAGGGATATGGCGGGGACGGGGAGGGGGGAGGAGGGGGGAGGAGGAGGAGGAGGAGGAGGAGAAGGTGGTGTCCCGCCGCTCGGGGGCGGGGCGTGAGGGCGGGAGGCGGGGGGTGTGTGCGGTGGGGGGGGGACACAGCGCCGCGTCTCGCGCTGCCGCCGCCGCCGCCGCGGGGGGACCATGCGGAGGCAGCGGGGCCGGCGGGCGCAGCAGCAGCGGGAGGCGGAGCGGCCGCCGCGGCGGCAGCAGCAGCAGCAGCAGCAGCGTTAGGACCGGAGGGGGGGCGGGGGCGCGGGGCGGGCCGGGACGCACGCGCCGCCCGGTGCGGGGCGATCGCTCCGCTTCGCTACATTGTATCCGCCGGCGGCGCGAGAACAATAGGCGCCGCCGCCGCCCGCCGGCCCTGGGCGCCGCGGCCGCCGCCCGCCGCGCCCCCAGCCCTCCGCGCCCGCGGGACCTTCATGCGCTTCCCCTCCCCCGCGCACGCACGGGGGGTGCGCGCCTGCCCCGGAACAGGTAAAAAAATAACTATAATAAAAGAAAGAAAATCCTGGAGTACGGGCGCGCTGCCCCGGTGCTGCGGGCGCTGGAGGTCGCGGCGCAGCGCTCCGCGCTCGCAGCCGATGCGGGGCTGCCCCGGGCCGGCGGCGGCGGGACGGGACGGGGCTCGGCTCTATTGTCCCGGCGGCGCCGGCTCTCGGCAAAGTTTGCCGGGACCGGGGGAAGCGGGTGCGGGCAGCGGACGGGGCGTGCTGGGGGGTCCCCAGGCGTGCGGGGGTATCCCGCCGGGGGGAGCTGGTCCCCCGTCCTGATGGGAACTTCAGCCGCCCCCCGCCACCCCCGGGCCGGTGCGCAGCCGGGGCTCCCTGTGTCCCTTCCCGGGTTGGGGCACACGGCTCGGAGTTGGAGCGCTGCAGAGTTGGGGGACGCAGTGTGTGGGGGAGGGCTGCTTCGGCCTCCCTCCGTGGCGTGGGGGGCAGCCCGCTGGGACTCCCCCTCCCCGTGGCAGGGAGGGACTGCGGGGGCCGCTTGGTCCTCCCTCTGCTCGGTGGGCGGGGGTGGGGGAGCAGGTCCGCTGTGACCCCCTCCCCGCAGCACGGGGGACCCGGCTGGGGGGCCGGGACTCACTTCGCCCTCCTCCCTGCAGGGGGGTGGGGGAGGCGGCCCGCTTATCCCCGTCCCGGCGGGACCCCAGGCCTGGCAAGGGGCGAGCGAGGCCCGGCCGGGCCCACTCGGGCCTGGTCCGGCCCGGTCCGGCCTGGCTGGGCCCGGTCCGGCCTCGGTGGGCCCGCGTGTGTCCCGCAGCAGCCGGGCTGCACAGGCCGCGCCTGGAGTTGAGGAAGACGGAGCAGCTCGGGACGCCCGAGCCTTTGTCCGAGGCGAGAAGGTGCCGCCGGGCCCCGCCGGAGGAAACCCGAGCGGGACGGGGGGAGAGGCGGACATCTGCTGCGCGTTAGCCCGGCTGCGGCGGGGCCCCCGGCCGCCCCTGGTTCCTGCGGGGTCAAGTTTTTTTCGGCCTTTGTGCTGCCGGGGCGGATAAAGCCCTTCGCGGGCCAGGGCAGAGTTCCCCGGGGGCTGGTTTGGGGTTTAAAATGCTGGGGGTGGATAAAAATAAACGCCCGGACAGGGTTTGGGGTGCCGAATGCATATTGTTCAAGTTATCCGGGATCTTGGTGAGGGCTGTCGGTTGCCTCGGGGGATGTGGGGTTTGGGGGGGCTGCTGGAGTGATGCAGATGACACCGTCGCTCTCCCCCAGCAGCGATCTGGGGTGCGGGGGGGGTTTCCGAGGTCTGATGGGGTCTAGCTGGTTTGCCCCAACCCCACCACGGTGACTAAGACAGCGGGGCAGGAGGTTGTAAAGTTGCTTTAAAAATACTGACCAGATGCATTGATGACACTTACAGAAAAGGCTTTTTAAAGGAAAGAAGAAGGGGAAAAAAAAAATCCCCTGGCTGTTTCTTATAGTGGCGAAGGGCTTTCAGTGGGGTTTTTTTTTTTAAAACTTCATTGTAATGTGGTGGCTGAGCCGGCACAGCCTACAAACACTTTGGATCGCATGGAGTTTTCTCCTTTTTTTTTTTTTTTAAACCTTATGATTAATGAGTTAAGTTTATTGGCCAGCTGCCCTTTGTAACCATGAATGAGTTTGTAAAAAAAAAAAAAAAAAAAGGCCAGAAAAAGGGAATCTTTTATCTCATCCCAGGCCTCTCTTCTTCCCTCCCGAAGAAATATTTTTCTATCATAGTGAGCTGGCCAAAAAGATCAATCTCCCTTTAAAAAAAATAATCTGTAAAATTAGGAAGAATAATATTTACCTATCTTGCAAGGTTGCCTGGAGGGCTTTATTTTTGCAAAACCCTCCAAAAACACTTTTTTTTTTTTTCCCTCTTCTTCCCAGTCCCTTTTGGGAGTGGAGAGGTTCAGTTCTCCCTGGGTATGGCCTCACTGGGCATCCCCAATTTCAGCCCCTGAAAAAGCAGCTGCAGGTGCTCGGCAACCCCGAAGGAAAGAGGCGCAAGATCAGGCCTTTTCTTTTTTTTTTTTTGTCTTTTTTTAAACAAAACTAGGCAAGGACAAGAGAGCCTCCTGCAGGGAGCGAGTGTGGGGGAAGGAGAGGGGGTGAGCCGAGCCAGACAAGCGCCTGAGTGATAACTTGCCTGAACCCTTTGATAAATGAGTTGACTCTTTTTTTTTTTTTTTTTCTCCCCCCCTTCATTCGCCACACGCCAGGAACAGAATTGGCCTGAACTAGTGGAATTGGCAGCAAAAAACTAACATACAAGTGTGTCTGGTCAATAGAGCGCTTGTTCCTGCCTCTGGGTGCTGTGTGAGGACTCCGACTGTGCTCTCAGCGGAGGACTTGGATGCTGGAGACACGCAAAGGATTTTTCTTCTCTCGCCCCTTTCTCTCTTACTCTGGCTTTTTAAAATATTCATCAATGGGGTGGGTAGTTTGCTCTAGTCATTAAAATATCTCTTTCCCCTCCCCCTCGCTTTCTCTAGGACTGCCACTGTTGAGTCTGTGGGAGTATGAATCAGCAGCAGCAGAGAATGGCTGCAGTTGGGACAGACAAAGAGCTCAGTGACCTGCTGGACTTCAGTATGGTAAGCGAGCGCGGCCAGGGGGCTTTAAAGGCCCCGGGGCTTTGCTTGTGTGCAGTGTTTTGGAGCTGCAGAAGGGAGGAAATGTGAGCCTGTAAATTGGACATGATGGGTTTCAGATGTGCTGTGTTTGTGTGCATGCACATGTGCTGCAACTTGTTTATTTTCAAGTTAAAGCAAAGCCTCTGCCCCTCCTCCCCCCTCCTCTTCCCCTCAAACGTATATTGTTTCCTTGCAGGGAGCACAGAGCGGTGGGTTGGTGGGGTTTTTTTTTTGGATTGGAAATTCTGGGAAATGTAACGGAGTTGGGTGTTCTCTGTTTAAATGCTCATCGTTGAATGGGCTGGGTTTCTCTTTCTGAAGCCGTGCAAAGATGTAACTTCAGTAGCCGATTAATCAGGCTTTTTTCCTCTCCCCAGATCCAGACTATTAAACTTTTGCTCCCACAGGTTATTTTGTCACACTTTGAAACGTGTCCAAGCTCTCCAGCGCATTATTTTTGCAGGAGTTGGACGCTTGTGTTCCCCACGCTCTGCTCTTCTGTAGCTTGGAAACCTTTAGCTACATTTAGGAGCTGTTTATATTCAGAGAAACAGGACCTAAGAGTTTCCCCAGAAGGGTGTGCACAGCTCGGAGGGAGGAGAAGTCCCCTCTAGTTGTAGCAGAGCAAGGATTAGTCCCTGGCACATCGGTCCATAGTGCTGTCTGGGGTCAGTGAAGTGCCACGCAGTATACACCGTGTGCTTGCCGCACCAGTGCTGGCTGTTGTTGGCAGGTGACTTGTGCAGGGGAGAGTGCGTGTTCAAAAGAAAATAACTTTCTGTTGGGTTCCTTTGTCATGTGCTGCACCCTCAAGGCACTTGGAGCGTGCATCTTGCTTTTTAGATAAGCGAACGTGCTGTGAAGATAGAAAAACCAGCTCCACGAGGAGAAATAATCATGAGTGTCATCGCTATGGCTCTGGGCTGTCCTGGGTCACCCAGCCCACAGCCCCGCTGAGCTGATTTTCTTGCCCCTTGGAGAAGAAGGGAGTAAAGGGGGGGAAAAGCGGCGGCAGGACTCGGGGCACCCGCTGTCCTGGTACCTGTTCTGCCTGTGGGAAGTGGTGAGGCTCAGCTGCTTTTCTGCACCTGAGTGGTGAAGTTTAGCAATGAGAAATAAAACTTTGTACATCTGGGGCTTGTACCTGTGCCAGCAGGGCTCTGTGCTGGAGAGGGGGTCGATGGTGGGGTCACTCAGTCTCTCCAAGAGCAATTCTCCTGCAAGAGAGGCCCAGTTCTCCCAGTTTCATGTTTCTGTAGGGAAGCTGGTTCCATTAAATTACCAGTGATATTTTCTTACAGTAGTTTGTTTTACAGTTGGTAGGGGGAGGGACTGCAGCGAAGCTACGCATTTAAAAGCGGGAATATGTTTCAGGCTTGCTGGGAGCGATGCGTGGTTATTTGTCCCTCTCAGAGGTTCTGCGAGTTGGCAGGAGCCCTGGAGCTTTCCATCTCCTGCACTGGAGAGTGGCAGGTTTTGAACTGCACTTTGGGTCAGTAACCCATCGTCTGCTCCCTCGCTGGGCTGCAGTGGCTTCCGCTTTGCTTTTGCTCCCTCTTAGAAAAAAACCAAATCCCACTCGCCATTTAGAGCTTTAAAAAACACCCAAAGACCTTATTTTCAAATCTAACGAACCATCCTCATTTGCATGCTCAGAGCTGTATTCCCTGGAGGGGTCCTGACCTGTTCCCTCTGTACATGAATGTTTCTTTCCTTGGAGATTAGTCTACACCTAATGGTTGAATTTGGCTTCAATTCCAATCCTCTTACGCTGGTGTAAACCTGGGAAGGACCAGGACTTGTTCTGTGTTGGTGTAAGGCTCACGCATTCAGCAGCAGCACCGGGGGCGGCTGCTTGCAGGATCAGGGCCTGCAAATGTCATTTGCCAGCAAATGATTCGAAGACGTTCCCTCCAGGATAAATTGGCTGATGGGCTCCGATGCCGGCTGGATTTGAGCCAGATTTGTTTCACAAACCCTCATCTCTGCTCATGCACACCCTTCTCCTCAGTTTGCATAGAGGGAATGTTATCTCCCTGGCAGGATGAGTAGCTAGAATGGAAAGCTTCTGAGGTAGTGGATGGTCTTCACCTTGGCATCACAAGCTTGCTGCGTGCAGCGTGGGTCTGTCAAAGAGACTGCTCCGTGGGCTGCTCTCTGTGTGTCCTTGGGATGCAGTCTTTGACCACAAAGCTCGCTCTTTTAAGTATATTTTTATTTTTATTTGAATAAGCAGGAGTGGAACATTAGTCCACTAATCCTCACCAGGAGAGTAGATAGGAGGGAAGACTAGAGAGAGTGGGCTGCAGAGCAGCTGGAAGCCTTTGCTGCAGATCAGTATTTTGATTTTTTTTTCCTAAGGAAAATGTGTTCAAGCCCAGGGGTCTGTGGTCCAGCTCGGTGCTGGGTTTTGCTGTGCGTTGAGTGAGTTGTAAGGTCTGGCCCTGTCAGGGTTGCATAGCCCGCTGAGAGTTTGTGGGGTCAGTAAGTGGCAGGCTTGTTTGAGGTGCTATAAATTGAGCTTACAGTCCTGAAAAGTAAGACTCGTACCTTCTTTAATAAACAAACACACTGGGTATTACTGAGCTGTGAAGCGCTCGCCCAAAGATTTGTGCCAATGTAATTTGCCAATAAGGGTGAAAATCAAAGGAATCTGTAACGTGCATCTAAGTGAGCTGAAGCCAAACACTCAGCTGTGTAGCCTGATCGCTGCTTTGGGGTGTGCGTGGCAGCCTGCTTACCTCTGCCTCCGAACAAATTGCCTTTTATAATTGCCCCAAAGTACAGGCAATTTGTAAGCTTTCTTTCACCACTGCTCCCTGGCAGTAGTACAGGACGGGCTTGCAAATCTGGAGGAGAGCTTTCCAGAAAGCATCCTGCCTCTAGATTCGAGTTGCCAGCTTAACCTATATATTAGACTTGGGCTTTGGTGCGTTATCCTCTGGCCCGTGCTCGCCAGCCTTCGCAGCTTGGGGCTGTGTACGGCAGAGCTGCCCTTGTCCTGCGCTGTTGGGAGCTCGGCTGCGAGGACTCGCTGTGGTCACCCTGGGCAGCGTCTCTGCTGTGCTGCGGTGCGTTGTGAGAAGGTGCGGGCAGGTATCCCGGCTGGGCTGGGGTGTTTGGAGGGCAGGGGCAGCCCGTGGCACAGGGAGAGCTGGGATGGAGCAGCCCAGGCAGGCACTCGGCCGGGGTTGGGGTCTGCCCGTGCCGCAGAGCGCGCCTGCCGAGCTAGATAGAGGCAGGCGGCTGCGTGCCAGCCTAGGTCTCTGGCAGAAGTGAAATGCTGTTAACAGCCATGATTATTAGCAGAGTATTAACCATATGCTGTGGGGATGCTAGTTGTCAGCGTGGGTTTCTAGCCCGATGAGATGTCGCGGGGTGGGCAGGGCCTTGAGCAGTCACATAGGACCTGCCGTCTGATTTCTCCGCACGTTGCGTGCCAACCCTTGTGGCTACAGCCACCAAACTGGGGGTGAAAGCCAAACTGTTACCAGCAAGCAGGGCTCGAGCAAGCTCCGTCCGCCCTTGCTGCCACTGCTCTGACACGCTGCGCGCCCTGCTCCGGCCAAGGCGCAGCGCCTGCGTCTCCATGATAAAACTCTGGCCTTTGTTTAGAGTGAAGCTGTTGTAAAGTTTGACTTTACGCCACAGTGGACGTTTGGGGCTGCAGTCAGGAAGGTCTGGCTTAAACGAACACACATAAAATATCCTGCTGGCAATGTTTATTGAGTCGAATTCCCTCTTCTCCCTGAATTAACAGCTGGATACTTTCCATGCTGCAAAACAGGTTTTGGGTTTTGAGTTCAGGCCTGAGGTTGGTTCAGCCCGGAGTTCATAAAGTGGGGGAGTGGAGGAAGTGAGAGCAGGTATTGAATTTGGAAACGCTGGTGCACGGGTAGAAGTGCCCAGTAAATGAAACGCTGCTTGTACCGTTACTTGTGTCTGGCGAATTCCCTTTCTTAGGAGCTCGTTGTTGGAAGTGTGGGGTCCTTCTCTGTAGCATCCCAGGTGGCGGGTGCAGGTGCTTGGATCTTCTCAGATGCTTGGATCTTCTCAGATGCTGGATTTGCATCTTTTAACCTGGGAGAAATGGAAGGAGAATAAATTCTTGGGGAGGGGTGGAAATTGAGCTACGGGGGTACGCAGAAGGGGATGTCAGCTGTCAGAGAGGCTGGAGATTGGGCTGGATAAACCAAATACAGCGACTTAAGATGGGGGGTTTTACATAACTGTTTAAATCTACATTATTCAAATCCAGCAAAGGCCAAGTAATGACCCAATTACAGCTCCTCAGATGCTCGTGCCTGGGTCCCTTCTCGATGCCTGGCTCCCTCCGGTACATGCCCGCTCTGGTTGGTCTCCTTTGTCCCCTCCTGTTTATTTTTAAAGCAGCATTTAAAAGCAGAAAGGAAATTCGCAGTGGGTGGGTGAACTTTGCCTGTGAGGGAGGTACGCTGACGAAGGCAGCTGGCGCTTCATGTATGACTTGTGCCGGGCTCCTTGAGGCAGCGTACCCGGTCGGCTTCAGCCCACGCTACAGTGGAAAAACGAGCTGGCAACAAGAAAAAAACCCACCCCAAAACACTTCCTGGAGGTGGCAAGTGATAAGTGTGTTTGGAAGCCTGTGTTGAGGTGAGGGGTAACCCGGGGTTCCCCTCTCTCCGGCATCCCCTGCTTTAGCATCCCCACTTGCCTTGGTGTGGAGAGGGGTCCGTGACTCCTCGATCCCACGGGGGGGAGAGCGGGATGGTGTTGCGTCAGGCTCAGGGTATCTCTCGAAGCAGGCGGAGTGGAGGTGGGGAGGGCATCCCCGGTGGGGTGGCTGCGGGGGCGTGCTGGGGATTGCCGACCGCGGCGGGTGGGGGGGACACCACCTCTTCGCAGAAGTAGAAGGCGCTCGTTGCACAATGGAACAAGGCTGTTCATTTTCTCCACTTGTGCTTGCTGCTCAAACCTTGGGTTTTTCAGCATCAGCAAGTACTAAGCAGAAATGCGTGTGAAAAAGAGCCAGCAGTGCTTTCTTTAATTTTTTTTTGGGGGTTTTTTTTTTTTGCTGCTCGATTCCATTATGTTCATGCATCCCACCCCCCCCCAGCTCGCACGTGCAGAAGTGCCTCCTGCCACTTGGAAAGGGGGTTTCTGACCACTTCACTTAATCTTCTTCCCTACCTTAAGAGGAGGGAGCGAGCACGGGCCGGGTGGGATCAGCTATGAAAATTCTATTTTTAGTAATTTTGGAGATCTCTGGAGATCTCCCAAAAAAACCCCTGCGCTGCAAGGTGAGGGGGGCAGGAAAAACCTCTACGGGGGAAGGTAGGCTGCGAGTGTTCGGTGTTGTCAGGGTTTGTTTTTGTTTTCTAACCCGACTTCCTCAGGAAACAAGGCGTATTCGGGGGGGGGTTGTGTGCTGCCGGCCCACCCGCGTGACTCTGGTGGGCAGCAGCCTCCTGGAGGGTTGCAGCAGGAGCCCCCTCCGGTGGTGCACGTCCAGTGGCCTCACTGTGAGGCTGGATGTAGGAGGGTGTAGGGGGAGTGGGGATACGGCCGGGGTGAAGCCGTAGGACGCAGGTGTCCGCAGGCTGGCTGCTGGCGGGATGGGTTGTCCACACGCAGGCTGCATGCTTAAAGACTGTTTACACCCTTAAATACATACATGCATATGACGTATACGTGATACGCGTGTGTGCATACATATATATGATCCTAAATTTGTGTTCTTTTTTGAATGGCAGTTGGTTTCTTAACTGCTCTCTTTGTATCTCTACCACATTTAACTGTTGTGTTTTTTTTTTCTCCCCAGCATTTGTGAAAACAAAGCTGGGCAGACGGTTTTGTACAAAGGAATGTTTCTGACCACAGCCAGACATCAGCTATGTCAGGGCATGAAATGCTTCATTTCTGTAGGCTCTTGTGCCATTACATTGTTTAATCTTCAAAGCATTAAACTTTTGAGTTACTCAGACATTGCAAAGCTAAAAATAATAAAAATTCAAATGACCTGGTGGTGAAAGTATCTTGAGTTGAGTAGTAACAGGATATTAAAATGTTAATTCACTTAGTGTTTTCCCACCAGTTGTTTTACTGGCTGGAGCTCCGTTTGTGTGGAGAAGCACTAGTTTTCTGCTGCACGCAGGTGCATATACATTTTTCAATAACAGCTTCTGAAACCCTCCCAACTTCCACTGACAGTGTTTATACAGGATAGCTGACGAGGTATGCAGCATTTTTGAGGAAGCTCCCTGGCAGGCGAAGATGAGTTGCGATACTGAAGCTGCAGCAGTCTAGCAAACAAGCAGCCAGAAATGACCTGCACTGTAAAATATGTTAATCTTTCTAATTGCAAGTTAATTACCTTTGCCCTTGGCGCAGCTTCTCCCACGAGACCCAGAACACGGCACTGCCAGAGCCCCCAAAGCACCAGGGTGGGAGCAGCTTCGTGAGGCTGGAGGGTTTGTCCCTCTGAGAGCTGGCGTGAGGTTTCCTGCACCGAGGTCCATCATCGCTGGAGCATGTGGCTTAGTTACCTCTGCCTGTGCCGGCAGGCAGCCCCATCCTCCCCAGACACTGCACATTGCTCGAGACGAGCCTGGGAGAGGTGGGATGGGACCGGGACTGCTGCGGGTGTTGAGGGATAAGGCGAGCTTTGCTGTGGTCTCAGCAGAGTGCCATCGTTTTCCTGCTAGCTTTTTATGAATGGAGCCGGCCTTTCTCCCTGGCCCCATGGGCACCCTCTAGTCTGGGCCTTGGTGAATAAGTTAGGGAAGAAACTGTTGGTTTTGACCACAGCGATGATGCTTCTTGGATGGTTTTCAGTTGCACCTAAGGAGCCAGACACGCTGTGTACACAGGAGAAGTTTATGCACGTAGGAATGTGTGTGTATATTAGCGCACAGCTGCGCTGCTCTCGTGTCCCTCCTGCAGCTGATCTATGTAGCAGGGACACAGGGAGAGGAAAGCTTTTTGCATCAATAAAGTGCTTCTCTTCCCCCTTTCTTCCCCCCGCCTGCCCAATCTGACCCCCTTTGCATCAGCCCAGTAAAACTAACAGACTGAAATCTCTTTTCCCTTCTCTCTCATCTTGTTTTTCTAGATGTTTCCCCTGCCAGTGGCTAATGGAAAAAACAGACCCACGACCCTAGCGAGCACTCAGTTTGGAGGATCAGGTACTGTCATCCTAATTTTTTTTTTCATAAAAGCATGATGTTTCTTGCAATAAATTTGTGTTTGCTTCCAGAGACCCAGAAGGAGGGGTTTCTGTAGTTTTGTGTTATGTATTTTTCTGGTGGTGGTCTGCTACTATTTCCCTGGATGATTTTCTTGTTGCCCCACGTGTCTCAGGGTCGGCAAAGCTGCTCTTGCTGATCCGTCTCCAGTTAAGAAGTCGCTACCTGAGCTGAAGGTGGTTGTCTCGCTGCCCCGGTTGGGGCAGCCTGAGAGCAGACAGTCAGTGCTGTTCTCTTAAGCCGCTTAGAGGAACGCATGTCTGCAGACGCGTGCCCTGGAAGACACTTGCTGTACGTCACTGAGAAGTCGTGTTGGTGATGGTTAATTCCTGAGGCTCAACTGCCCAAAGGGAGATTCTGGTGCGGTTTGGGTGTCTGCTCCATTCCGTCCCTCCAGCAGCTCCCTGCAGTTGAGTGGGATCTCAGCACTCCCAAAGGGACCTTTGCAGGGCTCTCCAGTCCAGATGCCTTTAGGCAGTACGGCTGCCCTGGAGAGGTGGGCAGCAAGGGTGGCTGGAGCGATTTCAAGCCTCCAAGCGGGACCGCATAGTGGTTTTGGGGTGCTGTCGAGCAGAGCCTCACCTGTCCTGCCTTGCTGCTGTGCCCCCCAACCAGCAGCTCGCCCTGCTCCCCAGAAGTGCTGAGTGGCCACATCTCTGCTGGCCAGGATGCCGAGGAGGGGCCGGGGGTGCCAGCATCAAAGGGCTTTGGGCACAGGGCGTCTGTGGGGAGGAGCGGGCTGGAGATCTGGCTGCGATAGGAGACTCTGAAGGGCGCGTAGCTTTAGATGTCTGGTTGGGGAATGTGGCGCTGGTTCATTTGAGGCTGAAGTGGAGAATTCCCAGGATGGGTGGATGGTCGGTGCCGTGCAAGCCTTTGACGCCCGGGGAAGCGGCTCTGTGCAGGGCTCACTGCGGCCCCTGGCATGCAGGAAGTTCAGTTAATTTGCCCTTCTTGCTGAAACATGCTGATACTTTGCGGATGGTTAAAACTTGACCTTCTGTACCCTGGGCCGACTTGAGCTCTCCAGGGAAACTCCTGGCCATGTGGAACAGCTGTGCCCCAACACCAGGAGGCATCCCAGAGACCAGGTTGGGATTTCTGGATAGCAGCTTTGATGCCACAGTGTGCTGTGGGGCAGCTCTTGGGGAAAGCTGCAGAAATGGGGTGGGAAGGGTATGCTCTGCTCTGCCCTGCTCCTGCCCGTTTTGGCCAGGGAAACTTGATGCTTTCGGATCAGGCTGTTTAGCTGCATGTCAAGATGATTTTGAGCAAACATTTTTACAGGGAGGGAAGCTGTCGAGTGGGCACTGGAGGAAATTCGAGGGGAGAAAACTCTCAGGTTAACCCAGATGGAAGCTGATCTCTCCAGTGAGTGTTCCTGTGTGTGACTTCTGCTGTTAAAATAATCCACAAAAGACGTGCTACGCGCTAGTGAGAGAATAGTAACGGAGCAGCTCGCATTAATTCGTTTCCTGCTTGGAGGCTGGCTCGGCTGCTGGGTTTATAGTGCTGGCCAGCGAGAAGAAGCTGCGAGCAGGGCTCTGTGGTACAGCCGGCACAGCAACCAGACCCCCCTCCACTTGGCTGTGCAACAGCCAAAACGACACAAAACCTTTTATTCTCCCACACCCCCCCTTCTTTTCTTTCGGGTGAGTGAAAGGTAATGTTGACACCACCCTTCCTCTGGGCTGCTGCTTTTTGAGTCTGGCTGTGAGCAGTTCATAAAAACAGAGGACTGATGTTATACAACTGCACTGAAGGCAGTTGCACAATCACTGTTGTCCCGGTCTTGGGGCTCTGTGACGGCTCTTTCATCCTGCCATGGGCATCCTGGGCTCGAAATGCAGCTCGGGGTTTGGTTTAGGGAAAGCCTTTTGCTCCACCAGCGGAGTTGTCCCTTGGCTTGTCATCCTTGGCCTCACCTTGGGAGAGCAGGGGATATTTCATTTGCGTGTTGGCGTTGTGACTTCTCTCTGGTCCTGAATGTTTGACGAGTGATTTTTGCTGGTGGGATGAGTAACTGCACTGACGTTAATGAGATGTGCCATGCGCAGGGCTGCGCTGCGTCTGTTAGGAGCATGCAAGGTGTCTAAACTAGGTCCTAGAGAGTGGCGAGTGATTGTTTTCATAGTTTGTTGATGTTGGTTTGGCTCGGTTCACTAATTGGCTGCAAGGTACAATCAGGTACTAGTTCATCCCCAAAGGCATAGCCAGCCGTCCGGCTCACAATTTGATTTGAAGTCGAATCGTCACCAACCCTGATGTGGTCAGAGGGTGAAGAGCAGATGGTCCTTGGATCTGGGGACCTGGACTTGCTGAGGGAGCAGAGCGCCTCACAGCCACGCTGTAATCTGGACCTGGAGATTAGCCTCCCTGAATCTTCTTGCCTTGCTGGAAGACCCAGGCTTCATCTTTCATGTGACTCATGTTTTTCAAACACTCCTGTTCAGTCAGTATCCCGTACCCCGATAAAGATAGCGCAGCATTTCCCCTCTGCTGTTGTCCCTCTGCCTGGAAAGGAGAAGCAAACACCGATCTTGCTTAAGTCTCAGCTCGGTATGTGCACCGTAGTGCCAGTATATCATTATTTGGGCTTACTGTTGTAACCCCGAGGTAATAAACTGGTGTCTAATGTGCCAGAAAAATGGGTGTTTCATGCTGCTTGCTGCCCACCCTTGGACATGTGAATCTGTGGCCTCCCACTTTTCATCTCTCTCTGCCTTGGGGAAGTCCCGGGGCAGTATGCAGCTTTTATTCTTTTCCCCTCTGGAGGAGCTATTAACTCCAGGCTCCTTCCTCCCCAGAGGCCGTTAGGAGTGAAGGGAGCAAGGCAGTGACTGATGACTCCTGGCCAAAACGCCCCACTGCCAAGGTGAGGTTCTTGCTTCTGAAGTCCAGCTGGTAAATGAGGTAGCACAGTCATTTGAAACAGTGCTACTAGAAAATCACAGTGATAAAATTGCCCCCAATTCAGATCCTTTTCAAATCCCAATTAGTAGTTGTTCTGGCCAAGCTGCTGGTGCTCGTGTGGGTGGCCCCTTGGCAAAGGGGAGCCTGTTTCTCTCTCCCAGGCCAGGAAAATTCAAAGTGTTAATGCAAGCCCTCCAACTCTGAGATCCCTTTGCTTTTATATTTGTCTCCTGGTTTTATTTTAAGCTCTGCCACTGTTTCCCTCATTTCTGTCCTTAAATGCACCAGGGAGGAACTGGTTTAGCTACCCTGCCGCATGGACAATTCAGCACCTCCGCTTTGCGTTTTCTTGGCAAGGCGAAACCCAACAATTGCCACTAGGATGGAGCTTACGTCATGCAGGCCGTGTCTGCAGCATTTATAGCACATATAGGTCACCGCAAGGAAGTTGGTCTTCCTGGGGCTTTGAGCTGCAACTAGTGTTTTCCAGCGTCAGCCGTGCCCTTCGCTGCTGGTATTTTATTTTAGCTGGGTCGCTCAGTGTATGCCTTTTGTCCTGGTCCTAGAAGGCTGTGGTTTTGTCCTCCCCTTGCCAAACTGTTTGTTATTATTTGCAGTAGCAAAACATTTCAAACCATGTCCTCCGTCCCATCCCCCCCCCCCCCATGTCATAGTTCATAAATGACTAATCTGATCAGAAATGAGCTCCCTCCCAGCATGCTTAATTAAACTGCGCCGCTAGCAGGAAACCACGCGTGCTGAATTTCACATGGAAATAACCATTTTTAATTGACATTAAGACAGTAGGAGTGGCAGGAGGCAAAGAAGTTTCATTGTCTCTCCCCAGCCCGGGCCGTGGCATTGCCGCGGCGGCATGGAGCCGTCGCCTCGTGGCTGCCGAGTTCTCGGCGGGGTCAGCGCGTGCCAGCTGCGCCTTTGCTTCAGCCAGCGCGCTGGGGCTCTGCGGAGCGGGGAGGTAAAAGCGAGGTGAATGGTTGTGTGAGGAAAGGCGTCTCCCGGAGCAGCTGATAGGGTTAATGCGGGGTGTACGACCATCTCCCCTCTGCGCTGGGAATGGTGCGCGATGCCAGGTTTGTGCCCTGTTCAGACAGGAGCCCGGGCGGTCTCCTGCTGACGGATGGTCCTGCACGCAGTGAATAAAAGCTCCGCTAAAAAAATAGCTGTTCTTTTTTCCTTCTCTGAGTAAGTGAATGCACCATTAAATGTCTTTTCCTTCTTGCTTTGTGCTGGAGGGAGCTCCCTCGTTTGGGATCTCGTAGGTGGGTTTGGAAGGGAAAGTCCCCTCCCAGTCTGTGCTGTGATTTCCACCCCCAAAATTTGTTCGGTGCTTTTTTGCTGGTGAGGTGGTGAGATGAGGCTCATTGTTGAGGGAATTGCTTTGATCGGGGCAAGTTCATAAAATCCATTTGAAGCTGGCTAAGCGGGGAGTTTTTCAAAGAGGTACAAGCTGGTGCATGTAACAAATCCCAGGTTATAGTCTGCTGAACAAAGTGAACGCATTCTCCCCGGAGGTAGGTGAGTCTGTAGCCCCTTTGAAAGTCTGCTTTAAACAACGTTCAAACTTGGATACCTGTGGCAACAGCACTGAAAGTAATAAATTCTATGAAAGATGAGGTTGTCTCTTTAATTGGTGCTATGGGTGAGCTGTTTGAAGATTTAATTATTCCCTGTGTGCACGCAGCCCTGTGTTGGGGAGCTCTGAGGTGGGGAGGGTCCGGTCCACCGGCCAGGAGCGCGGTGCCTGCCCCGGCAGCTCTGCGAACGCGGGAGCGGTGCTGGGCTCCGCTTCGCTTGCGGAGCAACCGGCCGGGTAGTTTGCAGGAAAAGCGTCTAAGTTAGAGCTGCGAAGAGCTAAGCGCAGCGTTTCTGTTGCCGTGCTGTCAGCAGTTGGGTCGCAGGCTGCAGAATAGCATTCGCAACTATTTACCATAGTGAGGAAAACGGGAGCTTTTATTAGTAAGGATGTATCACGTTTTCCTACCGACTGCCTCTCGTTCCCACATGTTTTGCTTATGCTGAAGTGGGAGTGATGGGCTTTGCTTGCTATTTTGATAGATGATGAAAGGCAGACATGAGGTGCGCAATATGTGACTTGATATTTAAAACTGGCACTTTCCATTAAAGTACATACTTCAGGCTGCTTGTTTATGTTGCGGTTGCATGCGTGCCCATACAGCAGGCTTGCAAAACTGTCACTAAACACAAAGCCACCACAACAAAAAAGTCAGAGCAGACAAATCTACTTGCCTGCCTATTGCTGTGACTGTTTCTTTCAAAGTAAAAATTACTTTTTAGCTATTATCAAAGGAAAAATACGCAGCCTTGCCATGGGCAGGTCAAGCTTGCCAAGCTGTAAGGTCTTGTTAACCTGGAGACACTGCTCCCTGCGCCCCTGGAGCGTTTCCATTCCTGCTGCTGGCAAAGCCCGCTCCCGGGGTGTAGGAGGAGGATGCCGGCGTGCTGAGGGTATGGCAGGGAAACACCCGGGTGCTGCAGCTCCAGCCTTTGCGGTACAAAGCCTGAAGGACTTTCAGTGGAGCTGTCTCCCACATGCTAGTCAGGTGCGTCGAACAGCTTCCTGCTTTGTTTTTGTCTCTGCCTTCGGGAAGCTCTTGTTCTCCTTCCTCTCCCCTTTCTGCTCCCTGTTTTTCCCGTGGGGTGGGTCTGTTAACCAGGATCCAGAAAGCAGGGTTTGGAAGAACAGGCTCGGAGGGCCCGAAAGCTGGGGGCAGGGAGCGTGGGTCAGCAGGAAATAGCAAGCGTAGGGGAACAAATGGCGCGGGAAGATCTTCACGCCTGTCTCCAATGTCACACCCCGGTTGTATCTCTGATCCTCGTGTCCTGGGGTGCATGTTCCTAATGGACACACAAGGAGTGAGCTGGGAAGAGCAGGAAAAGGATGACCATGCTACTGGGGCAGCGGGGATGCTCTGAGGGCAGGTCTGAGCCTCTCCAGCAGCTAGGGAGAGGCAAAGTAACCCTGTCCCTGTCTTGGTGTGTTTAACCTCAGGGGCTGAAAGGGTGTGTGTTTTCAGGGGAGGGGGATTTTTCTGGGGTTTTTTTGCTGTTCTTCCACCCTGGGGAAGAGTCTTCCTGGCTGGATTTAAAATTTTGAACTAGGAAAGAGCGCGGAGTGTGTCAGGGGTGCCAGAGAGCCAAAGCTGTACTGAGATAAGTGACAGCTTTTGTTTAGAAACTGCAAATTTGACACAGACCTTGTTTAAGCACAGTTTTAACTTTGCCAGAAGAGCTAAAGCAGTGCAGCTATCTACTGCCGGCAGAGCTTTTTCCTTCCCTAGATGAAGCAATTCAGTACTAGTGTAACTGTGCCTGCTTGAGGGGTTATGACGAGATGAGTGTATCTTATGTAAAAATCATGTGCCTTGCCTGGATTAAGGCTGATGTGAAGCTGGGCTAGGAATGAACCTTCTGTGTTTCAAAAGAATGTGTTCAAGCTCAAGCACCTGCTTTTCCTTTTAGCAAGAGGAGCTGGTTGTGTATTAATTGCATGCCTAATGTCATTGCCTTGTTCGTACTGCTGTCTTCTCAGTCACAAAATCTTTTCAGATGATCTTCCTGGGGGGCAGCACGCTTGGGGTTTGGTGCGGCGATGCGGCAGCTCTGCCTCAGCCCACCTCAAATCCCGGTGGCACAAGACTGCCCACATGGTGCACATTGGTATGGGGCTGAGATTTGAATTGTTTGCCTTTGGCTCAGCATCCCAGCTCGAGGCCTTGCACGCTTGTTGTGCCCTTTCCAAAGGGGAGAGATGGCTTTGGAAGGGGCCCAGCAGGTCTGGCAAACATTTCTGCTGGACCTCACTGCTGCTAATTTCAAATTCTGCATGCTCTGTAGGGTGCCCTTTTCCAGCACGTGTCCTGCATGTGACCAGTCACTCTGTCTATTGCATCTCCATTGTTAATGTTTATATGCAGTGAAACTTAGATTGGAATTTTTTCTTTTAGTTGGAGACACAAATGGGTGCTTACAGGGATGGATTTAATGCATAGTGCTGTCTTGTAACTCTGGATGGCCTCATCTCTAACTGGCACAGCATTCTCCACCATTAACGTGGCTGAAGGATGCTACAAATGCATCATCTCTCTCACTAGCACCCAGAATCACTGGTAAAGGTGATATTTTTGACGCTCTTCTAACACGAGAGCAGACTTCGACCCCAACCAAATAATTTACAAGTGGCGTTTTCACAAGTGAAAAGATGATGGTGATCTGCCACTTCAGCTGGAAGAAGGAAATGTTGACACCAGGCTGCCCGTGCTCATTGGAGTGAAGTCGTAAGCTGTTTCCTGAGTGCTTTGAGCCACAGACCCGAGAGCATGAGAAGAGACCATCGACTAAACTCGATGGGCAGGTGAAGCTGGCCTGGGAAACGCCACGTCGCCTCATAGATAAGGCCAAAGCAAGATGGTTGTCCAAACTGGGCTGGTCCCCCGATGGCAGCAACGTGGCACAGTCAGCTCACTGTGGAGCGGGGCTAATCTGGCTGCATCTGATGGAAACCTACCCCGGGAGCGGCGTGAGCCAGGCTGTGCCTAAAAAACGCGCTGTGCTCTGGGGAACAGGTTTGGTCCCTCTACCCTGTGGTGCAGGGATCACGGTGCAGGTAAACCCTGGGTTGCTGATCGCTGGCTGTTGTTTCTCTTTTGTCTTGGCGCCTGCTACCCGGTGAGGCTCCTTGCCGCTTCTCTCAGCCTGTTTTACCCGCTCAGGTGCAGGAGGGGAGGGGTTTGCCCGTCCGCTGGTGGGGCCCAGCACCCTCTCCATCCTGCGGAGGGCTGCCGAGCACTGGGCCAGTGGTGGATGTGTGGCTGATGCAGCTGTCTCAGTTATGCCAAAAAGTTTGCCCACATCTGCCTCTTGGATTCTCCATCGTGTGGGTTGGGATTATCCTGCCCTTTCCCAGCGCCTTCAAATAGCTGAGGAATCCCAGGAGCATGGCAATGGCGTGGCAGCCCACAGGCGCCGAGGAGGAGCGCCGGCTCCCGCACTTGTCCTGCTGTAGCGAGGACCAGGGTGCTGGGCAGCGTCGGGTTTCCCTGGCACATCCCCAGGCCACCAGCCCTGTTGGTTAGGTGCAGTTGCCTGAGTCTGATCAACCTGGGAGATGAGGATGGGCAGTGATCTGCTTGGTACCACGCTGGCCTGAACCCAGGCACCTGTTGGCGACTGATGCTGGTGGGGGATCGCAGTTTAAGAAAGCAGGGCTTTTCCAGAGCGTGGTTGCAGACAGCCTGCAGTCAGTCCGTTGCTGCCTGTGCCCCAGCCAGGCCGCCGAGCAGAGACCAGCCGGCACAGAGAGCGTCTCGCTGCATGCTTCAGAGACCTTTCTGCCAGAAGGTTCCCAAATACTTTGCAAGTCTTGATTAGCACATTAGCTTAAACAAATTGAGTTATATATGCCACGGAGGGAAGAAAGGTACTGCACTCCTTCAGTGTTGACTTAAAGTTTAATTAATTTTGTTGCCAAATGAGGCATGAAATACAGTGTGAAATACATTGTGGTGCTGAATGCGTAATTGTACAGGGGACTGGGTGCACGGCAAGCGCTGAGGGTAGGAGATCACCTGAGGCAAGCTGGGGCACAGAGCTCTCGTGGCATCAAAACGTGTGCATCTGGCAGCGACGGTGCAGCCGGGCTTTCAGCAGGCAGCAGTGAGCTCGTGTGGGGGAACACGCACCCCAGCAGCGCTCCCCGGGGGAGTTAGGACCGGGGCAACCTCCCCACCCAAAGTGGAAGCAGTATCTGAAGATGCTGTTGTGCCCAAGGGTTTGTCAGGGGATCCAACCACAGAGCCAAAACGGCTGGACAAGACCTGGGGGTCTGGCCTCTCCGGGATGCAGCAGGAGCAGTCACTGTGGCATCTTTGCTGTGTTCAAACCTGTTTGACCTGGGTTTGGGGTAGGATGGGGAGTTTTGCCATACATATGAAGGAAGACCAGAAGAGGAAAAAGCTGGACTGTGAGTGAAGGTTTCTTGATTCAGGTTTTGAGAATTTTTGTAGCAGCTCTTTGGATGCTGCTCTTGCTGTGATTTAAGGTTCTGGAGGGAGGATGTCTTCACAGCGCCTTGCTCCCGTGCTGAAGGAGGGAAAGAGGCAGTCCAGGACATCTGCCCCCTTTTTTCTTAATCTTGAATTTCTCAGTTAACTCTCCAGGTAGCCCAGCTCCAAAGGCAGCCGGGAGAAACATTTCAGAAAATACTGTCCATCTGCCTGTTAACCCTGAGAAGCACATCCCCACCTTCAAAGTGACCTAAGGCAACGTCTCCCTCTAAATTTAGCTGGAGATTGCGTCACAAGCAAGAGGGAGGTGAAGTTAATGTGGCATAAGCTTTTTCTAGCAGGGGAGTCTTCATGGTTAGACAGGGACCAAAAATAAATAAAGGGGCCTCGTTTCAGAATGTCTGGGGATGAGGCTAGGAGGAAAGGCAGCCTCCAGCACCCTGGTATGTGTGTGGAGGTGGCTTTTTTTCATACCAAGAGGGGCAAGGAACAGTTGTCTACAAAACCTCTGCCTGTCCTAAGCTAGAAGAACCTTCCAGGAAAGTGGGTGACACTCCTGTATCCTGTCTGCAGGGCACTGGGGGCCACCAGGAAGCCATGGGGTCTCCTTGGGCAGCAGCACTTGCCTCTCCTGGGAACCGGCGGGCAGCAGGTTTGGTGGTGACCGCCTAAACTTGCTGGCCACCACTTCTCTCCTCAAAGAGTTTTGAAGCCTCATCTGCCTGTCCTTCATCCCTGGCCCTTGGCGATAAGGGATTGGTGAGGTTTTTCCCCCTCCAAAAGCCCCCCTGGGTCTCCCTTGTGGTGCTCTTTGGTTGCAGAGGTGGTGGCATTCATCAGTGCCCCAGGGGACAACCCAGTTTGGCCCTGTCCCGGAAGAAGACCCAGCCAAACTCCTGCAGGACAAGCCTTGGAGGACATTGGTGTTGCCAATTCCCTCTCTTACCTTTCTGCCTCCTGCACAACCGGGCTCGTGACAAGGGATGAAACCTGTCCTTGTGGTGAGTGTGTGACCACTCCTCGGAGAGTGGGGACGTCCTGGGCCCCTTCTGCTTTCTTTTTCTTTTTTTTTAAAGTGAGGTTGTCTCTATTCCAAAGGCTTCTTAATGCCCTGATAACATTGTTATACAAAACAGCAGCGTGCCATTTAATTAGGAAAAATACGTACTAACCTCTACCATATGTTGCTCTTCTCCTCATATTTGCATTTGAAAGTCCAGCTGAATTTCAATGTGAAACTGGATTTTACCCAAATGATGAATGGCCTGAGAGGCTGTGGGAAGGTGGATGTGCCTCCCTATGGCATGTGGTTGGCTTTCTTGGGTTTTTAAAAAATATTAAAGCAAGGTTCCTCTGTTTCTCGTACCACGGTTCAAACTGTTCACACCTTTCCTCTAAAACCTTAAGTGAACTTGTCTGGCTGCGTGGTTGTTTGAGTCCTCTGAATTACAGAGGCTCTGGCTCCCTGAAGAGAGGGCTTAGATTTACTCTTGAGCAACACGTTTTCAGTGGCAGCTTCGCTCGTGGCCAAGGAGACGAGCCTGTGCCGAGCCTCCCCACGCTTGTGGGTTTTGGCTGTGGCTGTTCTGTCCGTGTAGGTTTTTAATCTCCTTTGTTGATTTAAAAAAAGCCTTTGGTATTGACAGGCGCTTTTTCTTTCAAAAGGCAAGTCAATAACCTGGCCGTGCAGGCTCCCAGTTGCTTTTGCTCCGCAGCAGGAGCGTGATGAGGGTTATCTTCTTCATTTTCCATGGCAGAACATCCCCCCAGTCCCTTACAGCTGGCTGGACTTCCCACTTGGCTGGAGGCTGGATTTTTCTCCTCATCTGAGGTACATTTATACTGAATTAAGCTCTGTAACTAGCTCAGCATTACATTGCTGAACAGGGTGTGCTTGCATGGCTCGTAGTGACCTTCTACCTCACCTACCTGGCAAAAAAAACCCCTTATAAGTCACTTCATATCCTGATTATTTCACATCCTCTGCCTCTGGGAATCTTGAGAGGATCGCTTGGGTGCTGGGTTGGCCGTGGTGCTCACAGGGAGAGCTGGTTGCCACAGGTTTCTGACTTTTGTTCTCCTTTCTCTTGGCCTCTTGCAGATCAGTTCAATCTTTAAGACAGTTTTTGTTGGGTTTTTTTGTTGTGTTAATGCAGCTGAACGAATATGATTACATTTCCAGATTTGGGTAATGGAATAACAAGTCAGGAAGCTCTCCCCCCACGCCCCCTTTTTAAAAAAAATTTTTTAAAAAGAGAATTTATGTCACTTCCAAATTATCCAAGTCTCCAGTTGGGAAGATCTTTCCCTTTCTCAGTTACTCTTGGCACGAGGGCTCTTTGCTACCGTGGCCACGCGTGTGGCACCCCAGTCTGGGCGTAAGTGTTGCTGCACTTTGTACTTCTAGCTGTGGTCAGCCACGGACCCAGAGCAACCACGAGGTTGTCCTGGGTACCCAAAGGATCTTCCCTTCCTCGTGAGAGCTGCCAGACCGACAGGGCCATGTGTGTCCCCCCCAGTGCTGCATTCAGGGCAGAGCCCATTGCACACATGCCCTTCCCTGGGGCAGCTTCATCAGCATCTCGGGGTGTGTTGGCTTTGCTCATCTCTGCACCCACTCTCAGATTTCGGAGGAGTGATCTGGAAAACAGCTCAGCCAAATGGTCTCGCAATGGCAACTTCCTTTCTAAAAAGAGAAGGATGTTGCGGAGTTAGTGGCTTCCCATTATTTTCCCCAATTTGAGCGTTTTCTTGCCGTCGCTCCCCCAGTGTCAGGCAGTGCGGTCTATTTGGCTTTGGAGACAGCTTTGCCGCTGCAAAAGCACGCTGTGGCACAGGGCGTCTGTCTCGGAGCCGTGCGGGCTTTGCCTCCCCAAAACACCGAGCTGCTCCTCCCCACCCAGAATGGGGGTACCATCCAGCACAGCCCCTGCACCGGCACAGCCCCGCCGAGCAGGAGCGGGGCCGTGGCGTTTGCCCTTCTTTGGGTATGCTGTAAGAAGGTAGTGAGTCACTTTCCATCGAGCCGATAGTTACCCTGCTCCTGTCTTGTATTTGTGTTGTGTAGCCAGCAAGATTATTTATAACTTAGCCAGCATCCCGAGTCTATTGTTTCAGCAAAGAGCAGGAATGACTAGATGACTTCCTGAGATTTTTTTTTTTTACCACCCCCTCATTTTTTATTTTTTTAAAAATCTGCTTTTCCTTCCAAGTATTATATTCGCCAGTTGGATGCTTTCCCCCCACATCTTCCCCTCCTGATTGTGCATTTATGCTGCTGACAATCCCGCTACCGGTGTTGCTTTAACTCTAAAAGGTCTCCCAGGAAAAGTGGGGGGCTGAGGCACCTTGGAATGGCATGAGGGGCTCTGACCAGGCCTGGAGCTGGCCTCACAGGTGCTGAGGACTAAGGCACAAGGCTCCACCAGCGCCATTACTGGGAGGGCAAGTGCCTGTGCACTTGCAGAGTTGCCTCGGGATGTGGCGCGTGCCTCGGGATGCTGTGCGTGCCTTGGAATGCTGTGTGACCCAGGTGCAGCATTGCTGTGGACCATGTCACAGGCACAGGATTGTACCTTTGTGCTCCAGCCTTTCTGTCGCTGCCCCTCTGAAGGGTGTAACTGGGGCAATGCAGAGGTCTCGCCTGAGCCTGGGGCGAGAGCCGTTTCCATGCTGGCAGAAGCGCTGCATCCAGCCTCAGAGGCATGGCAGTGATGGGCATGGAAGAAGCTGGTCCTGAGCTCCTGTCCTTGCGTGTGCAGCTGCTCGCCCAGTGTCAGTGATCCCATTTAGGCAGTGATCGCCCTGACCTGTTCTGGTTCTTGGCCTCCTCCTCTTTGTCCATCTGCCTGCAGTTAATTCACTGTTGATATTGCAAGACCCAGCAGCCATCACGGTTTTAATTAGACCCTTACCTGGAAATCAGTGGGTGGTAAAGGTGTGCAGAGTGGAGAGAAGGGGCAGGGAGGGTGGTTTGGTGAACTCGGATCATCTGAACCTTTGGGAGGGACCTGCAGGTTGAGCTTTCTTGGGGAGCAACAGCCAGAGCCCCAGCGGCTGCCATCTGCAGCTCCCCCTTGCCCTGGGATCTTCTCGCTTCAAAGTGGGACATAAGACTTTGGGTTTGGTTTAGTCAAATTCTCCTTCTGGCCGAGTGAGATGCCCTGCGGTGGAGCCTTGGTGGTGCCTGTCCTGGCTGCATTGCCTTCGTTAGCTTCTCGGCTGTGATGTAATGAGCAGCCTCTGAGGTTAGAGCGGCTGCAGCCATGACCTGCAGAAACGACCCAGGGTGAAACAGCTGAAGAGGAAGAAGTCTTTACTGCCTGTGGTCAGCAGAGATCCTGCAGAAGTCCTCTCGGTTTCTATTCGTTCAGAACCCAAAACTTACTTATTTTTAAGCTGCTGTTTCTAGCCGAGGTGCCTGCAAACCCTTGCTTCTCCTCTCCCCGTTGGTAAAAGCTCTGGCTCTGGACCCTTCCCACGTGGGGCTGCAGGGAAGCAATGGAAAGGTCTGGAGGTTGTGTGGTCTGTCTCCAGTTCTCCCCCCTTTCAGGGCTAGCGGCACAGAGGTGCTGCTCTCCCTCTGCTGACTTTGCAGGAACTGCCCAGCTCCAAAGGGAAGTGTCAGTTGATGCAGATGGAGTTCTGCTGTGCTGGAAGCACCACTGGGATGTGAGCAGCTCGGACTGGATGAGTCCTGAATTCTCTCCTGTGGGGTTTTCACATACTCTTAGTAGCCAGTTTTGCTTTTCCAGGTTTCCTGTGGAGCAGAGCACTGGGTATGGGTCAGAAACCAGGGAAGCATCGCATGAGATCCTGGGCTTGGGGGAGAGATGATGCTCTGAAAAGGGGCTGAGAATTGACATGTCTCAGGGAACTGATATCTGGAGCCATCAGCCTCTCTAGATTGCTTGTTGCAGTCAAAACTGGATGTCCTTTGGGTCAGGCACTTAACTTGTTTCTTCTAAGAGCTGGTCCCAAAACCGTTACAGCAGAAGTGGAGCGGTTTCAGGTCGCGCAGGAGCTCATGTGCCCAGGAGAGTGTTTGTGCCGGCTGCTAGGCTGCCGTTCCCGTTCCTGTGAGGTTTTCAAGCTGCTGTTCCCCTAGCTAGGGGGACCCTTGTGCTGGCTCCTTCCCATCCCAGGAGCTTGATTATTTTGGTTTTCTTCCCTAGCTGGAGTCTACAGGCAGTGATCTACTGAGTATGATTCCCGTACCATCCAGCTCATCACAGCATTTCCCTGAAGTGACGGGAAAAGGCAAGCCTGGATGGCGTTGAATTCCTGCATCCTGACACTCCTCAGGTTCCTTTCAACTGAAGTGCATGGAAAATAAAACTGAGTAAAAAGATGGAGAGCTGTGACTTAGGCTCCCCACTGAGAAACCACTGCAGCTTAGGGCCTGTGACAGCAGGACATGTGCCACATGGCAAAGAGAGCCAGGCATGAGCATCTCCTGCAGCACCCTGCCTCTTCCAGCCCTTCTGGGTCAGCTCAGGAATAGAGAACGGCACTTCTGCCCCAGCTTGCTTTGTATTTTTAAAAGCAGTGTGGTTTTTTGTTCTGTTTTCTTTAAATAATCTTCTAAAAAGTTGAAACTGTAGGACTGGTGCTTTTTTACCCGAAGAAGAAAACTGAAAGATTAGTGAGCCGTTGTGGTTTGGATTGCCAGTTGTAAATTCTTCTGCGCACTCCAGCGTGCAAGGCTTTCAGACCCAGGGAGCGCAAGTGCTTGTTGCAGGATGTGCCTGGACACCATGGGGGTTAATAGCTGGAGATGTGTCTGTCCACACAGGTACTTAAGGGATAATCTGTGTTGCTTTATATTGTGCCAAGAGAGACTGTTTCTGCCCTGGTCTCTGCTGCTGCATTTCCAGCTTTGCCCTAATTTTTTGGGCAAGTCTCTCCATATGTACAATAGCTAGAAACAGTTTTGTTCCCTAGAGAGGCTTTGAGGTTTAACATTTATAAAATGCTTTGAGATCTGCAGATAAAGGAAAGCAAGACAATAAACAGCGACCAGGGCTGTGCCAAAGAAATACCCTGTATCGCCGCAACAGAGCCACGCAGGATTGGGTGGAGATGGCTTTTGTTGGAGGGCAAACAACTGCTCCAGAAGCCACGGCTGCAGACTAGTTTGGGAGCCCTGCTAGCAAGAGGGGTGCTGCTAAGCCCCGACCTTGACCTTTAGAAGGGCTCATGTTAAGGAGATGATGTCTGTGGATAGAGCAAGACTGAGGCACGTAGCTGAGTTTTTCCCATTGCCTCGGGTGCTCTCGGGCTGTCCCAGGGCTCCCAGTGAGCGAACCTGCGCTGGAAGAGATGCTGCCAAGCTGCTCTCTGCTCTTCAGGCAGTGCATCATAAAATTGCCTGGTAAACCTAATCCACTCCGTAAACCTCGTTAACTTTCTTGAACTGCCCTTGCCTGTCCTTAGAGTGAACTTCTTTATAGTCCCCCAAACAAAGGCAGGCAAGGAGTGGGCAGGGACGGAGGAACCGGGAGCTGTGCTCCTCCCCAGAGCTCCCAGGCAGGTGGGAGGAGCGGGCTGGGGCTCGGACTGCTCAGCACAAGGGCACTTGGGCTCCTCAGCTGCCGGTTCCTCAGTGGACATGGCATCCCAGAACAAACTGGTTTGGGGTAGGTCTTCCTGCCAGACATCTGGAGACACTGGGATTTTTTGGCAGAGGGTGGGAGGATGGAGTGCAAAGGAATAATTATTAGTGGATCAGTTGGGAATTCTGCTCTCGAGGGATTTGGGGGTAGGAGGACTGGAGTGTCAGGCTAGAAGTCTTCAGGGATCCTTCTCTCCTCCCTACACTCTGAGTACCTGCCTTCCAGTACTGTTCTGCTTTTGGGCAGGAACGGAGAGCATTAATGCTGCTTGAGGACACACGACCCTGTTTTGGGAGCAAGATGCGTGCCTCTGCAAGAATAGCTCAGCTTTTTTTCTGCTTCCCTGCCTTCACCCATAACGTATACGTAAGTCCCTTAAAACCTATTAAAGCAAGCTGCAGCGAGTGGCACGGCAAGAGGAGAAGGGTAGGTAGCAGGGGGCTGGCTCCAGCACACAACGAAGTTAAGTGCTAGCTGGGGGTTCCTTGAGTGAGGCGGTGACCTGCGGTCCTCGTGCTGCGAGCCGGTAGCTGGCGTGGTTAACTGCTGTAACTGGGTGGGTGACGTGACCTGGATGCGGGGGGTTTTGCCCTACAAGAGGCTTGTGGGATGGTTTTCATTTCAGCGGGTTTTAGAAGCAAATTGAACCAGTGCTTAGCTCTCTGGAGATGGTGTTGCTTTAATTCAAGTGGCTTGTGTGTACCTGGTTTTAACTTGAGAGAAGCCAGTTTATCGGAATCCCTACAAATGGTGCCTGCTGTGAAATGAGGTGGGCTACAGGGGATCTTGTTCTGGTTGGGACACCTACACCTGTGAGTTTTAAATAAACGTGGGCTTGTGTGTAGCTGAGGCAGTATGCTGTGTGCTTCGCAGGGCCAGGTTTCCCCTGGGGATGCCAGAGGCTTTGGGATGCTGCTGAGATAAAGGGGAATGTGCAGGATGGACAAAACCATGCAAGCCCAGAAATGCCTTCCCATCAGAGAGCTAAACCTCTGCCCGAGGTGACTGGGGCTAGATGTGTGCTCCTTGTCTTGATCAGAGCAGTGTGGGCAGGAGCCGGACAGCCAAACCCGGGGCAGCAATGGGTCTTGGGCACCAGAGAGCTTTACAACCGGCTTGTTTTCCCTCCGAGCAGCTAAGGCGGCTTGCATGGAGGCATTTGTCCCCTCCAGCCTCTGCCCTGCTCCCTCTGACGCTGTGGCAGAAGCAAACGGGGCTCTCGCGTCGCCTGAAAGGCGAGAGGTGTGGAGCTGTGGTTTTGCAAACAGCTGAGCCGACTGTCGCTTGCTGCTGGCTGAGGTCTTCCTCTTCGCATCCGTCCTGGCCTGCCCCGACTTGGGGGCTTCTGGGGCACATTGTGCTCCAAATGGGGAACTGAGTTTTGTTGGGTTTCCTGCTGTCTTACACATTCAGCAGCCCCTGGAAAGTCCGGTGAGCCCCAGAACTTGCTCAAGATAAACGCGGGGTGAGAAGGGCCCTTTTCTTCTAGAGCAGCAAATGCTGCAGTGCCTTCAGCCACCTCATGAACCTGGTGCAGCGAGGAACAGAGGGAGCTTGATCCACAGCCAGGGTGTCCCAGGGTCTCCCAGGAAGCAGAGGTGGGAGCTGGCAGCAGAGCTCGCGTGTGGGAGGCTATCTGGTTGTTGGGTGATGACTTTGGTCCTTCACATTTTCCTTGCAGCACTGAGGCTACAAGTGGCTTTTTGTTAGCGATTTTTTTTTTCACGCCTCATTTTTATATATTTATAGTCTTTCCAAAGTTGCATTTGAAAATTCAGCCACTTTTCTGAGGGGCAGCAGCTTCTGATCCTGAGCACAGGCAGCGTTTCACCCAGGGCTGCTGGGAGCCACGTGGCTCGTCTCTCACCACCCCGACACACTGGAGCTCCAGGTTTTTAACCCCCTTCAGACAACCAGAGCTTCTGCACTGTGTTGGCACTGATGTAGTTCTTTTTGTTCATGGAAGAAAAAAATACCTTTGAGCTTCTTGTAGTTAAGAGAAAGCAAGCTTTAAGCAAAATATCAGAGAAACTTGGTAATGGTCACTTTAACTAGGCAGTTATGTTGGTGTTCCTGATAAGAAGTGTTACTGCTTATCTAGACGAAAGCACTAGAAAATGAAACATCGTGTAGAGGAGACACAGACAAGAGAATCTAATAGGTCTCTTTTTGTCTCCAACTTGTTCCTCGGAATAGCACACAGCACTGATGCGAAGAGCATTTAGAGGGCTCAGATGTGGTGCGTGAAGCCAGGCTGGACTCTGGCGTGGGTTTGTCACGCCAGCTGACGAGCAGGGGGAGCACACTGACTCCTACCCTTCCCGGCAGTGCTGCGTCACCCGTCCACAACCCGAGCAATGGGTCGGAGCGTGCCCAGGGTAATGTGCAAAATGTAAAGTAGGTGAAATGTTGTTCCTTACTGTCGTAATAAAATAAAACCTACTTTCATGAGATGTTCATGGGGCTTCCTAGGAACCGTGCAGTGGGTTTTTCTCAGGGCTTTTTTTGTTGTTCAGCATGAGAGAGCAGACCAAGGAGAAGCAGCTCCCACTTAAAAGTCAAGTGATGCTGAAGTTGCACCCAGGAAATGGTTTGAAATGTTCACACAGGAGCAAAAGTGCTGGTTAGTCCTAGAAAAGAGGAGCCATGCTACACGTTGAGTGCCATCTACTGGCACCTCATCCATGGCATTGCCATGTTTGCCAGGGAAGAGGGAGAGCTGTCACGAAGGTCAGTAGCGTGGGACCTGCCATGGGGCTTATGGCAGGAGGGCTCGGTGTGCACGACCTGTTGAAGGGACCGTAAGGATGGGCTTCCGCTCCAATCCTTCAGTGATGTGCTCGTTGTCCAAGCAATCTGTAGTCTTCGCCGAGTGCAGGAAGAGCCCAGAAGTAGGTATATGTCAGGGCCAATACATCCCAGCCTGAGGTGGATGCTCCATACCTGACCTCCACAGCTGTTTTAACATGGGATGCATCCACGCTGCTCTTGGCAGCAGCTCTGCCACCCTCCGTTCCTGCCCTCTCCCTTGAGCTGGCCCCAGACACTTGTCCACATGCTCAGCCAGACCAGGTGACAGATCTGGAGTTTTAAAACCCAACCCACCACCACCAGCTTGGTCCCTTGATCTCTCCATCAGCATTTGGGCTAATCTGTTGCTTGGAGACCTGGGGTTGTGATCTGGTTTTTTGGACACAGGGAGCCAGGGCACAAGGTGCTGGAGCAACTTTTTGGTGATCCCTGGTCAAGGTGGGATTAGAAACAGGGTCACAGGGGCAGACTGACAGCCTAACCCCATGGTGCAGCACATCATTGATTTCTGTTGAGGTCAAGAGACTGAACGAGACCTTGACTGATGAGCTCTGCACCGTCTACACCGTGAGCCTCTGTAGACCTTAAAACAAAGCTGATGGTTTTATGGGTATTTTTCAGGTAAGCTCTTCCTGTGACTTGTCCTTTTGGCTTTAGGGGTACAAGGGGAATTGGGGACATGGAGTATAGTTATGCAAAGGTGTGGATTCTTCACAGGGTAAGGGACAAGTGAACGTGTTGAAGTGTTTATATTTAAAGAGAAAAAAAAAGTCATGGTTCTTGGAAATGGTGCTTCTTAGTAGCAAGTAGATCGAATACAGCCCTTTTTAATGCAATTTAAATAATCAATGGTATATTCAATTACAGAAATATTTGGCAGAGCTCTAAATAGGTCACATCTGTCCTTAAACTGTTAAGGTAAATATCTCGCCGCACTGTGTCGTGTTGACCAAATTCTGTAAGAACTGATGCCTGGGAGGGAAAACTCCTTGGCTGCACATGCAGTTACCCCCAGAACTCTGTACCTTGTATAGTACTGGCAGTTGGTTTTGCTTTAGGGATGCCTTAGTAAGCCTGGCTTATGTATTCTGGGCATATCCAGCTACTGAAGCTTGCAATCCTGCAGTTCCCACGCTGTAACGGGACTTGGCTGGGGGGTTTGCCATCAGACAGTTGTCGGTGGCCTGTGTTGCCCACCAGCTTGCTCTCGGGGACAGGCTGGCAGCCGTGAGCCCGCTGTGTGCTCCGCGAGGTGGGAAAGAAGGCAAAGCCACGAACCTTTGTTGCGTTGACCATAGTCTTGAAGCTGTTTGCAAACAAAAGCTGGAGCTGAGGGCTCGCCCCGGCCGCGGAGGGAGGCAGGCGGGCAGGTGGCGGTGAGAACACGTTGTTTGGGAAAGTTTTTCTCATTGTGTCGAACAATTCTTCTTAGATGATCCTTCCTGTGGGCTGAATCATCGTCTCGGCAAACACGTTTGCTATCCTCGCCAGCCCCGTGGCCGCATCCTGTGCGGTCTGGGGCATCGTGTGCTGCCAGCAGAGCTGGAGGGTTCTGGGCTGCCCAGCACCCCGCCGGATTGCAGCCCCTGCACTTGGGGTTAGAATAAACACTCCTGGATGCGTGTGCCTTCCCCTCCCCTTGGAATCTGTTTTTCCCCCTTGCTGCAGGGAAGTTTGCCGGTTAGGTGCTGGGTTGTCAGCAATAAAGTGTTCAGGTTGTTAACCACCATCCCTCTCCGGGTAAGAAAAAACTTAAAAACAAACTACCAAGGCCACTGCGATTGTGTGTGCCTGTGTGGCCGTTTCTCCATGTAATGTCCACATGATTTGGAAACGGTCTTTCATTTGTCTAATTTTTAACCGCCTCTGGCCTCCCTACCTGCTGGCTCCGGAGCGTGGCGGCGGCGGTGGGCTGGGAGGACTCACGTAGGCATGGCTGGCACTGCCGCCTGCCCACGGCACGGGGAAGCCGCCAAGGAACGCCGTTCTGTTTGATCTGCAATGTCCTCTTGCAAACTTTCGGAGTGGGGTTTTTTTTTGGTCAGGTGTGAGTAAACAGGCTTTTGCCCTCTGTTTTTTTGCTCGGTGGGTAAAGGAAACCAAGTGGGAAAAGATTTCTATTTCCTGGCAAAAGGACAGTGTTCTGGTTGCGTCTGCGATACCGTAATTTTATTTTACATTGCAAATTAAACAATACTTGGAAAGATGCAAATCAGAGCAGAAATAGAAGTATATGCTTCTAAGTAAAGGAGTGGAGGGTGCGCCTATTCCGTGCATCTGCACGTATGTGCAAAACACACGATCGCCTGCGAAATAGGAAAGGTCAACACATAGTGTCTCGGGGGACCCGCAGCCGCCGTATCTCATTCCTCACTGGCATCGGGCTGCTGTGCGCGCTCAGCAAAATGAGTTCTTTCTTTGGACAACAATCCGTGTGTTAGCGTTGTGTCTGCATCTTTCATGAGTGTGCAACTTTGTGGTAAAATAAATGAGCTGGAAAAAACAGGATGTGGATTTTACTCCTGCTCTTCTCCCCCAAGCTTTCTGCTTAGTGGAATATGACCCTGGCTTTGTGAATACGCCTGTACCTACCGAATTTAAATTTTTTGATGGTAGCAAACACGTTGATGTTGTTGAATGTATGTGATGCAGAACATGAGTAAAAGTTCTCTACAGAGCTGTCTTGGCGTTCCAGTTTCTGCAGGATTGCCGTTCCCTCGGAGGTCCTGCACATGCGGGGCAGGCGGGGGCTCCCGCGTGGCAGAGGTCTGGTGTTCGGCTCCAGGATGCAGCTCCTCAGCGCTGCACGGGTTTTCCTAAGTTAATAGAATTACACATCTTCGGTTGCGTGCCTGGAAACGGTGAGGAGCGGCGTGTTGGTGGCATCAGTAAGGTGGGGTTGAGGGGCTGTCAGAGAGGTGAAGGGGTGGCACTGCTGGTGTCCAGCTCTGCTTTTCTTTGTGCTGAGATTTAGCAGCCCCGAGTCGGGGCGTGCTGTCAACGCATGGCTGTGTTCCCCAGCCTCCTGTCGAAAATCAGTTTGGGGAGGGTTGAGGTTGCTTTGTAGGCACCCTTCTTGTAAGGAGGTCCCCAGAGTCAGGTCTCAGCACCCCCTTGCTCTTCTGCAGGGTTGGTTTTATCGTGAGCTGCTGCCAGAGGCTGCAGGTAGCTCATCTCCAGATGTGGGCTCATCCCCAGTGCTTGGAGCAGCCCCTCATGCTTCTCCCGCCCTTCACAGTCTCTGCAGCCTTGCTTTGCCATGTCATTGAGCAGTGGGACCTCAGGGCCAGCCATTCGGTGGCAGTGGTGTTCCCGCTGTCACCTTGCGTCTCTGTTTCCATCCTCGAGCAGTGTAGCAGAGCTCCTCCTCTGAAAGACACGTTGATCCAAGGTGCTAGCAAAGAAAAAGCGAATTCTCTGACACCTGTTACTGGTCTGACTCAAACCAATGTTATTCTTGGCCCATTTCCCTGTGCTTTTGTCCCTTAAACCCTCCTTGATATCCCGCTTCTTGCCGAGTGTGGATGGGCTGTTGGACTGGGGAAAAGCAACATGGGTAGGTCGGTCCCAGAGAGGCTGGGGACGAGGGATACGGGGGGTTTGTCCCGCAGGCTGCTGACCTTTCGAAAGCACTGACTGGTTGAGCCTGTGTTATCCTCCATCCCTTTTTCATGCTGCTCCTTTGTGCTCTTGTTTGGTCATTGCTGTGCCTTTGTTTTTACAGCTGGGGGAAGTGTTTTGAGCTTTAAAGTTTATTTTCTTCCCTCTGGTTGTCGTCACAGGTTTGTTTTCTTTCTCCCTGTGGCATCTCGCTGGCTTTCCGAGGGGCTGGGGTAGGACTGTCTCTGCTCTTTCTGCCTTCCCTCGACGCTTGTGAGGCCCGATGGCCTTATTGCCTTCACTTGGTCTCATCGGCTTTTTGTTAGTTTAATAAATCCTGGCCAGTTTGGCCCATCTTGTGGGAGAGGGTAGCCCAGCAATTCGCTGCCGGCATGAACCAAGGGACTCTGGTCCGGTCCGTGGCCGTGTCGCGGATGCTGTCGTTAGTGGCTGTGCCGCGGCGCAGCATTGTCCCACCGCTGTTTGTGGTTGTTTCACAAGGCCTTGGTGAGGTTTGCGCTGGTCCAGGTGATTTTATTTCCTTATTCTGACTTTAAGTGGGTAAAGTCTCATTTTGATTACCAAAAAGCCACCACCCAGAATGCAGTGGGGACCTTCCTGCAGGGTCTGCAGATAACCCTGGTTTCTAAAGTGAAGGGGGTTGAATTTACTTGGTGGGCTTTCCTATTTTTTTTCCCCAAAAACCTTCTTCACCCCCATGTTAGGCACTATTTTGTAGACTTGTTTTTCTCCTTGGGATGTCACCCCAGCACCCCCAAAACCGGCCCAGGAGCTGCCTTGGAGCCTTGCCCTGTCCTTTGGAGCAGTTGTAGCCACCCGTGGGCTGTGACAGTCAAGTGAAGCAGTGTCCTGCCCCGCGGCAGAGGCTGTGCTTTAAAACTTTACCCAGGCCTTGTGAAACAACGACACGCAGTGCCAGTGGTGGGACAACTCTGCGCCGTGTCACAGCCCCCACCAATGGTGTCTGCAGCACAGCATCTCCCACACCATCTTCCAAAAGACCAGGAGTAACTAAAATACTTCTTTGGCTGTTTTTCCCCTCTTTCTGGATTTTTTTTTGCATTGGCTGTAGATTTAATTTCTCTCCATACTCATCCCTTGTCCAAAGCCAATGGGGAACGGATCATTTCTCCCCAATCTCCGCCTGGTGCTGCTCCCATCTTTTCCCAGCCCCAAACGTTTCCTGAAAACCCGCTCTGAACGTGGATTGTGCAGAAACTGCTGAACCAGAATACGGTACAGGAGATGCCAGAGCAGATGCTAAGCGGAGGAATTAATGATCACCAAAGTGGTGGCATCAGCTTTTTTTAAGTCAAAAATTATCCCTGAGTGTGCGTTTGGGAGGGGGGAGGCAGCAGCGGGCGCTTCCCTGGGGACAGGACGGGGGCCCGTGCAGGGTGGATGTGCGTGTCTTGGCTTTGAATTCTCGGTACATTCATCATCACAAAGATCGTTGGGCAGAGTCTGCCCTGTAAATCTCGTAGGGGTCTGTGTTAGTGGGCGCTGAGGTGACCCATTTGTTTAAGGTGTTAGCACAGTTGTATGTGTCCCTGCTTCGTGCCTGATCCGGAGGTCGGCATTGCTGCTCTCCACTTCACCGGGTTAGCGTGGTCCGGAGCATCTGCTTGTGCCGCCTGGTCCACTAGCTCCTCCTGGATGGGTTGGGAAGCCGGCAGCACGGAGGGGCAGACGACAGGACTGAGCTGGGCCCTGGTGAGCTGTGAGGTTCCTGGGCAGTGTGGTTCCATCCCCTTCTTGGGGCATGATGGGCTGGCTTTGGGTCCCTCCGGTCAGGGCTGGCACCTCGCTGTCTGGGGGTGGTTATGTGGTGTTGCTCATCCTCTGGGACCACCCCCACACCCCTCCAGCTCTGGGCTTGGGGGAGCATGTCTTGGCAAGCGGCTCTCTTTGTTTGCCCTGTGTCCGGCCACACTGCCTCCATCCCCCAGGACCTACCGGCAGTGCAGTGAGGCCTGGGCTGTCAAGGCACGAAACCACCCGCTCTCCAGCAAGATCCACTGAAACCCTTTCTTTCTCCCCAGGCAGCAGCAAAGCTGAGCCTTGCTGCCTGGGGCAGCCAGCTCTAGTCCATCCTCGAATTGTGAAGCAGTGGAAGGGATGAACAGGACCTCCCCTACCTGGGGCAAGGTCTCCCAGTCTGCCCCACGAGCAGGGGCGACCCAGGTGCCATTGCCAGGGACCCAGTGCTGCCTTCCCCATGTTGGGCATCGCTTGCTCTGGGGAGATTTTTTTGGGCCTTTTTTTTTTTTTTTTTTTAATTGTTTAGTCGTGCACTGGGAAAAGGAAGTGAAGGAATTGTATAGTTCCATCCACAATCGACGTCCTGTAAACAGCTACCGGCTGCCTTCCATTCACAGCTGTTTTTTCCTATTTGGGGGTGGACGGGGCTGGTAAATAACAGGCAGAGCTGGCAGCTGCTCCCAGCACCCGCTTTTCCCCTTGCAGAGGCTCTGCCTGCACCCAGGGGCCTTTCCCGGTGGATAGCTGGGTGCTGAGATGCATTGGTGGGTTTTTCCTTGCCAAGCCAACTCTTGCCAGGAAAAACAACTTTGCTAGTTTGACTGGGGCTAAAGCTAATTACTAGTCGACTAATTTTATTGATTTCAAATCCCTTTTAGCAGAGATTTTGCTGTGAGGCTGATCGCCAGAGCGATTAGGACACAAAGCCGCTTAATTTGGAAGTGTTTATCAAGCAGCCTTCTGTCACCTCTGTTTCAAATCAAATTACAGTGGCACCGGTGTCTCTGTCCATGGCAGCTCCTACCATCCCACCTCTGACGGAGGCAGTGGGGAGCGGGGTCCCCCGTGCTTCCCATGGGGCAACTTGGGGGCTAGCAGAGGTTAAGTGTAGTCATAACATAAGCATGGTGGGCTGCTGGCTGCGCAGTTTTTGTTCCCAGCTGCCACCACAGCCCCATCCTGCTCCGGCCCGTGGGCACTGCTCCATCTGAATTTGCCACCCAGCTTTTCAAAGCCTTGCTGCGGGCACTTTGCGGCTGGTAGACCCTTGAAGATGGAAGATGCCATCTTCATGGCAGGAGTGGCTGCTCCCTGGCCTTGTCCAGCCACACGAAGGGCTTGACCTAAATATTTTTAATAGACTTCAAAAAAACAAAAAAGCCTAGCCTAGTCATTTTGATGGGAATCAGATTAGGGAGGGCGCTTTGATGCTGGCAGATTGGGAGGTAGGGTGGCCTGGGGGAGGGAAGTGCTCAGCCCAGCTCAGCTGTAGCTCGAGCAGCGCAGGGTCCCCCACGTGTCCCCCACTGTCACCCATGGGGCTGCCGGGACGGTCCCCTTGCTGCATCATCTGGCTGACACTGGTGCCTCCAGGTCATCTGAGCCTGCTGGACCGCAGCTTTGCAGCAGTGCGTGTTCTCCAGATATCCCTTGGTGCAGGATTTAGGAGCTAAAACTTGGATCTTGTGGAATGAATGTTGTCCGAGAGGTCTGAGCAGCAAAATGCAGAGAAGCTCTGCATCCCTGCCTGTCCCCCAGGTCCAGAGGGGTGGCTGCCCATCCTTGAGCTTTGCTCAGAAAGGAGTCATTAGGGGTTTAGCTTGTTTTGAAAGATCTTGGCCTGACTGCAAAGGCCATAGACAGGGAGTCCTTCTTGGCCATCTCTGGGTGGGCAGAGCAGGGGGTGGCACTGAAGCTGTGCTCCTTTCCAAGCCGCATCCCGGCACTGGACTGGGATCAGGGGTTCCAGAGCTACAAATCAGTTTGGGACTTATGGCTGGCTCGAGGGCCAGCTTGTGTGTCCAGGTAGCTTCAGGGCTTGGGGTATTGAAACCAGAGCAGCATCTCTTGGTGTGGCGGTTTTGGTTCCGGGGACCCCATGGGTGAGGGCTGGAAGCCACAGACCAGGAACTGAGTAGGAGGGAACGTCAGTGGCTGCTGGGATGTCAGGATGGGGCAGAAAACCCTACACCCTCCTTCCTAATGCCTTTTCTTGCCTAGTTGTGTGTTTAAAGCAGTTTCGTTCCTCCAGAGTGGGGAGCAGCTCCTGGTGCCCTGTGTTGCCAGTCACTTGTGCGTAGCCTTTTGCTGTGTTGTTGGGCAAAGGGCGTTTTGCTGAGACTGAATGTGGACAAATTATTTTTATTCATGCTGAGAGCTTAGGACAGTTCTTGTCTATCAGCTCTTCTTAGCTGCAGCACAAAAATCGTCAGGGAAAAAAAAAATTACTGTCTGACAGCTACATCTTATTCTATTAGTATGTTTTAATTAGAACATGAGCAAGAAATGTGTTATGAATATTCATGACCAGGGCTATTAAAATGCACAATTAATCTGTACACTTTTTAATAACTGTATTAATGGAGAGAGGAGGTAGTTCCTATTTTTGTCTTTGCTGAATTGGAAAGTGTGCCTTAACGTGTTTAGTTGGAAAATGGGTTTATTTTAAAATCGAGCTGGCTCCCGACAGCTGCGGGCACCCGTGGGCGTCCCTGAAGCTGCACACGCGCCCTGTGCTCGCGGAGCCTTGTCGGTGTTGCAGAGCCAAGCACCCAAAGGCTGGGATATGCCAGAACCGAACTCGCTTGTGCAAACCTAATTCTGCTCTGTGCCATGGGAATTCTTGCACCGTCTTGGTTGGTGACTTGGATTTCTGATTTTTGATTTTTTTTCCCAGGATTGTGTGTGCTTTAATGCAGGAAATCTCTGCCCGGGGGTGAGCAGAGCTGGGGGGTGAGGGAGATGCCTGCGGGTTCTCCGTCTCACCCAGAGAGCCCGGCAGCACGTGAGCAATGCCTGTAGGCAGGAAACACGTTGCAGTTGCCCCAAGGTGCCTCTGACCGTCCCTGGGCACCTGGCCTTGCCTCCTGATCTGCTGGGACAACCGGGTCGCGGTGGGGCGGTTGGGCACCTTTGGGCGAGCACTTGAGGAGAGCCCTGGGGATGCTGGCTGGGGCTGCCTGAGCCTTTCCCTCTCGTCCTGACTTCCCCGCCTCCTGCTCCTTCCTCTTCCTCCATTCGGGCCGAGCCTGGCTGCTCGGTGCCAGGCGGTGCCCTGGGGAGGCCAGGCTCAAGGGCACTGCTGGTGAGTGCCGTGGGCTGGCAAAAGCGAGACCGTGTTGGTGGTGGCTCTGTCTTTGGGGGTTTGATGGTGTGTGTGGGGCTTTTCCTGAAGCCCCTACCTTTGGCCAAACTTTGGGGTTTTGCAGGGTTGGCAGAGGGCATTTGCTGCCAGATTTTAGATCCTTACTCTGATAGGGAGGGAAGAGCAGCTTGGCACTGAACGTAGGACAGATGCCAGAAGTCGAAAGCAGGCAGTCTGGTTTTTTCCTGGCTTCATCCCAGAAATCCCTAAATTCTTAAAACGCCTGCAGGCTGAAAATGGGAGATTTTCATGCCCGTAGCAGCAGCTTGGGGAAGGCGTGAGACCTTTCTTTCCAGCGGGCATTGGACAGTGGGCTGGCTCCGCAGCAGGACACCAGCACCAGCACGTTTGGAGGCGGCTGAGCCTTTGGAGCTGCTTCCAGAGCCGTGTGCCGCTTTCTTTACCGCTCGGGTGGGAGAGCGATAACCTCGCTTCACCTTGGCAGCCGCGTGACCACGTGAACACCGGGGAAAGGCCCGTTGGGTTTCCTGGGGCTGGATGGCTGATGGCTCAGGCTTTCTCTCCTGGCTGCTGCTCAGCTGGCACGGGGAGGGTGCGGGGGGCTGCTTGTCCCCAGCTCCACGTCTCCCCAAGAGGAGTGGGGAGGAAGAGGGGTGCCTGGGGCTGGCACACGCTCTGGCAGAGCGGCTCGTCCTGTGCCGTGGTGCGTGCATGCCTTTGGAGCACCCGGTGGGGATTTGGCCCCTCTTTGGGGTGTGCTGCTGGCACCGCAGCGTGGAGGGGTCTTGTTAGCCTCAGCTTTTGTCACCTGCACACATCCCCCTTCCCTCCTTCCTCCGTGAGGCCTGGCAGTGAGTGTTTGGGGTTGGGCTTTTTTTGAATTTAGGCAAAAACTTCATCCAGGGCTTCTGGGCACCCGAACTCCTCCCAGAGGCCCCCCAGCCTGCCCCGTGGAGCATCCTGTCCTGGTGCACCCTGGCCTGGGGATGCTCCTCTGTCACCGGGTGGGTGAGAGACAGGACAGGGTGGCTCTGCGGGAGGGCGGGGTGACCCAGGACCCACAAATGCCTGTCCTGCGTGGTGCAAGGGTGTGCATGGGCGTCAAAATCCCAGTGGCTTGTCTTCTCCTCCAGCCCTGGGGCTTCTGAGGTGCCGCGTGGGAGCACCAGCCGCAGCCAAAGCCGCGTTGGTGCCGCAGTCCTCATCCCTCCAGTGCAAAGGGGAAGTTGGCCAAGGATGTCTGAGGCTGCGTTTCCTGCTCGTGTCTTCACCCTGACCGTTGGGGAGCTTTAAAACTACCCGTGAAAGCCAAATGAATAGAAGGAACATTTCTGCCTCCTGATCTCCGTTGGTGTTTGCAGGATATGCAGATGAATTGCTTTAGAAAAACACATTAGCAAAGCAAAAGTTTATTCTAGGAAGTAGGAGGTGGGAGAATTGGCAGTAATTCTCCCTAGTATCCAAGGTATTATTAGAGGCTTATCCCTGCTCTGCACAGTAATCACATTGGAAATTTTTGATTAGAAAACAAAATCTAAATGAGAATTATGAATATTCATTAGGTGTGGAGATTAATATGCATAATTATGCAAATTAGACAGCAATTAAACACCAATTCTCTGGGGAAATGATTAACACAAAGGCACAGAAATAGAAGGATGTAATTTGAAAGAAGTTTCTGGTTAAATGAACAGTAAGGGGAGCGGAGGAGACAAATACATGGCGTGTTTGCCATAATAATCAGCTTTGCTAGAATGAAATTGGAGTGCGCCCTGCAACCCTGCCCCCCCGCCGTGTCCTTGCTCCCGCACGCACACCCGTCCCTGCTGCTGCGGGCAGGTCTCCGCTCCTGAAGGCGACCTCCCGTAAGGTCCTGCCGGCCCCTTGGCTGTCACCACTTCACTTCCTTGGAAGAGGTGTGGAGGGGGGTCCCCAAAGACCCCCCTGCGGTGCTGGGGGTGGCACAGGGTGATGCTGGATGCTGCGGGGAGCTGCTGCAAGCAGTTTCTCCTGCGGCCCCACAGCAAATGTGGCCATGTGCCCCCCCGGTGGGGCTGGGGTTTCCATGGGACGAGGCAGAGGTGGCGCTGGCCAGTGCCAGCCATGCTGCCCAGCCTCCTGCAGACCTGGGGTGGACTTGGCAGCGTTGGGTTAACGGTTGGACTTGATGATCTTAAAGGTCTTCCAACCCAAATGATTCCGTGATTTCTCCCTGTCCGCCTGGCTGAGCTCGCAGTATCTGCGTAGCACCTCCAAAGCCCGGCCACGGGGCAAAGCCATGCCCCATCCCTGCCTGGCCCCCTCTCAAATCCCTGGCTTTACCCCCATGAGCCTTGGAATGGGGAGAGGCTGACTGCCACTCGCCAACGCCTGGTCATCCACCGCAGCGGAGGGGACGGACCAGCGCAGTCGGAAATCCTGCTCCCGAGCCGAGGCACAGATGCCAGGAAAGGTTTCTGCCATGCAGTCATGGTGCCAGCTTGAACTGCAAGAGCTTTGCCGATGCAACTCCTGGGCTTCTTTTCTCCCGGCGGACATTCACCACCTCCCCTGGGTGCCTCGTGTGCTGCTAGCCCAAGAGGGGCCTGGGTGGGCCTGGCAGACGATGAAAGGAGGCAATTTCCTACCGCAGTCTGCGTCCAGGCGCATTGCAAAACCCTCCTGTTTGGTTCCTTGCCATTTTGGATCAGATCCTTTGCCAAGGATATGCCTGGGAGGGCTAAAAAGGAGATGGACAGGAGCGTGCCCTGCTAGGTCCTGTGCTGACAGCACACCGTCCTCTGCGGGAGCACAAGGGGTCCTAAATACCAAATGCTCTTGACTGCATACGACTAAGACACAGGTAGCATCGTGCCCCCAGCGATTCCCATCCGAGGCTTGCTTAGCTCCGGTTGCTCTTTTAATCTGCTCGGGTGCAATGGAGGACAGAGTTTGGGCTGTCACCTAGCAGCACCATGGATAAAAATCAGGGTCCCACTGGAGCGTCAGGATGGGCGCAATGAGTTTTTAATTCATAGTCGTCTTCACCGTCCATCCCTGAGGACAAAAGGTTCGTGGGTGCTCTCTGGAATAAAGCGAGTTAAAATGCCTGTTTGTCCTCTTCCCACTGTCCCGTGTTCTGAAGCGTTTCCAGGCTGTGGTGGGATTTGCTTTGAAGTTTGTGGAATAAACTCCCAGCTGGAGTGGGAAGGTGAGGAGGGGAGGATGGGTCACGCCAAGTGGAAGTGGTTTATTAACGAAAATATTGTTTTGTTTGTAGAAGGAAGAGTTAATTTTGTGAGAACACCTTTGAGGCTTTGCTGATAAAGCAAGAGTAACCTTTGTTCTTCCTGTTTTTCGATAGGTTTGGATGAAAGACCGGGATCAGGTTCCTGGGGAACGGGAGATCAAAACAGCTCCACGTTTGACCAAGGAAGGGTAAGGACGAAGCACAAACAGTGCGCTCCAACCAAAATAAACGGGGGCTTTACCGTGGCTTCTCAGCGCGTGCGCTTGGCTCAGGTTGGGTCTAACCCTGGAACGGCTTTTCTTCACCCATTTTGGAGCTGTGGGAGCGACAGCAGCGAGGCCCCCCCCCCCCCCCCGCGTCCATCTTCCCAGGCTGTACTGCCTTGAGGTCCCCCTGGAGAAGACTTCTCCTCCAGACACCTCCCCCAGACCCACACCCCCTGTAGGCTCCCCACGGCTGCTCGACTACGGTGTGGGGAGAGGGGGGGTTCTGACCGCAGGGTGGGAGAGGTCCCCAGATAGGGTCACGGCCAAGGGGGTTGAGGAATCTTACCTGATGGGCCGTGCTTTTGGCGAAGCTTGCTCCGTGCCCATGCGTGTTTTTGGGGGGGCAGACTGGGGCTTGCTCTGGGGGCAGTCGGCTGGCCGAGGCACCTCGGCAGGGCTGGAGAGCACAGGAAGGGTTCTGCAGGGAAGGAGTCAAGGCTGCGACTGTGTAACTGGGGCCTGAGGAGGAGAAGAGAGAAAAGACATTATCTTAATTGAAATGGTGTTATTTTGACAGATGCTCATGTTTTAATGGATTTGTGTGATTCATTTTTGCAGTGGCACCCTTCCCTTCCCTTAGGTCAGTGGCAGAGCAGGCGCTGCGGTGCCATTTCTCATTTTTATAGGCCTTCCCTTCACCCCCCCGGCTTGGGGAGGGGGCTGCCTGGCTCTCACCTGCTGGGTGCTGACCCACTGGGCGAAGGCACAGACTGCCTGGGAGCTGCCAGCATGTGGCACAGCCCCGTGTGGCACCGGCTTTGGTGCCACGTCCCCTCCCAAAGCTGCGGCCTTGTGGCTGCACTGCCCTGCTCTCCCCTGCCGTGAGGATAAGATCGTTTCTGTGCCCTTTTTACAAGGAGCCTTTGACCCTTCCTGCTGTGTGAGAGACTGAGCTCCGACAGCCTTGCGTTGTGGCGTTTGGCTCGGCGTCCCCATGCACCCAGCGGTAACTCTCCCCTCTCCTCCAGCAGAACTATGGCGAAGGCCCCCACTACGGTGAGCACCGGGACCTGCCATCTCACAACAGCATATCTTCATCACCATTCCTGGGAGCTGGACTAGTGGGTAAGTGCTTTTCAGCGGCCTGGCTGGCATCAGAGCAGGGCAGGTGTAGTGGAGAATGGCACGTGGTGGTGGTGGGCGCGTTTGCACTGGCCGGCATTGCTGTTCCCATGTCGGCCCCGCTCCAGACAGTGCTCTTGGAGCTGTGGTTACGGGAGCTGCTGTCCAGAGGGTCTCAGCAGCGCCTGACGCGCGACAGCCGCTGTATGTTATGTGTGCAATGGTTTTTCCCTGCTTAAAGCAGCACCCAGAGGCAATAGCAGAGATTGATGCGTGCCGTGCTGGCACAGGGCGGGCCGAGTTTGCTCTTGGGAGCTGGTAATCAAGGGTGGAAAAGCACACAGAGAGAGGGGGAGAAAAGACACGGCTCATCGTTAGGGTCTTGCAACAGGCTTGTGGCTTTCCAGCCTCGCAGCCCCAGGGCAGTGCAGTCTCCGCAGGGAGCTGGAGGTGCCCCCTGCGCTGCAGGGGGGTTTGGAGGGGCTCTTCATGTGCCCGGCAAGGCTCTGCAGCCTGTCTGGCTCCTCCGTCCCCTGCTGCAACTGGGAGATGGTGATCGTGTGTGACCGGATGCATTTACCCAGTTACCTCTCCCGGCTCAGGGGTGGGAGGAGAGATTAAGAGCAGAAAATACCCATCCTGAAGGGCTTAGAGAGCTCTAATGGCATTAGGTCAGGAACCGAGGTTAGCCCTCCCCACGTTTGCCCACGCAGCGGTGGTTAAAACCCTCCAGCGAGTGTGGAAGGAGCGGTGTCGGGGTAGGGCCCTGCAGCCTGCGGTTTTAAGGGTGGGGTTAGAAAAGGGAATTATGTTTGAAACAGAAAATCCCCACCATGACAGAGGGTTCCTCCTGTGGAGCTGGTCGGAAAGGGGAAGAGAGGAGTGGGGTCGCGCTGGGAGGCAAGCAGCCACGCGTTTTCTCCTCCTGGCTCAGGTCTGGGCCAAGGGGCTCTCTCTCCTCTGCTCCCTGCTTTTGCTCCTCTTGCTGTCTGGGGGGGTGATGTTTAATTAGGGGTCCTGCGCAGGTGTGGAAGAGCATTGCTGAGCAGCTCCCCAATGTCACTCTGCAAGGGCGGTTATTCCTTCTCATTTTCTGCCCCAGGAGGATGTAAGCAAAGCAGAAGAGATCTTTCTTAATAAGACGGGGGAGCCTTGATGCAGTTCAGCAGGGTTTCTTGGGGGTGTGGAGGGGGCACCCATTCCAACCCATCCCACACCTGGGGCCAAGGCAGCCTTGAGAGTTTCCAGCCAAGAAGGAGCTGCCCGGGGAGGAGCACAGAGGGTTCCCCTTTGATGTGTGTGGGGAAGACGCGTTTGGCTTCCTTTCAAAGACAGGACTCCCAGTCTTTGACAAGCGCCGCGACACTCCCTGGCAAGGCTGCGAGCCCAACCGGTCCCCAGCGTGGGGAGCCGGAGCCTCTGCTGCCCGGCACCTGATTTCCACGGGCTGTCTCCGCAGAGGAGGGCGACCTATGGCCTTGTGGCCAGGAGGACGGTGGCCACGCACTGTGTCTGGGGCTCAAGTGCCTATCAGGGCTGCGTCTCCCCCCGCTGGCACAAGGTCTCAGCCACTGGCCTGGACGGCTGCAGCTCCAGGAGCTCTGCTGCTGAAACAGGCTGGGAGAGAGCAGGCAGGAGCGGCACGGGGCTCCTCACAGCTCAAATTTGCTTTTGTTCCTAAAATTGGATGTGGTTAAAGTAGAAAACATCAATTCTTAGAGCAGCTTCCAAAATACACGCATGAATTTCGGTTTGCCTCTGTGCTCGTGTGCTGAGGAGGATGGACCGGAGGAAGAACACGGGTGGGATTTTCTCTTCCTCTTTACCAGGCTGCATCTGACAGCTTTTCAAGTGGCAAAACAATAAGTGGAAAGGGAGAGAAAGGAGAGCAAGAGAAAAAAAAAAAGCTTTTGCACACAATAGCGGCAAAGTCAGGGAAAGGTGAGGTTTGGAGATGTCAGTCCCTTGTTTCCAGCAAGGTCCCCCCGGGGCAGCAGGGCGGGCAAGTTGGTGCTAATGGGGTGGTTGAGTGGCACCTTTGAATGCTGAAATGTGAGGAGCTGGAAGGTATGGATTGGGATGGACATCTCTAGCAGGACTGAGTGAACAAAACGCGCATGAGACTATCATCTAAGCCCTTCACAATCAGAATTTGTATCTCTGTCCCACTTGACCTCTGTTTTGTAGAATCACAGAATGGTTTGGGTTGGGAGGGACCTTAAAGACAATCCAGTTCCAACCCCCCAGCCATGGACAAGGACACCTTCCACTAGAGCAGGTTGCTCCCAGCCTCATCCAGCCTGGCCTTGAACACTTCCAGGGCTGAGGCATCCACAGCTTCTCTGGGCAACCTGTCCCAGTGCTCCCCACCCTCTCTGGGAAGAATTCCTTCCTGATATCTAATCTAAATCTCCCTGCCTTCAATTTAAACCCCTTACCCCTTGCCTTGTCACTACAGGCCCTTGTAAAGTCCTGTAGTTTCTTCAAGGAAGATGAGAAACTGCAGGAAAAAGCCTTTCAGGAGGAACATGATGGGCTTGGCCAGCTCGAGACGGGGGCTTAGTGAAAGGGCCCCACAAAGCAAATGTGCACGTTGGCTTCCTCCATTGGCGTGGACTCGGAGCGCTGGTCTCTGCTGGCTGCCGCGCAGTTGGGGTGCTGCTGGCCTCCTCCGGGAACCCGTGTCCTCCAGCTTCTGGTGTTTCTGGAGTCAGTGCAGCGTCCCAGAGGTGGACTGCAGCGGGCCAGCCTCTGATGATGTGCACTAGGGACACCGAGCACCCTTCCCACAGCGAGGGACGCTGCTGACCTGGCAGCACTTGTTGGAGAAATGGAGCAAAACTGTGGGGTTTGGGGATCTGTTTTCCACATAAATCCAGCAAATAGTCTCCACTCTCACCAGCCTTTGGTGGGGTAGGGAACTCTGCCAGTCCAGGCTTTGAAGCAGCGGTCGTGTCCTTTCTAGGGTGGAGACTTCACCAGTCCCTGAAGGCTGACGGTGTTTTGGGGCAGTGGTGTGCAGGAGGAGGCGCAGGGGTGCAACTGGGTGCTCCCCTTCCTGTGTGAGCTTTTTCACCACTTGTGAACTGATCTGACGCGAGCAGGGGTGCGAGGAGGGAGACTTGGGAACCACAGGGTGTAGTGGCCGTTGGGGTGGAAGAGCAGTGGAATGTGCAAGCTTGCCCATCCAGAGTTCTTCCAGTGTGTCCCTGTGCTGGGAGCTGTCTTTGCAGGGCTCACCAAGGAAGCTCTGGCTGCAGGTAGGTCTGTTTTGGGAGCAGCGGTGATCGTGCACAGAAGCAGCACAAAGCATTGGCTTCAGATGTATTTAACTGGGGGGGGTGTGCGCAGAAAATAGAGAGGAGTGGCAGGACAGCAAACTGCATGAGTAGGGGATGGATGAATGCCTGTGCATGGCCCAGGAGAGAAGGAATCTGAGTTCGGGGGCATGAGGGCACTGCCAGCATATTCCCGAAACCCCTGTGAGGCTGCATCCCTGCCTCTGGTTCCTGCCTGCCTGTCTGGGCAGGTCCACGTGCCGTCAGCCCAGCCCACACACATGTCCCTGCCCAGGGTCCCCTTCCCAAGTGCGGTGTGGAGAGGGCTGCCCAGCTCCTGGGTAACAAACAGCCCATGCTGTGGGAGCACAGAGCTCTGGTGCAGAGTGCTGGACAGGTTAAATCCCAGAAGGACAGCATGCCTGTCGTTTCCTGTGAGCAGCGGGAGGCACTGGCAGCTGGAGGGACGGTTGCCTGCCTGCTCCCCTGCGGCAGCCCCAGTCCAGCCCGCTCTCAGGACGATGGCCCTGCAGATCGCAGGGTTCACACCTAGTCCAAAACCAGTTTGGATTCACGTAGCATACTTTGAAAGGAAAGTCCTGATTTCTGTTTAGCTGGGATACCCGGGTGTGGGTTGTGGGGGTACTTTAGGTGAAGGTATAGCATCTGGCATGGTGGGAGCTTGGCTTTGGGAGGCATCTGGAGCGCAGAGCGGGAGATGGGCTGCACTGACAGTGGGACTGGTGGGTGCTGCTCCCAGAGCTGGCCTTCCCAGGCACTCAAGGCTCTCTGAGAGCTGCCGGTGATGCTGCTCATGCACTTCTTGAAGGGGACAGTGCAAGGACAGTCTTCAGTCAGACACTTTCCAGAGCCCAGGTTCCCTCTCTGCCATAGCTCACCGACTCCTGGTGTCACTTAGGTTGGAAAAGACCTTTAAGATCGTCAAGTCCAACCACTCACCTAACACTGCCAAGTGGTGGGGAACACCAGAGCTGTCTGCAAGACTAACTGGGAGGGGAGTTCTGTCCTGTGTGGCACTGGCTGGGATAACCTAAATTTAAAAGCAAAAGTCAGTCTCTGAATGGAAATACCATCTGCTCCGAGTAGAAATCACCCCGAGGCTGCCAGGCGGGCACCGGTGAACTCTGTGAGGGTGCAGTAGCGATGCCTGCGAGCTCCATCACTCCCTCTGCCCAAGTTTTCAAGCTTTGAGCCCTTGGTGCTGCTCCCAGGAGGATGTGTGCCATCCTGGCCCGTTCAGGCTTCCCAGCCTCGAGGGGGCAGAGGTGACTGGGACCATTGCAGGCTGCCCGGATGGTGCCAGGACACGGTAGGGTGACGAACTGTCTCATCGTTTTCTGTTTGTCTAAATCACCAATCTTCAAAATCTGCCACTCTTCACTCTTTTACATTCATCTTGAGTGGGGGGGGGCTGGGGAGGATTGCTTAAACAGCAGGGAAACTGATAAGACATAACAGATTTTTTTCTAGTAATTATTTCTAGTAATTAGCTTCTTTTCAGAGGAGTGTTTCTAATCTTGTGTGTATTGTGAGCTGTTGTGGATTGGGTTCTTCCTGGACAATGGTATTAATCTGCCCATGGACCGGGTTTGTGCTGCTCCTGCTTTTTTAACATTTCTTTTTCTCCCCCCTTTTAATCCCCGGCTGTTTTTCCTCCCCTTTTTCCCCAGGCCGTAACTCTAATGGAATTACCGGTGCTGGGCCGGGAGAGGCGCACGGTGGGTGGCTATGCTGTGGCCGGGGCGGTGGGTGCCGGGGGCTGCACCAAGGCTCCATTTCGGAGTGTGGGGATGGGTGATGTGGGGGCACTGGTGTGAACGCCCCCAGGCTGACAGGAGCTCAGGGCGCTGCGCCTCGGCAAAGCACCTGCCTCCCTCCTGGCAGGCACTGGCAAAACCCACGGGCAGCGTTGAGTCGCCTTTCCTTGGCTTATTTGTACGGGTCTGTGAGCGGGGCTTGTCTCGGGGAGAGAAACGGCCAACCCGCAAGTTTCCTTAAGCGCGCGGTTTGCTTTGGTGGAGGTGAGGTGCTGCCGTGGTCCCGGTGCTGAGGCCAAGCCCTGCCACTGCCGGAGCTGGCGGCAACCTCAGGCAAGAGGAGGTTTTATTTTTGCCACCTTGTCTCTGAGCCCAGGAGGCAGGAGCATGAACGCTGCACGGGGTTTTCTCTGCAAGAGCCCTGGGTGAAGGCTGGCCTGGGGAAGGCTTCATCCACGCCCGGCCCAGCGGGTCCTGCAAGAGAGAACATGCTGGGGAGAGGAGAGAGGTTGGGAAATTGCTTATTAAGCAGGGTTGAAGGCGTCGAGGGGCAGGGGAAGGAGCTGGCGGGGGTGGAAAAGGCAGGAGGGGGGTGCCAGGGCTCGCAGCAAAGCAGGGCCATGACGAGCTGGAAACAGTGAGTGCTCCCAGCTAGTTTCTGGCTACGCCTTGCTCAGCACCCTGTGCCATTCTCCACCTTTGCGTGCTAGAATCTGCAGGGGTAAGTGCAACGGGCAGGATTTCCAAGGGAAACCCCTTTCCCATTCAAGGGGTTTATTCCCAGCATCTTCTGATGTCCCCCCCCAGTGTCCCTTAATCCTCTGCGGGATTTCGATAGTTCGGTCAGGAACGAGGTGGCGTTTGGGACGATTCCTGACACTTTCAGCCAAGACCTGCCTCCCTCCTGGCCCTTGCCGTGGCCCTGGGGATTTGCCTCCTTTGCTGGTTGGTGCCCCTGGGCTGTGGCTGCAAAGGGGTGACTCGGGGGAGTCCCGGCACATCGTGGTTGTCTCCTGTGTGGGCTGGCATCTCCCGGGCAGCAGAAACAGCACCTTCTGCTGGCAAGTCTGGCTTTTCCTTACATTTCAATCGGCTAAACACATTCCGATCCAGAGGAGTTTGCCCTTCTTCCTTCTGCCTTGTTTTCCGAGCCAATTAAATGTCAAATTTCTAGTGCTGAGGTTTTTGCTGCTTTTTCCCCTTTCTGTGTCATGATAAAGGAGGGTGCAGGGGCTGGGGCTGGCCAGGGGGGCTGCCCACGCTTTCCCAAATTCCCCCATCCCGTGAGACACCCACTGCTCCAAGGTGCAGCAGATCACTTGTGCCAGGCACGCTCGCTGTCTCCCATGAGCCGAGCGAGGCATGAACCACCATCAGGTGAAGGTTTGGAGCGACACGGCGCAGAGTTGGCAGAGGGTTGCAGCCCTTTGTCTTCCCACGCGCGTGCCAGGAGCCCTGTGGTTCAGCCCCTGGGGTTATCCGGTGACGGCAGAGGTGTTTGGCTCGGCGCTTTGCCGCTCCTGCCGCGCGTGGAATCAGCAGTGTATTATCAGATGGGAGGCCTGGCTGGTGCTGACCAGATAAACTACCGTGGCATTACCCTTGGTTTCCTCTGGTTTAGGAGCAATCGCGGTCTCCTCGATGCCGCAGCCTGTTGAGTTATTTGTGTAACGCTGCCGGTGCCGTGGCAAATCGAGCTGCTAAGCTCTTTTAAAAATTAGGTCATTTAGGAGATCCGTCCTCTGACATTTTGACCTTTCTTTACTTAACATTTAAGCCTCTGAAACGAAACGGCAGCGGTGCCCAGTGTGTCTGGCTCTCCCTGGAGGTGAGGGGTGGCGGGATGCTGGTCTGCCATGCTGGGACCCCCGGCACCGTTGGGAAAGGGGGGTTGCACTGGGGGAATCCACTCTGAAATTTGGGGTTGAGTTCAAGGCCCACACGCTAAGGCCGCAAAACTGAGAAGCCCCCTCTCTCTTGCCCTGTGCTTCAGGGGGCTGGTTTGGGGAAATTTGCCCACCCACCCACCCCCTTTATCTGCTCCCCAAAACCTCTTATCCGTGTGTGGAGCTGCCTGCCAGCCCAACCGCCGCCCCAGTGCATTAACCTGCATCTCAGCAGGCGTCAGTGGTGGCTTTAGGTTAAGCAGATTGGCAAAATCCTCCCCCTCCCAATTTTGCTTACTAAGCCAGATCGGAGGCAGGATGCGATTGCCTCTTTCCAGGGAAGGGCTTTTGCTGGGGTGGGGGGGCTGGCAGAGTGCAACGCCTCCCGCTGCATCGCAGGCAGGGTCCCCTGCATCGGTGTGGGACAGCTGCTGGAGCAGGGCCGTCCTGTCCTGGGTTCAAAGCCTTTTGATCATCATCTCCTGTTTCCCTTTTCCCCGGTGGCACCGTTAATAAGCTGGAATTAACAGCAGGGAAAAATGCCAATGTTTCTGTCCATTTGTTTCTATTTTTTATGAAAAAGTGCCTGTTCCCCACTAGCAAAATGTCTAATTTTGCTTTGGGTTGCAGGAAGCCCCAGAGCAGACTGGGCTGCTGGCTGCCCCAGGCACCGCGTAGAGCTATTCCCTTTCTCCCTGGCCTGGATCCTTCCCCAAGGCTCCCACTCTATCCTGGCACCCATGGGTGCTGCTTGCCGGGTGCCCGGTGTGCTCTGGGGCACTGACCGCAGGGACATTTCAGCCTGGAAACGTTTCACCGCGTGTTGGGATGATTTGGTTTTTCCCCCTTGAAAACACTATTTTCAGCAGCGTGTGGGCAGGGCGAGGCTGAGCACGTTTGATAAAAGCTGTCGCTGGGTGCTAAAGTTCACTCGGCAGCACTGGGGCACATGGGCTCGGCTCGCACAGGGCTGCTCCCACACGGCATCCCGGTCGGCAGGGACGCTCTGGCTGCCAGGAGCCCAGTGAGACCTAGCGGAGGGGGCTCGGAAAGGAAGGAAACGCTTTTCTATTGAATGCCTGCTCTTCAGATCTGGATGGGGTTTTGGAAAGTTGAATCTCCACCAGGAAAGGGGAAGCAGGTAATCCCTGCGCCGAAAGGAGCGGGAGCCGAGCTCTGCACTCTGCTGCTCAGCGTGCGCGGGAGCTGTGTTTCCTATTGTACGGAAAGCGCCCGCAGCGTCTGGTCAGCGGTGCCTGGCTTTCGCTTTGCTCTGTCACCGCCTCTGCCAAGTTCGGCTGGCTTTTTTAGTATGTCTGGAGGGATTTTTTTTTTTGCTCTGGTCTGACATTGCCAGTTTCCATGGCCACAAGCACTTCCCTGCATGGCTGCAGTTTTGGGGTTTTGCTGTTTATGGACCAGCCAAGCCCTGCTGCCCAGGAACTTGAAAGAGCTCCTGTTTTAGCAACCAGCTATTTCGGGAGGCCGTCATCTCTGCAGACGCGCGGAGGATGCTGCGTTACGGGAGCGGGCTTCGCACCTCGGCGGGAGCGCAAGGGTGCATGCAAAGCCTCCCCTTCCCTCTTCCACAAAACCTTGTCTTTTCTTCTCTCCGCTGTAGGGAAGAGCAGTGAAAGAGCCTCGTACTCCACATTTGGAAGAGACACAGGGATGCCAGGACTGAACCAGGTAACGATAAAATGCTCTGAGATATTCTTTGCTTTGTGTACTGGCTGAGCTGTTAGGTGTGCGAGCCTGGGAATGGAAACCAACCTGGTGCTTCGCATCTCGCCTCTCCACATGAGGTCCTGGAAAGCCTCTGCCCTGCTCAGAGACCGCTGAGTGACAGTGGTTTGTACGGGCGTGCACTGCCGGCTCAGAAGAGCTGTCAGAGGTTCAGAAAATGGGGTTGTAGCAGCTTCTCAGTTCTTTTCAAAACCGGCTCAGGCTCAGTTATTTTGCTGTTGTCAATCCTGGTTCTAGCTGATTCGTCTGTAATCAGCTATGACCTAGCCAACGCTGCCCTCAGCGGGAGTTTCAGTGGGTCGGATCCAAGCGACACCTTCCTTGTGCCAGAGTGGCTGCGGGCAGAGCAGCGCTCCAGGAGGCACCTTCTCCCTCCGGCTGCCTGCTTTGAGTCTCTCACTCTGCCTCCAAGCACCACGCCTGGCACTGCTCCCCGGCCAGCCTCCCCGTGTCACCCTGCTCACCAGCTGAGGGGAGGGGGAGCCTGTGAGATGGTTTCTGTGCTGCTGTAGCATCATTTCGGCGGATATCAGGTGGTGTTTTGTGTTTATGGCGGTAAATGCTCATCTCCACAGTCGGGGAGGGACATGGCACGGGAGAGCTGCCTCTTGCAGCAACAGCCCTGCCCATTGGGTCACCCCGTGTGAACCCCCGTGGGAGGACCAGGGCTGTGCCATGGGGAATCATTTACTTCCCATGGGGAATACCACAGGCATAAATCAGAACCCGGGAACGCAGTCGCCCAGCCCTGAGATAATTTAGCATGCTGCCGCTGGCATCCAGAAATAGTTTTTCGGGAAGGAGCGAGCACCTCGGCTTTGATGTGTTGCTGCAACTGCCCTGTCAGTGCCTGAGCATGGCCCCGGGAAACAGTCCCACCATTTTATTCAAGGGAGCAGCTTTTGGCTGGACAGCGTTTTATTTTATACATGTACACACACACATATTACATGTTTTAATTTTACACAAATTTGTCATAATTTCCTATTCTCTGAACTGAGGATGTTTCCTTTGCTGAAACAGCTGTGCTGGCTGTCTGTGCCAGAGTGGATTTAATTTACCACTGAAGCTGCTAAAATAAAAATGGGACAGATGCCAAGCCTTGCTTTTTAATGTTATGGTTTTGCTGGGGTTTCATGGAGGAGGGGGAGATATAAGGTGACAGAAACAGGGTGGGCAAATGGTGCCGCGGGCCGGGAGAGGCCCTGGCGCGGGCGCGCGGGTTCGGATCGGGTGGCAAAGCGGGAGACGGAGCCTGTTTGATGTGGAGGGGGAGACAAAACCTCTCTTGTGCGGGGTGGTGGGAGGCGAGTGGGGCCGTCTGCACGCTCGCTGTGGCCCCCAGAACAGTTGTTGCTTCTGGCTCCAGTTTTGCAGGGGGGGTGTTAACCCATTTTCTTTCTTTTTGGAAAGTGCTGGAAAATTGTCCAGTGGCAGATGCCCTGGATGGGGAGCACATTCTTCCCCAAAATGCTGCGGTTCCCCCCTTGTTTAACCCTTAACCACCTCTGGAGGCAACCCCTGGGAGGGGAAAGAGGAAGGAAATCCCTTTCTCTGGGAAATTGCCGCCGTGCCTCTCGGGAGGTACCCACTGGCGGAGGGGGCAGCAGTGACCCAGCCCTCCGGGATCTCCTCGGGGTGCTGTGCTGCTTGCTTTTCTTGGCCAAGCTGCTCCGTGGTGCATAGTGGTTTCAGTGCAAAGGTAATATGACCGGTGGAACAGATTGCAGGAATTTCACCAGCTGTGAATACACCAGCTCCTCTTTCCCTCCCCGACCCCTTTCTGGAGGAGACAGAGTTTTAAAGCAGTGGGTTTTTCTTTCCAGTTTCTCAAAAGCCTGAAATCCTCCTGTATTTCAACATGTTGCCCTCGGAGGTGGGTCAAAGCTAAGCTTTTGTTACTTGAAGGCCCTTTGCCAGCCCTCTTAAATTCCACGTAAATAACTTTCTCCCGAGGTGAAAGGGGCAATGCCAGGCATGCTCTGGAGCAAAGGCTCACTGGCTTCATCCTGGGAGCCAGCGAGCGCGCTGGGCTCCGGCTCCTACCAGCTCCACGCTGCTTCCCAGTGCCCAAGGTCAGCTGAGATAAACATGAGGGAGGAGTTTCCTCTTTATAGAAAGAGGGATTTGACTTTTCCCTGATAAAATACAAGAGGGAACCCCCCCAGCAGAGGCATTGAAGCTCCATTGAATTGTCCACGATGGGCACGCCAGTGTGGTGCTGGGGATGGGAGAGGAACCGGCAGCAGCACCCTGCGCTGGGTTTGATGGTTGGGGGGCACGGGGAGAGGCACAGTCAGATGTGCCACCAGCTGTGTAACCTCTCCTGTCTCTTGCAGCGGGTTTAGGCACGGTGAGAGGTGTGATCCCTTGCCGTAAAACCTCGGGGGTGGTCCTCTTTGCCATCAGTGGGCTGGGCCGATAAAACCGTCACAGGGTCTCATCCTGCCCTCGTGGGTGAGGTGAGCGTGGGACGGCGATGCTCCCTGCGATGGCACCTGCTTGTTTGCATCCTTGGCTTGTGGAGAGGTGCCTTGCTGGGGTCCTGCGAGAAAACACAGCCTGAAAGACCCTTTTCTAGTTTGCTATATTCCCCCACCGCTATCCCCCTATTTACGTATTTGTTTTTCCTTCTGGCCCTTTGGCTTGTCTTTTTTTTTTCCCTTGGCTGAATTTGTGTGAAGGCAGCTCTGTTCTCTCCCGGCGAGCGTCGTGGTTTTCCAGCGTAATTACATGGAAGGGCTTTTCTGTCTCCTTGTTTGCAGACTGGTTTCCTGCCCAGCGAAATGGGAATCGCAAGTCCGAGCACACTTTCCCCAACTGGGGTGAAAGGGGGGTCTCAGTATTTTTCTTACCCCAACAATCCTCGCAGGAGAGGTGCTGAGAGCAGCATAGGTAAGTCCCTTCATGTCACCCTCGGGTGCCACCGCTCCAGTTTGTCCGGCAGCTTGGTCAAGCGACCGCAGGGGTATTGACTGGGGGGATCTGGGCCAGGTCTGCCTTTGGGAATGGAAGCATTGGTGTTGCCGTGTGTGCACGTGGGCTGGAGCTGAGCATTTGCTTTATTTTGGGGGTTTAAAAAAAAAAGTATATATAAGTTTTTATACACACGCATATATAAAAAATGTATATATACACATTTTTATACACACGTGTATATAAAATGTTTATATATACATTTTTATACATGTATAATTTTTAAAAAGGATGGTTTGGGCTCAGAGTCATGTAGAGTTTTCTTCTTTCTGGAAATCGTCAGGTTAAGTGAAAGCAGCAAATGGCTTGAGGTTCTTCTAAAAATGCCTCCAGCCACACTGCGCGTCAGTAGTCGTTCCTGGAAAACCGTAGGCCGCTTTCGAGGCTGGTTTTATGGCTGCTGCCCCCCCCTTGTGCCCCTGTCCTGCTGCAAGCGAACGGGACTGCCAGGAACAAGTCGTTAGGAAGCAGCAGGAGGTCTGGGCACCCAGCCGGGCACGGGAGCTGTGCCCTGCGACACAGGCGGTGTTTCCCGCAGGACCTCTCCTGCCCGCCGTGGTGTTCCAGAGCAGGAGTTGCCCACATCTGGATCTACCTGGGAATAAGCCGTTTTGCTTTTAACGAAGACTGAGGACGGGTGTGATTTTAACTTTCGAGTGAAGACAAGCCCCAGTTCTCCAGAACTTGTGTTTCTTGTCATAGTTCCCCCTGCGCCCTCCAAAGTCACTTTCTTGCTGCTATTTTGGGCTTTCCTCAACAAACGAAACCAGAAGCGGCCCGGTGTTACGTGTATTTTTCCAGTGCTTTTCAGAAAAAGGCATTCACTTTGATATTGCCACTTTAAAACGTTGCTGGGTTAGGTTGTCAGCCTGGAACGATACTGTTTTTGCATCAGCTTATTCTGTGTGATAAATTTCTGCTCCTGAGCTGCAGCCCTGCAGGGTCCCTGGCTCAGCAGACTTGCTGCGTTTGCATCCCATACCCCTCCCCCCGCTGGGGCTTTCCTTAATTATGAACCGGGTAAAAAAAAACCAACCCAAATTTTCAATCAGTGCTTCCCCTTGAGCCACTCCTCAGGTGTTTCGCCCACCAGTTTGCCTCCCCCAAGGACACTCTGTCATCCCTGCTCGGACCTGGCCCTGGAGTGGGCTGGGAAGGGACCGGCCTGGCCGAGCACCATCCCTGTCTTCCTGCAGCAGTGAAGCTTTCCCAAATATATTACTGTATAAGGAGCAAAGGAAATATAACTCCATCCCTGCTTTTGTTCTCTTTCTGCATCCTCTCTCTGCAAACCAACTTTTTAAAAACACAGCAAACCCAAAACCAATGAGGGGCTCTTTATGGGCTCCGTCTGTTCCAAAGAGCAAGCGCAGCCCTTCTGTGCATGGTGAGCCCCTCTGCCGTGGTGTTTCAGGAGAGAGACTGCCCTGGGAACTGTCTGTGGGTGAAACGCACCGTCCGAGGGTGCAGATGAGATGAGGAGAGGTTCATCCTCGGACATTTTCCCTGGTCACACTTCTTTGGCTGTGGGGCATCTGGGATCTGAGCCCAGTTTGTACCTACATCTTCCATCCTTGGAGACCTTTACCTATGGCTTGTTTTCCCTCCCGCTGACCCCTTTCAAAAGTCAGATCCTCTCTTCTTTCCTTTAAACCAGATGGACAGCCCAAAAAGGTTCGGAAGGTGCCTCCTGGACTCCCCTCCTCGGTAAGTGGCAGGAGAGTTTTCCCTGCAGGTATCCCCTCCCTGTTCCTCCATCCGTGGGCGCCCCTGCTCCCTCTCCCACGAGAACTGCATCTAGGGCTTCGATTTTAGCAGGATGGGGAAGGGTTTTCCCTGCTTACAGCTTCCTATGTAGGAGCAGTGGGGAAGCGCTGTGAGGCTGTGGTGCCGGGGCACTAATCTAAGAGAAGGAGCCGTGATGCTCCTGTAGCGGAGCAGCCGGTGGTGGCATCTCCCCAGCCGGAGCCCGGACCCACCGCCAGCTCTCGCTGGCTGTCGTCTGTTCAGCGTTACAGCGCGAGTGCCCGAGTGAAATGTAATATTGGGTGTGATCAGGTTTCACTCCAGAAGGGAACGCGAAGCAGTTGTGGCCGGGCGGGCAGCTGGGGCGGCTCCAGGTGTGTGCGCTGCCCAAGGCGGTTTTACAGGCAAGTGGAGCAGCCCGTAGGAATATGTTATCCGTGCTCCCGTGGCTGTTAGAGGGGAATAAACTGAACAATGTCTTTGTGGCTGGAAGTAATGGGATCTCCAGGAAAGCTAATTGGAGAGGGCTGGAGGGTTCCTGCAGGAATATGTCTGGCTGTGAGGCGGCTGAGGCTGCATTCCGAGCTGGAGCCCCGGCTGGGGCTGCGCTGGAGCCGTGCCCCTGCCCCCAGCGTGTCGTGCTGCTCACTGCCAGAGCTGATGCTGATGTGAAGCAGGTGCCCGCTCCCCCATTCCCAGGGAACACCTGGGTGCATCCACCCACAGGAATCTCGTGCTGTGGCATTCCGCGCTGCTAGCATAAGGCTTGGACTGTGACCTCCACCACGGGCTCTGCCTGTGGAAATGGACCCTGAGAGGCTGATGTTGGGAGGATGGACGGAGAGGAAGGCACCGAGGGCTTGCTGGGATGGGCTCGCAGATCAGGGGGTCTGTGCAGACCTGCATCGTGCAGAAACCAGCTCCCGGCAGCAGTGCTGAGTTGCTCCAAGGATCTGTGTTTTAACAGGGAAAACCTGCTCGAAGCAGAATCCGTATCGCTGCACGGAGTTTCTGTGTGAAATTGGGAGCTTTTAAACCCCCGTCAACATGTGGGGAAAAACATCACACCAACAAATGGCCCTTTATTGGCCTCAGATTTCAAAGGTGACGGGGCTTGCTGCTCGTGTGCTGGCCGTGCCCTAAAGGGCCCCGATTCCCACAGGAAGAGCCGCTTGGTATTTGCCAGAGCTCAGCCCCTTCCCTGTGTCTGAGCCGACACCTGCACACGGGCTTTTCCAGCCCAGAAAACGCTGTCTGTCGCCTCGGCTGCCCCTGGACCACAAAGCTGCAGTTTTTGCTGCACGGGCCAGTGGTGCCTCCTTCCGCTGCCCTCTCTTTGCCGTGACCTCCGGCATCTTGGTTTGTTTTTGAACTTCCACACCTGGGGAGAGAAATTGGCACCGAGGCGGCGAGAGAAGCGTGGAGCAAAAGGAGTTGCTGGCCTCAAAGGCTCTTTCTTGTCTGACTCGCCTGTATAGGAGCCCACCCCATGTTATCACTGGACCCTGTGCAAAATAAATAGGTTAATCAGCATCTTATTAAAATGAAGTGCTTTAATCTGTAATTCCCTAGCTGCTTTGAAAACTCGGAGAGGTCAGCGGCTGGAATAGCTGAGGGTGGCTGAAAGGGGAGTGATTCTGCCAAAGGCACCAAGAGGCAGCTGGAAATGGTTCAAGAGGGATGTGAGAGGCGATGGCAAGGCCTGAGCGGCTCAGCTGAACGGGCACAGCAGTGCCTGCATGTACCCATGGCTTTTGGGGTTAGTCCTTGGGGAATAGTGCTGGACTGGGGCTGCCCCTGGAGCACGGAGCCCCTCTGAGCCAGGAGCACGACCTGGAGCTGGAAAGCAGGGTCAGTGCTCCCAGCCGCACACCCCTGCGGACTGGCATGTCCAGGCAGAGGACCAGGGCTGGATGAGGCCCCCGAGCCCCACTGTGGGACCGCAAGATGCTGGGGAAGGATTTTGCACAAGTCGGTTCCTGCAGGATTTGTTGCCGCAGCGAGCGTGGCGGCTGGGAGCCGTTTCAGCCTTCGAATTCGCAGTATGGTCACCGCTCTGTTTAGCTTTAGTCTGCTTGAAGTCCCCCCTGGTTCATGCATTTAAGCAAGAAAAATAGGGAGGGGGCAGGAAAAAAAAACCCAGCAGCACAGGGCCCTGCGAATCCCAGCACCGGGGCTTGTCGAGCGGCTCGCGCCGCGCTGGCAGTTTTAACCGGAGGAAATGACCTCACCTGGAGGTCCCCGAGGCTGCCGGGGCTGGGGAGCGGGCTGGGGAGCGGGGAGCGGGCTGGGGAGCGGGGACCTGGCCCTGATTTACCGCTTCCTGTGGCGCTTGGCCGGCAGCTCGGAAGGGCTGGGATGCTCCTCGCTCGGTCCATGCAGGGAAGAGCGGAGTTGGTTTTTCACAGCCTCCACTGTGCTGAGCAGGGAAATGAAAGATTTGGAGGGGCCAGGGTCGCTCCTGGGGTGAAGCCTGGCCCCTCCCAGATACAACAGGAGATGGTGGTCGGGGTTGGCGGGTTCGTTCATCCCCGCTATTTTATTATTCTTATTTTTGCTCTGGATTTATTAAATGGATGTTGCGGCTCGCCACGGCCCCCCCGCTCCGCTGCCGCACAGCTGCCTCGCACGCTGGCCGGGTGCCAGCCCCTGGCAGATGGCGCGGGGCTATTAGACGTGCTTCATTCGATTCCCTGTCCCAGCTCCCGCTATTTAATCAAATTATAGGAAAAGTCAATTTACTGGATTCTTGTTCTTTGCAGCCTCCTCCATTCCCCCGCTCTCCCCAGCCGCACGCGCTGCCCACGCGCAGCTCCGCGCCCCCGCTTCGCCCCGACGCCATCCTGCAATGCCACACAAAGGCGAAGCGCCGTGAATTTTCCTTTTTGAGCGGGGACGAGGGGCAGCTGCCAACGTCTGTCAGGTTTTTTCCTTCCCCCCACCATAATTTTATTTTTATTTCTTTTTTCCCCTGTATTTTAGAAGTTCCCCAGTCTCAAGCTGTAGCACACAAGTTGCCTTCAGCTCCCCTTGGCCCCGCAGGGTCCAGCCACCCGCTACCCAACCACTGATGGGCGGTGAGGGGCTGGGGCTGCCCCTGGGGCCCTGAAACCCCCCCCGGCTTCAGGGGAAGCTGCTCTGAGAAGCAGGAGCATGGGCTGCCAGGGGAAGACAAAGCAATATATTTAAGTGGAATGGCTAGTGCTTTGCAGAGATTCTTTTTTCAACAAGATGACCCCGATTTTCTATTACACCCCCCCAAATAAAAGAGGAAATGCGTGGTGTTGTGGTCAGTTACAGAAACAGAGAAGTTTTGCCCCTTCTTGCTGGGTGAGCATGAGGGGTCGGAGGGAGCTGGCTGGGTGTGGGGAAAGAGAAACTCAGGGCAGGTTTCCTTTCCAGAGAGAGCTGTGCCTCCCGGGCAGAGCTGGCTGTGCATGCGGGGCCAGCCCCTGCGCCTGCCTCTGCTTTCGTCTGCGTTTAAAAAAAATTATTAGCGGTTTCAGAATGAATCAATGAGGATGAAAATAGGCTGTAACAAAGGTTCTCATGTCATTTTGAGTGGTATTTCAGTTTCTTTGCATATTGAATTTATGCTTTAAAAAAAAAAAGTATGTTTTTGCGCTGGCACAAGATGATTTTCGGTAAGGGTTTCCTAGGATGGGTTTTGGTAATTTAGAAGGTAAAAAAAGCACCTTTTCTTTTGTTTAATGTACTGTTGTATACTGTAGCTGAATGGAGCTATGTAAATCTGGCCGAAAGCAGTCTGAGAGCCATCGCCTCCTGTGTGACATCCCTTTTGAAGGGCTGCTCAGCCCTTCTCCATGCCGCAGTTTCCACTCAAGTGGGACAGGCTGATTTTAGTGAAGGGTTTGAGCAGAGGCCGTGCTCAGGAGCGGCTGCTCCCGGTGCGGTGCTGTAGCCCGGCGTACGGCAGGGTCGGCGCCGGAATGAGCTGGTCGCCATCGCCCGCGCCCTTGGGTGCGGGGTTAGCGTGCAGAGATGATTGCTTTTGTGGTTACCCATAAAAAGTTATGACCGCAGAAAAAGGAACTACAGCAGGGTTGAAACCTCTGCGTGTGACGCCCCAGGCCCTGCGCCACTCCCCGGCAGTGTCCTGATATTCGGTACCACCGTGGCTTCAGCTGAGCTGCTTCAGTTCCCCCTCCCCAGCTTTGCTGTGGGACTGACTGTCATCTGCTGCCATGAATAAAAGCAAAGCTGTGTGGGGTGACCCATGGGAGGCTGTGGGGCCATGGGGTGGCCAAGCACTTCTCTTCAACCCATTTCCTGCCCTACAGGTGTATCCATCCAACTCAGGTGATGACTACAGCAGGGATCCAGCTGGATATACTCCCTCGAAACCTCCCAGCACTGTGTATCCCGGAGCCTTTTATATGGCAGGTGAGTTATTAACAACCCTGGCACCCTGCAAGCCAGGCAGAGCAGGGGCTGCCTTGCCCATGAGGGACAATGGGAGGAATTGCACAGCATGTGAGATGGAGGGAGCTCAGGGCAGGAGCTCATGAGACATGAAGCAACCCCGAAACGGCTCCAATATTCCCAACGGGTGATGCTCAGTATAGGCAGGATGGGATGGGACAGATGCAGCCCCTCAGCCTGGGCTCACGTGCCCTGTGTCGGCTGTGGGACACATGCTGGTGTCTCAGCCCTGCTGAATTCAGAATTTCCTTCCAGACGGTCTCCATAACTCGCCAGACCTGTGGAGTTCACCGGGTGCCATGAGCCAGTCGAGTTACGGTGCCATGCTGGGCAGCTCCTCCTCCCCACTCCCGCAGTCCAGCGGCTTCAACAGTTTACATCAGCACGAACGCATGGTAACATGTCCCCGCGCTGCGCCACGGGCAGGCTCTGCGCAGATAGCCGGTGGCAGTGCCTCGCCTTATCCTGTAGCTGTCGGCTCAGGGCAGCTGCCGACAGGCAGGGTTGGGGATGCTGACACCCAGCAGCCTTTCGAGGGCACCTCTCACCCCTCTCCCCCTCTCTGCCAGAACTACCAGCTTCATTCAGGAGAGGTTAACGGCGGACTCCCCTCTGTGTCTGGCTTTTCCTCTGCCTCCACACCGTACGGTGTCTCCAGTCACACGCCCCCGATCAGCGGGACAGACGGCATGATGGGTACGTATGGCCCTTGGGCATGCGGTGGTCCCCAGAAAGACCCCCCTTCGCTCCACTGCTGTGCAGAGGCTTAACTGCAAAATCAAAGCCCTGTGGAAACCCCGGATGCCCAAGGCTGTGATACCTGTGTCCGATACACCCAGACACTTATCCTTTGCGTGTCACCTGCACGTGGAGCGACTGCGTGAGGAAGAGGCACAGCGAGGTTGTTGCTGCTGGGTGACTGGGCAGGGGGATGGGGTGCTGGCCTGGGGGTTTACACCTCGCTTGGTGGATCTGGGAGGTGCTGTGGCTTAAATGAGTTGCGAGAAGGATTTGCACCTGCGTTGCGGGAAGGCGGGGGTATGTGTGAAGTCGTTCATCTAAATCTGGAATAGGAATGCTTGTGCTGCATTTGGATACCATGTTAAACCCCCAAGTGCTTTAATCTGTAACCCTGCTGAACCTGTTACAAAATCTGTTACTGAAATGAACTCGCGTTCCCCAGGAGATGAGGATCCTGACCTTGATTCACAGAAACACTCTTGTTTAAAAGAGGGGAAACAAGTTTCAGATTGTAGGGGCTTAAGATGCACCGGGGAAAAGGGCTGTGCTGCAGCAGAGACATTTGGTTGCTGTTGATGGCATTGCACCTTCACCCCAGCGTCTTAGGTAGACATTCCTGCAGCCCCGTGAAAGCTGCCAGCATGCGTGTGTCCTCATCCGGGCTGCTCTGAGCTGGGCATCCATTTAGGTTTTAAGCAAAGCAATGAGAACAAGAAATTCCAATCTCGGAGCAGGTGACCCCAGAGAAGGTCTTGTATGGGTGCCTTGACCTTCTGGGTTTCTGGCACCCTGGCAGTGATGTCTGTGTCCTCTCTCAGCAGGTAACAGAGGAACCACAGCTGGGAGCTCGGGAGATGCGCTCGGGAAGGCACTAGCTTCAGTAAGAGTTTCTGCGGATCCTTGACCTGGTCCCCATCCTGTCGCAGTGTTGGACCTCCCCTCTATAACAGGGACCCGTTAGGCAGTGGGCAAGATGGACACGTTGAGAAGTTTGGGTGAATGCGCCCCGAAAGCACAGCAGCCTCTGAGGGGGAGGGTTTTCCCTGCTCTGTGCTGCCATCCTGAGTCCTGGTGCTGTGCAAAAGCAATCTTTTGGTAGATGGGGAAACTGAGGCACTAGATATTGTGGTGTCCCTGCAGACCCATGCCCATGAGCTGGCTCTGCGGCTGCCCAGCCTGGCACTGCGCTGGCGAGATGATCCTACGCAGCCCTCGTCACAGGACTTGCTGGTCCCAGTAGCCCTGCCCTGCATGTGCTGGTTCAGACTGGAAAGCACTGGTCCTACTGGGCTGTCACAGCTTGGGGTTGCCTCTGTCCTGTTCAGTTCAGGGGCCTTTGCTTCTGCATGGTGGCAGAGGGGTGCTCAGCACTGCACCCTCGATAATCTCCTGGGGCTCTAGCTTCCCTCCGGGGCGGGACCTGGGGAACAGAGGCTGTAGCTGCAGAGGTGGCAGCAGTGGGGACAGAGAGAGACCCTGGTGCTAGTGAGGGGCTGCGGGGGGACTAGCAGGCTGGGCCATCACCCCAGCCGGCAACTGGTGGGGAAGGTCCTTGCTGCACCTGGGCTTGGGATGGGAAGGGCCATCGCAGGGTTGGGCGCCGCTGACCGTGCCCTCCTTCTCTCTCTCCAGATTTATTCCCCTGATCACTCGAGCAATAACTTCTCGTCAAACCCCTCGACACCAGTCGGCTCCCCTCAGGGGCTTGCAGGTAGGTGAAAAAACACTGCTTTCTGCGTGAAGGGGGATGTCAGGTTTGCTCTGAGGAGGTCCAGGCTTCCCAAATCAGCCCCAAACCCTCATTAAAGACTCTCGGTAACCCTGGTAAAGCCCATGGAACAGGAAGGACAAGCGAACTCAAAGATACTTGTTGAATCTCTGCCGTGACGCTGCATGTCTGTCTGCTTTAATCGGTTGTAGCTTTTCCCCAGTCAGGAGTCGAGCAGTGCCTGGGGGTGGTGAATGCCGCGCATCCGCGGGCGATGGCTCTGCCTCCGCCTGGCTTTGGCCCTGCACAGACGTTTGGGCAGGTGGCTGGACCGGAGGCGTGACCCTGGCCCGCATGGCAGCACTGCTCCGTGCTTGGGTGATGTCGCTGCCTTTCCCTGGTACCCGCTCCTGACGCTCAGACAGCCTGTCCCTGAGCGTCCCATCTTGGTGAGGCCGGGGGAGTTTGTCCCTGGTTTTGTGTCCCGTGGGAGGAGCGCAGTGGGAACTGGGGAGCAGCCAGCTAGTTAAAGACCATTTTCAGTGCCCGATGAAGGCTGGTCTCTGCTCCCGTCCAGTAGGAGAGGTCTCGTTTCTGCCCAGCTGAGCTGGTGGTGAGACTCCGCTGTGCCTGGGATGCAGAGCAACGTACGCCTGGCAGCCTGCTGCTCCCTGGGCTCAGAGCGAGGACGGCCTGTGTGCTGGCTGCCTGCTCACAGCAATGGTACATGTTTAGAAACCTTGAGGTCTGAAGGCCTGAGCTCAGTTTCCAGCTGAGATGGAGCAGAGGAGAGCCCGTAGGGCCATGTGGTGCCATGGTGCCCCATCCAGTGCCACGCAGTCCTGCGGCGGCTCATGCAGTGCCGTGAGGTGCCGCGGTGGCCCCTGCAGTGCCATGCAGTGCTACAGTGGCCCCTGCAGTGCTGCGGTGGCCCCTGCAGTGCTATGCAGCGTTGTGGTGGCCCCTGCAGTGCTGCGGTGGCCCATGCAGTGCCATGCAGCGCTGTGGTGGCCCGTGCCCTGCTGCAGCGGCCCATCCACTGCCATGCAGTACCGTGGTGGCCTGTGTGGTGTCGTGGTGACCCATGAGGTGCCATGCGGTGCCATGTAGTGCCGTTGGTGGCCCATGCAATAAATAGCATGCGGTGCCAAGGTGGCCTGTGCAGTGGTGTGGTGGCCCAGCTTCCAGCCCCATCTAGTGGCAGCTGTGCCCAGTCCCAGGCTCTTCCATTTGTTTGCAGGCACATCCCAGTGGTCGCGAGCGAGCGGACAGGGTGCCTTATCTCCCAGCTACGAAGGGAGCCTCCACACCTTAGTAAGTACTGCCGAAAGATCGGCCTTCTTTCCTCCTCCACCCCTTGTGCGCCTGGCGTCAAAGGGCTTTCAGGGAATGTCCTCTCTCCCAAACATCTTGGGGCCTGAAGGAAGGTGGTCAGCTGGTAGACGGGCATTTGGGTGGGAGCTGAGCAGAGCTGGGTGCTGCTTCCCTGAGCCCAGAGCCCGGCTGGCAGGGGTGCAGCCTTGTACCCTCCCCCTGTTCAGGGTCCGGTCACATCCCAGTGGGTCTGACAGGCCAAACAGAGTCCTGGCAGGTTTCTGCCTCACTTTCCTGAGCGGTTCTGCTTGTGTGACCCCCTTTGCCTTTAGGGTCCCAGCACTGACTGGGCCGGGGGGTTATTTCTTCCCATACCCACCTTGCGGGAGCAGAGTGCACAATTGCCGTCAGCCGTTCCTTAGTGCAGAGTGCTGCAGCGGGCTGCTGGCTTTCCAGGTGTTAACGCAGACCTCTTTCTGTCCTCTCCTTCAAGCAAAACAAAATGGAAGACAGGTTGGATGAAGCCATCCACGTGCTGAGGAATCACGCCGTGGGCCAGACAGCCGCCATGCCGAGCAACCACGGGGACATGCACGGGCTCCTGAGCTCGGCACCGGCCCACAGTGCCACAGTTGGCAGCCTGGGCCAGGCCTTCCCCGCCTCGGTCATGTCCCTGGGGACCAGGCACCCGAGTCTGGTGAGTGCGGGAGTGTCACGGCAGCTGGCGGGGATGGACTCACGTCGTCGGTCCCCTGGACCCAGAGGGATGTTGCCTTTGGTGGGAGAACAGCACGGCGGGGTCCAGCCTGGGTCAGCTGTTGGCAGCTTTGAACGGGTGACGTGCTCCGAAGTGCTGTGGTTGCTGTGTTCGTGCAGGGGGGTGAATCTCTGCTCAGCACAGTGCTGGCTCTCAGGCACAAGCGGTTCGCTCATGCCCCTTCTCAGGGCAGGCAGAGGTGGGGAAAGCTCTTCTTCCCCTGCAGTATGGATAGAAATCCCTCGACACAGCTTGAAGCTGTCCCTGGGAGAAGGAAGAGAGGGACCCACTGCAGGGCAGGACTGTGGGTATAGAGACTTGAGTATCTCCAGAGCTCCCCTGCTCTGAACTGTTGGGGCAGGCAGTATCCTGTGCGTGCGGGGAGTGCTGATGTGCGATGGCTCATTCAGGCTCCAGGGAGCGCGACAGGTCCTGGGTGCCCTGAGCATGTGGACACTGGGGTCCATGCGGGGTCACCAGGGTCCCTCCTTGACCAGAGGCTGGTGATCACAGGAGCACATTTTTGTCAGAGCTTGTTGCCTGCTGCAGCAAACAGTAACGCGTCTCCAGTCTCTAGAGAACCAGAGCTGCTTCCCCTTCCGAGCTCCTCGGACTCTGCGGCTAAGGAGTGAATCGTATGTGTGTCCTCTGCTGCAAACTGCTGCCAGCTGCAGAAGCAGGAGCCCCAACAGCAGGGCTGGCTCTGTCCTGCCAGTCTGTGGCTGATGTAGGGCAGCCTTGGGGGGTGCGGGCTCTGCAAGGCTGCCTGACCTTTGGGTCCATGTCCTTCGGTGCAAGGTTCATGCTGCTGGGATGTGCCCTGCTCTCCTGGCACTGGGGAGGTGGCAGAAACGTTGGTTTGGTGGAGACAGGACACATGCAGCCCGGGCAGGGTGTCCTCTCCAGCGTGCCAGCCTTGCATCCAGGCAGAGAGGGGCTTTTCCATGATGGGGGGAGACAGCACTGAAGGGGCTTCTGCTTGGTCCAGCTGATGTGCAGGACACAGAGCTGCTTTCTGCAGTGCCACGGCCCTGGGGGAGAGCTGCTGCTGGGGCAGGTTGGCTCTTCCCTCTTGCATGCCTGCACTGTGGGTGGTAGGAGTGTGCGAAGGGGGGATCCGGCTGCACCTCAGCCTGGTCTAGGGAGCCCTGCGGCTGTGCTCGGGGTGACTGTGCCCATGACCTCTGGCCCCAACACTTCCCCCCTCAAGGCTTGCTCTGCTTGTTCTGCTGTAGGTGGGAGGAGGTCACCCTGAAGACGGGCTGTCCAGCAACCCCAGCATGCTTCACAACCACGTCACCCTTCCGTCACAGCCCGGCTCACTCCCTGACCTCAACAGGCAGCAGGACACGTACAGCGGTAAGGCAGCTCTGCATGTGTGCACGCTGTAGGCTCGCCTGCCACGGGTGCGATTCGGGTCACCCCTCCGGTCCTGCCCTGTGCAGCAGCAGCCCGGGGGGAGGTGGGTGGTCTTGCAAGGCTTCCTCAAAGCATCCGCAGGACAGGTTCTACCTGGAGCCTTTTCCAGAGGTTTGACCTACATGTTCCTGTCCCTCCTGGCAGCTGAGGGTGCACAGAGCCCCCAGGCCCTGCTCTGCTGGAGGAGGTTAGGCTCTGACTCTGGAGGGTCTGGGAGGGGGAAAGAAGGATGGGGAGTGGTGGCAGGGCAGAGCCAGCACCAGTCCAGCTCCTCTTGCTGTGGACCAGCAATTCAGGGTGAGTCTGGGTTGCCACATGCTGGCGATGCAGCGCAGCAGGAGCAGGGCCTGGGGATGCCCAGCCGTCTGTCAATCGGGCCTCTCCAACCTCCGTGTGTGGCTCTGCTTCCTCAGCAGGCTTGTCAGGGGGGCTGGGGCGAAGCAGCGTCTCCTCGGGAACCAGTGAAATAAAGAGGGAAGAGAAGGAGGACGAGGAGAACACGTCAGTGGCGGACAACTCAGAAGAGGAGAAGAAGGAGCTGAAACCCTCCCGGAACAGAACAAGGTGCTCTTTGAACAGGTCTCTTCCTTCAGTTACTCCGTTGCCGGGCTGGGAGCATTTCAGCTGGGGTACAGCTGTGGTGACCCACTGAGCGCTGGGCTCGGCCTGGTGTGGCCAGGAGTCACCCTGCGGCACAGACCTGCCAGCCCCTGCCCAAGGCGGAAGCCTTCTCTGTCCTCACACAGAGGTGGCACAGCCCGGGTTCCTGCTGCGTCCCCACGGCTGGCCACTTTGGGCCATGCTGGGGAAGGCTCCCTGCTGCCCTCCCACTGGCTCCCGTCCCCATGGCCACAGGGCTTCCTCATGCTTGTAAAGCAGAGGGCTCACACTTCGTCCGCATGAGCTGCACCCGCCTGTGTGGTCGCTTGGGACGTTGCTTGTGGTCGTGCGTGGAAAGGACAGAGCGCTCAGCTCCCTTGGGCAGGCGCAGGGAAGGTTTTGACCTCCCTGCTTCAGGTTGTCTCCACTGTCTGCTTCGGGCTCCTGTATCCTCTGTCGCCAGCCAGATCCATGGCAGCGGATCAGGTAGAGTCCTTCCAGCACGCTGGCTTGTCTGCAACCTCGCCGTCGGCTTGGAGACCTCGCCAGGGTGCTGCTGCCCGGAGGGGCAGTGCCAGCCCCGCTCCTGCCAGACTGCAGCCACCTCCTGCCCTGGAGGCAGAGGGCTGCGTCTTCCCAAAACGCCAGTGGGACACCAGTGTTGGCCCCCACACCTCTGGGCCACCCTGCAACCTCCTGGCGACAAGCTCAGGCCTTAATCCCATTGCTGTGGTTTCTCTCATTGTTTAAACACAAAACAAAAAAAGGCAGAAGAAGAGCCTTAATTGCTTCTCTCCAAAGTCACTGCGTGTCCCTGTGTCTGAGCGCGGGGCACCAGGCAGGCACATCCCCTGGGGGCACGTGGGGCGCAGTGCCATGACTCGCGGGTCTTGGCATCTCGGTGCCTCGACGTGTGTTTCTTTTCTGTGAGTTGACCAGTGCTGAGAGTGCACGCGAGGAATGTCCCTGTCTCGTTCTTATTTTAAACCATTAGTCAAGATGAGGATGAGGAGGACGATCTTCTTCCCCCAGAGCAAAAAGCCGAGAGAGAGAGAGAAAGGAGGGTCGCCAATAATGCCCGTGAGCGCCTGCGGGTCCGCGACATCAACGAGGCCTTTAAAGAGCTCGGACGCATGTGCCAACTCCACCTAAACAGCGAAAAACCGCAGACCAAACTGCTAATCCTACACCAGGCCGTATCAGTCATACTGAACCTGGAGCAACAAGTTAGAGGTCAGTGAGGGTCCCGGAGTGGTGATATTTTACGTATCTGATCGGCACGGGGCTGTCTGTCTGTCTGTCTCCTGTGACATGTGCTGTGGTGCCTCGCACTGTCTCTCTCCCCTGTGGCCTTGGGTTCCAAGGCTGTTGATGTCCTTTTTTTTTTTTTTCCTTTTTTTGTTTGCCCCCCCCTTTTTTTGCATCCCTGCTGTTCTCTCCTTCGTTCCCCACTGCCACTGCGTGTGCTGCATGCCGGTCCCCAGGGGCCACCTGCGCCGCCCTCTCTTTCCCGCAGCCAGATGTTTGCTCAGCTCCTTGGCCAGCAAAACTAGAAAAACCCCAAAACCAGCAAATCTCCCAGAGTGGGGGGCCCAGATCTGACGTCCCTCCTGGGCTGCTCCGGGCACAGAGCCCCCCTCCGCCCATGGCTGCCGCAGCAGCGGTCAACGCCCTGTCCTCCTCGCCTGCCTGGCACGGGGCTCTGTGCTTCTGTCCACACCGCTGCGCCCTGGGTTTGTGGGCACCCAGAAAACCCCTGGGGATCGCTGGAGCCATGCGAGGGGCAGCAGGACAGAGACCCTGAGCCCAGGGTTGGGCAGCCTTCGCTGCCTCTACAGACTGGTCTCTGGTGACAGCTGGAAGCGCCGCGCATCCCCAGCAGAGCCTGGAGCACGGGCGGGCGTAGGCTCTCCCCCTTCCCGGGGTACGCTCGCTCCCTTCCCATGCGTGCGTGTGCCCGTCTCGGCCGTCTGTGCTTGCCCTGGGTGCTGTGTCCCGGTGGGAGGGGAAGCAGAGGGCTTGGCTTCCCACTCCGGAGGACTTTGCTGCTTTGTTGTGCATCCCGCAGTGCATGTTCCTGCTCCCCGGCCCCGCTGCGCAGGTGCCGCGGCAGGTTAACCCCCTTTCTCTCTGCAGAGGCTGTTGTAACACGCATCGGTGGTTTGTGCCTGGCTGTGCTCCTCTCTGCTGGCCTCTGCTGTTGCATTGATGTTGGAGTCCTTTGTGCCTCTCTCCAGTTTGTAATTTTTTGCCTTTCATAACATGTATATTTTTTCCTGTCTCTTTTTTTAATTTCCCCTTCCTTTTTATTTTTTATTTTGAGTTTTATTTTTTTGGTTCTGTTCTTTCCGATCTCCTACAGACAGTCCCCAGCCGTGACCTCTCGGTGGTCCCACTCTACCTTGTACTTGCTGCTTGCGGATCGAGGCAGGAGCCAAGGGGTGGCGGGGGGCAGGGGCTAGGCAGAGTTGGCACCATGTTCACTTTGGTCTCCCACGCTTGTCCCTTTTTAAACCCCTCTTGGACGCAGCCACGGAAGAGACCTGAGCCCCGGCCCCGTGTGCTGCTGTCAGCAGGCGTTAGTGCAGGCAGCGAGGGTGGCCCTTCTCTGGGGGGTTTGGCCTTCAGTCCGAAGCTGACCCCCACGTCACCTCCTGCAGCACTGCCATGGGAGTGGGGCTGTCAGGTCCCCGCGTGCCCAGCCAGATTCTCCTGCTGCCATCAGCAGCTACCGGGGCAGGAAGGGGAAGAAGATGAGGTGGTGTTGTGGGGGGCCAGGCAGGCAGGTCGGTGCCACCTTTGAGGAGAGCGCAAGGCAGCCAAGGCACTGTACCAGGAGGACCTCACGTGGCCGTGCAAACCGCCAGCAGCACTTGCCGGTGGCAGGAGACATTTCCATCCAGCCCGGCAAGGCACTGCCGGAGCTGTGTCCCTGCCTGGGGGAGCCACCAGCCAGGAACTGTGGCTGCTGGCATCTGCGCAGAGGAACGAGCTGGGTTCCTGCCAGGGGTGGGCTGGGTGCTGGGGTGGCGGGTGGCTCTGCTCCCCCAGCCATGCTGGAGAGAAGGTGGCAGTGCCGGCTGGGCACTAAGGCAGGGAGGAGGGGACACGGGCAGTGACAAGGCAGCGAGGAGAGGATGCAGGCAGGGACAGTGGGCTACCTTGCCCAAATGCTTGCCTGGGGAGCCCTTGCTCCCCCCTCCATCCCGTTGGGCACTGTCTGGAGACTCTCCAGACCCTGCAGCGCACCCAGAAAGGCTCTGACTCTGCAGCCCTATCTGCGCGTGGCTCCCCTGGAACCGAAGGCCACCATCTGTCCCCACACACCCTCCTCAGATAGGTGTCTTTCCTGTGAGAGTTTTTGCTCTGGGGGAGAAGGTCGTCTGTGCAGTAAATTGAGGCTTGGAGGGGCCGGGCTGTGGGTAAGGCCATGGTTTAAGATGCTGCCAGCATGACTCTGCCTTCCCCCCTGTCCCTGCCTGGTTTGGGCACCCCTGGGGTGCTGCCGGCGGTGGAGACTTCGAGAGCTCCTGACCATGCCTGGAAAAGAAAAGAATTCCCTTCCGGAGTGGTTTTGGCTGTGTTGAAATTTGGCTGTTGTTGCATTCAGTGTCTGCATCTGCGACTGACCCTCAGCAGCAGCCGGGGGCACTTGGCTCCTGCCCCCGCTGCTGCCCCCACCCGTACGAGGGTGCTGGGCCAGGCTGCCTCCCGCTGCTGCGGTGCAGCTGCCCAAAGCGCCTGCACTGGGAGGATTTGCTGCAGATGGGATTTTTGAAGGAAATCTTACAAAAAGGGATTTGCGTTCTGCCAAAACGTCTTCCCTTGGGGGATGAACCCGATGGTTTTGGCTGAGACCCCCTGCTGAACTTTTACTTTTCAGCCAAAAACCAACAGGCAGGCAAAATTTTGCCACGGGGAGAGAGTGTTGGTGTCGCTACTGCATCCACTGTCACCTCGCCCCCGGCAGCACCCTCCAGCCCCGCAGGAGCCTGGCCCGTGCTGGCAGCACCTTCACATGGCTCGCAGAGGCGACACACAGCCCGGGCCGCTCCAGGAAGCGCCCAAGACGAATTGGCTTTGCAAAGTGAGGCTGTTTGAGCCATTTCCAGTGGACACCAGAAGCACTACCAGCACGGCAACATATAGCCCCCCCTTGGTACCACCCCCCTAACTAATCCCTGTGGTGCTATGAACCCAGCAGTACAGACGAGGCCTTGTCACTGGAGGACAAAGATCTGAGGGACCGGGAGAGGAGAATGGCCAATAACGCCAGGGAAAGGGTGCGTGTGCGGGACATTAACGAGGCCTTTAAAGAACTGGGACGCATGTGTCAGATGCACTTAAAAACGGACAAAGCACAGACCAAACTGATCATCCTACAGCAAGCGGTGCAGGTCATTCTGGGCCTGGAGCAGCAAGTACGAGGTATGGTAACAGCTGGCAGGGGCTTTTCGGGGCCTTTCTCTCCCCCAGCATCTCTGTGTGCGTGCGCGTCTCTGTTGCGACTCCCGCTTTCGGTGCGAGGTTGTGTGTTCGCATCGCCGGCGGCACCTTCGGGTGCGCTGCACGGCAGGCTGAGCTTTCCGAAGCCCCGGCCCGGGGTGGATTCGAGGCTGCTCTGTCCGTCTCCCCTGTGCTTAATGGGAGTTTGGCACCTGGATCCCATTAAGCAGCTTTGGAAAACTCAGTCCTCAACTCCGAGAGCTGGCTGAGGCACTTGGGGGTTTCTGTAAGCGAGCACATGTGTAAATTGGCGTGGCGTTTCAGCCGGGCACGGGGTTTTGCTCTAGCAGGGGTCCAGCCAAGTGACTGCAGCCACTGCAAGGAGCGGCAGGCTCAGAGCAGCTTGCACTGAGGTTTCCTCGCATGGTCCTGTGTGTCTGTCCTGGGACTCTGTCCTCGCTCTCTCTTTTGGATGCTGCTGCCGTGTGCAATGCTCTTGCCCAAACTGAGGTTGCTTCCCTCCCTCCCTTGCTGTTTTTGGCCTAGAGCGCAATCTGAACCCTAAAGCAGCCTGCTTGAAGCGTCGGGAAGAGGAGAAAGTGTCCGGAGTAGTAGGAGATCCCCAGATGACACTTTCAGCTTCACATCCTGGTCTAGGAGATGGTCACAACCCTGTTGGACACATGTAAAGGTATCGTCCCCTGCCCCGCGATCCCAGCACACTGCTCTGCTTCGGCAGCTCAGCCCCGCTCGTTCGGCACCAGCCAATATCCTTAATTTACCTGAAGTAAATGACTTGCATGCAGTTTGCTCGCCCGTGGCCACCCAAAGGCTCGTCCCTGTAGGAGAGGTGCAGCGCTGTAACCAGGATGGAGGGTTTCGGTGCCCTCACCACCCTGAGTGGGCTCTGCACCTCTCGGCCCTGCCCCAGTTGGCTACTGGAAACCAGCAACTCCTTTGCCTGTGGGAGGGAATGGACAGGTTCCAGTAATGCCAAGAAAGACACAGAAGGTGAAATTCCTCCAGGCACAGGCTTTGCTGGGCTGTCCCTGTTTTAAAGGAACCCCCGTGCTTGGCCAGGAATAGCTGAGCCTGTTTGACCCGAACGGTGCTGGGATGTGGGGGGGGGATTGAGCAGGTCCAGGAGCGGAGGGTCGGAGGCTGATCCTGTCAGCAGGGCTCCCCTGTGTGGGGCTGCAACGCCCCAGCCTGCAGCACCCACACGCCCCAGAGCGCATGGAGGGGCTGTGCTCCCCCGACATCCCCTGCGCCAGGGGCTGCCCTGGAAAAAAAAAGGCAAAGCCAGTCGGTGTCTTGGCAGAACAGCCAGCCTGACTCTCGGCCCCGCTGCGGCCACGTCGAGTCCTCGGAGCTGATTTCTGTGGAGACGAGGCTGTGGCAGGGGTCTTGCGGCCCCCCCCATGCAAGGAGCAGAGTTTTATTCTCCTTGGGTTTCTCTCACTTCAGGCTTCTGTTTGGGTTTTTTTTTTTTATTTGTAGATCTTTTCCTCTGGAATCAGAGATCTGTAGGAAGAAAACCCTCGGTGTGACCTGCAACCTTCTCGAACCATAAACTTTAGTACTGCTAATACTGACACACGTGGACGGATCCTGGCATGACGTAAGGGGTGGAAAAAACACTTTCTCAAAAGCAAAATGAAAACAAAAAAATTGCCTTAAGTATAAAGTGCGGAACAGTCAATACATATCACTCAGTTAGGAGGGGGTGGCGTGTTCTCTTGGCTTGTTCACAAGCAGCCAGCAGCAAAATTGTGCCTAAGCTTGATATTTCTTTTTTAAAAAAAAAGAACATTAGTTATGAGATTTTTTATGTAGAACAAATAGCAATGCCTTTTGGTTTTTTTAGCTTCTTTTGCATATGTTTTGTAAGCAACGAAAAGAATTTTTTTTTGTATAAAAAAAAGTCTTGTACCCCACGCTTTTCTGCTGCTGTTTCTATAGTTAACGTTGCATCTTTAGGATCAACCAGAATATTAAAATTGTATTAAGAGAGACTGGATATAAAGAGAGGAATTCTCAGATTCGGCTCTGAAAGCCACTAAAAGCGAATGTAGCCACAGCGAGGGGAAGTTCTTCCTTGCCTGGCTTGTACCTTCCATTATAAAAAGACAAACTCACTCATGTGCTGAATTCACCATCTCTTTGCTTTGGCCACTTCTGATTTGGGAGAAGGAAGTTAAACAGCAAAGCGAGTTGCAGCAGGACCCCTCTGCGGTGCTCCTGCTCCTCCCGGGAGGTGACCGAGGCCCATCGGGGGTCTCTGCAAGATGTGCTTTACTCCTGGAGCATCCCAGGGGCGGTGGTCCCACCTGGGAGAGGAGGAGATGCCCCACGGCTGTCCCGGAGCATCGTGATGGGGAGGATGAGCTGCTGGGAGAGAGCAAGGCCTTGGGGGTGGAAGAGAACTGAGGGACTAGGGCGCTTTCGAGGAAAGAAGCAACACGGATACCAGAGGAGAGCCCTGGGCGGAGGAAGGTGCCCACATGCGTGAGCAAACACCCGCAGTCAGGGGGCAGCGCTGAACAAAGTTGGAGGACTGGGAAGAGGCAGAGGCTGACGGAGCAAAGGCAGCGGTGAGACGCTGCACAGCGACCTCGCAGCAGATGGACACATAGATGCTGGCAACGGACAGGAAGGGGAGCAGCTACCCGGCACGCAGGCTCGCTCCAGCCCTCAGCAAGCCACAACTGGCAGCAGGATCTGAGTCTCCACACAGCTTCTCCCCCCACTGGAGCTGCCACCGTTGGAAGCGCAAAATGCTGCAGGCTCGGGGAGAGGGGTGGTTTCACACCCCGCCTGCACCCACTGTCGTAGCCAAAGCATCCTCGGAGGCAAACTCAGCTCGGCATGCCGCCCGGCTCGCCGTGGAGATGCAGTGGCCACTGTCACTTGCATGTGGGCTCCTCCCTCCGTGCTGGAAAGGAGGGGAGCAGCGAGCGCCTGTCCTGCACAAGATGCTCCAGCAGCCAAGCTGGGCCAACATTCCCTTCGCTCTGAGGGCTTCCCAGTGTCACCCCAGACAGCTCCGACCTGCTCAGCAGGAGGAAGACCCCCGCAGCCCCACCGCGTGGCAGGGTGCCCCAGAGGTGCAGGAGCAAAGGAAGAGGTGCTCAGTGGTGCTGAGCTGCAGTAGCCGTTCCGGAGTTGGCAATGGAAGAGCGTCCAGGGGGAATTTATTCTCCTTCCTCTTCTGAAACGTTTGGTGGCCATTTCTTCCCAGCTCTGCAGGCACACAGGGTCAGCTCCCTGGAGGGATGTTAAATCCCATCTCAGCCGTGCCTGTAACACCCTTGGACTGGGGCCAGCTGCTGCCCAGATCTGCCTGGCAGAGCCCAGGCAGGCAGGGTAGTTCACGGGGCACAGGTGCTGGCCTAGGGGGGACTTGGGGACAGCGAGTGCAGCAGCACCCCTGGCAGCAGGGTTAGTCTTTCCCCTCTGTCTCTCTGGCCTGTGCTCCTGAGGAAGCTGTATTGCTTTGGCACAGGGAGAGGGAAGAACTGGTGAACAGGATTAGGTCCTGTGGCACTTCGTAGCAACCCCAGGCTTTGGCATAACTTCTTGGTGCTCCTCTGTGCTCGAGCTGTGCTTTGTGCTCCAGCAAAGCCTGCTGGAAATGCTCAGGACATTGCTTGTCTCCCACCTACACCCAGGGCTCAGTCCCCATCGCATCTCAGAGAGGAGCCACGTACAAGTGCCGGAGTATGGGACCGTCTCTCCCTGCTGACCCTGGCACTGCCCCAGGTCTCTGCAAGGTCCAACAGTAGCTCTGAGGCTCCTGGCTTTCCCTGCCCACATCCCGCTGCCCCCACCATCGCTTCTGTGTGCTAAGACCTGAGGCCTCCAGCTCCATCCCCAGGAAGGCTGGAAAGGCCAGTGGCTGTTGTCCCTGCAGCCCAGGGACACACGTTCTTCTCGCCTGTGTCAACAGACAAGTTTCAGCCTAATTAGCTCATCAGGCTATGACACTCTTCCCTCCCTTGGGTTCTTCTGCCTGCTTAAGCACCAGGCAGCGTGAGACGGATGAGGTTTTCCTCCGTGTGTTACAGCCTTGCCCCCGTGGAGCAGCTTCCTTGCAGCAAAAGCCGTGTCTTCCTGAAGCATCCTGCCAGGTGAGGTTGTCCTTCAGATGCTGGAGCAGGTTCCGTTTGGGGGTGGTAAAACACACAGGGAGGGGGCAGTGCCCCTCCATAGATCCCCAGCTGGGTCCGGATGCTCAGACAACCCTGATTTGTGCTCTGGGGTAGGAACTGGGGACTCTGCTCAGGGCTTTCTGCTGGCAGTGCCACTGCCCCAGGACCAGGGAGGGATGGAGCCATGTCCCAGCCCTGGCAAGCTTGAAACAGTACAAAAAAATTAAAAAGTGCTTCCCCAATGCTTTGATTTTGCAACAAGAATGAGGTGGCAGTCACGTACAGCTGGATTTAAAGAAAAGAGATTGTAGTCAAGAAAAATCCAGAAACTCAACAAAATTGGAAATTTGAGAAGATTTAGGATTTGTTCAAAATTTTGAGCATCCCTTCCTCCCTTCTGAGTCCCGGCTGACGCTCCGCAGGCCGGGTGGGACTCCTGGTGAGACAGAGCCTGTCCCATCATCCCCAAACCACCAGACATTGCAACAGAGACGGGGCTTTTCGTCTGCGTTTGGGTGGTTCTGATGCTCTTTTCCTGTCAGCAGAGGAGGCCCGCCTTCCTTGGCAAGGCTTGGATGAAGGTCCTTCAGCGTAAAAATCCCCGGTGCCAGGGTTCGGATATCTCAGTAACGTGCTGTGCCCGGGAGCTGTGTCGGTGGGTCCGGGTGCTTTGTGTGCCGTCGTGCCTGCTGCCGGCAGCAGCCCAGCGCAGCCTCGGTGGCAGATTTGCTCTGGAGGGAGCAGTTGTGGGGTGCAGCAAGGAAAAGTTACTTTGGCTTGCCAGTGTGTTTGGCTCGGTGTGAACGTGGTGCCTGTAACCTGCCAGGGAAAGTGGCTTTTCTGAAAAATGAGCAGTCAGGTGCTGGCCCCAAAATACCACCGGACCAGCCTGCTGCAATGAAACTCTCATCTTCAGATGTCATGGTCAGAGAGGGCCAGGGTCTGTGCCCCCCCCAGCCCATGGCTCTACTGGCATTCAGCTGTGCAGTCTTACAGCTCTCTTTTCTCCCCAGCCTTGCTTCTCTGCCTGGCTGCACGTCCCTCGTGCCAGTGGTGCTGTGCAGAGGTGTCACAGATGGGTGACGTGCTGCAGGTGGCATTCAGTTTTCTGCTTCCTCTCAGCCTTGGGTTCTCCTGGGCTGCGTGCCCCTCTTTGCCAGGGGTCACAGAGCCCCCACAAAGCTTCCTTCATCGGACAGGGAAACGCGAAGCTGCCTCCCCCGTGCGTTTTCTGGTTTCTCTTTTCCCAGGGTGCAGTAGCTGAGCTCATCACAGTCAAACAGCAGAACCGGGGTGGCTTCTCGTGAGGGAGGGCCAGGCGCTGGGCACCCCCCTCAGGTTCCTGGCCCAGGGGACCTCCTCTTTCCTTCCCCTCCAGCAGCCCCTCACCTCCTGCGCATCCTGCCGGCAAGCTGTGCGTGCCGCCAGGTGCTGGGGAGTGTCTGGAATCCAGTTTATTAACAGTAAAAATTGCAGATTTTTGTTCTTTCTCCCTCTTCACCTGCTTTCAGCCCAAAGCAAAGCAGCTGCTGCCTCCCAGAGACTCTGCACCTTTATGGTCTCATACCGGCAGTGCTCGACATCAACGGGAGGAGGTGGCAGTCTGCCTGCTCCTGCTCAAACCCCACAGCTGCTGCTAGCGCACCCCGGGCACCGAAATTCCAGCTAAGCCCTGGTTTGGCAGTTGCTCCCCGGCCTGCGACCCGTCAGTCGTACTCACAGCCAAGCAACTGCCTGGCTTGAGTTCAGCTCCAGCTCTTTGCCAACACCTCCTCGGGCTCTCTGCTCCCCTGCCGTTGCAGCTTGCGCTGGTACCCTACGGAGGTGTGCTGGGAGGAGGGACGGGACCCGGGACATGTGAACCCCAGGCTGTGTCCCTCCTATCTGCTGAGCTCCAGCCTGGGAGCAGGGGGTGCAGCAGTGCCTGGACAGACGGTTTGCAGGAGTCAGGGCAGCTGAGTTAGCTGGGCACCCCAAGATACCACATCTGGCTGCGGGGAGCAGGTCCATGCCAGCCCTGTGCGGTGGGCTCGACTTGCTGCCCCTTCCCTGTGCCCATCGCGCCAGGGCCAAGGCTGTGGCTGCTTTCCCATTGGAGTTTTTGCCCTCTCCCGGGGGGAACGCAGAAGTGGGATGTGAAACCTCCCCAGCTGTGACTTCGGTGAACGGCTTTGCCTCTTGGCCCATGTGTCAGCCCTGAGCCAGTTGCCCAGAGGTTTGCGTTCGCTGCCTGGTAGCGCTTGAACAGGAAGGACAGTCAGGCTGGGGTTTTCCCAGGAGTCTGCAGTTTTGGGGTCAGTGCAGAAGGTGCGCTCAAACGTCCTTTGTGTCTCACCCGTGTACCCACTGAAGCCAGCAGAGCCTTTGGGCCCGAGGCCCTTGCTGGGCGATGCAGTGTGTTGGCAAGCGGGGGGGCCATGTGAAGCAAGAGGCCTTGGAACACCCCGCCAATCCCCTGCATCCCTGAGCTTTGCTGCCGTGGGGAGGCTGCCAACTTCAGTGCCGGTGGAGCCCACGGCCCTCTTGCAGGCCCTGCTGGGTGCTGCACTGGTGACTCCAGTTTCAGCCAGCCCCTGGCCTGGGGTTTGGAAAGGAACTGGGAAGGGAGAGATGAAGCAAAGCTGGTCCTGGCGCTGGGCCAGGACAAGCCGTCAGCCCCGAGGTGCAGAGCTGGCTAACCCGGAGCAAGCCCTGGCCACTGGATTCCCCCATTCCTGCTCAACACCAGCAACAGCAAGACCTGTTTTCCGTTCCACGAGCTTGCACAAGGTCTTTGCCCTGTTAAATCCTATGCAACCCCCTCTCCCCTCCCCCAGGGCTCTCCAGATCCCAGCCCATTCTCTCTGCTCTTGTCCATGGCTGCTGAGGTCCTGCTCCCTGCTGCTCTCAGGGTCCAGCTTCATTTCTGGCAGCTCCAAAAGCATTTCAAGACCTGTGTGCTGGAGCTGGGGGGGTGCAGATGAGGGATAGGACTTCAGGAACACCCCTTCCAGCTCATGCTGCAGGAGCTGAGCACTGAACCGGAGGGTGCAAGGCCTGGTCCTAAGGCTCCTCCATGCACCCTTCACCCTCCTGTGCCTTCTGCTCAATGCTTGGCAGCTCAGTGTCAGAGTCCTTCATCTCACACCGCCTCCCCCAGTTACCCCTCAGTGGAGAAGCCATGTCCCAGCATGTTGCTGCCCAGCTCTACAGACCACTCTGTTAATACCTGAGCCTCAGGCCTAGCTTGGCTGGTCTTCCTTCACCTGCCTCCAGCCCCAGGGTGTGTTTTCCTTGCTCCTGCACTCCCCAGTCTTCCCAGCCAGCACCTCTGAACCGGTTCCCTCATGCGCAGCCACCATGGGTTTCTTTGCAGTGGGGCAGAACCATGTCACCAGCTGCCCTGCTGCTGGGAGAGGATTTGGGAGGTGAATGCTGCAGGTGGTCGTCGCACGGCTGCCGCTCCCTGCCCCGCTGCCTTTGGGGCAGGCGGCGGGGACACGGTGCTCTGTGCAAAGGTTTGATCTTCAGGGCGACTCACCCCACAGCTGGCAGCAGCAGTGCCTTCGCTTGTGGGGGCTCACGTGGGAGCGCGGAGATGGGCTCTGCTTAGGGGGTGGTGCAGGCTTCAGGTGTCCTTTCTGCCACACATCCCGTGTCCATCTTGCATCCCACCCTTGGGGCAGCCCTACCAGGGGACTCCATGCCGGTATTTCTGTTCTTCTGCGTTTGTTCACCTCTTGCAATGCCCGCCCCGGTCCAGCCAAGCACCCACCGTGTTGCAAGGAGAGGGAATAAAACCCGTGCCCTGTTACAGCTTGGCACAATGCAGCCGTGGGCACCGATGTGGGAGAGCAGAGGGGTTTCTGCTTCCGAATGGGGTTTTGCTGAAGAGCATCCCTGTGCTCCGCATCCCTGGGGAGCCACGGAGCTCCCCACGGCAGCTCCCGCAGCAGTGAGCTGGGGACACTGCCGTTCCCCCCTTCCTGGTGCCACATCTTCCCAAATCACTTGAAACCCACCAGCTTTTGAGCAAACCTTGTAACACGTGGCCTCTCGGGGAGGGACGGGAAGCTGTGCGCCCTCCTGCCAGCCGAGAAGGGAGAGGAGAAGGAGGCACCTGGTGACGCGCAGCAGGGATGACCCCAACCACACGCGTGGGCCTCGAGGTCTGCAGGAAACGACCCACCTTCTGTGGAGGGCTCCAGCTCGGGGGGGAAACAAGGCGTTACTGGGTTGCTCTTTCTATATATTTTTGTAGGACAGGGGGTGGGAGAGCAGATGGGAGACGCCTGCGGAAGTTGTTTATTTTTAATCCCGTAGAAAGTCTTGGGTTGGTTTTTGGCCTTGAAAAAAAATGGTCCTTGCTTTTGATGTTTAGGCTGCCTACCTGTAAATCCAGATGTACTTAAGTGGCTGAAATCCTTGTTCTTAAATCAGATACGCATTATAGTTTTGAACTATATATATAGTAAATATATATATATATATGCCTAACCCAGCAAAAAAAAAAAAAAAAGGTATTTGGGGGTGGGGAAATGCGTTGTCCTTTGAAAAGAATCACAATTGGGGGATAAAATTGTGTTTCTGAGTGCCTCAAGATATGAATTGTTTTCATTTTTTTAAATAATTTTATACAAGTGTCAAAACAGCTGGCTGGATTATTTGGAATTTTTAAATAATCCTAACTTTTTTAAAGTAGATTTTGAGAACTGTCCTGTATATAACAGTAATGTAGCAATAAATGTGACATTTTATAACAATATTACTTTTTTCCCCCATACCTGTCTTTCAGATGTTGTATACCTATGAATGAAAAGTTGTAATAAAGGTTTTACCTTGTACTAAAAAAAAAAAAAAGGACAAAAAAAGACAAGACAGTCCCGGTTTTCAGACACTGCCCCCGCTCTGCTCCCGGGCACGGGGCTCCCACCCACCGAACCAGCTGTGTGGCGCAGCCTGAACGCACGCCCTGCGAGCTTCTGACCCCCCTGCACGCGGCCACGGGTGAAGGTTTCCAGCACTGCCCATCACCATGGGATCTGGGCACCTTCTCCAGAGCCATCGGAAAGGCCTTGGCAGACATGTAGGTGCTGGGCTCTTCCTGCTGCGGCACCTTCTGCCCCCCTCCAGGTGCTGTTCTCAGGGGCAGCGAGCATTTTAGCCCAAGTTACATGAGGCCGGGATCTCGTCCTCATGTTTAAGGCTGGAAAGGTTTGTGTTGGGTACGCAGCCCCTGCCTGGCTGGAAGAAGGGGATGTTGTAGCACGGCTGTTGCTTCCTTGCCTCTCTCCTGCCCTGGGGATGACCCAGCGAGGGCGGTACCAGCAGTGTGCAAGTTGGAAATTGGGTGAAGCGCACCCAGCCCATGGCAGGAACCAGCCTCCTTGTGGGGGAGGCAAGGCGGCAGAGTGTTTAAGAGGGCTTAAATGCTGCAAGGATGGGCTGGATCCAGTATTGGGAGGCAGAGCAGCCTCCAAAGTTCTTACCCTCCCAGCTACGCCCTGGCCAGGCTGAGCCCTGTGGGATCTCTCTCTGTCATGCTCTGCCAGGGGCCCAGCCCTGGCCACAGCATCTTCAACCCCAGTGCTGCGCTGCCAGCCCAGCTCTCCGTGCCCTCATCCTCCAGCCTTCGCTGGGCAGGTCCCTGAGGTGTTGCCCCTCTGATCAGCAGGAATTTCCTCAACTCATCACAGCTTCAACCCTTGTGGTTTCAGGGTTGGGTTAGGTCTCTGCCACCAGCTTGCTCAGCACATTAGTGACTACTTCTTGAGGCAAACAGAATTGCAGCAGCTGCATCCAGGAGCACTGAGGCCTCACCAACACTCCGAGATCCCGGGTCTGAAGAGGAGATGCTGCCTGAAAGCAGCCCAGCTTTCTCAGGTTTGCTGCCTGTATTTCTGCTGTTCTGCACCAGCTCAGGGCTTGTCTGCGTAGGGCCAAGTGGGAAGAACAGTCCAAATTAACAGAGCAGTGGCTCTTGGAATAGTTGGTTAAATCTCACAGCCCTGGCTGCCCTTCTCTCAGCAGTGAGCACGCTCTGAGGCAGTGCACTGCGCTTCCGCGCTGCACCCTGTACTCAACAGCAGTGCTTTCAGTTCTGTGTCTCCTCCAGACCGATGTGCCTCACCTCAGCCTCTTTGCCTTCGCTCTCTCCTCACAGGGGTTGTTTCCTGCCCGCTCTCACGTAGAAGAGGGAGTTCAGCCTTGGGGGTTGCACTGCCGTGTGGCCGGAGCCTGTGCTGGGCCTGTTTGCTCTTCTCCCTTGAGCGAGGTAAAAGCCAGGACAGGTCCAGATGAGCCAAACTATTTAAAGACACCCAACGCTGTGGTTAGTGAGAAATTCGAGATGTGAGCTGCCAGGCTGGGGGGTGAGGGGCATCCTCGGGGTGAGGAGGGGAGCCACCCACCCCTCTCGGGACAAGGAGGGGCGGAGGACTGAGCAACCAAAGTTGTACCACATCCGGACAAGGGAGAAATGCGTGCTCGGGAGCAAGGCTGCAGCTTGGAAGATGGATGCTTGGAGGTGCCCAAGGCTGAAGGTGAAGGCAGCAAGCCCCAGGGCCAGAGCAGCCCTGGGCTGGGAGATGGGGTGAGGGCAGGAACAAGGAGCAACACGCAGGAGCTGCTGCTGAGTGGCTGAGAGCAAATAGATTGCCCGAGATCCAAGCAGTGGCCACCAACTGGTGTAGGGTTGGAGGTTCCTGGGTGAAAGCTCAGAAGCATTTTCTCCCTGGAGATGAGTCAAGAGGTGGGCTAAGACTATCAGATCCTGTGGAGAAACACTACCTCTGGCTCTGCTAGACATGGCCGTGAACTACCCTTAAAGCAAGGACAAGCTATCGCAGAGCAGAAAACCACCTCACTGCTTTAAACAAGGAGTGATTATTGATGCAAGGCATCGATACTTGCTCTGTTGGCCAGAGAGATGCAGGTCGCTTGTTCTAATGGTTGAGCGCAGCTTTGTGCTTTACTGTGGTGTCCCTAAGGCCGCTCTCCCGAGCAGGGTCACTGCCCTTTCTTCTCTGCTTCAGAATCTAAAATGACACCTATGCCACAGAAGTCACCGAGAGGAGAAAGTGACCCTTCGGAGGCGAAGCTGCCCCTGTTGTGCTGTGAACATTCTCCCAACAGCAAAAAGGAGTTTCCACAGGGAAGGAGCAAGTGTGGTGTTGCAGCATGGTGTCCAGAGCAGATCACAACTCCCTTTGCACAGTGCTTGAACTGTAGATAACAGCAAAATATATTGACAGGATGAGTTGCTAATATTGCCGGTGTTTTAACCAGGAAATTGGTAGTATCTTTCCCTGTCTGCCTTGACCGGGGTAAAGCAGTACAATACACCACCCCCCCAAACAGCTTTCAAAACCCCAAGGCTTTTCTGAAGACAAACACTGAGCTGTTGTTCATGGCCTTTTGAGTTACTTTGCCTTTGTTACTAATTTTTGGGGTTTTGACATCTAGGAAACTTTCAATACAAAGTGAGTGCTGAGACTCTTCTGTGCCTGTGTGACTCCACGGAGTGGAACAAACATCACAAAGGCCAAATCTGCGTGGAGCTTGTTCAGCAGGCTCGCTTCCCCCACCATACCCTCGGTAACGCGGCTGTGGCAAAGGCACCGGTTTCCTGCAGGAACGCACGCCACCACGCTCCCGTCTGACTTCCCTGTGCACCAGCTGGTGCGTGGGCAGCGGGAAACAGCTCACAGAAATGAACCCCAAAGCCTGCACGGTTCAGTAACCCGCATCGCCTTGCAGGCACCTCGGCAGAGGGACGCTCAAACCGTCGGCGTGGAACGTGGCGTTGAGCCAGTCATGCGCCAGGCTGATAAAATAGTTGTTCCATGTCCTGGTGAGAAAAAACAGGAGTTGGGATTTTGCAACGGGCTCCACTCGGTGAGTCTCGGCCCTCGTCAGCCAGCACAGGCTGTGAGGGAACGCGATGGCTGCCAGCACTGCCAAGACACGGTCACCACGGGGCTGTGCAGGGCAGCTCGGGAAGCGCCGGCAGCCCTGAAGCCTTGACCATCCATCCACAGGTCTTGGGTGGGCGAGCGCTTCGGGCTCCAGTGTCCCCCAGGTCTTTCTGCAGGTTCACAAGAGGACAAACTGGCGTAGAGCAGCGCCTGGGGAACGTCATGGGATTGATGGTGGATTTAGGACTCTGCTGAAAAGTGCGGCCTGAAACACCCTCTCCTGTTAGAGCAGCTGAGCACAGCGGCGAGGAGGGTTTGTGGAGCTGCTCGGGGGCACTGGGGAGCTGCTCGAGGGAGCTGCTCGGGGGAGCTGCTCTGGGGGAGCTGCTCGGGGGGAGCTGCTCTGGGGGAGCTGCTCGAGGGGCAGCTGCTCGGGGGCACTGGGGGAGCTGCTCGGGGGAGCTGCTCGAGGGGGAGCTGCTCGGGGGGAGCTGCTCGGGGGGAGCTGCTCGAGGGGGAGCTGCTCTGGGCGAGCTGCTCGGGGGCACTGGGGGAGCTGCTCGGGGGAGCTGCTCGAGGGGGAGCTGCTCGGGGGGGAGCTGCTCGGGGGGAGCTGCTCGGGGGAGCAGCCCCAGCTGGCTGCCAGGATAGTCCATCCCCTCAGGGTTCCCGTCTCCGTCCCAGACAGCGCCACTGGGCCACGAGGGACGACGGCCGAAGGGAGGGAGGGGATGGGGTGGGGGGCGCGGGGTTTGCCATGACAACTCCGCTCGACTCAGGCAGCGCCGTGGGCAGCCCCGCTCAATGCGTACGCGCCGGCCACGGGGCCCTTGGTGGCGCAAGGGCGCACGCGCGCATGCGCAGTGGGGGTGACTTTGAGGGCGGCGGGATGCTGAGCAAGCTTGTGGGGCCGCGCTACGTCCAGCTCCTTCAGAACTGGTGAGGCCCGGCCCGGGCTGCCTGCTCGGCTCCGGGGCTCCTTCACGGTGGGCCTTTGGTGCGCGGGGCGGGCCGCGGCCCGTCCTGGGGTCCGTGGTGAGATGCGTGCGGCCTGCTCCGCGCCCCTCACCTTGGACGCCGGGGCTGGCCGCGGCGCCACCGCGCATATAAGGAGCCTGAAGGGCTTCCCGCGCCCTTTCCTTTCCCCTCCGCCTGGCTCCGCGGCTCCGTGTTCCGTGTGAGGTCCGCTGACCCCGCTGGGGCCGGCCCCGCAGCAGCGCCAGGGCTGGGCTTGAAGGGCCGAGGGGGGCCGGGGACGCGGGGGGGCTCTGCCGGGCGCTGTTTTGGCTGAGCTGGGTTTGGCCTCCGGATCGCTCTGGCTGTTTTCAAAGTGTTTCGGAGCTCTCAGTGTTCGTTGCAGGGCCGGTGGCTGCCGCTTTGCAGGGTTGCGTGAGGGCGAGCAAAGTAGCCTGTGGGCCAGAATAAAGGGGCCGTGAGCGACGGCAGTGGAGTAGTTAAAAAAACCAGGCGTGTACTTTCTTAAGGTAGTAGTGCCCTTTTTGCTTAAAAGCATGCCAGCCTTTTCCTGTAGAATAACTTTGCTGCCCTGGGGAGTAGTACTTTTCTGTCTATGTGACATTCTTTCAAGGTTTCTGCCAAGCTTTTTTCTTGTTTGAAATTACTGTCTTACGTACCGTAGCATTTGCCAGACCTTTCACAGCGGAGAACGAATGTTGTTTACCTGCACGCGTGTGTGTCTCTTCCGCAGGACTCCCACCCTCGTTACATGGGGTGGTGTAGCTGGTACTGGTTTAATATGGCTCACGGACTGGAAACTGGTCCTTCAGTATGTTCCCTACATCGGTGGCAAGTTTAAAACTGAAGACTAAGCATCCCTCTAACGGTAAGTTCTGTCTGTGCAACTCGTAGCTTCAGCAGTAACGTTGCGTTGATGTGTCCCCTTTGTCTGGGGCACATTCTTATTGTTGGTCACCAGAACTTCTCACTGTGATTGTTCAGGGCATTTTAGGGTTTTATACAGGGCTTCACAGAGTGCCAGAAGGATAAGTATTAATATATTTTGCAAGCAGTGCGTTTTTCACAATCTGATGTGGTTCTTGAGTCAAATCGAGTGTTCTGTGGTAACTGGGAACTCTTGGCAGATCTGTTCACTTCTGATCCAGAGTAGAATGGCTTGAAGCTCGTGGCTAGGTTTTTTACTATCTAAATTCAGGCTCCTTCTGGTTCCTTGTAACTGTTACTAAAAGTTGAATGTTCAGAGTTGGTTGCTATGTACCACAGACTCATTAGAAAATTGTCTTTCTCAAGTTTGGGGGGTTTTTTTCCTTCTTTAATTGCACATGAAGTGTGCTGTTCCAAACCTTCTGGCGGACTGACCGTCCGTGAAGCTGGAGCAGCAATTAGGTGGTACCTTCTGTTGGGCCTTTAAATGAGTATTTGTGTAGTAGGCAGGCTTAAAACACCACAGATAGAAGGGAGTTAGGAAGATTTTTGCTTTGCAGTAAAGGATGTTGATGGAAAAAAGTCCAGAGGAATCTATATACACCTTGTTTATTCCAGTCAGAATAACAATTTAACTGTTGCTAAATGAAAATATTTGCCCCAAAGCGAGATGGTATATGACAGGGAAATCAGTGAGCCTGGAAGTCAGAGAGCAAATCATTAGTATTTTTGTAAGTCTTTTTTTCCAGAGATATTTGTTGGGCTTCAGACAATCCACTGCATCTTGCCCACTTTCCACAGACGTATTACGCAGATCCTTGGAGTAACCAAAGGATGGAAGAAACTTTTCCTGCAGGTCAGCTGCACTTGCAGCAGCTCGGGCGGCCGTAGATGTTCACGCACAAGTCTGGAAAAGCTCTCAAGTCACGTAGAGCCAATTAAATTACCTACTAAGGGCGTTCTTTACTTACAAACTGTCCTAGCCAGTGGTAGGAACATTGGTACGTTCCTGAAACCAGTGTGTGCGCTCTCTGTTTTGAAGTGAGAGCTTTGATGTGTTGTTGTGTGTAAATTATCTGGAAAAAGTGTGTTTCTCTGCAGGAACAGTGAGAGAGGAGGTTTCTGTTGTGGCCTGTGGGTCCTCCCAAAGAGTCACGAGGCCTGCGTGCCTGCAGTCTGCTGTGCCTATGTTGCCCTCTGTAACGGAAACTTCTTGCCTGGATACTGGAAAGGTTCGAAACCTGCCTGTAGTGTTGGCTGCTGGAAGCACTGGTTAATGACTGCTTTGTGTTTATTGTAGGAAATGTATGGCTGGATGGAGTGTTTTGGAGCCATCCGTCCGCTGAGACCCTGCTTTGAGGTGAACTTGAAATGCCCAGTACAGATTCTGCGACAGGTGGTTGCGTCCCTCTGTCTCCTGTGAACAGTTGTGACCGCTTGGTTGTGAACAAACTTAACCTCACTGACCAGCCCGCCCAGTACTCTTCCCCTGACCGCTGCCACGAAAGATCTTGTCCTAAAGGGAGTAATTTATAAACCTGATGTACAAAATAAATCAAATATTGAATGATATTTTGGGGTTTTTTTGTGTTACCTTCTTAGTCCATGTGCTTTAGACTAGACTCCTGGTTTGGATTATGTCTTTGGCTTGTTTGAATGTGCCTCCTTTCGTGCGTTTGCTCCTCTTCCTGTGTGGGTTCCTTGGGTATTGACCAGTGGCTGCTGGGATGCTGGGTTTGATGAGTCCGTTGTTGCTGATCACTCTTAATACTGCTGTAGTTCTTGACCTATTGTTAGTGATGTGCTCATTTTAAGCTAATTGTTCCTGGATCAGTAGCAGCAATTAACTTTTCGTAGCCGGTATTGCAGAGTTTCCTGGTAACACACATCCCTGGCACTTTATTTAAAGCAAGGTTTTGTTTCTTTTTAACATCAGATTGCGGACCACTTAAACTGTCTGATTTGGCACGCACTGTTTTAAAGCCGTGTGTGCTGTCTGAAAACAGGCCAGTTCTGGCTTAATCTAGGGGCTTAAGGAAGGCAGCCTGCAAACCCTGGGAGGCTTTCTGTGTACCGGGGTGAAAAATGGTGGTTTCAAGAGCTGCTCGGGTACTTTCTTAATGTGGGTTTTGAGTAGGAAAAGTCTATACTTAAGTGGTATAGTTATAGTTATGTCAGCATGAGAGTACTGCATTTGGCTCTGGGGCCCCCGACATCAGAACGATATTGACTGGTTGGGACGAGTCCAGAGGAGGCCATGAAGATGCTCCGAGGGCTGGAGCCCCTCTGCCATGGGGACAGGTTGGGAGAGCTGGGGGTTTCAGCCTGGAGAAGAGAAGGCTCTGGGGAGACCTTAGAGCCCCTTCCAGTGCCCGGGGGGCTACAAGAAAGCTGGGGGGGATGTTTTACAAGGGCCTGTAGTGACAGGACAAGGGGTAACGAGTTTAAACTCAAAGTGGGGAGATTTAGATTGGATATCAGGAAGGAATTCTTCCCAGAGAGGGTGGGGAGCACTGGGACAGGTTGCCCAGAGAAGCTGTGGATGCCCCATCCCTGGCAGTGCCCAAGGCCAGGCTGGATGAGGCTTGGAGCAACGTGGTCTGGTGGAGGGTGTCCCTGCCCATGGCAGGGGGGTTGGAACTGGGTGATCTTTAAGGTCCCTTCCAACCTAAAGTGTTCTGTGATTCTGTGAGCATGAATTGCTGATGAAACAACTCACCACCAGAGCCCTTTGGGATGAAAAAGTTTCTAGCTGTTAAAAAAAGGTATTCTTGATCTGGTGACTGCCATGAAGCCACAGCGGATGGCTCGGACTTAGGGAAGAAAGTTCATCCCTTTATGCAAAGACCTGAATTTGCAAACAAACTTACCCCTGTGTGAGAACAGGATCACTGTTTTCTGTCTCTATAGTGCCAAATTTCACCTCATTAGAACTTTTGGCTGTAATGAGAGGTTTGAATCTCTTGGGGAAAAATCTGAATTGCAGTAGCTGTGCTGCTTGGGTGTCACCTTCAGGACTGAAGGCTTCTGAGGGATGTGTCTGTGGAAAACTTGTAGCACATGGTGGCTCTGTGCAGGACGCTTGAACTGCTTATTGAACAGAATAATTGTTTAGCATTGCTTCAGCAGCATCGTTGGTAATTAATTGGGGGTGGGGAATATCATTTTCACATGCAAATCTCACTGTGCTCCCCTGCTACGGTACAGCAGGTTGTGATAGAATCAGATGGCCATGCTCGTTCCTCAGTCATCCCACTCCCTGGATCCAGCGTTGCTTCTGAAATCCAGGCTGATTTCCAAAAGCCACTGTGCTTTGAAACGCTGAGGATGTAGGTTTGGCAACAACAGCCCTATGCTATATATAGGAATATTGATCCATTTTCACGCGAAGGACACCTTGAAAGTGGACATTACGTTAGCCTGTACTCGCACGTCGTCACGATTGTAAGCTCAGACCTGAACAGTTAGTCTCTGCTCTTACCCGTTTAACACGTCTAGACAGGACGGGCATAACATGCTGCTGCTGACTTCAGAAATGACCTAGTTCTGGCTTGTTCCCGTGGGCGGGCAAGCCTCTGCTCCCAACGCTGAGGGAGTTCTTCAGGAGGCCTGGAGCTGAGGGCCGCTCGGTGTTGCCCATTCCTCCAAAGACCGTGCTCTCCTCGAGCTGTGGGTCTGCAGCTCTCATCAGTGAGAGTTACCTTTAGCAAACCCCAGTGACAGTGTCGTGCACAGCAGCTGAGGTTGGAAGGTATTTAAAGGAGAAAAACATGCAAAATACCAACTGCCTGCTCGGGCAGGAATTGCAAGAAAAGTACGGACTGGGGATGTGTTTGCCCTCTGGCGATTGTTCAGCTGCTTGTGTTTTCTGCAGCGTTTCAAAAGATGGCTTTGTCTCTAATTAACCCTAGGATTAGCATATAACAAATAATTCCTAGTATTCCTTCTTCCTCGAGAGCAAGCACTCTTCAGCAACACTGTTAGAAATACCTGCTGCAAATGTCTGTTAGTTCAAACAATCACTCTTCAGGCATCACGAATGATCTTTCGAAGGTTTAGTATCCTAGCATTGCCTCTTTTCTAACAGTTAATTATTTTTCAGAATGAGCTAACCAAGTGTCCTGTCCGTTACACGAAGAACTTTGCTAAAAGACAACGACCCGACAGGGGAGGGAAAGCTTCCTCTTCAAAACCTGGGGCGTTGCGCTGTAGGGCACAGCTGTGGCCAAGCTCATGGGGCTTCGGATTTGCAGAAATCAAAGAAGCACCTTCAGCTCTGGGTTAATGCTGTGACTTCAAAACCACCTCAGAGAAAAGGAATTGCATTCCTGCCTGCCTCTCCTAAGTGCCGGTCCCTGCTGGTACCTCCACTTCACTGACATCAGGAAAGGTGTAAGTGGCGGTGGGACAGGGAGCCGCTACTGCCACCCCCTCAGCACCGTCCGAGGTGCCCTTGGTCCCTCCTCGTGCAGCTGTCTCCTGGACCAGCCTCAGGTTCTGCCCTTGCGCAGGGGCTGGTGCTCCCTGGTGGATCCTGCTCTGAAATAAGCTCCTGTGTCGGGCCTGGGGTATTTGCCTTCAGGGCAGAAAGCTTTTGACTGGAGTTACCTGCAGGACTAAATGGAAGAGTGTTTTCTGTCAGGATGTCCTGTGGCTTGCTTCCATGGCTGACAACCGATTTTGGTGCTGTGTTCATTCTAGTCCTGGAACAACACAGGCTCTCTGGCAGCTGAACACACTTTCAGCTGGTGGCAGTATCTGCAACGTCCTCCCAAAGGAGCACTGCAATATTTTCCCTTGGGCTCAAGAGGGAGTTTCTACGCAAACGCTTTGTGCAGTCCTAGGAGAGCAAATGTATTTTCTGCAAGCTGTTGCTGCACCAGCTGTCAGAGAAAACTGACTTTCTCACTACTGTTACCCTGAGCTTGAGGTTCAGCAGATGTCTAAGAGGCCACATTCTCCATCCCCACCCCACAGCAGGATCTGCTCCCCAGCTTTTCCAGTTTATTCTTTAAAAAATGCCATTGAGGGAGATTTCCCAGCCCCTGTAAGTGGTCTGTTTCTGGGCTTAACTTCTCAGTTCACATCTGGAAAAAAGAAATTCTCTCCCCTCCTGCAAGGCAAACCCAGTAATGCTTTCCCTGTTACACATTTGAAGGCTGTTATGAGACCTCTGCTGTTTTCCTGAGACTAAACAACCGTGGTTCTTTCCTCTTCCCTCACAGGTCATTGCGTAGACAGATGATGGTGTTCGTTGCCCTCCTCTTGGCTTGCTTCAAGTCACTCCGTGTCTTTCCCAAAACGGAATGTCCAAACGTGGACGGTGCCTCTTGCACGCTCTGGCTTTTTAGTGAAAGGTTTGCCTCTTTTTTTGTGCCTTTGATTTTAATCAGGAAAAGAGGAAATGAAGAAGCAGTTAGTGCGAAGGAGAGGGCTACCACGTTTGCATCCCTGGTGTTCGGGCGGCGGAGGGGTGAGGTACGGGCAGGGCCCTGCACTTGCTCCTGCTCCCAGTTGCGCTCGCCAGCGGGATGAAGCGGGTTACCTGGCAGCGTGTCGAGGTCAGGTCTCTGCTTTCAGGTGCGCAGCGTTGCAGTCTCGCCCTTACTGGGTTCTGCTCTCAGTTTCTCTGTTTGTTGTGCTAAACGAGAGCAAACCGCATCACTCCGTGCCTCAGTTTCCCTTTATATGCTTGATTTTTAATCAAGAAGCTGTATTCCAGCACAAGTGTTTGGTTAGAATAGAGTGAGTTTGGCTGGGTTGTGAGGTTTTGGGTTTGGGCTTGCTTTTGGTTTTATGAAAAAAAAGAAAGAGGAAAGTGCATTTGTGAAAAATAGTGGGGTTTTGATTAATACTGGCAGGTAGAAATTTTCTGATCTCTGTGTTCAAAATCGCAGGAAATAACAGCGATAGCAGAGCAAGATGCTTCCTAAATGCGAGCCGAGAAGGAGACAGCGTTAAACCAGCGAACTCCAGTCTGTCCCAGCCAGGCCACCCACACCAGGGCGACAGAATGCTCTGCACTGATTAAAGACAAAATCCCCACCCTCACGTACCTTAAATACACAAATCTTCCTGTACAAAGCAAATGGAACCCAGTGCCTACAGGCACACCCGGCTCTTTGAAGTTGTTTTCATTTCTACCCCGGAGCCTGGACAACCTGCACCCCACGCACGGCAGGCTCTGGGTTTCCTCTCACCTGCGACGCATCTCGCATCCTTCCTCGCGCTCCCTGCTGCTTTCCGAATGAGGGAGTTTGAAACAAAGGCCCTGGTTTTTAAAAACTCTGTTTTTTCTGTTTTAAAGCTGCCAGCGGCTTGGTGCGCAGATGTGGGCTGGAGGAAGCAGTGGAAGTTCAAACAGGCTGGGTTCAGCGTCACGAGAGTGGAGCGGTGGCTCATGGTGGCGGCTGGCAGAGCGTCGAGCCCGGCTGATGGCGCCGGGGTCCGGGTGCGCTCCCGTGGATGCTGCTGTTCCGATGTCCAGCGGTGATCGCGTTTGGTCTGCTGGTCCGCACGCAGGCTTCCTCACAAAACCCCAGGAGGCTGTTTGTTCGTTACAGGAAAATGAATTGCTCGGAGTTGTTTTGGAAGGCAGGCAGCCTCGCGGCGCTTAGTGTTCTTCAGCGTGTGGTTCTGTGATGGTGAGGAACACCCCGCTGCCGAAGTACAGGTGCCTGCTTGTACGTTACCGGCCTGGGGTCCCCAGGTTTGCGTTAACCGGGAGCGGGAGGCAGGCACCTCTCTCCCGTGGCTACTGCAGGAGGGCATTTGGCCACCTGTAACAGGCCGTGGTTTATGCTTTTTCCTGAAAAACTTCTCATCGCTTTGTCCTCGCACCAGCTCCTCCGGAGCAGATTCTCTGTCTGGTTTTCTGCCTGGATGTCTTTGTGGCCATTGTCCCAGCAGAAGGGGTGTGGCCACGTGAACCCAGGAAAGCGCCCCTCGAGAGGGGCCGTGTGCTGGGGCAGATCAGTTCTCCCACGCGGGGTCGGGGGGGCCGCGGCAGGTGGCGCCGGGACAGGGACGCCTCTGCCCGTGGCCTCTGTGCCGGCAGCCCCGGGCGGCCGTGCCGTGCCACGCGTCCCGGGGGTGCAGCCCAGGGGCCGGGGGTGCCGGCGGGCGGCCTGGGGGCTGCGGCGCGGGGCCGGGGCTGCAGGGGGCGCGAGCGGGCGGGGCGGGGGGCGCGTGGCCGAGCCGCCAGTCCGGCCGGGGCGGGCGCGGGGGAAGATGCCCAAAGCGGGGCTGCCGGGACACCGGGGGGGGCCGCGGCGCTCGGCGCTGGGGTAAGGCTGGGCCGGGGGGAAGCTCTGGGAGAGCGGGACGGGGGGGACCGGCTTCCCGCCGAGCGGGGCGTGGGGGGAGGGACTATATCTTCGCGGCGCGCGCGGGCGGAGGGATCTAGCCGCGGAGGGAGGCGGAGCAGTGGAAGGGGTGGGAGCGGAACCGGGGAGGCGGGCGGAGAGGAACGGCCGCCTTCGGCGTGGAGGAGGCGGGAGGGCCGCGGCGGAGCGGTGCCAGGGCCTGGCGGGTGCCCGCGGTGGCGGAGGCCGCGCTCGGGGAGGGCGGCGGGCGGGAGCGGGACCGGCCGCAGCGCCGCCTCCCAGCGGGGGCAGGAGCTGGCGCCACCGCGGCGGGGGGAAGCGTGAGCGGCTGGAGCGGGGAACAGCCGCCGGCGGGAGGAGAGCGCGGCGGCCGGGAAGAGCCGGCGGAGGCGGCGGGAGGCGGCGGCGGCCGGAGCCAGGAGGGAACCGGCCGCGGGCCGGGCCGGGCCGCGATGGAGCGGAAGAGGTGGGAGCGCTCAGCCGGGCCGCGGCGCCTCTGCTTCGGCCCCGGGGGGAGGGGGTCGGGCCGCGCTTCCTTTGCGATGGGGTGCCGGGAGGAGGCGCCGCCCGCTGGGAGGCCGGGCCGGGGCACCGGGGGAGGCGCCGGCCCCGTGTCGCTACAGGTGGAGGTGCCGTGGGCGCTGTTAGGTAGCGGGTGGTACGTGCAGCTACAGTAATAGGTACTGTGGGGGGTGCGCTGGGGTCTCGGGGCGCTCTGCCACCACGCCGCCTTGCCGTGAGGGGGTGAGCACCGGGGAGGGGGGCAGTGGCCCTCCGGGAGCGCCGCTCGCCTGTTCAGGGTGACCCGTGCCTGGCGAATACAGCTGGGGTTTTTTTTTAATGTCAAATAAATAAGGTTTTGCGAAGCAGCCGGGGTATCGGCGGGAGCGGGTGCTCTGGGGCTCTGTCTGCTGCTTTTTCTGTGTCCTGAGCAGTTCGGGGTGGGGTGAAGGGAGCAGCGTTTGCCCAGCGGTGCTGGCTGCTGCCGTGGATGGGACCCGGCGGCAGGGCTCAGCCTGCCTCATCCCCTGAGTTGCTCTTGGCGGCACCGTATGGCCGGGGAGCGGCTTGCTCTGCCTGAAGGGGTTCTGTTAGTATCGGTGTGTGTCTCATGTGGCTGGAGGTGGGCCATACGGATCCTTTCTGCGCCCGTAAGAGGCAGCCTTGGCGTGCCCGCGGGCGGCTGTGTGAAACTTGGGTCCACCGGGAGGTGGAAGGGTGGAGCGGGAGTTACCCAGGTGTCCCCTGGCCTTTCTAGTCGGCAGAGGCTGCGATCGACTTCTGCACACGTTAGCCTTCATCACTTCAATCCTGTTGTGGTTGTGAGCAAAGCGTGCCGGGCCGGGCCGGGCCGGGGGGGGCGAACCCGCGAGCGGCATCCTCGAGGGAGTGACGCGGGGGCTGCGGGGGGAGGAGAGGGCTCCCAGCGGTAGCAAGTGAGGTGCAGCTGAAAGCTGGAAAGGTCTGGTTTTCCAAGAACTTATTTGTAAAGTTGTGGTCTCAGAGCTCAACTTAAAAAGAGGGGCATGCAGGCTAAGTGGCATATTTTTTATTCCCAAGTTATGATGGATTTTCCCTTCATATCAGTTTGGATAGAGATCAAGGATGTAATAGGGCCCTGCCGTGCTATTTTTTGGATATGGTTGCATTTTGCATTACCTCAGAGTGGAAAATACGTGTGTGGCGATTTATTAATACCTCTGCTGATTGTGCCTCTTGTTTAGCTGGGTGACTTTAGTTTTGTCTGGCTACCCTGAACGCGCAGATGGCTGTGGAAAATCGCGTGCGGGGTTTCGAAGCGAGCGCTCTCGCGCGCGGTGACCAGAATTAACGCTGAGCCGGGGCGGCCTGCGGTGGGGTGGCAGTTACTACGTTCCCAAACCCTTCTTGCGGGCTGCTGTGCTTTCTGTTGGAGGTTTCCTTTTGTAACTCGGAGCACTAGCAGCACGGGCTTTGTGCTTGGAGGTTTCTGTTCGTACTTCAGGTGACAGGACAAACGGGTTGTGCCAAGCGTGTTCGGCCCCTGAAGATGTGAGCCTGTGCGAGCTGGTCATTGGCTGGAAATGAAACCTTCCTCGAGGTGGAAGTCCCTGGGCAGATTTTTAGAAAGAGACCTATAACCTCGTGCTTACCAGCTGTTGATGGAGCAGGAATTTCTGAAACTGGAGCGAGTTCTCTGTCTGTGGTTTAAGAGTTGGGAAACCCGAGAGGGTGCCTGGCCGCTGTGGGCTTGCGGGCCAGGTTCAGAGCGAGCAGGAAGGGTGCAGGATGCAGGGTTTCAGGCAGGGAAGCGTATGGGGGATTTTGTGAGAGCGGTAGGTTGTCTTTGAGAAAGTTTTGGCTACAAAGGCTCTCTTCAAACTCAGTGTTCCCACCTAGGGGAAGGAGAATTTAGTGCTGCTTTGTGGGGCTTTTCTTATTATTATTCTGCTGAAGGTTTGCTGACCAAGTGTCTGAGAAGTTTGGGCTCGCTGCTCAGCTCTGCTTCAAGGAGTTGACATCGCTGTTCTGGAAAACTTACCTGATCTCTTGGGTGAAGCTTATTTTGTCGTGAATTTACCCGTACAACATCTGCGTAGAAGGTTGAAGAAAACGTTTTTAACACCCCCAAGTATATTTTGGTCTGTTTACTTTTTGCTTTTCCCCCAAAATTGTGGAGGAGAATGCTTTTACTGTGAACCAACTTTACTCAGTTGTGGTTTCCCCATGGCTGCCCCAGGGAAGTCCTCGTGATGCTCCAGACGAGCCTCCTAAAGATGGCTGCTCGTTCCTTGTTACAGGACTGCCGCTCGGGGTCTCGCTCGGGGGGTGGCGCGTTGGGACATTTGAGAGATTTTGGTTGTGTTGTGTGTATCAAAGTTGGTTTTTTAGGGCTTGTTTTTTGGGGTCAGAACCCACGTTGCTGAGCAAAGTCGATGCGGTTGCCCTGCGGGGCAAGGAGCAAACCCTTACATGCTGCTGCTGGCAGTGGTGTGGGGCCTCCCCCCGCACGTAAAGAATGCTTGGGACAGCTGCAGTGGCAAGGGACAGCTCGATCCCCCGGCGCTGCTACGGGCACCCGTTTATGGAGGGATGGGGGGATGCTGCTGCCTGGCTGTGTGAAGACATGGGGTGGGTCATGGCAGCTGGAGGAGTCACCTGGTTCACACTGGTGCTTTTCACGTGTGCCAGTGGAAGCTGGGAGCATGTCTGTCCCTGGGTAGCCGAGTTGTTGGAGTGTGGGACCACTGAGGCAGGACTTGGTGTAGATGCTGCAGCCAGGGATAACGTGAGGGTGCTGCGAGAGGGAGACACTAATGGTGGCAGCATGTGAGGCGTCCCAGGGTACGTGTGTCTCCCTAGGAAGCGTGTCGGGGGGTGTACAGCCCCCAAAGGGCCCCGGGTGCTGGCCTTCGCCTGGGGCAGAGCTGGGGAGAGAAGTGGAGCGGAGGGAGGCCGGGTGGGCTGTGACTCCCCAGCTCTGTGCAGGAGGGAGCACGGTGGAGAGTTTGTTATGCTCGTCGCCCCTCACGGAGGAAATGAGGGTGTACGCTATTTATCACCCTTTTTACCTAGTTTATTCCTGTCTCCTTTTCTTTGAAAAGCAGGCAACGCCTGGGTTGGTTTGGGGTTTTGTTGTGTTTTGTCCCTTACTTTCCAGGTTGTGCAGATCCTGCGTGGGCTAAATGGGGAACGCGGAGGGGAGGAGACTTCTGTAAGGGGGGAGGAGGGGAGGGGGCCTGGGCTTGCAGTCGTCTCTCCTTAAGGCTCTAAGGCAGGAAACAAAGGGTGAGCTGCACATGGAGAGCAGCGGGCACCTGGCAGCGCCTGGCCTTTCAGTAGCCTGCCACGCATTCAGCTTAATCCGCACCCCAGAAGTCCCCGAACAAACGCGGGTGGTTTGGGTTTGGCCGTGCCACCCCTCCGTCCCCTTCGGCTCGTTTTGTTAGCGCAGAGGCAGGGATAATGCGCTGGAGCTTTTGATGGACGAGCATGCAAAATCGTTTGCAACTTTGCAGTTGCTTTGCTTTTGGTGAAGAGTGAAAGACCTTGATTCAGGAGCCCAGTACAGCTCGCGCTGTCAGTGCCTGCAGCTTTATTTGGAAGAGGTCGGGGGGTTGCAGCTTTGTACCATGATGTCTGTCTGCTGGGGCTCTTCAAAGTCTTTATCAAAACTGGGAGTGCAGAGCAAAGCTTTTGCTCTGGGGTGGAAGGAGATAAATCTTGTATTTTGTGACATTTAAAGGGCACACAAGCGTTTTAACGACATTCAGAGTTCATAGACGCTGGTTTACTGTTTCTGTGCCGTGTGATGTGCAGCAGGCATTCCTGCGGCTCAAGTTTTGTGGGTATTTTGGCTGCCTTTCCCCCACCCCCCCCTTGACCCTCTCAGGTGTCTGTAGGTGCCCTCAGTGCCTGTGTTCTACCAAGGATGCTCCTGCCAGAGGGACCGCAGGAGCTCCAGAGCGCACCAGCCACTTCCTTTCCGTTGGTGTTTACCGAGCCAGTTCGCTGTCAGCTTTGAGCTATGGCTTTGTTCCCTGGTCTGCCGTGGTTCCGGGGCAGCTTGGTATGGTATTGCCTTTTTCGAGACATAATCGGAATAAAAGTTTTTTCTTCTGAACATTTCAGTGCTTTTCCTTTGGGCCAAGCTTCCCCAGGAAGAGACAGGACCCTGAGTCATTTCAGGTGGGTTTTTATAGATGTATGTGGACTTTGAGCAGTTTTTCAGATTCGTTGCAAAATTACTGGAACACATGCTAAACACAAAAGCCGACTCGCCATGTTCATTGAAAGTACTGTCTCAGCGTGCCTGGCTCTGTTCTTCTGGAAGTTATGCTGCGCTGAGCGCGCAGTTTAAGGTAATGTTTTAAGAAGTACTAAGACCCTGAATGAGAGCTGCCGATCTTGGAAGAGGAAGCGGTGTCATATTCTTCATATACGTCCTGGTTTCAGGCAGGAACGAGCCCCTGTTCTACACGGTGCTGGCTGGCTGAGAGACTTGTCTTGACAACACAGTAGGAGTTTCTCTTGTTGGCATCGCTAACAGCAGCGAGGGCTGTGGCCTGAAAGCTGCTGGAGTTGGTTATTCCTCTTTCTGGATTGAAGCATGTAACTCACTTTATATTTTTAAAAAGTGGTTTCAATTGGAGCCTGGACCCAGTCTCTGTGCCTGTCTGCTTATTCCTACTGTCTGTGTCATCTCCTGACCTGAGTGTTTGTGCAGCTCCGTAGTGAACTGGAGCGGAGGAATAAACAGTGACAGCGTTTCCCCATCTGCTTGGCTGTGCATTTACACGCATGCTTTCATGCCTGAGCAGTGTGGTGGGGAGTAGATACGGGGCAGGATAAGCAGCTTGGGAGCAATCGAGGCCAGGAGCTTCCTCAGCAGATGCTGGGGAGGGATGGCCACAACCTTTTGCTCATAAATCCTTTGATCAGATCTCAGTTTTAGTATAATTCATATTACCCTTGTCTCTCAGTTTTTGGAGAGTTTTTAATAGCTTGGTTCTTTCTGGGTTTTGAATTTTTTTGCATACACAGCCTGAACTAACTGGTTTGCTGCAGTCGCATACTAGAAATTCTGTGCTTGCGCTGGTTTTTTTCAGACCTTTCCCATAATAAAGGCTTCAGAGAAGCAGATAACATACTGAAAAGAGGCTTTTTCCTTGAAGCTTTTTTCCCTTTGAGAAGACTCTGGAGATGTTGTTAATATCTTACCAGTGTGAGCAGCACCGCTCACCCCAGAGCGGGGCCTGTGCTGCTGACATAGTAATGCTTCTTTCCTCTTGTCCTGTGACAACTTTATTATTTGAAGTTATTCTTGGCCTTCAAGTAGAAACCTTGCAGCAAGTAGCCTGCATTCCTGGCTTCAGGAATTTCAGAAGGTAGACTTAATCACAGAGCTCCCACTGTCCTCAGAAATCATTTGAACCTGTTGGTGTTGATTTGTCTCTGGCAGGTGTAAGTTGCATTGATACCATTTCTCTCCTCAGTAGGAAAAAGAGGGGCTCTGCCATGTAGGTGCTGCTCCTGGTCATCTGAAGTTCAACACTGGGGTATTATGAAGCTGCTTTGAGTTGAGTTGAACTCACAGGTGCCACCACTGTGTACAACAGGCAACCTGTTAATGAGGTCTGACCTTATGTCCTCCCAATAAGACCCTTGGTACATCAAGAGCAGAGGGTATTTGTAGGTTACGGACGAGATCACCCTGTTTTAGAATCACAGAATGGTTTGGGTTGGAAGGGACCTTAAAGATCATCTAGTTCCAACCCCCCTGCTCTGGACAGGGACACCTTCCACTGTCCCAGGTTGTTCCAAGCCTCATCCAGCCTGGCCTTGAACACTTCCAGGGATGGGGCACCCACAGCTTCTCTTCAGCTTTCATGCAACATGGCTGAAAAAATGCTCTAACACTACTAACCGCTCTTTAAGAGAAGAAAATGGGTAACTAGGATGGGGTGGTAAGTGGCAATTTAGGTCTTAAAATGCCTTTCACCCAGCTAACCTTTTCAGCATGATGGATGTGTGTAGAGTGAGCTTCTACCGCGTGGGTACTAAGGCTGAATATGCAAACTGCAAGATGCAGAAAACCAGAAATGGGAAAAGTTAAGGGAAAAAAGATATGTTACGATGCTAAATGAGAACTTGAAGAATACTTTGTCCTTAGTGTCTGTATCGTTCTACACTGCAGTCGTAACATATTGACTTATTTGTGCTTCATACATTAGAAAAATAAAGTAGGTTACCTGACAGTGCTTTTTGTACAAAAGATCGCTGTATTATTAAAAAAAACCCAACAACAAGGAGTTGGAGTAATTTGTGCCTGCTTGCCAGGTTATAGTCTTTCATGTGAAACCAGGTTTAAAAAGAATCTCCCTTATGTTTTGCCGTTAATGGAAAGTTTTCCAAGGTTTTGGCCTTTATCTTTGCATCACTTGAGCTTTGTCATTTTTGCTTTGCAGCTTGTCAGCCTTTAACTTCTGTTCTTTCTCCTGCCGCGTAATCCTGAAGTGTTCAGAATGCTACCGAAGGCTTGTAATTAAACCTGAATGTGCTCTTCAAGGGGGAGGGGGAAGGAGTTGAAGGAGACATTGGTGGTGCTGGCCAAACATAACACTCCTGGGAGAAGAAGAAATTATCTTGAAAATGGGCATTTATTATTTGAGAGAAGAGTGATAAGTACATCTGTGCTGACATCTCCCATGCTGGTATTTGTGTGAACGATGTTCATTTATACCTGATCTGAATCTTCCTCTTTACGTATAAAAACATTTCAATGTGGTTGCGCTTCATTTGTCTCTTCCACAGTAATCACGAGAGGAGTTAATATGAAAGCAATAATAATCATTTAGAGTTTGATGTCAGCTTCATTCTGGGAAATTCAACGCACATTGCTTTTCATGAAGGAAATGAAACTTGCAGCAAGTTGCAGTTGCAAGTGCTGGTATCAAAGTCCAGAGGGTTTTAATTTTCCTCCTCGCTTCTTTTCTGTGTTTGTTTTCAGCCCAAGCGGTAAAAAGTTCCGAAGCAAGCCCCAGCTGGCGCGCTACCTGGGCAGCTCGATGGACCTCAGCACTTTCGACTTCCGCACGGGAAAAATGCTGATGAATAAAATGAACAAGAACAGACAAAGGATGCGCTATGACTGTTCCAACCAAGCCAAAGTAAGACTGAGATGCAGTGGCAGCTTTCCCCTTCCCGTCGGCTCTGGAACTGGGCAGTTCACCTCTTGGAACAATGTCTGTGATAGTGTGAAAATGAAGCACTTTGTAATTAATATGTGAGACTGGAGTTGTATGATAACATCATCTCTGTCATGGGGTGTTGGACAAATACTGTGGTTCACTGGTTCTTCCAGGGTACTGATGTCATGAAAGAATGTTGTGGTACTGCTAGCCCTTCTGTACAGAAGGGCTAGAGAATGGGCTGGCATCTTCCATATTCCCCTCCCTGGCCTGTGAGATCACCTTCCCCACACTAATCGCCTCCACAGCTCCAAATCTCCAGCTGACTCCTGTGGCTGTGCAGCAGCTCTGCTCTGCGTTTGGTCTGGGGGAGGAGGGAGGGCTGTTAAGGTTTAGTCAAGATTACAGTGACACTAGTGTACTGCTTGTCTGGCTAGATTGGCTCAAGCCATTCTTAAGTATCTTCATCAGATGCTAAAAGCTTTTTCAGAGCCCAAAAGCTTACGTCTGTGCTCCTAAACATTAAACGTAGAAAATAGCATAATGCTTGTTTTCTAAATATGTCAACCAGTCAAGAGTCATCATCGGAGTGATTGGAATGTTCACTTGCAGCGCTTGGTGCTGTAGTGATTTTAAAAGAAACTTCCCTTGCTGGAGTCACCGTCAGCTAACACACATCTCGGAGGCTAAACATTCTGCTCAAACCTTCCAGTACACGTACGAATAGTTATTACTGGCTTATAAGTGGATTAGCACACAGAAGATTCAGAATATTTGTCCTGAATACATCTTCTCTACATCTCATGAATAAACATGTTCAGCAGATGTGTTATCTGTGTCCTCAAGAACAGAGTATGTCCTACAGCCATTTCAAGACTTGTGTGTTAGATCTCAGGGGTGAGGAACTGTCTTCCTGTGTCTCCACTAACCTAAAACGTAGTCAAAACTCGATTGTTACGAGCTCCGTTTAAAACCCGAGTTTTGATAAGTGATCCAGGTTCCAGCTGTATTTGTTTATTGGTGACCACAGCTGGATTTACAGAATGGTTTAGAATGGTTTCTGGAGTCACAAAATGATCTCTAAATACTATTTCATGTTTTTTCTAATTATTACAAATATTGGGTCAATGGGTTTTAGTGATCTACAAGTGGCTTGTCAAAGTGCAGACTTGGTGTTCTGACTCCGAAGTTCTGCCAAAACTGTGATAAAACCAGTGTGTGTAAACTAGAATGAGAGGAGGCTGGTGTGCAAGTAGAATGGGAAAGAGTGGAAAACTCAGTTTAATTTTGATAGATCTAAGGCAAGATTTGAAAGTAGTTACAGATTTTTCGCAGTCTAACTCATATAGCTTCACGTCAGACAAGTTTTCCAGTCCATGAACTCTTCTTTTCCCTGCTGTACATCTTTATAGCTGTAGTAACATTCTAGCACATTGAAAATATTTTTCTGTGGGCTGTTCCCCTCCTTTTGTTGTAACCTTTTAGGGCAAGCCTGACTTGAACACAGCTCTGCCTGTCAGACAGACAGCCTCCATATTCAAACAACCTGTCACAAAGATCACAAACCATCCCAGCAATAAGGTGAAGAGTGATCCCCAGAAAGCTGTGGACCAGCCCCGGCAGGTAAGGTTTGCAGCTCAGTAGTTTCTTCTCTAGAATTGAGAAACGCCTGCTTTAATAAGAAACCACTTTTAAATAAACCACTTTAACTTTTGGATGCTAGTCCATGGCATTTTGAAGTCTGATGTTTCAGAAACAATAACTTCCAGTGCTCCCAGCTTTTAAAATGGGAACAAACCCCATTTCCAATATATAGTTAATATGTTGCCTGCACTGTGTTTTATAACTAGGCTCCAACCTTTGTTTAGATTACAGTTCTGTTGTAGTTAAGCCTTCATTTCCTTAATGCTGAAATTAACTATTGTCTGCAAATGTGGGCAGATGTTGTAAGCACTTTAGGGGACATTTGCATTGTAATTAGAATCCCTGTCAAATATTCCAATTGTAGGAGTTCTGTGTTTCAAGAAACCCCTGTTCCTGTACAGACCACAGACAGTGTGGTGGTTGTGTTGTCGTGCGAGGGATTGCACCCCCTGCATGGGCCTTTATTTCAGATGTGTGTGTCAGTGGAGTTTAGTTAGCTCTAACTGCATGAATAAGGTCATAAATTCGCATGGAATGTCATTATTACTACAAAATCAATGTGTTTTTGTCATACTCGGTGTTTGTAAACAAGAGAATACACCAAAATGAAAGGAAACCTATCAGCTCGATTTCATCTAGTGAAAGGATGCGAAGAGTGCGCTCGGACGAGTGTGGCTTTGAAGTTGGGCACTGGCAAAATCAGATGTGCCTGTTCAAAGCAGCCTTCAGAAGGCATTCTCATGTCATTGATACTTCCCAGAGCTGACAGCCTGGTGCCTCCGCAGAGCTCACACCAGGGATTCCGTCAATCCCTTCCTGCAGCCAGTCCATCGTTGCGATGTTCCGTTTCACGAATCTGTTCAGATGCTGTCGCCGGTATCAAGTACCAGTATGTTTTAAACTCTTGCAGGCCTGGTGGAATTAAAATATGTCATTCCAAGAGGGAAATAGATTTCAATAACGTTTTAAAACACCCTATAAACTACCCACCTCTCGCACTGAAAACGTTTTCTGCAGACTTTAGAACTACCTCTCTGAAGGGTGAGAAGGTTCTGTTGAAATGGAGTTGGGTGGTTGGTTCTGGTCGTTGGTACTTTTTTGGTTTTTAAACAGATCTGTAGGGTTTTAGCATGGTCTGCTAAGGAAGTAGAGCATGTGTGTTCACAGTGTTGTTGCTGTTCCTATAAACCCCTTGACCAGTTAAGACAATAAAAGAGGACGCTGAAGAGATGACATGGATATGCAAAACTCTGAGCTAGACAGAGATCTGTATCCCTGTCTGGAAGAGATTGATGTGTGAGTGCAATCCGTTAGACAGCAGAGATCAGCCCCAGTACAGCAAGGTGCTGTAATCTGACCTGCTCACTACTACTCACCGTAATGCAGCTTCCTAGGCTCTGCTTGCGCTTTCCTCATGGAATCCTTTTTCTTTTTTATGAGAGCATTGGAGTCTGCATTCTGAGAAGGTCCTTTGCAGGTTTTTATGGATATATGTATGTGTGTGTATATATATATAAAAAGATGCACCCTGTGTGTAACACATATACACATATTGGTTTATATATTTAATTTTCCATTATATAGCATAGAATAGGGCAAACTTGATCTTTCTTGTGTCTTTCTCCACATTATACATCTAAGTGTAAAATTACAGCTTTGAAATATTTTAAAGTATATTTTAACCTCTGGTCAGCAGACTGCAGATGTTTCTTCAAAATTCGAAAGCAGTGCTAAGTCCTGTCATGCACTGGCTTAAAATTCACCTGCTGAAAGTCACAGGCTAGAGAATGTCCAGCCTGTGTGTGATGGCTGTGCCTGTCCTTACTGCCCTTGTTGGGAGCTGGTAATTGGAAAAGTCGTGTGGGTTCAGCTGCACTCAGGTTTTGACAGGCATGAAGAGGGGGGGTGTGTGGACTGATAGGGGTAAATTCTTAGTTTTTCAAAACCTAGATGAAATTGCTTTCTTGCAAGACAGAGGGTTCTCCAGCTCTGTACATTGGTCGTCCTTCTGTATGCTGAGAGTTGAAGGTGTATGTGACTTCCCACCAAACCCAGCATTCACGTGTTCTTAAGCTTGAGGAGGACCTGTGATTCATAATATGGGAAAGGACTGGACATGAGATATTGCTAGAGAGCAGTAAAACGATGCTTTACCTTGGGAAGAGCTTGGTACAGTTCTTGCATTCCTTAACTTTTGTGGTATATGTGAGAGAGCAAGAGAGGAGTAGGCGTGTAACAAAGGCTGTTCCATGCTGTGTTAGATGAGCCAGCAAGCCTTGCCTTGCTTTTCCGCTTCAGAAACAGTGAAAGTACTAGTCCCTGGAGAAGAGAAGGGCTCAAGGCAGTAAATAAGGACAGAGTTGTTGTGGGACTGATTGGCAGTGTGGATTGTTCCCTGCTGTCAGACATGGCAGCCCCTTCTGTAGCACTTCCAGTATAAAATTGTCTGCAGCGTGTTCTTCCCTCTTTCAACACGAAACAGGTGCTTTGTGAAGTTGTCAATTCCATTTCTGTTTTGTGCCAATAAACACTTTCTTTGATGTCAGCTCTTCTGGGAGAAGAAATTAAGTGGACTGAATGCCTTTGACATTGCAGAGGAGCTGGTGAAAACAATGGACCTTCCAAAAGGTTTACAAGGTAATCGGAGTCTGCCCTTAACTCCAGCGGTGGCATTTTGATACCAATCAGCAGTAATCTGAAGGTATTGTGTTTGACCTCCTTGTTCTCCAGTGCTCCTCAGTGCTGTGGGCCATTCCTGCTTCAGCAGGAACTGTTAGTACCCTGGCTGGACGGCTCTTGCCCTTTGTCCTGAGGGGATACTGGAGCAAAGCTTCTTGATGTTGTTTTTCCATTCAGCTTTTGGAAAGAAAAACCAGCGACCATTTCCAAGTAGATGGGGTTTTTGTGTAACAAATGGGGAATTTAAATAACCTTGGAGAGGGTTGTACAGCTGCTGTTCAGAAGTGTTTAGGACTGAGATTTATGTTGTGTTAGCTTCCTTAATGACGGTACTGTGCTTTGCCATTAAAATTTAAATAGTTCCTGTTGTCCTGACTTGCTGTTCTTTGTCTTGAGCAATGGTTTGATTATGGCTTTTCCTCCCACTTCCAGGGGTTGGACCTGGTTGCACTGATGAAACCCTTCTCTCAGCTATAGCTAGTGCTCTGCACACTAGCACTATGCCGATCACGGGGCAGCTGTCTGCGGCCGTAGAGAAGAATCCTGGAGTTTGGCTAAACACCTCACAGCCACTTTGCAAAGCATTTATGGTGACAGATGAAGATATTAGGTATTAACTAGAAATATAATATAGTGTCTTGGAACAAGGTTTCTTGTGGCATGTTCAAATGTCTGATGGAGCACTATGGCTTGCTGAATTAATTTGAACGTACCTCTGCCATGGGGACAGGCTGGGAGAGTTGGGAGTGTTCAACCTGGAGAAGAGAAGGCTCTGGGGAGACCTCAGAGCCCCTTCCAGTGCTTGGGGGGGCTGCAGAAAAGCTGGGGGGGACTTCTTGAGGGGTAATGGGTTTAAACGGAAAGAGGGAGATTGAGATGGGACGTCAGGAAGGAATTCTTCCCGCAGAGGGTGGGGAGCACTGGGACAGGTTGCCCAGAGAAACTGTGGATGCCCCATCCCTGGAAGTGCCCAAGGCCAGGCTGGATGAGGCTGGGAGCAACCTGGGCTATGGAAGGTGTCCCTGCCCATGGCAGGGGGCTTGGAACTGGATTGTCTTTAAGGTCCCTTCCAACCCAAACCATTCCATGATTACCAGCAGAGTAGAAAAAAAAAGGTTCCACAAAGCTGCTGTCATGCGGGCATGTACCATTATTTTTTATTTTGACCATGCTTGGTTCCTTCGAGGTTTCGGGTTTGTATTTGTTTTTCATGTCAAAAAAGGAGTGTACCTCCTTTTACTGAAAAGTGACAATTTGAGTAACCTTGATTAAGGCACCTCTAAGCAAAGAAGGGGTTGGGAAAAGTCCTGAACAGTGTGATTCGATTCTCTGCTCCTTACTCTGTGTCAGCACAGGACCAAATAAAAGCACTAACTGCTGTGGTGGCAGTGAACAAGGATGCAGTTTATTTAGGTTGTAGCTTGCTTTCAGTAACAAATTGGTCAGTCAAGACTGGTCAAATTGAGCTTTAAGCACTTGGTAGAGAACTGAATATACCAGAGGCACTAACCTGAACGCACGCTACTTTGCACGCATTAGCAGTGTTTGAAGGTAGTGCTTGTTTTGACCATTTGGCTGATATTTTTGAATTACAGGATGGCATTTTTTTGTGCTTGATTTATATATGAATGACCAGAAAAAATGGTCTGTTTATACCTTCACGATTTCCTGTGACTGAGGTGAAATAGGAATCTCATGAGCTACTGGTTGTTGATCTTTACTATGATTTTGACAGAAAAGGAGCTCTTGTGACGACTCAAAAGGAGAATGAGCAAAAAGATTGAAATGGTCAGAAACTTAATTTTCTCCAGTCTCATTTTTGGAAATCTGAGCAGGGTAGGCTGACTTTTTCTTGTTTAAAATAATAGTAGTACTAGGAATTGCCGAAAAGAAAGAAAAGTCTTGAGGCAGCTGCTAGGTTAGGCAGATTTCAGCCGGAATTACAAATGGTAGTCAGTGCTACAGGAAGTATTGGACAACTTTTCAAAGTTTCTTTCATCTTTGTTCATACTGTAACGCCAGTTCTTACAGAGCCTCTTTCAAAGCCGTGCTTGCCTTCCCAGCCTCATGCAGGAGGGATTTAAGATTCCCTTCCTTTGAAAGAGGCAGCTCTGGGGATTGATGCCCATGTTCATTGATTTGGGGCAGGAAACAAGAGGAACTGGTGCAGCAGGTGCGAAAGAGGCTGGAGGAAGCCCTGATGGCTGACATGCTGGCCCACGTAGAGGAAATAGCAAGAGATGGGGAAGCTCCTTTGGAGAAGGAAGGAGGTGAGGAAGAAGGAGAAGAGGAAGAGGAGGAGGAGGAGCAGGACCATGACCAGGAGATGGAGAATGTATAGTCCAGGTAATATGACAGCATCCTCTCTCACCTTAAATTGTGCTTCATGGAAGGCATAAATATTTGCAAACGAATTTTAGTATATATTGACAATCTTTTCTCTTTAGCATGCACTTCTGAAGGTGTAGTAGCCGTGCTTTCAGGAAAAAATCGGCTATTTTGATGGGTGTGATGTCAGGTGAGTGCTTGCATTGTCACAGGCTGTTCTGGGCCTCGTGTCCATGTCAGGTGAGCTGAATGTGTGACCAGAACGTGTATGTAAGTTCTTGAAAGTGGATCGGTTCTGAAAAAAATGGTTCGTGATGTCAATCCTCTCTCCCCTATTTATTTATTACTTATATGATGGGCAAGAGGACACTGTGGGCAGAAGGGACAGCTGCCATCTTACGGACTCAGTTTCTCCCCCTGACTGCCTTTTTCTCTCACTTTCGCATTTCTAGCACGTTTCCTTTCGGGGTATGTCAGAGGGCACATTTGTGGAATTTGTAAAATACCGTTAGTAGGAAGTTAGAAAAAGGCAACCTGACCCTCAAAAGAGGGAAGTTGCTGAAAAACTTTGTATGTGGCATGAAGTTACAAACTGAAAGGAACAGAAGAGCGAGTATATTCAAAATCTGGAAACATCTGAAAAGTTGAAGGTAGTGTAACAGGAGTAACTGTGCCATCCAGTGTCAAGGTGCCTTTGCATTGTGCACCCCTGAAGTGTCGCGAAGGGCTCGCTTCTCATTTTCAGTGCCCCCGACTTTTGCTTGTGCAGTGGAACGTTTTAAAGGCGTAACAAGGATTTTTTCAACTGTCTTGTAAACCAAAAGAGCTTTGAATAATTAATGGTTACTGTGTAGCAATCCAGAAAAAAAGCAGATATCGAAGGCCAAGATACACCTACAGGAGTTCCCTTAAATGTTGGTTGTTACGCTGCATGGGCCAGTGCACCATGCTATGAAGCAGGGTTTTTCCTTGCTGTGTTCCTTGGAAGTAACCCTGGCCCAGAGCACTGTATGCATCGTCAGTGGAACTCGTGCAGTGAGATGAAAACAGAACTCACTGATTTTAATTTTTGATCGTTTTTAAGTTTTAGCCTAAGAAAAGCGGTTAGTGTTAGTCACTGAAATAGGCTAGCCAGTACCCTGGGTGCTTTGTTATGTAGCCTCCAGAGCCTGAGAGGCAAGAATCAAGAATGTGGAAGGGGAAAAAAGGCATTTTTAGGATGAATAGCAGAAGAAAAGCCCCTTTGGAGGGAGGGGCAGCTGTATTTTGGGTAGAAGGAAGAGTGATTGTATGTTAAGCAAGCCTTCAAGCTGGAAGTTTGATTATAACGTGAAATCTGCTTGGCCTCTGAGTATACCATGGTATATATCCGCTCGGTGGAGAAGGAACTGGCTGGTGGCACTCAGAGAGTGGCAGTCAAGGGCTCGATGTCTGAGTGGAGACCAGTGACGAGCGGCGTTCCTCAGGGGTCGGGATTGGGACCAGCGCTGTTCAACATCTTCATTAGTGACATTGATGAGGGCATTGAGCGCACCCTCAGCAAGTTGGCTGATGACACTGAGCTGTGTGGTGTGGTCGACACACTGAGGGAAGGGATGCCATCCGGAGGGACCTGGACAGGCTGGAGAGGTGGGACCGTGCCAACGGCATGGAGTTCAACAAGGCCAAGGGCCAGGTCCTGCACCTGGGTCGGGGCAGTCCCAGCACAAGGACAGGCTGGGGGAGAATGGATCGAGAGCAGCCCTGAGAAGGACTTGGGGTACTGGGGGATGGAAAGCTGGACAGGAGCCGGCCGTGTGCGCTGGCAGCCCAGAAAGCCAACCGGATCCTGGGCTGGATCCGGAGCAGCGTGGCCAGGGGGGTGAGGGAGGGGATTCTCCCCCTCTGCCCTCGTGAGACCCCCCTGCAGTGCTGTGTCCAGCTGTGGAGCCCTCAGCATAAGAAGGATATTGACCAGTTGGAACAAGTCCAGAGGAGGCCACAAAGATGCTCCAAGGGCTGGAGCCCCTCTGCTGTGAAGAAAGGCTGAGGGAATTGGGCTTGTTCAGCCTGGAGAAGGGAAGGCTCCAGGGAGACCTTAGAGCCCCTTCCAGTACCTGAAGGGGGCTACAAGAAAGCTGAGAGGACTTTTTACAAGGGCCTGTAGTGACAGGACAAGGGGTAACAAGTTTAAACTCAAAGTGGGGAGATTTAGATTGGACATCAGGAAGAAACTCCTCCTGGAGAGGGTGGGGAGCACTGGGACAGGTTGCCCAGAGAAGCTGTGGATGCCCCATCCCTGGCAGTGTCCAAGGCCAGGCTGGATGAGGCTTGGAGCAACCTGGGCTAGTGGAGGGTGTCCCTGCCCATGGCAGGGGGCTTGGAACTGGATGATCTTTAAGGTCCCTTCCAACCCAAACCAGTCTGTGGTTCTGTATGAGCTCTCTATTTTGTCCTGTTTTACCACCTAACAGTAGCTTTATTTGGACAATGAGTATCTTGCATTCCTTTCTGCTACAAAGTTCTGGCAACAGAAAAGAACTAGAACAACTGTCTGCTGAAGGTGAAAAACAGCATATAAAGCCATGGATATGTTATGGCAGTGGTGCTTCATTCTTTTACGGGCTCACTTGCTATAACGATACGCAGAATTCTCAGTGACTTACAAGGTCTTTTTTTTCTTTCTTCTAGGGAGTTCCATCTAAGAATTCCCAGTATAAACCCTTTCAGCAGGGTCAGCACAACTATTTACAAAGCCAAGAGTGTCTGCGGAGTGAATTGCACCAACAGTCCAACTGTACCTACGAGCATTTTGATGTACACGTCAGGAAATGTCAAGAAGCTGATGGTTCATTAATTGCTGGGTAGTTTTGAAGATGGAACTTGACTAAACTCTACTCCCCCTCCTTTTTCTGAAGGGGTAGGGTAATCGGGAATGCAAAAATGGGAGGGAATAAAGGAATATAAATTTGTGGGAGGGAAAAGACTAGGAACCAAACTTCCTGTCCTTTTTTTTGTTGTTGTGGGTCAGTGATAGGTGACACATTTTTAAGCTTTTCTATCAAAGTACCTTTAACAGTGACCCATAGAAACAACTTTCTCTCTAACACAAGCAAGAGAGATGCTGTTTCACTCCCTGGCTACTCTGCTGTAGGCTGCCTGTTTGTTCCAGACTGTAAGGAGGTCATTTTACCTTGTGGATTGTCATTCCATACGTCAGTTCGGGTCACTGAATTGCCTTTTCCTCGCAAGACCACATTGGTCTTGGAAGTGTGGCCTCAGCGCTGAACTGCCAGTGCCTCTTCCACCTGAGGTTTGGATTAAGAGGGGAAGTTACGCTTGAGGAATTGGTCTTACATCAATGGCAGTCGGGTTTTTAGTTAGTTCCAGCACCACACTGAATGCACGACCGTGCGCGTTTTTGATACGGAGTTGTGTGTATGTCCGAACATAGTCGAATAGAGTTCTGAAGATAAATACCACTCTGTGGTATATTTTGCTTTGGTTTAAGTCTGGTCAGAAGGACCTTCTCATCTCAGAATGGAAGGGTGACTCATTTCTGACTGACAACGAGGAACACTTCCTCCTTTCTCTTCTGGTGCCAAGAACCCTGACCTCTGTTTCTCTGTGTGTGGAGGGAAGGGGATCCATTCCAGTAGGTGTGTCTGCACATCTGCTTTTGTGTGCAGTATGTTCTGACCTCTTTTAAAACAAGAAAGGAAAAAGGTTGATTTTTCTATAATTGATATCTAAAAACAAATTTAAAGCTTTTTATTAAGTATTAAATCTTTCTTATTTGCATGTGCAGTGAAGTGACCAGTATTTTGTGTCCAAAAAAAGAAATGTGAAACCTGCCTTAATGTGTTTATAAATATTTGGCTTCACCATGGGTACCTTGATTGATTCCTCAGTCTCTTCTAGTACATCTGTGAGCATATTGGGGTAACTTGTGGCTAAAAATGGATTTATCTGGGGAGGGAGGATAGAGAGAGGGGAGGAAGATGAGAGGTTATAGCTTGGACATTGTGTTGACTAAGTTGCAAAAGTTATTTTAGTCTTAGGGTGTCCATTGCATAATTGATGCGTGGATGTCTCAGCTGAGAGTACAGTATAAAGTGGTGGATTAAATATTGTGCCACTAACTAATTGTACAAGTTGTTGGTATCCCAAAACTTGGGGAAGAAAGTAGCTCCCAGAGCCTTTATGTAAGAATGATTAGCAGTGACAGCAAGGGACCAGGGGAATTGCCTGGAAAGTAATAGCCTTTGGGAGTAGTTCAGCTCAGTGACCTGAATAGGTTTAAGCTCCTTGAAAAATATCCCATGCCAAAGTGATTGATACTATATTAACTCTTTTCTTAAGGATTTGAAAATACAAAATTCTTTGATATTGCTCATTTGGAGTACTGCAAGAAGACTGAATTGTGCTTTGCTGCTGCTCTACCAGATACTGCTTTGGGGAACCTTCCCTGGTACTGCAGCCAGCGAAGATTGTTTTCCTTTTTGAACGGTCTGTTACAGTTCTTACTCTGTAAACCTGTCCTCTTGTAATTCATTGTGTTGAATTAAATGTTTCTCACAAAGTGGAGATTCTTCTAGTCTGCCTGAAGCCCCTACCCGGAGTTCTTGTGCCATGCCCCTTTCAGTTACTTCAGCGGAGATGCTCTTGCATTTTTGTTGTGGGCTCCATTCTGAGATTTGGATCTTGATATTTGGAACCTGGCAGAGGGGGATACAGCCTGAAACTCATGGAAAGCCAGTTCGTTCTTGCTGTGGTCTTCCTGTGCCCTCACCAAGTAAGAGGCTTCTCAGGGTGACCTGTCTGACAGGCCAGTTGCTGACGTGGTCCTCTGAATCTCAACTCTGGCAGTTTATAACCCATACTGGGGGTGTTCTTTTGACCATTGCAATCTTGTTCTGACGCTGTTTCTTTTTAAAAACTTGTTTAACATCTCGTGATGTCGTTACTTTTATTTGAATCTAAATATATTGTAAGTGTATGTAGCACCAGAACTTAGATGGTTGAGATGATGATACTAATATTTTGATGCATTGAATATCAAGTTTGAATTGCTGCCAACTTGTGTGCCATCTCTTTTGTTTTCATCACTCTACTTGCCCTGTCCAAATCTCTTTCCTTCAGTCCTTTTAAATTTATTAACGTTTTCATTCATACAGAGGAGTTGCTTTTTCAAGGTACCAAAAAGGGGCCCAGGACTCCTGTCACATCCAAAGAAACAAGTAATTTTACCTGCTTATCAAGACAGGTAAGTAAATAAAATATTCCTTTTAAGTGACCCTGATGTCTTTCTCATGTTGCTGCAATAACGACTGGATAGTTTATCACAGCCTACCGCCGTGGACGTGACTGATGGGCGTAACTGATGGGCGTAAGGGGTCTGCCATCGTTGGCTGTATCTCCAAGGTGGAGCAAGCAGTGGTTAACTTCAGGTGTATCTTGTTAAGCAGATGATTAGTAAAGAACATGCTTAAAAAAGTGATTGGGTGGAATTGGGGCAAAACTTATATTAATGTACAGCAGTTGTTACTCCTGTGTGGAACCACAGGAACAGTGGTGGTGTCCATTGTTCCGTCTGCGACCAAGTTCATGTTCCTGGAGACGTACTGGTGAGGGGATGCTTTTGAAAGTGGTAATGCTTTCCATCAGTGGTAATGGCATTTTCCTGTTGCCCTCAAATACTATGAAAGTTTGTAATCTGGAGCTGCAGTGTGAAATGGCCCGCGGTTTGTCCTGCACGCTGTTGGCACTGGTAAACTGTTATGATTGTTTCCTACCGAAACAACAGTACCCAGCTCTGTGGACAGGTCGTTACACTGGTAGAGTTTAATTCTCTTTGGAGATCATACCTAAGCGTATTTTAACGGTCCTTCCGCAGCTTCCCTAAGGAGTAGGATTTGGTCTGGTACAGCTAAGGGTTTGCATCTTTTTCTGTAGACAGTGTAATTTTGGATACATACCACCTGAGTTGACAAAAGCTGCGTTTCTTATGCTGTGTCATGCTCAGTCAGGTTTTTCTTGTTTTATCTGGAAAGAGCAGCCTGCCTAATTCCAGAGGGCACTGGTTGGAGGAGATGGGGGGTGGGGGGGTGGACTGGTTTGGTTGATATTGGTAGATAGGATGAAAACCCTCAAAGTGCCCTTTTACTCTGCAGAGGTAACTTTGTAAAAAGAGACTCCTTGTTATTTAAAACTCCTGGGTGTATCTTGTGCAAAGTGTGTTGGAGCTGTTCCATTAAGATGGCTCTTTGTGTGCTTTGTTTTGCAGAACTAACAAAGAGAGTGTAACTATCTCCCTCTTTGGATTACCAGTGTTATTTTTACTGAATTCTAGTTGGATTAAATTTTCTGCAATCAGTAAAAATAATGAATTTGCATGGATATTGGTGCAGTCAGGGTTTGGCCTGCAGAGCTTTTGTAGCTGGTTCTGCCCAGGAAAAGTGTGCTTGATTCGTGTCTGAAACTGAACTTGCTGAACTGGCTGTTGAGCAAGAAAAGGGAGGAGTTTTCTTGCTTGTAAACTGAGCAGTCAGGAAGGGAAAAGAGTCATGACTGACATGGCTGGACTCGGGGAATGTAGACATGTAAACCCCGTCTATGGAGGCTTTGGTGTCGCGGCTGCGAGCTGTTTTCTAGTGATAGTGTTACATGAAAAATATTTTTGAAGTTAGAATTGGTGAATAAATGCACCCTCTTGTTCCACTTCCCATGAGAAAGGAGGCTAGCTGACATTAACTTTCCAGATTGGAAACGTATTTTCATCGGTAAAACATATCTTAGTTACTGTGGGAACTGAAAGCACGCACTGTGCAGACAGGCTGCTGAATGAAAGTTCTCATCAATGCCAGTTGATCAGCTACTAGCAGAGGTAGTTTTGGTAATTTATAGCTCTAAGAGACTGTCCTACTGTCCTTTCTGTAACGTCAGAAAACGTTGATTGTGAGTTTGAGTTAAGGTTAAAAAAAAAAAAAAGTACATGTATTTTGCAGCTGTTTGACTGAAAACTGATCTTGTACAAGCAGGCCATGGTAATTTAAGGAGTAGAGGGAAGGGGCAGCAAGCTATCCTGTTAGTTATGTGGTGTTGTGTCAAGCGAGTCTTTGTGCCAGTCCTGTGCGAGGCACCCGGTTGCACAGCTCAAGGCTGCATCCACATGTTCTTGAAAGCCTCTAAATCCACTGATGCTACTGCACGTTCTGCAGAGCTGCTGGGTCATTCTGTCTCTGTAGTGTGTTGTGTAGCCATACAGTAGCAGTCTCCCTGATTTAAAGCTTTTATCCTTCAAAACAGACAAGCTGTTCACCTGAAGCTTTCTTTCCAGGCTTATTTCTGTTGTTGGATATTACTTATAATCTACCCTCAGGTTTTCTGACCTACTACTTACTCGTTTCTGTCTAGCTTTGTCTTGGCTCCTGCTTATCAACTTCTAATTGTTCTTTTATGGTCATGATGAAATAGATTCTTGTCTTTCTTCCCTCCTGTTTGCCATTGAATGGCAACTCTGTGACAACTTCTGTATGTGGGAATGTATTTCAGCAGCTTATCCCTTGGTAGCTTGCTCTGGTGAAAGAATAGAACACCCAAGCTGGTAGCTCCCTCCAGGCTCCCCAGCAGCACTTACGAGTTTGGAGCTGCTGTTGCAAATGGCAAGAGGCCCAGGGACCTCACATGCCAAGTCTTGCACTTCAGGGAAGTGTGGCCATGTCATCTGTACCCAGATTCCTCGCTGCCTTCTGCTAGGATCTGTTCTGGGGTCTGATAACCTGCCTGCACACTCAGCTCTCCACCCAACTCGTACCTGGTTGCTTAGGGTTTGGGTTTTTTCCTCCACTCCTACTCTTTACTACTTTGCAGGAGGTCGATACAGCAGAACATCTGTATTGACAAGGGATAATGGGTTTAAATTGAAAGTGGGGAGATTTAGATTTTAGATATCAGGAAGAAATTCTTCCCGCAGAGGGTGGGGAGGCACTGGGACAGGTTGCCCAGAGAAGCTGTGGATGCCCCATCCCTGGCAGTGTCCAAGGCCAGGCTGGATGAGGCTTGGAGCAACCTGGTCTAGTGGAGGGTGCCCCTGCCCATGGCAGGGGGCTTGGAACTGGATGATCTTTAAGGTCCCTTCCAACCCAAACCATTCTGTGATTCTATGATCTGAAAGGATAGCTAATCTTTCAGTGCTTCCGAGTCATGTCCTTTTCTGTCTTGCTTTAGGGAGCCTGTTCTATCTAGGCTGCTTCTCCTGGTCCTCGAAAAGAAGGTGGGATAATGTGTTTAAAGGGGGAGGGGGCAGAAGGATGTGTACCGAAGAAAAAGTAAGTTTCTCAGTATTAAGTCTCCAACCAGACAATCCTGTTTATTTAGGGTTACATCCATAAGAGCAGCCTCCAAGAGTCGAGATGCCCATGCAAATCTTTGGATGATACCACTTATTCCATATCAGATAAAATGTATTTTCTTAGCTGCTGTCACTCTGAACTGAAATTTCTGTGTACACTGGAACTGCTTCATAACAGGCTTTTCCTTTGTGGTTGTTGCATATTTTAGCTTTAAATAAGTGTACAGATACACATAAGAAGTTGGTGTATTAATCCTGCAGCACAGAAAATAACGTCCTGTATGGGATATGGTGAGTAGAAAACCTGGATTTGTTCTCAGATTAGTAGGGATCAACTCTGTTCCCGTGAACTAATGAGGGAGAACCATTACCCTTCAGCTTGACCCCGTGACTAGCTGGAGTATATGAGAACAGCACAGAACAGCATTTGCTGAATGCTGTTTACAGTGATAGAGCATTTATGAGAAGGAAAAAACAAACCCCACACAACAAAAAACTCCAACATTTTGAATTTCAGAAGGAAGACCCACCACAACTGCACTTGACATTGTCAGGGCTGTTGGTTAGCAGTAGCTTAGTATTGATGAGTACTGATACAACACTGCTAGTAACAAATAGTATTTGCTGAGTATGGCAAACTAGTAGTGAGTTCACTGCATAAATCTCAATGCTTAGTACCGTTTTCCTACCTTGCAGAGCCACAGTGGAAATAGCTTAGGAGCACGCAGAATCGGAATAGTAGGGCAATGGATGACCTCCTATATGGTTTGTCTCTAGTGGCAAGATTCCGAAATCACTTAGCTGTAGAGATATGGTTTCATTCGCATATACAAAATGCAGGGCTGTGAATGCCAAGTTTGCGCTTTTGGAAGGAGAGAAATCCTAGGAAGTTACTGCTTGGTTTTGTTTGTAATTTGAGGTCAGTTCTGTGTGCTGGATTAGCCTGTCAAGAACACTTACCGGGGTTTAGCCATCTGAAGGGCTGTGAAACTTGAAAGCTTGGCATAGCATCTTTTTTTCTCTCGTGTTTTTGTCTGATCTGCAGTTAATTTCTTAGTTTTGCATCAAGTGGCTGCTCCACAACTTCTCAGAAGTGATTACCTGAAAGCTAGAGTCTTCATTAATCTAATGCACGAGGAGATGTTTGCTAATGGCTTCCCCCAAGGTGCCTTTTCTGTGTGCTGCTGTAACAGGGCAATCCGTTCAGATAGCGTGCTGGTGGGGATACTGAGACGTAACAGGAGGAGAAGAATGCTGGCCCTGCTGGTGCTGGGAGGATCGCTGTTGTCTGTTTTGAGTTAGATCATAGTTGGTCAGTGTGCCTGTAATACAGTGGGTTTGCATGTTGCGTTGACATTGAGCCTCATCACCTTGAGCTGTCCATATGTTCCCTCAGTCAGCTACTTTGTGAGATGATTGATCTCAGACTTGGGTCATTTTTCAAGTTACAGATCTTGTCAATCTGTCTGGCTCCACCTACATGCAGTGATTCAGCTCCTGATGTGCTGAAATATTCCCTTAAGCCTTCCCACACACAAGTAAGGACTTTTTTATAATTCTTCTCCAAGCTGCACAACCTCTTGTGCGCTGTGCTCAAAGCCTCCTTTTTTTTTTTGCACGATGTTTGCATGTGCTGGTAGAACAGTGCAGAAAGCAGAGTTTGAGCTCCTGAGAGTGAGAGGAACAACTACAGTAGTTCTCCAAAAGTACTTTTTGCCCCCAAACTTTGGGTCCCATTTATAGCCTTTGGCCAGTGTGCTGTGGTTTAGGCAAACGGATAACTGTAGCATTTTTTTTGTCGTGTGTGTTGTTTTGCTCCCACCGTGTGTTCAGTAATCCCCTCTTTAGGGCTTGGTCTACCAAAAATAGATATTGTAGGTAGGGCGTTGTAACTTCTGCCTTTGCACACTTGACCTGGAGTAACAGTGGCTGTTGCAAAATGGTACTTGGGGGAGTTAGGCTTGTGTAGCTGCGGTGGTATTAATTACTCTGCTGTAGTTACATTGCTGTGTTTCCCCATACAGAAAACAGCTTACCGGGCTGGTACATCTCCGCTTTGCTTTACTAGAGCGTTCTTTAATTCCCTGTACATATATAGGGGATTATATTGGTCTCTTTTGGGGGCTTCTTTGTTCTGTGGGTGATCAGAGATCAAGTGATTACAGGCAGCAGAAACAATTGTGAATGAGCCCTGTTCAGAAATGGGGAAACTGCCTGGAGGGGTGGGCTTGGAAACAGCAAGCAAGTGCCTTCTCCTGGTCTTCAGGGAAGTTGTATCTTCTGTATGGTGGTGTCTGGTAAAGAAGTGAGTGTGCTGAAGAACTACTCTGATTTGTACTATCCGTCTTTTTCTGTTAGTGGGAGGCACAAGTGTCTTAAAGACCTTCTAATTACTTAGGTTAAAAAATACAAAGGCAACATGGTGTCATGAGTGAAATTAAGAATCACAGAAGACAGCGTGAGCTAATTCTGCTGAAAATGGAACAAATCACAGGCATAACATCTACAGACCAGGTTTGCCAAAAGCACTTAAAACAACAACTGGCAGTTTCTCTAGGTGTTGTTGGACGCGGCGCAGTGATTTCCCACCAGGACTCTGGCGGGTACAGAGTAGGCAGAAGTGGCAGCGTTTGGAGACAGCACTGCATTTCCTGCAGGGAGTTTGGAAGCCCACGTACAGCGCTTCTCGTGGGGCTCGCAAGATGGTGATGTGGTGGCCTGCGGTGACACAGAGCATGTTGGGCAGTACTGGAGCTGCAGCCAGGACATAAGGAGCACTCCGGCAGGTTGTGATACAGTTGTCTGGTGGTGCAGGCTGCCCAGAGGAATTGGCAGTGTTGGTCATTAGCGAGCGTTCTTGTGCTGGGTTCAGTCAGGAAAGAGTTAACTCCCGTTACCGTGGCTGCTGGGGAGCTGTTCCTGGATGCAGAGAGCAGCACTGATGAGGTCTCAGCTGGCGCTGGGCAATGCCTGCACCAGATTCAAGGTCTCTCTCTGCTTCTGATCCTGCAGCTGCATCCCCAGCTCTCGCCCTCTCAGTACAGGCAGTGCAGGGGGGACACACAGCTCAGACAGCTGACCCCAACTGCCCAAGGGAGTGTTTCATCCCATAGTACGCCATGCTCGGGGCATGGGAGGGGGTCCGGGAGCCATCACTCTCTCTCTTACTCGTTTACTTCTGGCACTTGCTGACACTCCCCCTGACTCCTGCGTTAGCTGCTTTGCCAACTCCTGCGCTGGCTCGTTTGTGAGGGAGTTGGTGGGTTTGTTTAGTGTTCCCAGTTGTGCTGTCGCTGATCGGGTTCGCTCAGAATCTGCTGCGACAGCTCTCGGACTGCAGCCCTTGGGCTGTGATCGCTCTCGGGCTGCGGCTCTTGGGCTCTCTGACTGTCACTGCTCAGCACCTGGGTGTGTGTTGGTCAGTGGGTGGTGAGCAACTGTATCATAGTTGTATGTTTTATTTTCTTTTTCCTCCAATTCTTCCCCTCCACTGGAGGAGGGGAGGGGGATTTGTGAGAGTGGCTTTGTGGTATTTTGCTGGCCAGAGTTAAACCACAACAGTTCTACATTTTCTGGAAATGGGAGAAGCTGAGAAGGGAGGGGTTGTACCGTTCTGTCTCAAGTAATGGAAACCCCACTATTTTTAGTAGTTTAGGTGTGTGTTTCAACTTAATGGTTAAATATTTTGGGAAGCGAGAGGGGGAGATATCTCACGGCCGCGTTGTGTGGCTCAAATCTGCTGGGTTTGTCGTGTCTGTCCCTGAAGCAGAAGCTTCAGTCCGCAGTGGGTATGAGCTCTCCGTAACGCACCTGGAGCTGGCCAGCTCTCTGAGCAGCTCACAGCATGGGGGGAAGACGAGTCTGAAGTGGGAGGATTCCCAGAGCTGCACTCGTGCCGATGCATCCGTGTAAGCACCGAGGAGCCTGGATGGATACAGATGGATCTCTGAAACTGAGCTGTGAATGCTTTGGAGGGATGTAGAAGTTGGTACAGTCTTCCTCTGCAGCAGCCATCCAGAAAGGAAGAGCTGATGGGCCCTCTCTGCCAAGACCTCTGAAGGTGAAACGGGAGGAGGGGAAGCTTGTTCCCTGGTTTTGTGAAACTTTTCAGCAGCTGAAAGGTGTTAGGTTTAGTTGGCTGGTAAGAGAAGAAGTGAGGAGGCAGTTCCTGGTGGCTGTTAACTCCATGGAAAGACCCCGTAGAAGTTTAAGGTGAACCCATTCAGAGTATCAGCAGGTAAAGTCCTTCTCCGTAGGACAGTCACCAGCTGAAGGGCAAAACTTGGAAGCACAGCGACAAACCACATGGCTTGTGTGCTGGGGCCATCGAGCAGCAGGAGTTAATGTTTCCCAGGGTCTGTGATGTGAACAAAGTGGGTGCTTTGAAAGGGGCGGTTTCTACACCAGAAACTGATGGTTCTTGGAATTAAAAAACATCCCAAGCTGAATGGTTGAATTAGTCCCAAAGACAGTGGTTGGGAAGGAAAGTCGTGGGGAAATGGAGAGAATGAAGTGTGAGGATAGGACCTGTGGAATCTGGGCATCAGGCATTTGAGGTAGTAGTGGATTAGTGTGCTGTGCCCTGACTGCCAGGAAGGGTTTCCTCAGAGCTCCTCTGTGGAAGGGCCCTGGAAAGCAGTGTGCCAGCTGAACAAACGCTGTGGCGGCCGTTCTGCAGCGAGCCAGCTGCTGGGGGAGACACCATCACAGCAGGGCCCGGCCGTGGTGGCTGGCCGGCCCGGGAGGCGTGGGGAGGGGGTGGCATCCCCGCGGGGATCCGAGCTGCTGAAGTTGCGACTGTCCGAAGCAGGAGCGGATGAGTGCTGGCTGCTGAGCGTGATGGACGGCAGGACACGTCAACACAGCTGAAGAAGCAAGGGGGAGAGGTGGGAGAAAGGACAACGGCTTTGTTCTCTTAACTTTTCTAACTCAGGAAGAAGGCAGTAGCCTGCGGGACCCGCAGCGCCGCTGTGCTGTAGCTCCGTACCCTCGAGTGCTTGGTAAACTGCCTGTTTCTGGCGTGCGTGGAGTGGGTGGCCGGGAGCCGCCAGCCCGGGAGCCGCGGGCAGCGGCGGTGCGCGTCCGCGGCGGGCACCGCGCTGCCCCGGCTGGCTCTCGGCTCTCGGCTGGGGTCCGCGCGTGGCTCTCGTCAGTGAACGGGGTGCGCGCGGCGGTCCCTGCCTCCGCCGGTCCCTCACTGCGCGTGGAAGTTCGCAGAGGCCGGCCCGCTGGGGCGTGAGCCGCCGGCTCCGTGCAGCCCCGAGCTCCTGCGCTGCGGCGGCTGCCACCGGGGGGCCAGACGGCGGCGGAGGGCACGGGCCGCCCGCGCTGGGGGCGCGGAGTGCGTCGCCGTGGCTCTGCCGTTCGGCCGGGATGCGCGCGAGCTCCCGTGCTGCCCGGCGCCTCCAGCCCGGGCTCGACCCCCGCGTGGGCGGTGCCGGTGGCAGCCGGCGGCGCGCGGGCAGCGCGAGCCCTCCCGTGCGCGCAGCTCGTGCCGGGTTCGCGGGCGGGGCGGGGCCGGCGCCGCCCCCCTCTCCTGCGGCGGGCGCATGCGCGCGGCGGGGCGTGGCCCATTGTTGGGGCGGGGCGGGGGCGGTGCAGAGGGTGGGGGGTGGGGGGTGGGTGTGGGGCGCGCAGAGAGGCGGCGTGCGGCGGGCACCGCCACCGCCCCGGCCCGCTGCTCTCCCGGCCAGCCGCCGCTCCGCCGCCATGCCCGGCTCCATGTACCAGCCCGAGGCCGGACAGCCCGCCCGAGGCCCGCCGCGCTGCCTGGCGCTGCTCAGCCCGCCGCCGCCCGCCGGGCAGGAGCCGCCGCCGGAGCCCGAGCCCGAGCGGGAGGGGCCGCCGGCGCAGGACGAAGCCGCCGCCCTGAGGTTCGCCCTGGACCAGCTCTCGCTGCTGGGGCTGGAGGAGGCGGGCGAGCGCGGGCTGCGGGCGGCGGAGGCGGGCGGCGCGGGGCCGGAGGAGCCGGAGGCGGGCGGCGCGGGGCCGGGCGGCCTGCAGGCGCGGGAGCGCGGTGGCGGCGGCTCCCCCCCGGCCGCCGGAGCCGCCTCCCCCCCGGCCGCCTTCGGTAACTTCGCCCCGCACCTGGCGCCGCCCGCCGCGCTGCTGGCCGAGCCGCTGGGGAGCAGGAAGAAGAGCGTGAACATGACCGAGTGCGTGCCCGTGCCCAGCTCCGAGCACGTCGCCGAGATCGTGGGTCGGCAAGGTAACCCCCGCCCCGCGTGGCGGAAGGGGGAGGACGGGACACGGCGAGCGCGGGGACCCCCTGCCCCCCCTCCTTTTGTCCGGCCCCGAGCGCCCCGCGCACCTCCCCGGGGCTGCGGCGCCGCCTCCCGCGGGATGCGCCGGCCCGGCCCGGCCCCGCTGTATTTGGGTCAGTTTTGGGGCTTTGTCTCGGTGCCGGCAGCGCGGAGGCGGAAACTTAACGGCGACGGATCCCGCGGCCCTGAAACTCCTCCCGCGGACGCGCCTTCGCCGTGGGTTTCGGGAGCGAGCTGCTCTTTGTGCCTTTCCCCAGCGCCCGGCGGTAAATATTAATTAGACCGTGCAGGCCAGCGGAACGCGGGCTGGGATGGACACCCTGTGCGACGGAAACTTCCCCGGCGCCACGCGGGTCCGTGGGAGCTGGCGGGACGCGAAGTGCTGGCGAGAGCTCTGATTTTATTGTAGTTGAGCGCCTCTTCCCCCGCCGCCCCTCTACTTCGGTGTCGGGCTCGCCGTGTAAACGATGCGGGGTAGCTCCGGCTTCGTATGCAAATGAGAATTAACCGTGTGTCGGGGGAAGCTCCGCGGGCAGCGGGGGGGGCACGAAGCCCCGCTGGAACTCAGCTGTCACAAAGGGATGCCCGGGCACGCCCCAGCCCTGGGTGGGTGTGCCTGCCGCCGGCTTTGTCTCGAAGAAATCCCAAATAGCCCTTAACCAAAGTTTCTCCTTAACCAAAACCCCGATCCAAACCACGCAAGACCCCGGGGAGGGGGATTACAGTAAAATAAAACGTGAAGGAAGGGGGCTGCTGCCCGCAGGAATCCCGGCGGCGACAGGGACTCACGGGGCCCTCGGGGCGGTTTTGCTACTCGGGGCTCTGGTACCCCAGCCGTGCCCCCGCTCCCACGGCTCCCATCCCCCCCGGGCCGGGGGGCTGCGGGCCGGGGGAACCGTGGGGGCAGGTTTTTTGCTGGGGGGAAGCGGGGAGCTGGGCAGCCTCATTGTTCTCTTTGTTAGCCAGAGCCATGCTGTGATGAGCGCGGTGACATCATGCTCTGCGCTTCCCATTGGCCTGCGCTGCCTCCCAGCCGGCCCCGCTTCCCGGCCTCCCAACTTTCCACACACCCCGCGCCGGTCCCACCGCCCCGGCCGCAGGGTCCCACCGGGCTGCCGGGCCCAGCCGGGCGATGCGGTGGAGCTGGGGAGGGGAGCGCGGTGCCGCACCCTGCTCGGAGGATCCTCCTCCCGGGGCTGATGGGACCTGGGTTCGGTGGCTCTGCACAACCCCGGCGTCCTGCCACTTGAAAGCCGTCCTGTAACGGGGTCCGGCCTCCGGACCCCTGCCCTGGGAAACGCCTCGGCCTCACGAGGTTGGAGTAACGGCCGCTGTCCGGCCGGCGAGCTGGCGGTTGGCACCTTTTCTTGCAGCAGTTGGGTGTTCTGGGTGCAGTGAGGCCCCAGCTCTGCGGCCCAAGCACTCTGATGAGTTAAATGCGCACCCAGGTGCCTGCCCCAAACACCTCGTGTGGAGTTTTGGCGCTCGCTAAGCTCCACAGACTCATGGGGCTCCTGGAAAAGAGCTGCTAAAGAAATTATTGTACTGGCTTGAGGAGGGGTGCTGGGGGAGCACCATGTCCTGCTGGCAGGCTTGGAGGGGACCTGTGGCCGGCGGTGGGCTGGAGCTACCTGCGGCTGCCCTGGCCAGCTGCCTCTTCCCGGGGGATTTCCCCTGTGTGTTTCCTGCCCCTCTCCTGGTCTCGGCTTTTCTGCAACTCCTGGCCTGTTTGGACACTGTGCCGTGGCCCAGTTGTACTGGGTGCTCCGTATTTGGCATCCCGGTTCTCGCTGGTGGGGGGTGTGGTTGGGCAGCATCCGAGGGGCCAGGGCTGTCAGCAGTGTCTTTGTGCTCTGGCTGCTCCAGTGCTGCCAGCAGCTGCTTTAGACCAGGGACGCGTGAGGCCGGTGCAGCCAGAGCAGGGGTGATACCGAGGTCGTTCACAGCTGCCTGTCTCTCCGGATCTCTCACCGAGCTCAAAAATGAGCAGAACCCTTCTCACTCACCTCATCCTCCTGCACCCTTGCTGGCTTCTGGGGCCTTCTGGTACCCAGGTCTCCCTGTGTGAGTCTCCCTCGGCGTTTGGTAACCCCGTGGCAGCAGAGCCCTGACTGTGGAGCCGAGCCCTGGGGTGCTTCGCCGGGGCTGGCATCGTTCCGGTGGTGAGATGTGCTGCTGGTGATGCTGTGGGTGGGTTGGACTCCCTCAGACCATGTCTCTGTTGCTCTTGTGTCTTTCCTGCACTACCCAGCCTGACCATGACCCGGGGAGCGGGCGCTTGTGGTGCCGTCACACTTGGAACGTTGGAAGAAATGGTTATCGGGTGCCCTGGGTGGGTCTCAAGTTGGGGCAAGGCTGGGTGTCTCTCCCTGTACGCTGCGTGCTGAGGAGCAGCTCTCTGGGCACTTTGGGGCTGGTCCTGCTGTCCCGGAGCCCGGCAGCCCCTCACTGCCATTGGGGGTGAGTAGGGACGTGGCTGGGAGGTCCCAGCAGCCGGGGCAGCGCTTTGCCTGTCAGACCAGCCTGTCCTACGTGGGCTGAGGTGTCCTGCACGGCTGTTGGATGCAATTTCTCCTACTTTTTCTTCAATTTCTGTCCCCTAGATGCACTAATTTAACCTTTTCCAGAAGGAAGCAGCAGCCCAGAAGGTAAATCTGTTGTGTAAAGCAAATCTCTGTTGTCTTGACTGAGCTGGAGAGTCAGTTGCCACAACCCCTCATCCGGATCAGTGGCAGTGATGGTGTGGAGCAGGCTCTGCCAGCTGGGAACTGTGGCTCTTCTCCCTGCCCACACGGCTACTGAAAGGCAGCGTGGCCTGGCAGGATTACGTGGCCGGGCCTTTACGTACAAGCCCGTTCATGACTCCTGCTGTGGGAGGGACTGTCTCCAAAAAAAGTGCTGTGGGCATTGATTGCAGCGGTGGGGACTAAGCTTCCTACCCAGCAAAATAGTGGTGGTGATAACGGAAATCACTGGGAAAAAAGGAGGTGGGGAGTTGGGGTGGGCTGGATGTTAAGAGTTCCCATGGCTCTTGCGTGTCGGCACCGTGCTGCCGTTGCTTCCGGCTGTCCCAGCTTTGGAGGTGCGTTTCCAGCAGCTTCTGCCCCAGCAAGGCCAAGAGGGTGATGGGCGGCCAGGAGGCCTGGGCTCTGCTCTCACCTCCTTCGCTCTGTGCCTCTTGTGGGATGGAGCCAGCCATGGCTCCTCTCCTGGGCTCTGCCTTCCCATCTGTGACACGCAGGGACTGTTCGCAGCTTTGCGAAGGATTTGGGAAAGTTGCTGTTTATAGAAGACGCTGGGATGCTCAAAGGGGAGATACAGGGAAGGATGAAATATGGCAGCTCTCCTCCCTGCCAGAGGGCAGCAGGCGTTTTGGTGTTTGGAGGATGCACAGGCCTTGGTTTCTGGGCCAGCCTGAGGATCTGTAAACTTGCAGTGGATTGCTGGGGCTGCCACGAATCCTCTCGTATTTCTGAGCCCGGCTCTCTGCTCTCCTCTGCCCATCGTGCCACATCCTTGGAGGCTGGCCTGGCTGCCTCCTCCCACCTCTCTGGGCCGTAGCAGAGCCAGAAACTCTTGAAGTCGGTCGCACAGATTGATCTGATCGCTGAAGTATCTGCCTGCGCATCTTGGCTCTGGCACTGGCTTCCTCCTCTCTGGCCTGAGGCGTGGAGCCCAGCCTCCCTGCCTTGCTTTTCCCAGTGTCTGGAGAAGAAACAAAGGTGTGATGTGCCTGCCTCCTGCAGCGTGGTTGCGAGGATGAATTAATTACTGTTTGCAGAGAGGTGGGAAGAAGTGCTCAGCAAGAGGGGAGATGATGCGACGGAGATGCAGCATGTTCTCCTCCACATCTGGCCCCAGTCCTGGTGCACCCTGTGCTGGATTTGAGGCCAGAAGGTGCTGCAGAGCTGGGGAAGAGGAAAGGCGGTGTCTTTCTGCAGTGGGTAGCATGCTCCAGAGAGCTGTCTGCGAGGTGTCAGCCAGCTCCTGGGCTGTGGAGACAGTGATGAACACCGTCCTCCTGGTTGATGTCATCAAAGGTGCCTCCAGAAAAGCTTCGTTTGCTCTTTCTTGAGTTTTCGTTACCCTGAGCTGGTCACTGCAAGTGCAACACTCCTTGGGCAAACGAGATGCAGTCTGGCCAAGGAGATCGGCTGGCTTTGTCCTACTTATGTGGAAGAGGCCACCTTATGTCAGAGCAGCTGCTGGCCAGGCCATGCTGGGGATCGGTGAGTGGGTGAGCTGCATCAGGTCTCTTATCTCTTGCCTGGTAACAGCAGGAGCGCTGAGAATGGAGAGGCACTTCCCAGCCCGCTGCCCCAGCCTGCGCTGGTTTTCATAGGCTTCTGCCATAGTCACAGCCCTGCTCCGACTGGGGCTTCTGGCAGAGGATGAAGTCCTCTTCGGTGGTGCCAAGAGAGGATGTTCAGGGAGAGCAGCCGCCTTTCCTGGACTGCCGTCTCCATCACCGCATTATCCTGGGGAGAATCCCCTGGGATTCTGTTTCTTGTCCGAAACCAGTGATTTCTCAGCCCGGGGACCGGTGGGACGGGGCCAGGCGGGGTGCTGTGGCTCTATGGGGCAGCTTTGTGGAGTGGAGCGTGCCAGGAGCCACACAGAGGGTGACTCGGAGCTGGTAATGGTGGGAGGGAGAGAAGGGTGTGGGGTCTGGAGGTGGGAGGGTTTGAGAGGAGCATCCAGCTTGCACCCTCCATCGGTGCTGGCTCTGCAGGCAGAGCTGGGTAGTGGTGCGAGGGGCTGTGTGTGCTTGACACCCCAGAATGAGGGTGTTTGCGTGCAGCAGAGCATGGCCGTGGGCTCTCATGGGTTTGGGCCCACAGGGACTCGGAACTCTGCCAAAGGGCTGTAACATAGCGACTGAGCCTCTCCCGCGCTCTGGTGAAACCCAGATGCTGCTGTTGAGATCTGCTGGGGCTGTGGCACCCCTGGGTTTGTCTGTTCCCTGGTCCCACCCTCAGTTTTCAGGGACCTGAAGAGCATTTTTAAAGCCGCCCTGTTTATAGACTTTTAGCAGTCTGGCACCTTGTTTTCCTCCTCCCTTGTCACTAACGCCAGGCCGCGGCAAGAGGGAACGTGCTTGAAGAAAGGTGCTTGCCCTGGCAGTGCCAGGGCAAGGGCATGCTGCGGTGGGGCTGGCTGGCAGTGCCGAGTGGCTCCTGGTCCTCTCCACGGCCCCCACCCAGCACAGCCCCGGCCTGGGGCGTTGTGCTGCACTGAGGGGTGCAGGCATCTGGGGTGGGGTTTTCACAGCGTGCTTGGGCAGGGGCTGTGGAGGCTCATCTGAAACATCTCAGACTGGTGCGGCTCATTCCCCCACCTGCAGGTTGCTGGTTAAACCACCTGTGTTCTGTGGTTTGAGTACATCTGGTTCTTGGGGGTCTCTCTGGGGCTTGGCCGTAGGGTGTTGGCATCTCCCTGAGCATGGGCAGGAGCAGCCTCGGCTCAGCCATCCCGCTGGAGCGCAGGTGTGGTGGAGGACAAAGTTTGTCCTGCTGTGAGTGTCTCTACCAGTTGCTGGCGTTGCTGTGCCGCGTGTGTTTAGATGCTTTACTGGATCCCAGATGGAGGCTGGCCGTCTTTCCCAGTTGGCGCTTCTAGGACCTGCTGCCGGGAAGTCCCTGCGGCTGAGGGGTGGCTTTGAGTGGAGTTTGGGACTGGCGGCAGCGACAGGACAGGTTTGTCCTGAGTTGGGGCCACAGTGCTGTCCCAGCTCTGCTCCCACCACATTCCCGGTGCACCCGTCTGGGAGCATGCACCGGTGCGTCGCGATGACGGAGGCTCCTCGCGCTGAGCCGTGCCAGCACGGTTCCTGGTGCAGATGCCAGCACGTGGCCTCAGGCAAGCGGCTTCCCTGGCTGATGCCTCCTTTGCTGCAGGGTTTCCCGGTGTGGCTCTGCGGGCGGGCGGGCAGGGAGGTGAGCAGGCACCCCTGCCATCCCCAACTTGCCGCCGTCCTCTTTTACACGAGGATTGGCAAAACTAGCTCCGACCCGTGGTGCGTTTTGCTGTGCCCCGGGCAGCCCCAGTGGTGTCCAGCAGTCACGGGTTGTGTGCGCTCTTCCAGCCCCGCTTGTTTAAGCAGGGTGCAGCTGGCCAAGCCAGCCATCCCTTTCGTTTTTAACCCAGGTTTCTGGCTTTGCCCCTAGGAAGGTCTCACAGGGAGCAGCCAAATCAACTCTTCCCCCATTTTGCACTGCCATAGCATCAGTTTGGTCCTGCCAGTGCAGCTGAGCGAGGAAGAGCCTCACTGTGCCGTGCTCATGGTGGTACGTGGCTCCCAGGCAGCTCCTGTTTGCAACTCCTAGCAACTGCCAACACCTTTGGATCTTAAAATTTCCGCTTCCTGCTGCGAAGGGCGAATTTTGAACCTTGGTGTAAGGTTGGTGCCCGCGGCAGGCACCGGCAGAGCCCTGCGGTGGCTCCCAGCCCGGCTGCCCTCACCTGCTGCCGCCGCGCTTGGCCCAGTTTGCCGAGCAGGGGGAGAGCTTACAGCAGGTACCAGAATAAATCAGGGATGGAAATGGGGAAGTTGCAGTCACCTCATTCTGAACAGCCTCGCAGAAGCTGGCACACACTTAAAAAACCCTTCACCCTTGATGGTTGCTGGTTCTGCCCTGCACCAGTGACCAGGCCGTTGTTGTCCTCACTGTATGCCCCCAGCCATGAATACGCCTTCCAGTTGTTGTCCTAAATTAGGAAAAGCCTGGACAAACCCTCTCCACCCACATTCCTCCTCCGCATGTCCCCGCAATGGGCAGCTCTGTGCTGTCCCTGGCCAAGCCCAGCCGGTCACATAAGTGGTTGACTTTGGGCTCAGGGGTCAATTTGGGCTTCTCCTGCTGCCCCAATCCCTGGGACAATGCAGGGTGTGAGGAGCATTTGTCTGATTCCAGCAAGTGCTGGGAGGTGGTCTTCAAATGCTTTCAGCCTGGCTCTATGAAATCCAAAGGGTTTCCCCCCTTAGGAGGGAGATCTCAGCAGGTCTCCTGCCTCCCCAGCTCTGCCTGCCCACTGCCCTCCCAGATTCCTCTCCAACCTGCCTGTCACCATCCGGGCAGGGCATGCGTGGAGCTGCCAGCACCTCAAGGCAGCCTGGAGCCGGGCAGGGGCTGCACTGGCTGGTGCAAGCTGGTCTTGGGGTTTTTTTGGAGGAAGTGTCCAGAGATGCCGGAGTCATCACCCATCAGCTCCCTGGATGTGGCTATCGGAGGGGTTAGTGCTGCCAAGAAGCTGGGCTGGGACACCCGGGACACTTATTTTGGCAGGTTTTTTTACCTTTTATTCTTCACGATGTTTAATGCCCTGGTAGCACCATGCTGGGGTCTGCAGGAATAGCGTGGCTACTGCTGGGGCTCTGCTCTCCGGCTGCTAACAAGCACGAGTCGGTTTGCCTGCTTGGGGCAGACCTGCCCGAACGACCTGCACCGCACCAGCTGACTCTCCTCAACCTTCTGGGCCTCTCCCTTCTCCAGCCCTGCAGCTGGAAGAGCAGCCCAGCCCTGCCCTTCCTCAGGGAGCCTCTGGGAAGAGAAGGAGCTGCCCGAAGGAGGCAGCGGGGTGTTTGCAGCTCCTTGGCCGTGTCTGCGAGGAGTCGAGCTCTCCCCGCTGCTGTGTGGCGATTTATCGCTGAGCATCCGTAGCAGTGGCGTTTGCGGTGGACAGGGACAGCCTCGGGGCTCTGGTCGGGCAGCCTCCACCCCTGCAGGCTCCAGCTTGAGACCGGGGTCACTCGCCCTTGTCTGCCGGTGCAGAGCGCCTGGCTTATGCGAGTGCGATGAGCTGCGTGCGCTGGAGCTCTCCTGTGTCCCAGCCCGGGCTCTGCCTGCTGAATCATGTTCCTTGTGCAGGGGAAGCAGGTCTTTCCAGAACAGGGAGAGCTGGTGCCCTGTGAGCACCCCTGTCCCAGCCAGGGAGGGTGCAGCCTCTGCCCTGGGGTCTCCTCCCTTGGGGCAGAGGGAGAGAGGGCAGGGATGCCTGTGCCCCCCGGCCGCGGGGAGCCCTGGCTCCCCCATCTGCCCAGGGCCACTGCTGCTGCTGTTGGGGTGTGGCCCGGGGCTGTTCCTTGGGTTTAGCTGCTGGCTGAGAGGTGTTGACAAACCTGCAGGATCCAAATCAGCCTTTTCCTTCCCTTCCAGCTCCAGTGTCTCTTTTTTCCTTGCACCTCCTTAAACACCCTTTGAGTAAACCTGGAAAGCGCCCCCATGGCTGCCTGCCCCCATGTGCCTCTCAGCCCTCTGGAGCCGGGCTGCAGGCTGCGTCCCATGGGTCCTCAGTCCCCGCTGCAGTGGGAGGAGGTGGTGGCAGAGGGCCAGGCCAGTGCCAGCAGTCTGGCATGTCTCGGACGAGCCAGTGCAGCCCCCCAGCATGGAGCTGTGAACCCCTGGCTGCCTTTGAGGTGGGAGGGCCCCCTCTCTCCAAGGGTGTCTATGCTGCAGGTGTAGAACCAAAGGGACCATCTGGTTCCTGCTGGTCCTGCATCTTCCCATCCTGGGCGACCCCACGAGGTCTCAGCTTTGATGTGTCATTTTTTTCCCCTTTCTCCTTGTTCTACAGGCTGCAAAATCAAAGCCCTACGAGCCAAGACCAACACGTACATCAAAACGCCAGTCAGGGGTGAGGAGCCCGTTTTCATCGTGACTGGGAGGAAGGAGGACGTGGAGATGGCAAAAAGGGAGATCCTCTCGGCCGCTGAGCACTTCTCCATGATCCGGGCGACGCGCAACAAAGTGAACGGGCTGACGGGAGCGATGCAGGGGCCCCCCAACCTGCCGGGGCAGACCACCATCCAGGTGAGGGTCCCGTACCGTGTGGTGGGGCTGGTGGTGGGGCCCAAGGGAGCCACCATCAAGCGGATCCAGCAGCAGACGCACACCTACATTGTGACACCCAGCCGGGACAAGGAGCCCGTCTTCGAGGTGACGGGCATGCCCGAGAACGTGGATCGGGCTAGGGAGGAGATCGAGGCGCACATCACCATGCGGACAGGCTCCTTCATCGACGTCAACGCTGACAACGACTTCCACTCCAATGGCACCGATGTCTGCCTCGACCTGCAGGGCAGCACAGCCAGCCTGTGGGCCAAGGCCCCCCACCCTGCCCGCCGCCCCTCGGCCGCCCTCCGCAACGACAGCCTCAGCTCCCTGGGCAGCACCTCCACCGAGTCCTACTACAGCGGGCGGGTGGCGGACGCCAGCCCCACCAGCCCCTACAGCACCAGCAGCGGCTTCACCTTCAGCGATGCCCCGGCCCCGCTGGGCTCGGAGGAGTGTGACTTCGGCTTCGACTTCTTGGCCCTCGACCTCACGACACCCACCACCATCTGGTCGCCCTTTGAGCGCTCAGGCAACCCCTTGCAAGCCTTCAGCAGCTGCTCCTCCATCAACGGCTCGCAGAGACGCAACAGCGGCACGGCCACGCCGCGCCACTCGCCCACCCTCCCCGAGAGTGGCGGCGTGGCCCTGGACCACCCCTTAGCACGCCGCATCCAGAGCGACCCCGTCAGCACCTTGTCCTGGCTGCCCACCCAAGGCTCGCTGTCCTCCTTCTCCAACAGCACCGGCTACTCCTCCTCCTCCTCCCTGCCCGGGAGCATCTCCGCCGCTTCGGGCTCGCCCACCGACTCCAGCAGCTCCGACGGGCCCCGCAAGAGCTCTCGCGAGTGCATGGTGTGTTTCGAGAGCGAGGTGATCGCCGCCTTGGTGCCCTGCGGCCACAACCTCTTCTGCATGGAGTGTGCCATGCGCATCTGTGGCAAAGCCGAGCCCGAGTGTCCCGCTTGCCACACTCCTGCCACGCAAGCCATCCACATCTTCTCCTAGCCAGATCCGGCTCGCCAGGGCAGCCAGCCCTTCCCTTCCACCCCAACACAGCTTTTCAAGAACTTCAAACTGTTTAAATCAGCGTTTTATTTAATAACGGATCCGATGGGCGCACGGGGTTGGGGGGGGGCAGGAGAGGCTGCTGCTTGCTGGCTGGAGAGGTGGAGAGGGCAGGAGGACGGGGTGGGAGGGTGGCTGAAATACAGGGGGTCGGGAGGGGTGGGGAAGAAGGGGCCGACAAGACGAGGAGGAAGAGGGGCGTAAACTGCAGAGAGGAGGAAACTCCGATGTTTACAGAATAGCTTTAACTCTTCACCCGGCTGTGGCGGCTGGGAGGAGGAAGCCCAGCTGTTCTTCAACAGTCCTTCCCAAAAAACAGTATTCAGTTTGCAAAGTTAAATAAACAGAAAGAAAAGGTCCGGTTGCACTTTTTATTTTAGGACACGCAAGGGTTGTCTTTTATTTTTTTAAAATCATTCTATTATTATTATAATTTTTTTGTTGTCGTTCTTTTTGTATGTAGTTATTTTTTTGGATGATTCTCGATGGTTCTATAAATATATATATATATTTTTTTTTGTAACGCAGGTTTATCTTCTATTTTGCCAATGTGAAAACTGCCCAAAAATGTGTGGCGAGAGGTTGGGGGTCATGGCTGGAGGGGCCGGGCCGAGCGGGGGAGCTCGCGGGATGGAGGGGGCACGGTTAATGTGCCGTGTTGCAAGAACCAGACAGATTTCTATCTCCTTTTTATTTTGTCCTTGGTTGGTTTTTTTTTCTTTTAGTTTTATTTTTTTATTTTTTACCTCTTTATGTATATGTAGGGAATTTATAGGAAAATATGTACTTTATTGAATAAATTTTAAAAACTAAAATATATTTTATTTTAAAAAGAAAATAACGGACCTTTAACCTTACATGGCTAAAGTACTGATTATATATTTGCTGAGCTGACTTGACGGTTATGAAAATTGTATCAAGAGTTTTATTTTTTGACTTCAAAGCCTTCTTAATAAAGACTTTTTACTATATATGAATTCATGTGCTACCTACAGTGTCTCACTGCCTGCAGGCTCCCGTCACCTGTCCCACCCTGCTCTGGGGCAGAGTTTACCCTCTGCTTCCCATGTGCTGGGGTCGCAGCCCCTCCTGCAGACCCCGTGGCCAGGGACGCAGCGCGGGATGGGGTGATGGGGAACACACTCCTCAGGGCCCTGCTGCTTCCTCAGGCGCCATGGTAGGATGACAGTGGCACATTAATTAGAGCAATTAGGGATTCATTATTTTTCCATTGGAAAAGCACAGAATGGTTTGGGTTGAAGGGACTTTAAGGACCGTCCAGCTCTCCCCCAGCCGTGGGCAGGGACACCCCCCACTGTCCCAGGTTGGTCTATGCCTCATCCAGCCTGGCCTTGAACACTCCCAGGGATGGGGCACCCACAGCTTCTCTGGGCAACCTGTCCCAGTGCTCCCCACCCTCTCTGGGAAGAATCTCTTCCTTACATCCAATCTCCATCTCCCCGCTTTAATGAAAACGTGTATGTTCCCTGTTGCGGAATGTGCTCCCTTTCTTAGGGGGGCGGGAGGAAGGGCAGCATTTTCACCACCCCGCTTGCCATGTTGCTGGTCTGCAGGAGCTGGCGCCCTCCAAGATGGCTTTGGCACCCCCAGAGCTGTGCCAGCACTGGGGCGGCATGGCAGGGCTGCGGAGGCTTCAGCGAGCTAGGTAGGAAAAAAGTGGGTGCCAGCTGGGGTGCATGGAGCAGGAACCGACAGGGACATCTGCCCTATGACAGCTGGTCACAAGTCCGGGATGGGTGGCTCTGGCACACGTCTGGCCTTTTTGTTCCCACAGGCACTCCCGCTCCCGGCAAGGCAGTGCTGCTCGCCGTCCCCCACCTCTCACCCTGCCTGGGCATCCTCTTGTCACCCTATCCCCAGCTGCACCCACCAGCAGCTGCCACCACACGGTACCCAGTCACCCAGGCTTCGTCCTGGCTCTGTGGGTCTGGCCGGGCCACCGCAGGAGTGCAGGGACAGCAGGGACCCACAGGAGCAGCAGTTGGGCAAAGAGGAGCCATGGGCAACTGGGATCTACAGACAGTGGCACCCATGGACAGTGGCACCCACAGAAGGTACCACTCGTGGACAGTGGCACCTGCAGACTGTAGGAACCCAGAGGCAGTGGCACCCACACAGTGTAGCCCCCCTGGACAGTGGCACCCACAGAAGGTACCACTCATGGACAGTGGCACCTACAGACAGTGGCACCCATGGACAGTGGCACCCACGAGCAGCAGCACCCACAGCTGTCAGGATACCACTGGTGCTGTGGCCACAGGTTTTCATCGTTACCAGGGTTTCTCTGTAACAGGGGGGGTGGGAGCCTGTGCCGGGGGCTGTGGTGGCATGTGGGTGCTTGGAGTGCCCTGGATGGGGGACCTGGGGTGCCCTGCCCATGAGGGCAGTTTTGGGGGGTCCTAGATAGACAGGGTCTTTGAGTGCCCTCAGTGGGCTCGGGGGGTTTGGGGGTGTCCTGGGGGGATGGGGTCCCAGATAAGTCTTCTCAGGATGTTCCAATTATGGTCTTGGGGTGCCCCTTATGGGTTTTTTCCGGGGGTCCCGAATGGGGGGTGTCGAGGTGCACTTGGGGTGCTGTAGCGGGGAAGGGAACCAGTCCCAGCACCCCCTGGAGCTCCTCTGGCCCGGGGAAGGCTGTGGGGAGGAACGGGGGCGGGGACCGTAACACACCCCCCACCCCCCCCATCCAATTAGCGGCAATTAGCGGCCATAAAGGGGTTGCGGGCAGGGGGTGGGAGTGTTGGCAGCTGCGGGAGGGGCTGCCATGGCCGCGGGGGATCTGTACTCGAAGGTGAGGGGGGGCCCTACCCTGGGGAGCTGGAAGGGGGGGAGCCCTGCCTGCGGGTCTAGGGTGTTTGCTGCAGACTTGGGGGCTCAGCACCCCGGGTGGCTGCGGGCGCTGTGACCTGGGTGTCCCCAGGGTGGGGGGGTGCCTGCCCTGCACGGGGGCTGCTGCACCCCAGCCAGGCTGCTCGTGGGGCTCCCTGACACGCTGGGGCCTGGCAAGCACAGCACCTTGCAGGGGTGCTGGCCACAGGTGAGAGTGAGGTTTGGGTGCTGCCTGGGCGCTCATCTGTCCTGCTGCTTGCCCAACTGGCCTGGCTGCTTCCACCCCCCGGAATGGATCCACATCCCCTCCCTCTGCTCCGGTCCAGCTCTGCCTGTCGAGGATGCTCCCGCTGTGGGCCCGCAGCAGGCCGGCTCCTGCCGCCCACTTCTGCGTGTCGAACCCGAGCGCTGCGGCGTAGGGCAGAGCCTGAACGCGGTCCTGTCCCCCGAGGCACAAGGTTACCCCGTGGCGGGGGCACTGGCATCTCCGCCGAGCTCAGAGGCTCAGCATCCGTTGTCGCGGCGGGACTGAGGTGACAGCCCGGGCAAAGGTTTCTGCGCTTAAAGCAGGGTGGTTTGCCGTGTCCCAAGCCGCCGGCCGGGCCGGGGCCGAAGCGGCTGCCCGAGGGCTCCGTGCGGCGCTTGGCTGAGGCTGCCTGCCCGCTCCCCACTGCTCAGCGCCGGCCTCCGCTCCCTCGGGATGCGGCCGGCTGCGCCAGCAGGGATGCGCTTTCGTCCGGCCGCGATTTCGGACTAAAACCCGTCCGTGCCTTGCGGGGAGCTGTGCATCGTGCGATTGTTGCTCCCTCCAGTGGCTGCTGCTCATGAAAGGTGATGGCTGTCCGTCGCCGCTCCTCCGAGCGGCCCCTGCGAGCTGAGCCCTGCCTGCCCTCCGCAGTTCAGCCGGAAGGCGAGCGGGGAGTCCTCCGGCTCCTTGGGTGTGCACCCGGAGTTCAGCCCCTTCCTTCCCCCGCCACAGCCCTCTCAGTGCTCATTTGATCGACTTTAGCCGTGCAATAACATGTGCTTTGCACGCTGCACACCAGGAAACACTCGCTGCAAGCAGAGCTCCCTGGATTTGTAAAAAACCGAAACCAGGATGGCTTTTCAGGCCCTGGTTTCTAGCAGGAGTCTGGCCCTAGCCCGCTGGGGTGGGAGCGTGATGGGTTCAAGCCCTGTTGTTGCTCTGCGATAGCTCCCAGAGTTTGTGCAAACGATACGTGTTCCCATCTCAGGCCGAGAACAAAGCTGCAACCACCAGATTTTTTTTCCTTGCTCTTTTTAAGCTTGCAATATGGCCTCATCACTGCCTGCTCCGGGCAGCAGGAGGTACCGCCTCTGGGAAGCAGCCCCTGCTCCTGGTGTGCTGGCAGAAGCCGCCGAGATGGTGGCTGACAGATCGGCACAGAGTGCATCCACGGGCACCAGTGCCAGGACTGGGGCAGTGGGAGCACAGGTCACCCCGGTCCAGCTTGGGGCCAGGTATTCACCCTCTTGCCAGTTGACAGGGTGCAATAGGGTTGTAAAGCCCTTGCAATAGGGTTTTGAGGTTTTTTGACCCAGTTTTTACGTCTCTGCTCCTGTGGTGTTTTGCTGCTTCACTTGTGCTGAGTGTGGAACCTTGCTCCCTGTGGGGTGCTCCAAAGAGGTGCTTTTCAAGCATGAGGGTGGTGTTAATGCACAGGTCCGGGTGCAGAGGGAAGTCAGGGCTCACCGTGCTGCAGAACTCTCACTTCATCAGTGCCTGCAGGGAAACTGAGGCTGGCAGCAGCCTCCAGCAGGCAGGGACTGAGGGGCACCTGGCAGGGTGCTGTGTCCCATGGCTTGCCCTGCTGCAGTGACGCTGATCAGCAGGCTGACTGTGCAAAGTGAGAGCTGGGAGGGGGGGTCTGCAACGGCTGGTTTAGGGGCTGGTGGCCAAACGCTTTCCCTGTCTCTTGGCCATGGCTGGCTGCAGGGGTCTTCTCCCCCCATGTCCTTGCAGGGTGCCCGGGTGTGGATCCCTGACTCTGTCGAAGTCTGGAGGGTGGCAGAAATAACCAGAGACTACAAGGAAGGAGACTCCGTTCTCTGTCTCCGCCTGGAAGATGGCTTGGTAAGGCTGGAGCTGTGTAGCCCAGCAGGTCCCTCCTGTGCTTGTCATGTGGTCAGGCATCCCCAGATGGGAGAGAGTTCACCTCTGCACTCTCAAACCAGCCTGGGCTTCTCAGCAGGGTGTGGAGAGGCTCAAACACTGCCTGGATGTGTCCTGTCCAGTGTCTGAGCAGGAGCCCAGGCTGCTGCAGCTGCCTGTGAGCTGGCCTTCAGCTCCGCTCTCTGTGCTCCTGGTGACTAACAGCCCAACCATGGCCTGCAGACAGCATCTCTCCTTCTGTGCTGTTTCCCACAGACCCGTCCTGCCCTTGCAGGGTCATCTGACCCTGCTCCGCACTTGTCTTGCTCTATCTTCATCCCTGCAGGCACTGGCCTACCCCATTGGGTCCCAGCTGCCGCCTCTCTGCAACCCTGACTGCCTCTCGGATGCCAATGACCTGGTGGCCCTGAGCTACCTGCACGAACCGGCTGTGCTGCACTCGCTCCGCCGGCGCTTCCTGGAGGCGAACGCCATCTACACCTACTGTGGTGAGCCCCATGCACCCCCTCCTGCTCCCTGTCCTGGGCCCCTTCCCTGCAGCTCCCTGGGCCAGGTGCCCCCCTGCCCTTTGCACATCCCCTCTTCTTCCAGGTATCATCCTTGTCGCCATCAACCCCTACAAGCCGTTGCCCATCTATGAGGAGGAGGTGATTTATGCCTACAGTGGCCGTGAAAGGGGGGACATGGATCCCCACATCTTTGCTTTGGCAGAGGAGGCATACAAGCAGATGGTGAGGTGAGAGCATCATGTGGGAGGGTCCCTGGGATTGCTGTGGGGAAGGGCTGAAGCTGCCTCTGGACCATGTGGAGAGCTGTCCTGCTGGGTCACGGGCTGTCCCCGGTTCATGACCCTCTCCAGCAGGTTTGGGAAGAACCAGTCTCTCATCATCAGTGGTGAGTCGGGCGCAGGGAAGACTGCATCGGCCAAGTATGCCATGAGATACTTCACCACCATCGGGGGCTGCCTAGGCAATTCCAGCATGGAGGAGAAGGTGCTGGCCTCCAGCACCATCATGGAGGTGGGTCCCCCTGAGTCCCCAGGCCCTGCATGGGGATAGCAGGGTGTTCCTGCACTCCTCAAGGCCTGTATCTCTGATGTGATGCTTTCTTTGTCCCTCCCGTAAGATGGGTGACAGGGAGTGAACTCCAGAGCACCTGGAAATCTGGGACCAGCTAAAAACTCTTTCCTTCCTTCCCTGCTAGGCCTTTGGGAATGCAAAGACAACCAGGAATGACAACAGTAGCCGCTTTGGGAAGTACATTGAGATTGGCTTCAACCAAGCACATGTCACAGGGGCCACCATCAAAACCTACCTGCTGGAGAAGTCCCGTGTCACCTTCCAGGTGGGTCTTTGGGATGGCATGGGGACAGGACTGAGTGGGAGGGTGCTTCTTTTGGGCATCCCCTGTGGAAGCAAAGGCAGAGCTGCTGAGTCAAGCTGGGAGAGAGGAATGTGTCTTCTCAGTGATTTTTTTTTTTTTTCCTTGCTCATTCACAGGCAAAAGCAGAGAGGAACTACCACATCTTCTACCAGCTCTGTGCCTCGGCCACCCTACCTGAGCTCCAGGGCTTGAGACTCTGTGAGTGCCCACGCAAGCCCCATGGCATAGCTTGCTGCCACCCTGTCCCATGCTGGGCAGTGCCAGGCCTTCCTGCCCTCCCTGGCTGCTGGCTGGGTGCTGGAGGAGGCTCTGCTGCTGCTGGGCACCCCAGGGTGGGATCAGGGTGGTTGGGAGCCCTGTGGAGCAGTTTGGTAGTTCACAGCCTGACACCTCTTGCCCACAGGTGGGTCTGAGTCCTTCCACTATACCTGCCAGGGCCAGTGCGCTGCTGCCCAGAGCACCAACGACGCAGACGACTTGGACAGCACACGGCATGCTTTCTCGCTCCTGGGTACTCTCCTGGCCAGTCATGGGTGGGGGGCTTGGGGTGGGCAGGGCTGGTTATCCCACTGCCCTTGCCCCAGGGCTGGTGTAAGAGTACTGGGGACCCTGGCTGTCTACTGGCCATTCCCATCCCTCTGGCTTGTGTGATGTAGGGGATCAGACCAGCATGACGTTGGGGGAGCCTGGGGGAACCTCATGCCTGGGCCATGTCCACAGGCATTCCTGAGGCTGACCAGCTGGAGCTATTCAGCATCCTGGCTTCCATACTGCACCTGGGCAACATTGTGGTCAGAGGGAGGGACCGCCGTGGGGATGGCTGCTTTGTGGAGGTAGGGTGAGAACTTGCTGCCTGCACCTCGAACTGGCCCCTGAGCTGTACTGGCTGCAGGAACCATATCTCAGCAACACCACAGTGACGGGGTTGTTCCCTTTGCAGCCCGCTGATGAGGCCCTAGGGCTGTTCTGCACACTGCTGGGCATCGAGTCGCTGCAGGTGACACGCTGGCTCTGCCACCGCAAGCTGGTCGTTGCTGGTGAAACCTACCTGAAGCCTCTCTCCAGGCAGCAGGCACTGGACTCCCGGGATGCCCTGGCCAAACTTATGTATGGGCAGGTCTTCAGGTGGATAGTGAGCAGGGTGAACAGAGCCCTGCGGTCGCTGGAGGGTCACCATACCTCCATTGGCATCCTGGACATTTATGGGTAAGAGCAGCTCCCCTCTGCTGGGCTGCCTGGAAGAGCACGGTCCTGCTCCTGCCTCAGCTGTGGCTGCAGGCCTACAGCCGCCAACTGCTCTAGCTGGGATGTGGGGCAGCACCCTTCCCTGCAGTGGGGCCAGTTGGGTGCCTGTGCCTGGCAGGGGTGGCTCTGCCTGGCAGCTGCATGAGGCAGGTCTCTGCTGCCTACAGGTTTGAGATGTTTGAGCTCAACAGCTTTGAGCAGTTCTGCATCAACTATGCCAACGAGAAGCTGCAGCAGCTCTTCAACCTGGTGGGTGTCACCCAGATGTGTTTTTTCATTGGGAGCTACTGGGGGGGGGCTCTGCACATCCCGGCCGTGCTGTTGCTTCTGGTGCTCTCTGCCTTGGATGGGGCTCGTGCTTCAGCCCCTGCGAACATAGGGCTCTGGGAGCTGGGCATGGTCCCCTCCTTTCTCCCAAAGTACTCCTGTTCCAAGAGAATGGCTACTCAGTGTCTCATGGAAACAAAGCCACTGCCTGCAGCCTGCCTTTGTACCCTCCTGGCTCAGTTCTGCTCTGTTCTCCCTGCCTTCCAGCATGTCTTCAAGCTGGAGCAGGAGGAATATGTGGCTGAGGAGATCCCTTGGGTCTTTGACTTCTGTGACAACCAGCCATGCATCAAGCTCATTGAGGGCCGGCTTGGCATCCTGGACCTACTGAATGAGGAGTGCAAGGTGGGAAAGAGGGGCTGGGAGCAGGCTGCTGTGGCCACCTAGAGCACCCCCTCTGCTTCCCCTTCTGACCCATTTGACTTTCAGATGCCCCAGGGCAGTGATGGGAGCTGGGCCCAGAAGCTTTACCAGACCCATCTCAGCAGCTCGCACTTCCAGAAGCCCAAGAGGCCCACGGATGCTTTTGTTGTGTGCCACTTTGCTGGCAAGGTAGGGAAAGCTGCGGCAGTACAGCCCTGGGTGGGGAGGGCTTGGCAGTGGCTCTGCACTGACAGGAGCCCAGCCTGCCCTGTCTAGAGCTGGTGGTGGCAGCTCCTGCAGCCTCCCACTGTCCTGAGAGGCTGTGGCAGCCATCTGCACCCTCCCAGGCTGGGAAGTGGATCCTGCTGGCTCTGCTGCTGCTAAGTGCTGGGCTGCAGCTCTTTAACCGAGGGTAAAATTATGGAAACTCTGGCTGTGAGTGTTCCCATCAGTAGCCTTGCAGCAGGGCAGGAGCTGGGCATTGTGGTCACTGCCAGCTCTGACTCCTGCAGGACTTCTTCCAAAAGAAGGACAGCAGAGTCCTGCACAAGGCCTATCTGGGAATCTGCAGGCTAATGCTGGTGTGTGCCTTGTCTCCTGCCAGGTGGAATACCAGTGTGATGGGTTTGTGGAGAAGAACAGGGATGCTGTCCCTGAGGAGTTAGTGGGGCTGCTGCGAGCCAGCAAGGTGAGAGCCACCCTGAGCAGGCCCTGTGTAGGGCAAAGCCTGTCTGGCTTGCAGTCCCAGGAGCCTGGGGGTTGGGAAGGACTGATGGTGTAGGGGGTATAAGCTGTGCAGGGTAAATGCCTGCCTGCTGGTACAGCTTCATGCAGTACTGAATGTGGTCAGGGGGCCCTGAGATGTGGGTGCTCCCTACCCTGTTTCTTCGTCTTGGGCTTCCCCATCTTGTGAGACACCTTGGATATGTGTCCTGAGGGGGCTGGAGGGTCCTGCTGCTTCCAGGTCTGTCACTTCTCTCTTCCACCTAGCATGGCCCTGGCAGAAGGTAAGGGATATCTTGGAGGGTTTGTGAGCATGCCTGGGAAGGTGCCCATGGCTTGCACTTAGCTTTTCCTGGGGGAAGCAGCAGGCAGAGGCACAGCTGGAACTGGCACATCTGGGTTGTAGCAGAGGGCTGGACACTAGGCTGGCCTCCATTGGAGCCTGTGCTCTTTTGGGGACACTCTCTTGGTGGGGATGGCTCTGAGTGGTGGGTGATGCTTGCTGTGGGGTCTGCCTGGCTCTCACAATTCTGCTCTGCACAGTCTGTCCTGCTTGCTGAGCCCTTCCTGGAGGAGGGGGATGGTGCTGTGTCCCTGCAGTCCCGCAGGTCCAGTGGGCTCAGGATGCCTGGTCGCCTCAGCCGCAGATCGCTGCCCAGTAGCCAAAAGAGCAAGAAGTCCATTGCCACCCAGGTATGGAGTGGGGAAAATGTGTGCTGGCCCTAGAAAAACTAGGCTGGGGTAGTTCCAGAGGGGCCTGTGTGAGTCCTGTCCTGGGGGACTCCACCAGCCCTGGGATGTTCTTGCTGGCCCTGATCATGCTTGCCTTGTCCTCTGCAGTTCAAAGCCTCCCTGACCCGGCTGATGGAGATGCTGAGCAGCACCACACCACACTATATCCGCTGCATCAAACCCAATGATAGCAAGCAGCCCTTTGTGTGAGTGCCTGGCCAGGGAGGCTGAAGGGTGTGGGCCTGGGGACATTATGGGGCACTGCCATCCCCCCTGCCCTGGCACTGCATGGCTTGGAGTGTGCCAAGTTGTCTGGGTGCCCAAATCTAGATCAGCCTCTCTTTACCCCAGGTTTGACTCCAGGCGAGCAGTGGAGCAGCTACGAGCTTGTGGGGTCCTGGACACTATCCGGATCAGTGCCTCTGGCTACCCCTCCAGGTACTCCCTTGCTTCAGCAACATCCTGGGTACTCCCTGTCTCCAGCCACAGCACCTCTTGCCCCTCTCCGTCACCTACAGGTGGACATACCAGGAGTTTTTAGTGAGGTACAGGGTTCTGGTGAGCAAAGAGGAGCTGGTGAGCACTGATGAGAAGCAGATCTGCAGCCTTGCCCTTGAGAGACTGCTCCAAGTAAGAGTCCTGCCTGGGGGGCGCAGGTGTGGTACCAGAGCTTCCCTTGCAGGTGCCTCTCGCCGTGTGTGGGTGTCCAGCAGGGTACAGAAATGGGTAGGCTGGGGTGTGGGGAGGAACCCACCTCGAGAGAGGTTGGATGGGGAGGTCAGTGGCTGAGGGGCAATGTTCCTTGGGGGAGCCTGGCTGGGGTATGCTTTGTCCTTGGGACTGACTCCACCCTTGCACACAGGACCCCAGCAAGTACCAGTGTGGGAACAGTAAGGTGTTTTTCCGGGCTGGCCAAGTGGCTTACCTGGAGGAGCTGCGGTACCAGCGGCTGAGGGCAGCCTACACCCTGCTGCAGAGGCACCTGCGGGGCTGGCTGGCACGGAGGCGCTTGGGACAGGCTCGTGCTGCGGTCATCTGCCTGCAACGCCATGCCCGGGGCTGGCTGGCCCGGAGGTGAGCGTTGGACTGGACTGGGAGGGAGCCACAATGAGCTGAGACAGAGCTCAGCCTTGGGGTGAGCTGGCAGTGGTCCCAGCTCTGGGCTTTGACCTGGGCATCCATGTGGTGTGCCTGGGCTGCAGGCTTTGCTCTCTGCCCTCCCTGCAGGGTCACCAGGATGCTGCACAGGACCAGGGCTGCTGTGGTGCTGCAGAAGACCCTGAGAATGGTTCTGGCCCGACGCTCCTACTTACGCACGCGCCAGGCTGCCATCACCATCCAAGCCTTTGCCCGGGGCATGTTTGCCCGGCACTTTTACCGACAGGTAGGAGCCTGGCAGGGCAGTGGGTGACCTAATCCCACCCCACAGGGGCTGTGCTGCTGGCAGTGCCACTGCTTCATCTCTCCCTCTACAGATGGTGTGGCACCAGAAAGCCATGGTGATCCAGGCTGCTGTCAGGGGCTGGCTGGTCCGGACCCACTATGCCCGCCTGCGTGGGGCTGTCATCTACCTGCAGTGCTGCTACCGCCGGGTGCGGGCACGCCAGGAGCTGCGGCGGCTGCGTGCCGAGGCACGCTCGGTTGAGCACTACAAGCAGCTACACAAGGGTATGGAGATCAAGGTGATCCAGCTGCAGTGCAGGCTGGATGAGCAGGTGAGTGCTGGCTTCAGCCCATTCTGGGTCCCAGAGTGTGCAGGAAGAAGCTTTCTGCTGACCTACCTGTCCCTGCACAACCAAAACCATAACTGCCCTTGTCTTCAGTCCTCTCCCAGCCCTGGAGCAGGAGCTGACCCTGCCTGACTTTTGTCCCCAGGCATGAGTCATGTATAGGAGTCTCATTCCTGGGTTTTCAATGCTCACTGTGGATGTGGGCCTGGTGGTCCTGGGGATGGCTGTGCTCGGTTGGGTGCAGCCTTACAGCAGTGCCATGTGCTGGGAACAGTTCTGGCATGGTGTGTTCTCCTGGCAGCAGCTGCCACCACCCTCTGAGTGTCTCTGCTTTGGCTGTCATCACCCCATTTCTGGGTGTCCCTGTGGAGGGGGAGGGAGGGCTCCTGTGGTGTGTTCCTGTCTCTGGGGGTTGGGGGAAGCAGGGCTGGTCAGGAGGTGGGTAATGGACTGTAAAACCATGGCAAAGCTCACGTGTGGCTCCATGTGGAGTGGCATGTCCTGGACAACTGCTCTGCCAGGCTTGAGCTCTGTTTGAGGTGATACTGGAGGTTGAGGGCTCCAAACAGATGGGTGGGAAGCGGGGTATCCCAGTGCATTGCAGAAGAGCAGTCTGAGTATGCAGGGACTCCCCTTGATGGGAGCTACGTGGGGGTATGCCCTTGTTCCTGCTCACCTGCCTGATGTGCTCTGTCTGTTGGCCCAAGGCCCAGGAGAAGCAGTGGCTGGTGGAGCAGCTCTCGGGGTTGAACGCAGCCCATGCTGAGGAGGTGCAGCGCCTGCGGGCTGAGATGCAGCAGCTGCGGGAGGACTTGGCCCGTGATGCCCTGGTCCAGCAGCTGCAGGAGCGGCTGGCCGAGCAGGAGAAGCACAGCATGAGGAGTTGCCTGGGCCAGGAGGTGGAGGAGCTCAGGCAGGTTGGTCTGCCTAAGGATGCTCTTGCTCTGCTGGGGTTCTGGGGGGCTCTCCAGGGACCTGGCAGCATGTTGTGCTTCCAGCATGGGGTGGTCCCTGGAGGAGACCTCTGGGAGCCAGGGCTGGACCCAGGCAGGGATCTGGCTGTACCTGCTCCTCTACTTTCCCACAGCGCTTGGCAGAGGTGGAAGCCATGAAGCTGCAGCTGGGGGAGGAGAGGGATGCCCTGATGCAGCGCATACTGGAGCAGTCACAGGATTGGGAAGGTACAAGAGGTCCTCTGATCCCCTCACTCCGTTCCCATGGGTATAGGCTGGTCCTGCAGGCTTGGTGTGTTCCTGCATGTCCCCCTCACAGAGGGGCCTTGGCTGTGAGGCTCTGCCTGTCCCCATTCCTTGCTGTGTCTGTCCCCACAGAGCAGCATCAGCGTGCGGCACGGGAGAGCCTGGGGCTGCAGCAGGAGCTGGAGGAGGAGCGGGCACGCTACCAGAGCCTCGTGCAGGACTATGCCCGCCTGGAGCAGGGCTACGAGAACCTGCGGGATGAGGTGGCCTTCCACAGGGTGAGGGGCTGGTGGGGACGTGGGGAGGCTCAGAGCAACCCCTCCCTCAGCTCCTCATGGGTAGGGGCAGCATGCGCTGATCCAGGGCACCCTCTGTGGGACAAGTGGATTCCCCAGCTCGCATGCTGGGGGATCCCTAAGCCAGGAATCCTCCTGAGGCTACTGCTGCTCTGCACCAGTGAGGGAACAATCCTGTTCTTCTCTCCCCACTCACTCAGCAAAGCACCTTGAGACAGTCTCCTTCATCAGAGAGCTGCTTGGGCTCTGAGAGCAGCTACTTGTCCTCCATGTCCACAGCTCCCTCACAAGATGGTGCTGAGCAGCAGGCTGAGGCAAGTGGTGACACTGGTGGGGACAGGGGGTTGGAAGTGGCAAGTGGATTTCCCCTTCCATGTCTATGGGGAAAGCTGTGCCCTGGGACTCTTGGCTGGGAGCTGGTCCCATTGGGGAGGGGTGTCCGCAGAAGTTGTGGCGCTGGTGTCCAGCATGGGCTGCTGTGCCAAACCCTGTCTCTGCACCCAGGGACTGGAGGAGGGCTGGCAGCCATTGTCAGAGGGGCCACAGCCCAGTGGTGAGGTGCTGCCAAAGGGTGGTGTGGGCCAGGATCCCTCTGAGAAGGCATACCTTCCTCTCCTGGGGAAGGTCAATGAGGAGCTGGCCCGGTCCCAGGAGAAGCTGCAGAGGTCCAAGGCCCCTGTGGAGCCAGAGGAGAGGAAACCGTTGGACTTCCTCAAGCGCAGGGTGAGCCCCTGCCCCGCTGCCGTGAGCAGGGCCAGGTCCAGGCTGGTGGGGCTGGCCTTACCCTGGCCTCACCCTACTCTCTTCTCACAGCGGAACATAGCTGAGATGCTGGGACTGGGCAGGAGCCCAGAGAAGGTGGCAGCAGATGATGACTTGAAGCACGCGTATGATGCAGTGCAGGTTGCCAGTAGGTGAGTGTGGTCTCGGGGAGATGATCCCCAGCTGAGGCTGGTTGTCCCCACACTGGACTGCTGCATCTGTGCTGCTGGTGGGGCTTTAGCCAGCCACAGCTTGGGTTGCAGCTGCCTGGCCTCTGCAGTGCTAGGCAGCTGCAAATCCTCTTGGAAGCAGCCCCCTCCTCCCATGCAGTGAGCATCAGAGCCCCAACTCTGGGCTAGGAGAGCAAGGGCAGCCTGCTCCTTAGTGCCCAGCTGGGTGTGGGGTTGCCCTGGCTCTCCTTCCTTGCTCTCCAGTGCCCCCAGATGTGCTTTCCTGGGGGCTGGAGCATCCCACCTTGCTCCCAGCACAGACACCCACACTACATGAGCAGACTGGATACTCTGGGCTCAAGAAAAGTCCTAAGAGGGCAGAGCTAGGGCAGACTGTTGCTGGGCTGTTCCACGTGAGCTCAGGGCTCAGTTCAGCTGGAGGGGAGATGCTCTGCTAGCACAGCTGGCTCTGTACTGTCCCCAGTGTGCCTGGGCAGGGGGAGCATTCTCAGCTTGGAGGCTTCATAGGAGAAATCCCACCTCAGTTTCCCTGGGTGCACATGTGCAGGTTGCTGGCAAGTCAGCTGCAGGAGGAGAAGCAGCAGCACGAGGAGGAGGTAGAAGGACTGCACCTTGACATCTGCTCACTCAAGCAGCTAAGCCAGCAGCAGGCAGCCCTCATCCAGGATCTGCAGCAGCACCAGGGTCAGGAAGGACTGCAGCAGCAGCATGTGCTGAGGCTCAAGGAGGAGAACTTGGTAAGGGGTGGGGGCTGGGCTTGGGGGCTGACTTCCACCCCTTTGGCCTGTGGTGAGCTGCAGCAGCCCCTTGAGGAACAATGTGGGAGACTCTGGTGCATCCCCCCAGCTCTGGTCCCACTTGGTGGGTGCTGGTGGGGGTGTCCAGCTGAGGGAGGCTGGCTGAGCCCTACCAGAGCTGTCCCTGCCCAGGAGCTGGCCCGGAAGCTGCAGAAGCAGGAGAGGACCACAGTGAAGCTCCAGAAACAGTTGATAGCCTGTGCAAAACAGATCCAGGAGCTCACAGGTAAGTGCCTGCACAGGAGGGAAGCATGGGACTGCCTGTGGCAGGGTCATCAGCCTGGTTGGAGGCTGGAGCATCACCCAGCCCCCACGTGGGAGCAGAATCCCCCCAAGACAGAGGTGCTGGGGATCATCTGCTTGGACTCTGCTGAGGGGGCCTGATGTGGGTCCCACAGACCAGGCACAGCAGGATGTGACCTGCTCTCCTCTCCCCCAGCAAAGAGAGAGGCTCTCAGGCCAGCGAGGGAGTTGGCAGCGTCTGCTGTGGTCCTGCCCCGGTTCCCCACGGTGCCGTACTTGGCTGGGCTGTCCCAGGCCATGCTGGCATGGAGGATGGAGGACAAAGGGCGCATTATCAAGACCATCATCACAGGTAGTGTTTGGAGAGATGGGGACTGCTTACCCCAGCTTGGTACCTGCTAGGGTTTCTTGCCAACCTGTGTGAGCTCATACTTTCAGTCCCTGTTGCTGGGGCAGCATCCTGCCTGGCTCAGGACCAGCTTTCCATAGCTGCCTGGATCCCAACTGTACTGCTTTCCCCTGCAGAGTACAAACCACAGAGCAGCCCTGGGGCACTCCCAGACCTGCCAGCCTACATCCTCTTCCTGTGCTTTCGGCATGCAGACCACTGCTGTGACGAGCTGCGGGCCTGCTCACTCCTGGATGCAGCCATTGATGCCATCAAAAGGGTCATGAAGGTGCTGGGCTTGGGGTTGTAGGTTGGGCTGAGGAGCCAGAAGCTTTGCTGGCCAAGGTGGGGTGGCACTGGGCCAGCAGCCTGGCCACCAGGGCATAGCATGTGCCTGACTGCAGTGTCCAGCCTGAGCACGTCCTGGGGTGAGGGGTGGCCCTGGGTGTGACAGGGCTCCTGCGAGAGGGTCCAACAGCCATGCATCCCCACAGCCCTCATCAGGCTGAGCTGGCTCATGGAGCACCAAGGAATGTGAAGGCTTGCTGTCACCGCCAGAGCCCTGCTGACCCCCAGTGCTCTCCCTTCCCTCCCGCAGAAGCGCAGTGATGACTTTGATGTGGTGGCACTCTGGCTTGCCAATACCTGCCGGCTTCTGAACTGCCTGCGCCAGTATGGCCAGGATGAGGTAGGGTTGGGCTTCGGGGGTCTGCCACCTCCCTGGGAAGGGTGGGAGCTTAGTGAGGACGGGGCTTGTCCCCACCTGGGTCTTGCATCCTCTTTGCTCCTAGCCCAGGTTGGCAAAGATGTGCCTGGCTGACACTGCTCCATGCTTGCTTGGAGAGCCAGCTGTGTCCCCTGGTACTGTTGGCTCTGACCCAACCTGTATCTGCAGAGCTACTGGCAGGGGAACACGCCACGGCAGAATGAGCATCGTCTGCAGCATGTGGACCCTCGGAGCTCCTGCCACAGCCTGGGTGCCCTGGCTGTCCAGCTCTACCAGCAGCTCATCCGCACCGCTGAGAAGCGCCTCAAGCCCATGATTGGTATGGCCTGGGTTTGGGGGGCTTGCAGGGTTGAGTCGTTCAGGGATCCTACTGATGAAGCTGGGGCTAATGCACTCTGACAGCCAGGGTGTAAGCCTGGAGGGTCTTCACAATGGGATACTGGCTCAGGGAGGGAGCCCTGTGCTCAGCTGTGTGAACCGCCTGCTCAGTTACAAAGGCAGTCTCTGATCTGGGGGCCACTTTCTATGAGGGCCCATCTCCTTGAGCATCCTGACTTGAAAGTGGTAGCTGAGGAGCTAAAGTGGGCTCAGGACCCTGGGGACCTTGGGATGCATCAGTGAGGACTCAATTCCCCTGTGCTCTGCTTTGCATCCTCACAGGGCAGAGCCATCCCCTGGGCTAGCCAGGACCAGCTGCGCTGGAGTGTCATCGGCCTCTGCATCCCCAGCTGGGATAGAGCAGTGTACCGGCTGCTCGAGGCACAATGCAGGGTCTCTGCCTCATTTATGCTGAGTCTTTTCTATCCTTTAGTTGCTGCAATGCTGGAGAGTGAGCCCATACAGGGCTTGTCTTCCTCCTGCCCTCCCAGCCACTGCCAGTCCTCGGCAGCCCACACCCTGCCTGAGCTACTGCAGCAGCTGGGCTCCTTCCAGGCAGCGCTGGACCACCATGGGCTGGTGCCCAGTGTGGGGCACCAGGTCCTGCGCCAGCTCCTCTTCCTCATCAGTGGCACCACCCTCAACTACCTGCTGCTGAGAAAGGACACCTGCTCCTGGAGCCGCGGCATCCAGCTCAGGTCAGTTCCCATGCAGGACACAGAGAGCTGGGATGTGGCCTGTGCCTCCCCCTGACCTGGTCTCCCTGGCAGGTACAACATCAGTCAGCTGGAGCAGTGGCTGCGGGCAGAGGGGCTGCAGCAGAGTGAGGCTTGTGAGGTGCTGGAGCCCCTGGTCCAGGCTGCTCAGCTGCTGCAGTTGAAGAAGGTGACAGAGGAGGATGCTGGAGCTCTCTGCAGCCTGTGCACAGTGCTGTCACCCCAGCAGGTACTGGTGTGGGGGGGGGTTAGGGCTTGCTGCCTGCTGGTCACTCAGCCTGTCCTGGGGCTCTTTGGTCTCCCTGGGCATACTAGGGATGCGCTGGGCAGGGGACCACCCCATACCCAGAAGTGTCTGAATGTTCCCAGCCCTTCCCTGTTCCTGATCCCCACCATCTTCTCCAGGTTGTGAAGATCCTCCGGGCTTATACCCCAGCTGTTGGGCTGGAGGAGTGTGTCAGCCCCAGCTTCATCATGAGTGTTGAGGTAGGGGGGGGCTTGGGGTCCAGTGCTGGGGAGGGGGTTGTTCTGTGTGAACCCCCTCACTGGGGCAGCCACAGATGTGAGCACTGTGTCCTCACAGAAGCAGCTGCAGGACCAGTATGGAGGGGGACCCAGCCAGCTCCTGGTGGACACCAGCCACCTCTTCCCTGTGCACCTGCCTTTCACTGCCTCCCCCCTGCATCTGGATGAGCTCTGCATCCCTGATACCCTGGACCTGGCCTTCCTTGCCTGCCCCTGAGCCCAGGTCCGACCCCTCTGAGGCGTAGGAAGGCCATGGAGGCTGAGGGTGCAGCACTTGGGTGCCCTTCTTCTGGGAAGTTGTTCATTTATTCAAACTCAGGTGCCTTGTTTGGGGCACAGCCAGGGCCCCTGGCAATGTGCACTGCATGTTTGGGCCACTTTTTAATCCTTTGAAGTTACTAAAAGCCTTTGCAGATGACTTTTGCAGGCTGAGGCTGTCTGGGATGGGTGTGGTCTTTGCTTGATGGGCTGAGGGAGCTTGATGACTGTGACTGAGGCATTCCTGGGGCTTTACATGAATTATGGAATGGTTGGGTTGGAGAGAACCTTAAAGATAATTTCTAGTTCCAATCCTGAGAATGGAAAGGGTTATCTTTCATTAGAGAGTGTTGTTCAGAGCTACATCCAACCTGACTCAGAACACTTCAAGGACAGGGTTCTACAAGTTCTCAGGGCAACCTGTTCCAGGGTCTCACACCCTTGATTGGAAGAAACTTCTTCCTTAAGCCCAGTCTAAATCTCCCCTCTTCCAGTTTGCCCCAGAAGGGCAGCTGGGCCTACCTACCAAAGGTCTTGGGAGGCTGGGGTGGTCCCTGCTGCCTGGAAGCTAGCCAGAGTTAGTGCCTTTGACAAAAGGGCCTGAGGGAAGATCCAGGAACCTGCAGAGCTGCAAGTCTAACCTTGGGTCCTGAAAACACTGAGGAGATAATTAGTGTGGGTGCTCAGGAAAGGCATGTAAAGAACAAATTACAGAACAAGCAGACACAGTCCACATGGGCTTACTGAGGGGAATTCCTGCTTGACCATTTTGATACCCTCCTAGGAAAAGGTCATGTGGCCAGTGGAGGAAGGGAAGGGGGTGGCTGTACATTCCTGGATCTTAGTGAGGCTTTTGCTGCTGTCCTCAGAGCATCCCTCAGGTGGCAGATGGACAACCGCTGCAGAGCAACATGACGAGGCGCTGGGTGAAGAAGGGGCTGGAGGACAGAAATCAAAGGGTTGTCCAGCCCCTCTCAGCCACCAAACTCTGTCCGTGTCCCAGGGGCTCCATGCTCCTCCCAGCATGGGGCCATGTGCCCCTGTGCTGGCTCCCTGCCAAAGGGCTGCTTCCAGGGGGAAGGGGACAGGGGAATCCCCCCTGATCCCTGCCATTCCCACCCTGCTGGTGGTGACTCGTCCCCAGGGGCGGCTCGGTGCCCTTTGGGGCTTCCTGGCTCGACCTGGGGCTCAGCGGGGCTTTGGCAGCTCTTGGGTGCCATTTCCCGGTGCCCCCACACCCCAGAGGCACGGAGAGGTTCTGGAGGAAAGTCTTTTAATGGGAAACAAGGAAGGAAAGAGACTCTTTAACTGCACACTAACACCCCCCTCCTCCCCACCCCCGCTGCCCCCAGGTCCATCCTAGCCCCGCCGTGGGCCTACTGCCCCCCTGCCAGCCCCGTGCTGCCGGCCAGAGCCCTGCGCTTGCTGGGGGGCTCGTCCAAGGTGCTCCCCCCGGCTCCTGCCCCCGCTTCTTCCCCCGCTCCTCTGCCACGGCCAGAGGGGACAGTGCCAGCTCCATCACCTCATCTTCCCGCGGCTCCAGCAGCTCCATGAGAAAGATGGATTCCTCGTTGCTGAGGATGGCGTCGGGGGTCTCGAGGATGCGGGCGGCGAGGGTGAGCAGGCCATCCGGCAGCGAGAGCGAGTCGAAGTCGCTGTCGGGGACCCCTGTGCCGGTGTCACCAGGGTCCCCAGAGATGGGGTCGCTGCCGGGACCGTCCTGGCTGCCCCCCTCTTCCAGAGGCACCTCTCTCCCCTCCCCGCCCGTGTCAGCAGGGTGCCCAGGCACAGGGACACACCTGGGACCCCCCTCGCTGACCTCCAGCACATCCCGGGAGCCCATCAGCCTTAGGGCCTCTTCGAGGAGCTCCTCGTCGGTGACATCGAGGTCCCCAAGGCCTTGGTTGTCCCGGGCAGCGATGGGGCTGGAGGGGGTGTCTCTCTCCGGGGGGATGGTGCTGCCTGGGGGTGCCCCCACAGCGGTGGCCACGCTGGTGATGTTCAACTGCCCCTCCGTGTGCTGGGAGCCGTGGCTTGATGACAGCAACGCCGGGGGCGCTGTTGTCACCGCTGTCCCATCTCTGCCGCTGTCACCATTGTCCCCGGCCACAGGGACAGTGCTGGGCCCCCCCTCGCTGACCCCCAGCACATCCCGGGAGCAACCAAAGAGCCTTAGGGCCTCTTCGAGGAGCTGCTCTTCGGTGACTTCGAGGTCCCCAAGGCCGTGGTTGTCCCGGGCAGCAACGGGGCTGGGGGGGATGTCTCTGCCCGGGCGGATGGTGCTGCCCGGGGCTGCCCCTGTGGCGGTGGCCCGGCCGGAGATGTTGACTTGTGCCGCCGGCCCCTTGATGTGCTGGGAGCCGGGACTGGACGTTGGCCGCAGCAGAGTCGGGGCCACCGCTCTGGCCTGATGGTTTGTGGGGGCCAGGGGTTGCGGTTGGCCGTGGGGGGTCACCGGGACTGCCCAGGCCAGGGGTGTCTCGTAGCCCCCAGGGACCCACAGGGCAGCAGCCGGCAGAGGAGCGGGAGCGTGGCCCAGCGTGGCGGAGGCCGATGGCAGCAGGACGGTGCCCGTCCCTGGCACGTGGAGGAGGTGGGGGTCGAAGAGGCAGCCGCATGGAGCCCTCTGCAGACCTGGGAGGGTGAGAGGGAGCCGTGCTGGGCCAGGGGCAACCTCCAGGTGCACCCGCCGAGCCGGCCCCGGTGGCCGACGTCAAACAGCTCTGCGCCCGGCACGTGGGCAGATGGTGGCCGGGGCGCTCCCCGCGGGGTGGGCCGGGGTTGTTAACTGGGGAGGGGGCTGTCTTCCCTGAGGTGGAACGGGAGATGTGGCCCCAAGTGTTTGGGAAATCCCCTGGGAATTGGAAGTAGTGGGCAGGCATCACCCCGGTGAGGGCACGGACACTTGCCCGGGCTTGCTGCACCGCAGTGCCATATGTGCCAGGGGCCGGGGGTGCAGGGGATGCTGGGGTTCCCGGGGGTGTGGGATGGTCAGTGTGTGCGGGGGTCCAGGTGCCAGAGCGGACAGGGCTGCCATACCTGCTGGTGATGCCCGGGGGACCTGGGGTGCCACCCCCGCCGCGGGTGCCCAGGCTGCGGGGAAGGGCTGCCACTGCCCAGGCACTGGGCACAGGTCGGCTGAGCCTGGAAGAGAGACAGGAGTGACAGCCAGGGCTCAGCTCTGCTCTGGCCCCTGAGAGCATCCCCGGGCTGCAGGGGTCGGCGTCGGTGCCTACCTGGGGGGTAGAAGGTGTCCGGGAGCACAAAAGTGGGATGGAGCTGGGGCGCAGGGGGTGCGCGGGAGCGGCGGGGTGGGTGCTGCCGCGGTGGCCACGCCATGGTGCCTTCTGGCTGTGTGGCTGGCGGTTGCTAAGGAGTCTCTGGGGTGTCCCAGGTCACAATGCAGGGGGTCCCCGTGTTCTGCCCCGCCCCAGGAACCTGCCCCGCCCCTCCGGGCAGGGAAAGGGTTAAGGGGGACTGGGGTGCCCCCGGCCCCTCCAGGCGGCTCTCAGGGCCGTGGGGGCAAGCCTTGGTCTTTTCCCGGCGCTGGGATAAGCTTGGCATTGGTGGGCCTTGGTGGAACGAGTCCTGGGCCTGCAGTGCTGGCATGGAGGGCAGGGGCTGTTCAGGGTGGGGACGCAGGGCAGGGGAGGGGGAGGTTTGACGCTCCAGCCCTGCCAGTCGGGCACCAGTCGAGAGCCCCTGGGTGAGGCTGGGGGGCAGAAACAAAGCAGGTGTGGAGGGTGTCTGCACCCATCGCCCAGCCGGGATGCCAGCCCTGAGGGCTTCTTCCCTAGGCAAGTCAGACAAAGCTTTGGGGCGGTAGCCCTGGTCCCTGTGGGAGGCTTCACTTTTTTCCCTGGCCATGGCAGGGGGTGGCACTGCATGGTCTTTAGGTTCCCTTCCAACCCAAACTATTCCATGACACCTTGGACACCATGGGGGGCAGCCAGGACGGTCCCGGCAGCGACCCCATCTCTGGGGACCCTGGTGACACCGGCACAGGGGTCCCCGACAGCGACTTTGACTCGCTCTCGCTGCCGGATGACCTGCTCACCCTCGCCGCCCGCGTCCTCGAGACCTCCGACGCCATCCTCAGCAACGAGGAATCCATCTTCTCCATGGAGCTGCTGGAGCCGTGGGAAGATGAGGCGATGGAGCTGGCACTGTCCCCTCTGGCCGTGGCAGAGGAGCGGGGGAAGAAGCGGGGGCAGGAGCCGCGGGGGAGCACCTTGGACGAGCCCCCCAGCAAGCGCAGGGCTCTGGCCAGCAGCATGGGGCTGGCAGGGGGGCAGTAGGCCCACGGCGGGGCTGGGATGGACCTGGGGGCAGCGGGGGTGGGGAGGAGGGGGGTGTTAGTGTACAGTTAAAGAGTCTCTTTCCTTTCTTGTTTGCCATTAAAAGACTTTCCTCCAGAACCTCTCCGTGCCTCTGGGGTGTGGGGGCACCAGGAAATGGCACCCAAGAGCTGCCAAAGCCCCGCTGAGCCCCAGGTCGAGCCGGGGAGCCCCAAAAGGCACCGAGCCGCCCCTGGGGACAAGTCACCACCAGCAGGGTGGGAATGGCGGGGATCGGGGGGGATTCCCCTGTCCCCTTTGTTAAAGGTTTTTCCCCAAACAAGCGGGTTGCTCTAGGTTTGCCATTTATTAAATCACAACTCAGGGTTGGGCCACCACCTCAGGGAGTGGCCAACGGCCCAAGATCTCGCACAGTTTTTATACCATTCAATCAATACCCATTACACAAGGTCCGAAGTCTTTGTATATTTCCACTGAGCCTTTCAGTCCCCAAAGTTCATCGTTTATCAAAGGCCCTCACACTCCCCTGTCTCAGCTGCTGCCTTCTTTCTTAGTTTCGGGGTCTCTTCGGGTCGCCGTTTCCATAAGCACTCTTCTGCCCTTTCTGTCTCGCACAATTCTGAGACAGACCTCGAGATGTACTAGTAAGGGTTTACCTTTTGTCTAGCAAAGCACCTGTGCTTAATTAATTAACCACTCTTTGCTGAGACTGTCTCTGCATGATTAGCTTGGCTGGGTTTGAAACCAGCCTTGGGTGGGTCTGTACCAGGAGCAGGTTGAGCACAAACATTCTGGGCCTGCTGAGCAGTGTTTCTGCACTTTTACAAGACCCCAAACCTCAGCTCTAAACCTGCACCGGAGACTATGAAAGAGTCCTTCACAGTTCCCTCCTTTTGTTTTGATTTGCATACCTGCAATTAACATTTATTATAATTCCAGGTGGCACCTTAAATCTCAGTCAATAAGCGAGTAAGAGAAGTAATACAACATTATAACAATCCTATTGCACACACAAGCCGTAAACCCACTGCAACAGCTATTGCAATCCCTCTCTTTAACCATGGGGACAGGTCAGGGAACCAACAAGTTAACCCTGAAAAAGCTTCCGAAAATCCCCAAGAAGTGTTAACTAACTACACAGACTGGACTGGATAAAGCAACACCAGTCTCCAGCTGGTCCTTCACCCAAATACCACAGATGCTGGTTCAAACACCCTGTTCCTCTCCCAGTCAGCAGCTCCCTGAGATGTGCAGGATAAGAACAGGGATCCCAAGGCCTTAATTTTGACCATACACCACATTCTCTCCAGTTATCTGAGACTCTAACAGTAACACAAAATTCAACAGCCACTGAAGGATCAAAGGAATAATCCCGCTCGATTTTGGTATTTTTAGTAACTATAACATTCTGAACAGATTGAATCTGAAAACCCCTGATTTCACAAAAGGTTTGACATGTGCCATTACTGTGCTTCACCACAGTCTCATCTGCCACTGGATCCTGACAGCGTAAGAAAATCTTTGACCACAGCGTGTCAGTCCGGGGCAAGTGAGAGTAGACAAGAGGTTAAGGTAGCCCTGGTGTGGAATCTTTACACACAGGTGAATGACGGATCCAGGTTTCTTTCCCCTGCACCTTGACAGCATAAAAAGAGGTCAGTTACACCATATAAGGTCTTTCCCATTTCAGTTCAAATCTCTTCTTTCTCTTAACATTTTTACATAAACTTTATCACCAGGCTGCAGATCATGGACTTGAATTTCAGGTGTCACTCCCTGATCCCAATAAGCATGATTTCTCATTTGTGAGAAAGTTCTGTAAATACAACACATACCGGCTTCCCTGTTCATCTCCATCCAACAGGCTCGTCTGAGCTGGAACACAAGTTCCTGGAACAGCTACAATTCTTCCCAATAAAATTCCTGCAGGCGAAACTCCTACTGGTTGTCTAGGCGTATTCCTACTATCCCATAATACTAAGTTTAATGCCTCTGGCCATTTTAACCCTCTTTGTTTACAAGCCTTCACTAATTATTCCTTCATTGTTCTCTTCATCCTCTCTGCCTGCCCCGACGACTCTGGATCCTCAAGGCAACGTTCCCAGGACCCCCGTGCGTTTTTTCACGTGTAATCGGCAATAAATACCTTTTCAGGAGTAACGGTTTACTCCCTAAAATCCACTGTCCTCCACGATGCTGAGCTCCCAGTTTCTCCCACAGCTGTTTCTCTTCTCCCGGCAGCTCTTCGGAAAGTTCCCCTTTGTCGGGTAGCTCGGTGTCAGGTTCCTTTCCCGAAATCCAAGTCACAGCAAAGACTTGTCGAGCAGCAGCTTTCGCTGCCTGATCAGCGAGCGCATTTCCTTTGCATCTTTTATCCTGCTTGTTGGTAGGAGCCTTAATATCTATCACAGCCAGCTCAGAGGGCAGTGGTATTGCCTCCCGTAGGTCTTTCATTAGCTCCCCATGCGCAATGGTTTTACCTGGAGAGGTAAGGAATCCCCGTTCTTCCCACAGCACACCTGCGGCGCGGCACGGCACGCTTCAAAGGTGTATTTTGAGTCCGTACAGGTGTCAACGCAGTGGCCAGTAGCGTACTCAGCTGCCACCATCTCCTCTCCCTGCGCACCTAGATCGGGGGAGAAAGGTCCAGCCAGTAATACCTGGGTAACGGTGTGTCCGGCGCATCTCTGACCACCTTCATAATATGACGATCCATCTGCAAAAAGGTTCAAATCTGGGTGCTCCTTCTCACCAGCTGTAGGCAGCGGCATCAGGGTGGCGGGACTCAAAGTATTGCATCTTTCCAGCTTCAAATTATCAGCAAGCAAAAGTCTCAGTTCAGACCGGTGTGCCCTTTGCGGAGAAAGTGCCTTCTCGGCCTCTTGTTTAAAAAGGATTTCCACTTCATGGGGCACACACACCGTCAGCGGATGTCCCAAAACTGTATTTTGAATTCTTTCTACTAACTCAGCGGCGGCTGCTCTCGCTCAAATACAAAAAGGAGTTCCTTTCATTACTGGGTCTAAGGAGCAGGAGTAATATGCTACAGGTCTTTCCTAGGGACCTAAAGTTTGAGTCAAAACTCCATTCGCTCTTCCCTTACTTTCAGTACAATACAGTTTAAATGTTTTGCTATAATCCGGGATTCCTCGAGCTGGGGCTTTTAACAACGCTCCCTTCAGTGCTCGAAAAGCCTTTTCCCTTTCTGGGCCCCATGTTATTGGTTCCACTTCATCTTTTTGTTTTGTTGCCTCATGCAATGGTTTAGCTATCACACTAAACCTGGGGATCCACGGTCTGCAAAAGCCCACTTGACCTAGGAATCCCCTTAACTGCTTCTCAGGCCCAGCTCTGGGTATCTCCTGTACTGCCTTTATGCGTTCAGGGTCTGTCTCCCTTTCCCCCGGCTTAAAAATAACCCCCAGGTACTTCCCCTGTTGTCGGCAGAGCTGTAGTTTGGATAGAGATGCACGGTGACCCTTCTTTGCAAGTTGTGTACGCAAATATTTGGTGTCACAAACACAATCAGCTTCTGACTGACTGGCAATTAGTAAATCACCCACATATTGTACCAGTTCCGACGCACATGGGAAAACAGTAGGTGAGAACTAACGTGTTCATTTACAGCACGTCAATCTTGTACCAATCGATACTCAGGATCTCCACCCTTATCCAATCTGTGTTTACTAACAGGTAAAATTGGAGGATTATAAGGACTTCTACATTCTTTCAATATTCCATTTTTCAAGAAATGTTCAATCTGTTTTCCAGTGCTAGGCATTGCTTCAGAAATTATGGGGTACTGTCTAACTGACGGTGCAGCCCCTCCTATTGTCTGAATCACCACTGCTTCCACAGATTTTCACACTCCTACCTCAGCTCAGAAGGAATCTCAATCAGTTCCTCAGGGATCCCTTTATCCTTTTGCTTCTCAGGTTTTCATTTCAGGACTGAGACTCCTGGCATTACCAACAGGATCCCTTTGGGTGTTAGAGATATACGTGTTCCAAAGCCTTGTAACAAGTCTCGTCCCAGCAAAGATCCTGGTGTTTCTGGGGATATGACAAATCTTCCCCAAGACATTTTCCCTCCTAATATCACTGGGAGGGGAAAAGAAAAAAAGAATTCTTTACCAGCTACGACCCCATCAATAATTACGGTATCAACAGAGACCTGTGGTATTGGAAAATGAAGTAAAGATAACGTTGCTCCAGTGTCTATTAAAAATACACTGAAATACCATTTACCTTTGCCGTGACGGGGCCGTTATGATCTACCTTAATTCCTGTCATTTCCATAAATTGATAACTCCAGTGTTTTCTTCTTTATTGAGAATGAGGTCTGGGTGGTCTCTCCACAGGAGTCCTTCCGCTGGAGCTGATGGGTCTGTGAGGACAGTCGATTGTACGATTGTACGTGTCCTGAATTACCACAATAAAACCACGGGCATTAGGATAAGAAGTTGAAGAGGAAAAACCCCTTCCTCTCTGCCCCCTCGCCGGGGAAAACCCCGCCCTCTTTGTTGGCTATAACCCTGAGTAATCGCTGCAGCTAACAGAGTGATTTCTCTCTCTCTCCCCTCACTCCGTCCGTCGCACACAAACGTAGCAATACTCAAGATTTTAGCCAAAGTTTCTCCTTGCCATCCAGGCATATTTTTTGAAATATTTACTGATATCTGGGGCAGATTGACCTACAAATACACTCAGAGCTACTGGTCCTTTTCTCGGGTCATACCTCCGTATTCGAGTAAGGTAGCTTTTAGACGTCCCCAGTAATCACAGGGATGTTTATCAGGTTTTTGTCTGCAGTCCAGCACTTTTGTCCAATCAGTGACCCGTTCTCCAGCTTGTCAGACCACTTCCACTACTTGCTGGATAGCGGTTCGATAAGCTGTCATTCCACCAGCAGTGGCTATGTCCCATTCAGGGTTATTGTCGGGCCAGGGGACCAGTCCCTGGGCTTGCCCCCTTTGGGCAATCTCTCTCTCTTTTTGCAGGATTTTTTCTCAATCCTCCGGACGAAACAATTCACGGAGAAGGGTTCTCATATCATTCCAATTGGGTGTATAATCAGTTATAATGCCAGGTAAGAACTGGGCGCATTTTTCTGCACCATCCCGTAGTCTTGGCATTTTAGCCTGCCAGGCTACCAAATCCCCTTGTTTCCAAGGCTCATGTCTTACCACGGCAGTGACAGTGGGAACCTCTGGCGGACCTCCAGGTCCTGCCCTAGGGTTTGGGATGTAGTCCCACGCGTTGGGTACATGCCAAACCCTCCTGAGGACGATTCAAGTTCCCCAGCTTTTGGAGCGGGTGGAACTAATCGTTCTCCACTATCATTTCCAATTAAAGACTTTCTCCTTTGTTGGGCCCAATTACATCAAATATACCAATAATCAATATCCTGACGCCCTGGATCCTCGAGGAGAATTCTCAGGAACTTCAACTTATGAGGCTTAAAGGATCCCTTAGGAGGCCATACGTCTATCGATCCTCCTCCTCTCGTCCTTGTTAGGAATGGCCATTGCTCCCGGCACAATGTAAGCAGTCTCCTCTTCTGTCAATTCTGTGCCAGGGTCACCTTTTTCCAGTTCTCTAAAACCTCAGCAAGGGGCGTCCCCCGTTCAGTGCTGGGTGTCGTTCCCATTCTCTCAACCAGCTATAGCTTTTTCAGCAATTTTAAACACAGGAGCTTCTCAGTAAATCTGTTCTGAATTTACCCGTGCCCAAGTACTCGCGACCCACCTGCTCCTGTTTACTGCCCGCAATTTTTGAGCGTTGCTAACGGGTTATCCAGAAGGATCTCTGAATTTCCTCTCTCTTCTGTCCTACAGTCCCATCTGGGCTGCCAACTTCTGTTAAAGATTTTTCCCCAAACAAGCGGGTTGCTCTAGGTATGCCATTTATTAAATCACAACTCAGGGTTGGGCCACCACCTCAGGACAACACCGTGGCCCCAAGAGCTCACCTCCCTGCACCCTTCCCCTCCTGACAGTAACACGTGCGTCCCCAGGCCGCTCTGTCCCCTGCCTGCCTCTCGCCCCGCGGGGGTCTCTTCCCTCTCCCCAAGCACAATCTCACCCACTTGACAAGATCACGACAGACGGCAGCCCTCGGCCAAACCCTCACTGCTCACCACCTTCTTCTCATACCACCGCAGCTTCACAGTATCTTCATCTGTCACCGGGCCCGCTGTTTGGATGGAGGGAGCCTCCTCGCCACCCGTGGGGCCGGGACTCTGCAAGGCACCTGCTCTGGGATCTTCTCCCTGCCCCGCTAGCACAGGACATTCGGGGCCGTCTCCCAGGCCCTCCCGGCGTGTGGCGCAGTTGGACACCTCTTGCTCCCCTCTAGGGCACCCTGTGGCTTGGCCTCCCTTCCCACCACGACCGTGGGCCTTGGCCAGACCACGGAGGTACTCGTCAGCCTTCCTGAAGCTGAACTTCCCCTTGCGCAGCTGGTGCTGGAGGTCCTTGGAGAGACTGTTCCCCACCACCTCCTTCCCCTCCCACTGCCTGGCCAAGGCCATGTCGACGAGGTTCTGGTGGCCAGCCCCGAGGTGAGCCTGGCCAAAGCGGCAGGTGACGCCGTAAATGCACTTGCCAAAGGTTTCCAAGAGCACGCAGCTACGCCCCAGGTCCGCCGGCTTCGCAGCCATGTACTCGGCGACGTCATGAAGGAAGCGGCACCGTGGGCCAAAGCAGCGCTTTTCTGCACGTCCCTGCGAACAATAAAGAGGAGGTTAAAACCTCTGCCCTCCGCCTGCCTGCCCGGCACTGAAGGCAGCCCTTGAGCAGGAAGAGCCCACCAGGGTCCCAAACTCCCCGCTCCAGCGTGGAGCAGGGGCCCTACACCCTACCTGCGTTACCCACGGGCACAGCCTGCTCTGCTCACAGGGGCCGGCTTTCATGCATGGCCGCCTCTTGTTCTGTCCCTGGGCCCGCTGCCGCTCCCACGGCTCCTTCTCCAGCTTCTCCGCTCCAGCATCCTCTTGGCTTTCCCCATCCTGCCCAGACTCCTCCGACCTCACCCGTTTGGCGGGGGGCTCGCTCTGGCAGCTGCCCACCTCCTCCTCCTCCTCCTCCTCCTCCTCCTCGCCACCCGCCTGGCCACCCGGCTCGGCCCTGGCCCGCAGGGAGCCATGGAACTGCTCCTTGGAGGCCAGGGACCTGCGGAGCCAGAGCGCCCGTGTGCCGCCCGCACCCGGCGGGGAGCGGGGTTCCCGGGGGGATGGGGGAGAGGGGTCTGCTGCGGGGAGGGGGGGGGGGGGGGGGCGGGGCGGGGCACGTGCGGAGGGGATAGAGGCGCCAGGCGCGGACCGGTGGGGCTCTGGCGGGGCCGGGCACGTACCGGGGGCTACGGAGGGGCAGGGCCGGGAGCGGAGCAGCCCTGGGGCCGCACTCACCGCGCGCGGACCGGCGCCACCCCCGCCGCCACAGCCGCTGCCGCCATGCTGCCGCGCGCGCTGATGACGCGCCGGCGGCCCGGCACCACGGGACGGGGGAGCGAGGCTGGACGGCGGGAGCTTCCGCTGTCCGGGCCGGAGCCGGGGGCCGGCCGCCGTGTCCGTGTCGTCAGCACAGAGGGAGGCCCTGAGCCCTTGGCGCTGGCTGGGGTGGCTTGAGGCCCCGGGCAGCGGCCGAGCGCGGGGCAGGGTGGGGGCTGCCCCCGTGTTGGGGCTCCCCGAGCGGGGAGAGGCGGCTGGTGTGCGGTCCTGGCAGCCGGGAGAGGCGACGTCCCTTCCTGTGGCTCTGGAGGGCCTCTGTGTTTTGGGGCACCTCCTGGCTGGCGTCCTGGGAGGGAGCCGGGGTGAAGAGGGGGTAACCCCAGCTGCTGTCCCCGCCGGGCTCTGGCTGGAGCAGGGCTGGGCCTGGCTGGAGGGAGCGGGACAAACCACCTGGGGGTCTTTGTCTGCTGACGTGGGAGGGGTTCCCTGAGCCTGGGGAGGGTGGGTGGCTCTTCTGCCTCTCGGCAGCTGGCAGCTGGAGGGGATGGAGCTTTGTGCAGGGATGCAGGGCCCCGGGGGTGGGTTTTTTGCAGAGAAAGGGTGGATGGAGGAGCCGTGAGACAAGGCCACCTGGTCTCTGGGGACGGGGGTTGTCCTCTGGCATGGCCTGTGGCCGACCCCAAACTACCTCCAGATGTGAGGTGCTGCCACACGTTCCCGATGGTTGCAGTACCGAGGCTGTCCTGCTACCGCAGCGAGCGAGGGCTGGTGCTCGTGCAAGTGGCTGGAGTACAAAGTCTGTCCTTGCCTTGGCTCTGGGAGTCCAAGTTCAGACTCCAAACCAAGCTGAGGTGTCGAAGGTTGGATGTCTGGTGTGAGACGGCACACCCTGAGCCCTGCTCCCTGCACTCTACTTGCCGTGTCCTCCCCACGCACGTGGGACACTCCTTCCCGCCTCTTCCCTGGGCCCTAGTCCCTGTGTGACGGGGACAGCGGGCGCCTCGTGGGTGATCCTCGGAGTCTGCGCCTGGGGTGTGTGGGCCGCAAGCAAGAATCTTGTAGCAGAACCTCTGCAGCCAAAAACTCTCTGAGTCTCTGACTCTTGAGGCACCAGAGACCTTTCTTTCAGCGTGGGGCCGTGTCTGTGAGTCCTGCAGGGACCCCCCTGTGCTGGCTCCCCGCCAAAGGGCTGCTTCCATGGGGAAGGGACAGGGGAATCCCCCCCCGATCCCCACCATTCCCACCCTGCTGGTGGTGACTCGTCCCCGGGGGCGGCTCGGTGCCTTTTGGGGCTCCCCGGCTCGACCTGGGGCTCAGCGGGGCTTTGGCAGCTCTTGGGTGCCATTTCCCGGTGCCCCCTCCCCCCATACCCCAGAGGCACGGAGAGGTTCTGGAGGAAAGTCTTTTAATGGGAAACAAGAAAGGAAAGAGACTCTTTAACTGCACACTAACACCCCTCTCCTCCCCACCCCCGCTGCCCCCAGGTCCATCCCAGCCCCGCCGTGGGCCTACTGCCCCCCTGCCAGCCCCATGCTGCCGGCCAGAGCCCTGCGCTTGCTGGGGGGCTCGTCCAAGGTGCTCCCCCGCGGCTCCTGCCCCCGCTTCTTCCCCCGCTCCTCTGCCACGGCCAGAGGGGACAGTGCCGGGTCCATCGCCTCATCTTCCCACGGCTCCAGCAGCTCCATGGAGAAGATGGATTCCTCGTTGCTGAGGATGGCGTCGGGGGTCTCGAGGATGCGGGCGGCGAGGGTGAGCAGCTCATCCGTCAGCGAGAGCGAGTCGAAGTCGCTGTCGGGGACCCCTGTGCCGGTGTCACCAGGGTCCCCAGAGATGGGGTCGCTGCCGGGACCGTTCTGGCTGCCCCCCTCTTCCAGAGGCACCTCTCTCCCCTCCCCGCCCGTGTCAGCAGGGTGCCCAGGCACAGGGACACACCTGGGACCCCCCTCGCTGACCTCCAGCACATCCCGGGAGCCCATCAGCCTTAGGGCCTCTTCGAGGAGCTCCTCGTCGGTGACATCGAGGTCCCCAAGGCCTTGGTTGTCCCGGGCAGCGATGGGGCTGGAGGGGGTGTCTCTCTCCGGGGGGATGGTGCTGCCTGGGGGTGCCCCCACAGCGGTGGCCACGCTGGTGATGTTCAACTGCCCCTCCGTGTGCTGGGAGCCGTGGCTTGATGACAGCAACGCCGGGGGCGCTGTTGTCACCGCTGTCCCATCTCTGCCGCTGTCACCATTGTCCCCGGCCACAGGGACAGTGCTGGGCCCCCCCTCGCTGACCCCCAGCACATCCCGGGAGCAACCAAAGAGCCTTAGGGCCTCTTCGAGGAGCTGCTCTTCGGTGACTTCGAGGTCCCCAAGGCCGTGGTTGTCCCGGGCAGCAACGGGGCTGGGGGGGATGTCTCTGCCCGGGCGGATGGTGCTGCCCGGGGCTGCCCCTGTGGCGGTGGCCCGGCCGGAGATGTTGACTTGTGCCGCCGGCCCCTTGATGTGCTGGGAGCCGGGACTGGACATTGGCCGCAGCAGAGTCGGGGCCACCGCTCTGGCCTGATGGTTTGTGGGGGCCAGGGGTTGCGGTTGGCCGTGGGGGGTCACCGGGACTGCCCAGGCCAGGGGTGTCTCGTAGCCCCCAGGGACCCACAGGGCAGCAGCCGGCAGAGGAGCGGGAGCGTGGCCCAGCGTGGCGGAGGCCGATGGCAGCAGGACGGTGCCCGTCCCTGGCACGTGGAGGAGGTGGGGGTTGAAGAGGCAGCCGCATGGAGCCCTCTGCAGACCTGGGAGGGTGAGAGGGAGCCGTGCTGGGCCAGGGGCAACCTCCAGGTGCACCCGCCGAGCCGGCCCCGGTGGCCGACGTCAAACAGCTCTGCGCCCGGCACGTGGGCAGATGGTGGCCGGGGCGCTCCCCGCGGGGTGGGCCGGGGTTGTTAACTGGGGAGGGGGCTGGCTTCCCTGAGGTGGAACGGGAGATGTGGCCCCAAGTGTTTGGGAAATCCCCTGGGAATTGGAAGTAATGGGCAGGCATCACCCTGGCGAGGGCACGGACACTTGCCCGTGCTTGCTGCACCGCAGTGCCATATGTGCCAGGGGCCGGGGGTGCAGGGGATGCTGGGGTTCCCGGGGGTGTGGGATGCTCAGTGTGTGCGGGGGTCCGGGTGCCAGAGCGGACAGGGCTGCCATACCTGCTGGTGATGCCCGGGGGACCTGGGGTGCCACCCCCGCCGCGGGTGCCCAGGCTGCGGGGAAGGGCTGCCACTGCCCAGGCACTGGGCACAGGTTGGCTGAGCCTGGAAGAGAGACAGGAGTGACAGCCAGGGCTCAGCTCTGCTCTGGCCCCTGAGAGCATCCCCGGGCTGCAGGGATCGGCGTCGGTGCCTACCTGGGGGGTAGAAGGTGTCCAGGAGCACAAAAGTGGGCTGGAGCTGGGGCGCAGGGGGTGCGCGGGAGCGGCGGGGTGGGTGCTGCCGCGGTGGCCACGCCATGGTGCCTTCTGGCTGTGTGGCTGGCGGTTGCTAAGGAGTCTCTGGGGTGTCCCAGGTCACAATGCAGGGGGTCCCCGTGTTCTGCCCCGCCCCAGGAACCTGCCCCGCCCCTCCGGGCAGGGAAAGGGTTAAGGGGGACTGGGGTGCCCCCGGCCCCTCCAGGCGGCTCTCAGGGCCGTGGGGGCAAGCCTTGGTCTTTTCCCGGCGCTGGGATAAGCTTGGCATTGGTGGGCCTTGGTGGAACGAGTCCCGGGCCTGCAGTGCTGGCATGGAGGGCAGGGGCTGTTCAGGGTGGGGACGCAGGGCAGGGGAGGGGGAGGTGTGGCACGGGATGTCAGGGGGAGGTTTGACGCTCCAGCCCTGCCAGTCGGGCACCAGTCGAGAGCCCCTGGGTGAGGCTGGGGGGCAGAAACAAAGCAGGTGTGGAGGGTGTCTGCACCCATCGCCCAGCCGGGATGCCAGCCCTGAGGGCTTCTTCCCTAGGCAAGCCAGAGAAAGCTTTGGGGCAGTAGCCCTGGTCCCTGTGGGAGGCTTCACCTTTTTCCCTGGCCATGGCAGGGGGTGGCACTGCATGGTCTTTAAGTTCCCTTCCAACCCAAACCATTCCATGACACCTTGGACACCATGGGGGGCAGCCAGGACGGTCCCGGCAGCGACCCCATCTCTGGGGACCCTGGTGACACCGGCACAGGGGTCCCCGACAGCGACTTTGACTCGCTCTCGCTGCCGGATGACCTGCTCACCCTCGCCGCCCGCGTCCTCGAGACCTCCGACGCCATCCTCAGCAACGAGGAATCCATCTTCTCCATGGAGCTGCTGGAGCCGTGGGAAGATGAGGCGATGGAGCTGGCACTGTCCCCTCTGGCCGTGGCAGAGGAGCGGGGGAAGAAGCGGGGGCAGGAGCCGCGGGGGAGCACCTTGGACGAGCCCCCCAGCAAGCGCAGGGCTCTGGCCGGCAGCACGGGGCTGGCAGGGGGGCAGTAGGCCCACGGCGGGGCTGGGATGGACCTGGGGGCAGCGGGGGTGGGGAGGAGGGGGGTGTTAGTGTGCAGTTAAAGAGTCTCTTTCCTTTCTTGTTTCCCATTAAAAGACTTTCCTCCAGAACCTCTCCGTGCCTCTGGGGTGTGGGGGCACCGGGAAATGGCACCCAAGAGCTGCCAAAGCCCCGCTGAGCCCCAGGTCGAGCCGGGGAGCCCCAAAAGGCACCGAGCCGCCCCCGGGGACGAGTCACCACCAGCAGGGTGGGAATGGCGGGGATCGGGGGGGATTCCCCTGTCCCCTTTGTTAAAGGTTTTTCCCCAAACAAGCGGGTTGCTCTAGGTTTGCCATTTATTAAATCACAACTCAGGGTTGGGCCACCACCTCAGGGAGTGGCCAACGGCCCAAGATCTCGCACAGTTTTTATACCATTCAATCAATACCCATTACACAAGGTCCGAAGTCTTTGTATATTTCCACTGAGCCTTTCAGTCCCCAAAGTTCATCGTTTATCAAAGGCCCTCACACTCCCCTGTCTCAGCTGCTGCCTTCTTTCTTAGTTTCGGGGTCTCTTCGGGTCGCCGTTTCCATAAGCACTCTTCTGCCCTTTCTGTCTCGCACAATTCTGAGACAGACCTCGAGATGTACTAGTAAGGGTTTACCTTTTGTCTAGCAAAGCACCTGTGCTTAATTAATTAACCACTCTTTGCTGAGACTGTCTCTGCATGATTAGCTTGGCTGGGTTTGAAACCAGCCTTGGGTGGGTCTGTACCAGGAGCAGGTTGAGCACAAACATTCTGGGCCTGCTGAGCAGTGTTTCTGCACTTTTACAAGACCCCAAACCTCAGCTCTAAACCTGCACCGGAGACTATGAAAGAGTCCTTCACAGTTCCCTCCTTTTGTTTTGATTTGCATACCTGCAATTAACATTTATTATAATTCCAGGTGGCACCTTAAATCTCAGTCAATAAGCGAGTAAGAGAAGTAATACAACATTATAACAATCCTATTGCACACACAAGCCGTAAACCCACTGCAACAGCTATTGCAATCCCTCTCTTTAACCATGGGGACAGGTCAGGGAACCAACAAGTTAACCCTGAAAAAGCTTCCGAAAATCCCCAAGAAGTGTTAACTAACTACACAGACTGGACTGGATAAAGCAACACCAGTCTCCAGCTGGTCCTTCACCCAAATACCACAGATGCTGGTTCAAACACCCTGTTCCTCTCCCAGTCAGCAGCTCCCTGAGATGTGCAGGATAAGAACAGGGATCCCAAGGCCTTAGTTTTGACCATACACCACATTCTCTCCAGTTATCTGAGACTCTAACAGTAACACAAAATTCAACAGCCACTGAAGGATCAAAGGAATAATCCCGCTCGATTTTGGTATTTTTAGTAACTATAACATTCTGAACAGATTGAATCTGAAAACCCCTGATTTCACAAAAGGTTTGACATGTGCCATTACTGTGCTTCACCACAGTCTCATCTGCCACTGGATCCTGACAGCGTAAGAAAATCTTTGACCACAGCGTGTCAGTCCGGGGCAAGTGAGAGTAGACAAGAGGTTAAGGTAGCCCTGGTGTGGAATCTTTACACACAGGTGAATGACGGATCCAGGTTTCTTTCCCCTGCACCTTGACAGCATAAAAAGAGGTCAGTTACACCATATAAGGTCTTTCCCATTTCAGTTCAAATCTCTTCTTTCTCTTAACATTTTTACATAAACTTTATCACCAGGCTGCAGATCATGGACTTGAATTTCAGGTGTCACTCCCTGATCCCAATAAGCATGATTTCTCATTTGTGAGAAAGAGTTCTGTAAATACAACACATACCGGCTTCCCTGTTCATCTCCATCCAACAGGCTCGTCTGAGCTGGAACACAAGTTCCTGGAACAGCTACAATTCTTCCCAATAAAATTCCTGCAGGCGAAACTCCTACTGGTTGTCTAGGCGTATTCCTACTATCCCATAATACTAAGTTTAATGCCTCTGGCCATTTTAACCCTCTTTGTTTACAAGCCTTCACTAATTATTCCTTCATTGTTCTCTTCATCCTCTCTGCCTGCCCCGACGACTCTGGATCCTCAAGGCAACATTCCCAGGACCCCCGTGCGTTTTTTCACGTGTAATCGGCAATAAATACCTTTTCAGGAGTAACGGTTTACTCCCTAAAATCCACTGTCCTCCACGATGCTGAGCTCCCAGTTTCTCCCACAGCTGTTTCTCTTCTCCCGGCAGCTCTTCGGAAAGTTCCCCTTTGTCGGGTAGCTCGGTGTCAGGTTCCTTTCCCGAAATCCAAGTCACAACAAAGACTTGTCGAGCAGCAGCTTTCGCTGCCTGATCAGCGAGCGCATTTCCTTTGCATCTTTTATCCTGCTTGTTGGTAGGAGCCTTAATATCTATCACAGCCAGCTCAGAGGGCAGCGGTATTGCCTCCCGTAGGTCTTTCATTAGCTCCCCGTGCGCAATGGTTTTACCTGGAGAGGTAAGGAATCCCCGTTCTTCCCACAGCACACCTGCGGCACGGCACGCTCCAAAGGTGTATTTTGAGTCCGTACAGGTGTCAACGCGGTGGCCAGTAGCGTACTCAGCTGCCACCATCTCCTCTCCCTGCGCACCTAGATCGGGGGAGAAAGGTCCAGCCAGTAATACCTGGGTAACGGTGTGTCTGGTGCATCTCTGACCACGCTCATAATATGACGATCCATCTGCAAAAAGGTTCAAATCTGGGTGCTCCTTCTCACCAGCTGTAGGCAGCGGCATCAGGGTGGCGGGACTCAAAGTATTGCATCTTTCCAGCTTCAAATTATCAGCAAGCAAAAGTCTCAGTTCAGACCGGTGTGCCCTTTGCGGAGAAAGTGCCTTCTCGGCCTCTTGTTTAAAAAGGATTTCCACTTCATGGGGCACACACACCGTCAGCGGATGTCCCAAAACTGTATTTTGAATTCTTTCTACTAACTCAGCGGCGGCTGCTCTCGCTCAAATACAAAAAGGAGTTCCTTTCATTACTGGGTCTAAGGAGCAGGAGTAATATGCTACAGGTCTTTCCTAGGGACCTAAAGTTTGAGTCAAAACTCCATTCGCTCTTCCCTTATTTTCAGTACAATACAGTTTAAATGTTTTGCTATAATCCGGGATTCCTCGAGCTGGGGCTTTTAACAACGCTCCCTTCAGTGCTCGAAAAGCCTTTTCCCTTTCTGGGCCCCCTGTTATCGGTTCCACTTCATCTTTTTGTTTTGTTGCCTCATGCAATGGTTTAGCTATCACACTAAACCTGGGGATCCATGGTCTGCAAAAGCCCACTTGACCTAGGAATCCCCTTAACTGCTTCTTAGGCCCAGCTCTGGGTATCTCCTGTACTGCCTTGATGCGTTCAGGGTCTGTCTCCCTTTCCCCCGGCTTAAAAATAACCCCCAGGTACTTCCCCTGTTGTCGGCAGAGCTGTAGTTTGGATAGAGATGCACGGTGACCCTTCTTTGCAAGTTGTGTACGCAAATATTTGGTGTCACAAACACAATCAGCTTCTGACTGACTGGCAATTAGTAAATCACCCACATATTGTACCAGTTCCGACGCACATGGGAAAACAGTAGGTGAGAACTAACGTGTTCATTTACAGCACGTCAATCATGTACCAATCGATACTCAGGATCTCCACCCTTATCCAATCTGTGTTTACTAACAGGTAAAATTGGAGGATTATAAGGACTTCTACATTCTTTCAATATTCCATTTTTCAAGAAATGTTCAATCTGTTTTCCAGTGCTAGGCATTGCTTCAGAAATTATGGGGTACTGTCTAACTGACGGTGCAGCCCCTCCTATTGTCTGAATCACCACTGCTTCCACAGATTTTCACACTCCTACCTCAGCTCAGAAGGAATCTCAATCAGTTCCTCAGGGATCCCTTTATCCTTTTGCTTCTCAGGTTTTCATTTCAGGACTGAGACTCCTGGCATTACCAACAGGATCCCTTTGGGTGTTAGAGATATACGTGTTCCAAAGCCTTGTAACAAGTCTCGTCCCAGCAAAGATCCTGGTGTTTCTGGGGATATGACAAATCTTCCCCAAGACATTTTCCCTCCTAATATCACTGGGAGGGGAAAAGAAAAAAAGAATTCTTTACCAGCTACGACCCCATCAATAATTACGGTATCAACAGAGACCTGTGGTATTGGAAAATGAAGTAAAGATAACGTTGCTCCAGTGTCTATTAAAAATACACTGAAATACCATTTACCTTTGCCGTGACGGGGCCGTTACGATCTACCTTAATTCCTGTCATTTCCATAAACTGATAACTCCAGTGTTTTCTTCTTTATTGAGAATGAGGTCTGGGTGGTCTCTCCACAGGAGTCCTTCCGCTGGAGCTGATGGGTCTGTGAGGACAGTCGATTGTACGATTGTACGTGTCCTGAATTACCACAATAAAACCACAGGCATTAGGATAAGAAGTTGAAGAGGAAAAACCCCTTCCTCTCTGCCCCCTCGCCGGGGAAAACCCCGCCCTCTTTGTTGGCTATAACCCTGAGTAATCGCTGCAGCTAACAGAGTGATTTCTCTCTCTCTCCCCTCACTCCGTCCGTCGCACACAAACGTAGCAATACTCAAGATTTTAGCCAAAGTTTCTCCTTGCCATCCAGGCATATTTTTTGAAATATTTACTGATATCTGGGGCAGATTGACCTACAAATACACTCAGAGCTACTGGTCCTTTTCTCGGGTCATACCTCCGTATTTGAGTAAGGTAGCTTTTAGACGTCCCCAGTAATCACAGGGATGTTTATCAGGTTTTTGTCTGCAGTCCAGCACTTTTGTCCAATCAGTGACCCGTTCTCCAGCTTGTCAGACCGCTTCCACTACTTGCTGGATAGCGGTTCGATAAGCTGTCATTCCACCAGCAGTGGATATGTCCCATTCAGGGTTATTGTCGGGCCAGGGGACCAGTCCCTGGGCTTGCCCCCTTTGGGCAATCTCTCTCTCTTTTTGCAGGATTTTTTCTCAATCCTCCGGACGAAACAATTCACGGAGAAGGGTTCTCATATCATTCCAATTGGGTGTATAATCAGTTATAATGCCAGGTAAGAACTGGGCGCATTTTTCTGCGCCATCCCGTAGTCTTGGCATTTTAGCCTGCCAGGCTACCAAATCCCCTTGTTTCCAAGGCTCATGTCTTACCACGGCAGTGACAGTGGGAACCTCTGGCGGACCTCCAGGTCCTGCCCTAGGGTTTGGGATGTAGTCCCACGCGTTGGGTACATGCCAAACCCTCCTGAGGACGATTCAAGTTCCCCAGCTTTTGGAGCGGGTGGAACTAATCGTTCTCCACTATCATTTCCAATTAAAGACTTTCTCCTTTGTTGGGCCCAATTACATCAAATATACCAATAATCAATATCCTGACGCCCTGGATCCTCGAGGAGAATTCTCAGGAACTTCAACTTATGAGGCTTAAAGGATCCCTTAGGAGGCCATACGTCTATCGATCCTCCTCCTCTCGTCCTTGTTAGGAATGGCCATTGCTCCCGGCACAATGTAAGCAGTCTCCTCTTCTGTCAATTCTGTGCCAGGGTCACCTTTTTCCAGTTCTCTAAAACCTCAGCAAGGGGCGCCCCCCGTTCAGTGCTGGGTGTCGTTCCCATTCTCTCAACCAGCTATAGCTTTTTCAGCAATTTTAAACACAGGAGCTTCTCAGTAAATCTGTTCTGAATTTACCCGTGCCCAAGTACTCGCGACCCACCTGCTCCTGTTTACTGCCCGCAATTTTTGAGCGTTGCTAACGGGTTATCCAGAAGGATCTCTGAATTTCCTCTCTCTTCTGTCCTACAGTCCCATCTGGGCTGCCAACTTCTGTTAAAGATTTTTCCCCAAACAAGCGGGTTGCTCTAGGTATGCCATTTATTAAATCACAACTCAGGGTTGGGCCACCACCTCAGGACAACACCGTGGCCCCAAGAGCTCACCTCCCTGCACCCTTCCCCTCCTGACAGTAACACGTGCGTCCCCAGGCCGCTCTGTCCCCTGCCTGCCTCTCGCCCCGCGGGGGTCTCTTCCCTCTCCCCAAACACAATCTCACCCACTTGACAAGATCACGACAGACGGCAGCCCTCGGCCAAACCCTCACTGCTCACCACCTTCTTCTCATACCACCGCAGCTTCACAGTATCTTCATCTGTCACCGGGCCCGCTGTTTGGATGGAGGGAGCCTCCTCGCCACCCGTGGGGCCGGGACTCTGCAAGGCACCTGCTCTGGGATCTTCTCCCTGCCCCGCTAGCACAGGACATTCGGGGCCATCTCCCAGGCCCTCCCGGCGTGTGGCGCAGTTGGACACCTCTTGCTCCCCTCTAGGGCACCCTGTGGCTTGGCCTCCCTTCCCACCACGACCGTGGGCCTTGGCCAGACCACGGAGGTACTCGTCAGCCTTCCTGAAGCTGAACTTCCCCTTGCGCAGCTGGTGCTGGAGGTCCTTGGAGAGACTGTTCCCCACCACCTCCTTCCCCTCCCACTGCCTGGCCAAGGCCATGTTGACGAGGTTCTGGTGGCCAGCCCCGAGGTGAGCCTGGCCAAAGCGGCAGGTGACGCCGTAAATGCACTTGCCAAAGGTTTCCAAGAGCACGCAGCTACGCCCCAGGTCCGCCGGCTTCGCAGCCATGTACTCGGCGACGTCATGAAGGAAGCGGCACCGTGGGCCAAAGCAGCGCTTTTCTGCACGTCCCTGCGAACAATAAAGAGGAGGTTAAAACCTCTGCCCTCCGCCTGCCTGCCCGGCACTGAAGGCAGCCCTTGAGCAGGAAGAGCCCACCAGGGTCCCAAACTCCCCGCTCCAGCGTGGAGCAGGGGCCCTACACCCTACCTGCGTTACCCACGGGCACAGCCTGCTCTGCTCACAGGGGCCGGCTTTCATGCATGGCCGCCTCTTGTTCTGTCCCTGGGCCCGCTGCCGCTCCCACGGCTCCTTCTCCAGCTTCTCCGCTCCAGCATCCTCTTGGCTTTCCCCATCCTGCCCAGACTCCTCCGACCTCACCCGTTTGGCGGGGGGCTCGCTCTGGCAGCTGCCCACCTCCTCCTCCTCCTCCTCCTCCTCCTCCTCGCCACCCGCCTGGCCACCCGGCTCGGCCCTGGCCCGCAGGGAGCCATGGAACTGCTCCTTGGAGGCCAGGGACCTGCGGAGCCAGAGCGCCCGTGTGCCGCCCGCACCCGGCGGGGAGCGGGGTTCCCGGGGGGATGGGGGAGAGGGGTCTGCTGCGGGGAGGGGGGGGGGGGGGGGGCGGGGCGGGGCACGTGCGGAGGGGATAGAGGCGCCAGGCGCGGACCGGTGGGGCTCTGGCGGGGCCGGGCACGTACCGGGGGCTACGGAGGGGCAGGGCCGGGAGCGGAGCAGCCCTGGGGCCGCACTCACCGCGCGCGGAACGGCGCCACCCCCGCCGCCACAGCCGCTGCCGCCATGCTGCCGCGCGCGCTGATGACGCGCCGGCGGCCCGGCACCACGGGACGGGGGGGCGAGGCTGGACGGCGGGAGCTTCCGCTGTCCGGGCCGGAGCCGGGGGCCGGCCGCTGCGCCGCCGTGTCCGTGTCCGTGTCCGTGTCCGTGTCCGTGTCCGTGTCCTCAGCACAGAGGGAGGCCCTGAGCCCTTGGCGCTGGCTGGGGTGGCCCGAGGCCCCGGGCAGCGGCCGAGCGCGGGGCAGGGTGGGGGCTGCCCCCGTGTTGGGGCTCCCCGAGCGGGGATAGGCGGCTGGTGTGCGGTCCTGGCAGCCGGGAGAGGCGACATCCCTTGCTGTGGCTCTGGAGGGCCTCTGTGTTTTGGGGCACCTCCTGGCTGGCGTCCTGGGAGGGAGCTGGGGTGAAGAGGGGGTAACCCCAGCTGCTGTCCCCGCCGGGCTCTGGCTGGAGCAGGGCTGGGCCTGGCTGGAGGGAGCGGGACAAACCACCTGGGGGTCTTTGTCTGCTGACGTGGGAGGGGTTCCCTGAGCCTGGGGAGGGTGGGTGGCTCTTCTGCCTCTCGGCAGCTGGCAGCTGGAGGGGATGGAGCTTTGTGCAGGGATGCAGGGCCCCGGGGGTGGGTTTTTTGCAGAGAAAGGGTGGATGGAGGAGCCGTGAGACAAGGCCACCTGGTCTCTGGGGACGGGGGTTGTCCTCTGGCATGGCCTGTGGCCGACCCCAAACTACCTCCAGATGTGAGGTGCTGCCACACGTTGCCGACGGTTGCAGTACCGAGGCTGTCCTGCTACCGCAGCGAGCGAGGGCTGGTGCTCGTGCAAGTGGCTGGAGTACAAAGTCTGTCCTTGCCTTGGCTCTGGGAGTCCAAGTTCAGACTCCAAACCAAGCTGAGGTGTCGAAGGTTGGATGTCTGGTGTGAGACGGCACACCCTGAGCCCTGCTCCCTGCACTCTACTTGCCGTGTCCTCCCCACGCACGTGGGACACTCCTTCCCGCCTCTTCCCTGGGCCCTAGTCCCTGTGTGACGGGGACAGCGGGCGCCTCGTGGGTGATCCTCGGAGTCTGCGCCTGGGGTGCGTGGGCCGCAAGCAAGAATCTTGTAGCAGAACCTCTGCAGCCAAAAACTCTCTGAGTCTCTGACTCTTGAGGCACCAGAGACCTTTCTTTCAGCGTGGGGCCGTGTCTGTGAGTCCTGCAGGGACCCCCCTGTGCTGGCTCCCCGCCAAAGGGCTGCTTCCATGGGGAAGGGACAGGGGAATCCCCCCCCGATCCCCACCATTCCCACCCTGCTGGTGGTGACTCGTCCCCGGGGGCGGCTCGGTGCCCTTTGGGGCTCCCCGGCTCGACCTGGGGCTCAGCGGGGCTTTGGCAGCTCTTGGGTGCCATTTCCCGGTGCCCCCTCCCCCCACACCCCAGAGGCACGGAGAGGTTCTGGAGGAAAGTCTTTTAATGGGAAACAAGAAAGGAAAGAGACTCTTTAACTGCACACTAACACCCCCCTCCTCCCCACCCCCGCTGCCCCCAGGTCCATCCCAGCCCCGCCGTGGGCCTACTGCCCCCCTGCCAGCCCCATGCTGCCGGCCAGAGCCCTGCGCTTGCTGGGGGGCTCGTCCAAGGTGCTCCCCCGCGGCTCCTGCCCCCGCTTCTTCCCCCGCTCCTCTGCCACGGCCAGAGGGGACAGTGCCAGCTCCATCGCCTCATCTTCCCACGGCTCCAGCAGCTCCATGAGAAAGATGGATTCCTCGTTGCTGAGGATGGCGTCGGGGGTCTCGAGGACGCAGGCGGCGAGGGTGAGCAGGCCATCCGGCAGCGAGAGCGAGTCGAAGTCGCTGTCGGGGACCCCTGTGCCGGTGTCACCAGGGTCCCCAGAGATGGGGTCGCTGCCGGGACCGTCCTGGCTGCCCCCCTCTTCCAGAGGCACCTCTCTCCCCTCCCCGCCCGTGTCAGCAGGGTGCCCAGGCACAGGGACACTCCTGGGACCCCCCTCGCTGACCTCCAGCACATCCCGGGAGCCCATCAGCCTTAGGGCCTCTTCGAGGAGCTCCTCGTCGGTGACATCGAGGTCCCCAAGGCCTTGGTTGTCCCGGGCAGCGATGGGGCTGGAGGGGGTGTCTCTCTCCGGGGGGATGGTGCTGCCTGGGGGTGCCCCCACAGCGGTGGCCACGCTGGTGATGTTCAACTGCCCCTCCGTGTGCTGGGAGCCGTGGCTTGATGACAGCAACGCCGGGGGCGCTGTTGTCACCGCTGTCCCATCTCTGCCGCTGTCACCATTGTCCCCGGCCACAGGGACAGTGCTGGGCCCCCCCTCGCTGACCCCCAGCACATCCCGGGAGCAACCAAAGAGCCTTAGGGCCTCTTCGAGGAGCTGCTCTTCGGTGACTTCGAGGTCCCCAAGGCCGTGGTTGTCCCGGGCAGCAACGGGGCTGGGGGGGATGTCTCTGCCCGGGCGGATGGTGCTGCCCGGGGCTGCCCCTGTGGCGGTGGCCCGGCCGGAGATGTTGACTTGTGCCGCCGGCCCCTTGATGTGCTGGGAGCCGCGGCTGGACGTTGGCCGCAGCAGAGTCGGGGCCACCGCTCTGGCCTGATGGTTTGTGGGGGCCAGGGGTTGCGGTTGGCCGTGGGGGGTCACCGGGACTGCCCAGGCCAGGGGTGTCTCGTAGCCCCCAGGGACCCACAGGGCAGCAGCCGGCAGAGGAGCGGGAGCGTGGCCCAGCGTGGCGGAGGCCGATGGCAGCAGGACGGTGCCCGTCCCTGGCACGTGGAGGAGGTGGGGGTCGAAGAGGCAGCCGCATGGAGCCCTCTGCAGACCTGGGAGGGTGAGAGGGAGCCGTGCTGGGCCAGGGGCAACCTCCAGGTGCACCCGCCGAGCCGGCCCCGGTGGCCGACGTCAAACAGCTCTGCGCCCGGCACGTGGGCAGATGGTGGCTGGGGCGCTCCCCGCGGGGTGGGCCGGGGTTGTTAACTGGGGAGGGGGCTGTCTTCCCTGAGGTGGAATGGGAGATGTGGCCCCAAGTGTTTGGGAAATCCCCTGGGAATTGGAAGTAATGGGCAGGCATCACCCTGGCGAGGGCACGGACACTTGCCCGGGCTTGCTGCACCGCAGTGCCATATGTGCCAGGGGCCGGGGGTGCAGGGGATGCTGGGGTTCCCGGGGGTGTGGGATGCTCAGTGTGTGCGGGGGTCCGGGTGCCAGAGCGGACAGGGCTGCCATACCTGCTGGTGATGCCCGGGGGACCTGGGGTGCCACCCCCGCCGCGGGTGCCCCGGCTGCGGGGAAGGGCTGCCACTGCCCGGGCACTGGGCACAGGTCGGCTGAGCCTGGAAGAGAGACAGGAGTGACAGCCAGGGCTCAGCTCTGCTCTGGCCCCTGAGAGCATCCCCGGGCTGCAGGGATCGGCGTCGGTGCCTACCTGGGGGGTAGAAGGTGTCCAGGAGCACAAAAGTGGGCTGGAGCTGGGGCGCAGGGGGTGCGCGGGAGCGGCGGGGTGGGTGCTGCCGCGGTGGCCACGCCATGGTGCCTTCTGGCTGTGTGGCTGGCGGTTGCTAAGGAGTCTCTGTGGTGTCCCAGGTCACAATGCAGGGGGTCCCCGTGTTCTGCCCCGCCCCAGGAACCTGCCCCGCCCCTCCGGGCAGGGAAAGGGTTAAGGGGGACTGGGGTGCCCCCGGCCCCTCCAGGCGGCTCTCAGGGCGGTGGGGGCAAGCCTTGGTCTTTTCCCGGCGCTGGGATAAGCTTGGCATTGGTGGGCCTTGGTGGAACGAGTCCCGGGCCTGCAGTGCTGGCATGGAGGGCAGGGGCTGTTCAGGGTGGGGGTGCAGGGCAGGGGAGGGGGAGGTGTGGCACGGGATGTCAGGGGGAGGTTTGACGCTCCAGCCCTGCCAGTCGGGCACCAGTCGAGAGCCCCTGGGTGAGGCTGGGGGGCAGAAACAAAGCAGGTGTGGAGGGTGTCTGCACCCATCGCCCAGCCGGGATGCCAGCCCTGAGGGCTTCTTCCCTAGGCAAGTCAGAGAAAGCTTTGGGGCGGTAGCCCTGGTCCCTGTGGGAGGCTTCACCTTTTTCCCTGGCCATGGCAGGGGGTGGCACTGCATGGTCTTTAAGTTCCCTTCCAACCCAAACCATTCCATGACACCTTGGACACCATGGGGGGCAGCCAGGACGGTCCCGGCAGCGACCCCATCTCTGGGGACCCTGGTGACACCGGCACAGGGGTCCCCGACAGCGACTTCAACTCGCTCTCGCTGCCGGATGACCTGCTCACCCTCGCCGCCCGCGTCCTCGAGACCTCCGACGCCATCCTCAGCAACGAGGAATCCATCTTCTCCATGGAGCTGCTGGAGCCGTGGGAAGATGAGGCGATGGAGCTGGCACTGTCCCCTCTGGCCGTGGCAGAGGAGCGGGGGAAGAAGCGGGGGCAGGAGCCGCGGGGGAGCACCTTGGACGAGCCCCCCAGCAAGCGCAGGGCTCTGGCCGGCAGCACGGGGCTGGCAGGGGGGCAGTAGGCCCACGGCGGGGCTGGGATGGACCTGGGGGCAGCGGGGGTGGGGAGGAGGGGGGTGTTAGTGTGCAGTTAAAGAGTCTCTTTCCTTTCTTGTTTCCCATTAAAAGACTTTCCTCCAGAACCTCTCCGTGCCTCTGGGGTGTGGGGGCACCGGGAAATGGCACCCAAGAGCTGCCAAAGCCCCGCTGAGCCCCAGGTCGAGCCGGGGAGCCCCAAAAGGCACCGAGCCGCCCCCGGGGACGAGTCACCACCAGCAGGGTGGGAATGGCGGGGATCGGGGGGGATTCCCCTGTCCCCTTTGTTAAAGGTTTTTCCCCAAACAAGCGGGTTGCTCTAGGTTTGCCATTTATTAAATCACAACTCAGGGTTGGGCCACCACCTCAGGGAGTGGCCAACGGCCCAAGATCTCGCACAGTTTTTATACCATTCAATCAATACCCATTACACAAGGTCCGAAGTCTTTGTATATTTCCACTGAGCCTTTCAGTCCCCAAAGTTCATCGTTTATCAAAGGCCCTCACACTCCCCTGTCTCAGCTGCTGCCTTCTTTCTTAGTTTCGGGGTCTCTTCGGGTCGCCGTTTCCATAAGCACTCTTCTGCCCTTTCTGTCTCGCACAATTCTGAGACAGACCTCGAGATGTACTAGTAAGGGTTTACCTTTTGTCTAGCAAAGCACCTGTGCTTAATTAATTAACCACTCTTTGCTGAGACTGTCTCTGCATGATTAGCTTGGCTGGGTTTGAAACCAGCCTTGGGTGGGTCTGTACCAGGAGCAGGTTGAGCACAAACATTCTGGGCCTGCTGAGCAGTGTTTCTGCACTTTTACAAGACCCCAAACCTCAGCTCTAAACCTGCACCGGAGACTATGAAAGAGTCCTTCACAGTTCCCTCCTTTTGTTTTGATTTGCATACCTGCAATTAACATTTATTATAATTCCAGGTGGCACCTTAAATCTCAGTCAATAAGCGAGTAAGAGAAGTAATACAACATTATAACAATCCTATTGCACATACAAGCCGTAAACCCACTGCAACAGCTATTGCAATCCCTCTCTTTAACCATGGGGACAGGTCAGGGAACCAACAAGTTAACCATGAAAAAGCTTCCGAAAATCCCCAAGAAGTGTTAACTAACTACACAGACTGGACTGGATAAAGCAACACCAGTCTCCAGCTGGTCCTTCACCCAAATACCACAGATGCTGGTTCAAACACCCTGTTCCTCTCCCAGTCAGCAGCTCCCTGAGATGTGCAGGATAAGAACAGGGATCCCAAGGCCTTAGTTTTGACCATACACCACATTCTCTCCAGTTATCTGAGACTCTAACAGTAACACAAAATTCAACAGCCACTGAAGGATCAAAGGAATAATCCCGCTCGATTTTGGTATTTTTAGTAACTATAACATTCTGAACAGATTGAATCTGAAAACCCCTGATTTCACAAAAGGTTTGACATGTGCCATTACTGTGCTTCACCACAGTCTCATCTGCCACTGGATCCTGACAGCGTAAGAAAATCTTTGACCACAGCGTGTCAGTCCGGGGCAAGTGAGAGTAGACAAGAGGTTAAGGTAGCCCTGGTGTGGAATCTTTACACACAGGTGAATGACGGATCCAGGTTTCTTTCCCCTGCACCTTGACAGCATAAAAAGAGTTCGGTTACACCATATAAGGTCTTTCCCATTTCAGTTCAAATCTCTTCTTTCTCTTAACATTTTTACATAAACTTTATCACCAGGCTGCAGATCATGGACTTGAATTTCAGGTGTCGCTCCCTGATCCCAATAAGCATGATTTCTCATTTGTGAGAAAGAGTTCTGTAAATACAACACATACCGGCTTCCCTGTTCATCTCCATCCAACAGGCTCGTCTGAGCTGGAACACAAGTTCCTGGAACAGCTACAATTCTTCCCAATAAAATTCCTGCAGGCGAAACTCCTACTGGTTGTCTAGGCGTATTCCTACTATCCCATAATACTAAGTTTAATGCCTCTGGCCATTTTAACCCTCTTTGTTTACAAGCCTTCACTAATTATTCCTTCATTGTTCTCTTCATCCTCTCTGCCTGCCCCGACGACTCTGGATCCTCAAGGCAACGTTCCCAGGACCCCCGTGCGTTTTTTCACGTGTAATCGGCAATAAATACCTTTTCAGGAGTAACGGTTTACTCCCTAAAATCCACTGTCCTCCACGATGCTGAGCTCCCAGTTTCTCTCACAGCTGTTTCTCTTCTCCCGGCAGCTCTTCGGAAAGTTCCCCTTTGTCGGGTAGCTCGGTGTCAGGTTCCTTTCCCGAAATCCAAGTCACAGCAAAGACTTGTCGAGCAGCAGCTTTCGCTGCCTGATCAGCGAGCGCATTTCCTTTGCATCTTTTATCCTGCTTGTTGGTAGGAGCCTTAATATCTATCACAGCCAGCTCAGAGGGCAGCGGTATTGCCTCCCGTAGGCCTTTCATTAGCTCCCCGTGCGCAATGGTTTTACCTGGAGAGGTAAGGAATCCCCGTTCTTCCCACAGCACGCCTGCGGCACGGCATGCTCCAAAGGTGTATTTTGAGTCCGTACAGGTGTCAACACAGTGGCCAGTAGCGTACTCAGCTGCCACCATCTCCTCTCCCTGCGCACCTAGATCGGGGGAGAAAGGTCCAGCCAGTAATACCTGGGTAACGGTGTGTCCGGTGCATCTCTGACCACCTTCATAATATGACGATCCATCTGCAAAAAGGTTCAAATCTGGGTGCTCCTTCTCACCAGCTGTAGGCAGCGGCATCAGGGTGGCGGGACTCAAAGTATTGCATCTTTCCAGCTTCAAATTATCAGCAAGCAAAAGTCTCAGTTCAGACCGGTGTGCCCTTTGCGGAGAAAGTGCCTTCTCGGCCTCTTGTTTAAAAAGGATTTCCACTTCATGGGGCACACACACCGTCAGCGGATGTCCCAAAACCGTATTTTGAATTCTTTCTACTAACTCAGCGGGGGCTGCTCTCGCTCAAATACAAAAAGGAGTTCCTTTCATTACTGGGTCTAAGGAGCAGGAGTAATATGCTACAGGTCTTTCCTAGGGACCTAAAGTTTGAGTCAAAACTCCATTCGCTCTTCCCTTATTTTCAGTACAATACAGTTTAAATGTTTTGCTATAATCCGGGATTCCTCGAGCTGGGGCTTTTAACAACGCTCCCTTCAGTGCTCGAAAAGCCTTTTCCCTTTCTGGGCCCCCTGTTATCGGTTCCACTTCATCTTTTTGTTTTGTTGCCTCATGCAATGGTTTAGCTATCACACTAAACCTGGGGATCCACGGTCTGCAAAAGCCCACTTGACCTAGGAATCCCCTTAACTGCTTCTCAGGCCCAGCTCTGGGTATCTCCTGTACTGCCTTTATGCGTTCAGGGTCTGTCTCCCTTTCCCCCGGCTTAAAAATAACCCCCAGGTACTTCCCCTGTTGTCGGCAGAGCTGTAGTTTGGATAGAGATGCACGGTGACCCTTCTTTGCAAGTTGTGTACGCAAATATTTGGTGTCACAAACACAATCAGCTTCTGACTGACTGGCAATTAGTAAATCACCCACATATTGTACCAGTTCCGACGCACATGGGAAAACAGTAGGTGAGAACTAACGTGTTCATTTACAGCACGTCAATCTTGTACCAATCGATACTCAGGATCTCCACCCTTATCCAATCTGTGTTTACTAACAGGTAAAATTGGAGGATTATAAGGACTTCTACATTCTTTCAATATTCCATTTTTCAAGAAATTTTCAATCTGTGTTCCAGTGCTAGGCATTGCTTCAGAAATTATGGGGTACTGTCTAACTGACGGTGCAGCCCCTCCTATTGTCTGAATCACCACTGCTTCCACAGATTTTCACACTCCTACCTCAGCTCAGAAGGAATCTCAATCAGTTCCTCAGGGATCCCTTTATCCTTTTGCTTCTCAGGTTTTCATTTCAGGACTGAGACTCCTGGCATTACCAACAGGATCCCTTTGGGTGTTAGAGATATACGTGTTCCAAAGCCTTGTAACAAGTCTCGTCCCAGCAAAGATCCTGGTGTTTCTGGGGATATGACAAATCTTCCCCAAGACATTTTCCCTCCTAATATCACTGGGAGGGGAAAAGAAAAAAATAATTCTTTACCAGCTACGACCCCATCAATAATTACGGTATCAACAGAGACCTGTGGTATTGGAAAATGAAGTAAAGATAACGTTGCTCCAGTGTCTATTAAAAATACACTGAAATACCATTTACCTTTGCCGTGACGGGGCCGTTACGATCTACCTTAATTCCTGTCATTTCCATAAATTGATAACTCCAGTGTTTTCTTCTTTATTGAGAATGAGGTCTGGGTGGTCTCTCCACAGGAGTCCTTCCGCTGGAGCTGATGGGTCTCTGAGGACAGTCGATTGTACGATTGTACGTGTCCTGAATTACCACAATAAAACCACAGGCGTTAGGATAAGAAGTTGAAGAGGAAAAACCTCTTCCTCTCTGCCCCCTCGCCGGGGAAAACCCCGCCCTCTTTGTTGGCTATAACCCTGAGTAATCGCTGCAGCTAACAGAGTGATTTCTCTCTCTCTCCCCTCACTCCGTCCGTCGCACACAAACGTAGCAATACTCAAGATTTCAGCCAAAGTTTCTCCTTGCCATCCAGGCATATTTTTTGAAATATTTACTGATATCTGGGGCAGATTGACCTACAAATACACTCAGAGCTACTGGTCCTTTTCTCGGGTCATACCTCCGTATTCGAGTAAGGTAGCTTTTAGACGTCCCCAGTAATCACAGGGATGTTTATCAGGCTTTTGTCTGCATTCCAGCACTTTTGTCCAATCAGTGACCCGTTCTCCAGCTTGTCAGACCGCTTCCACTACTTGCTGGATAGCGGTTCGATAAGCTGTCATTCCACCAGCAGTGGATATGTCCCATTCAGGGTTATTGTCGGGCCAGGGGACCAGTCCCTGGGCTTGCCCCCTTTGGGCAATCTCTCTCTCTTTTTGCAGGATTTTTTCTCAATCCTCCAGACGAAACAATTCACGGAGAAGGGTTCTCATATCATTCCAATTGGGTGTATAATCAGTTATAATGCCAGGTAAGAACTGGGCGCATTTTTCTGCGCCATCCCGTAGTCTTGGCATTTTAGCCTGCCAGGCTACCAAATCCCCTTGTTTCCAAGGCTCATGTCTTACCACGGCAGTGACAGTGGGAACCTCTGGCGGACCTCCAGGTCCTGCCCTAGGGTTTGGGATGTAGTCCCACGCGTTGGGTACATGCCAAACCCTCCTGAGGACGATTCAAGTTCCCCAGCTTTTGGAGCGGGTGGAACTAATCGTTCTCCACTATCATTTCCAATTAAAGACTTTCTCCTTTGTTGGGCCCAATTACATCAAATATACCAATAATCAATATCCTGACGCCCTGGATCCTCGAGGAGAATTCTCAGGAACTTCAACTTATGAGGCTTAAAGGATCCCTTAGGAGGCCATACGTCTATCGATCCTCCTCCTCTCGTCCTTGTTAGGAATGGCCATTGCTCCCGGCACAATGTAAGCAGTCTCCTCTTCTGTCAATTCTGTGCCAGGGTTACCTTTTTCCAGTTCTCTAAAACCTCAGCAAGGGGCGCCCCCCGTTCAGTGCTGGGTGTCGTTCCCATTCTCTCAACCAGCTATAGCTTTTTCAGCAATTTTAAACACAGGAGCTTCTCAGTAAATCTGTTCTGAATTTACCCGTGCCCAAGTACTCGCAACCCACCTGCTCCTGTTTACTGCCCGCAATTTTTGAGCGTTGCTAACGGGTTATCCAGAAGGATCTCTGAATTTCCTCTCTCTTCTGTCCTACAGTCCCATCTGGGCTGCCAACTTCTGTTAAAGATTTTTCCCCAAACAAGCGGGTTGCTCTAGGTATGCCATTTATTAAATCACAACTCAGGGTTGGGCCACCACCTCAGGACAACACCGTGGCCCCAAGAGCTCACCTCCCTGCACCCTTCCCCTCCTGACAGTAACACGTGCGTCCCCAGGCCGCTCTGTCCCCTGCCTGCCTCTCGCCCCGCGGGGGTCTCTTCCCTCTCCCCAAGCACAATCTCACCCACTTGACAAGATCACGACAGATGGCAGCCCTCGGCCAAACCCTCACTGCTCACCACCTTCTTCTCATACCACCGCAGCTTCACAGTATCTTCATCTGTCACCGGGCCCGCTGTTTGGATGGAGGGAGCCTCCTCGCCACCCGTGGGGCCGGGACTCTGCAAGGCACCTGCTCTGGGATCTTCTCCCTGCCCCGCTAGCACAGGACACTCGGGGCCGTCTCCCAGGCCCTCCCGGCGTGTGGCGCAGTTGGACACCTCTTGCTCCCCTCTAGGGCACCCTGTGGCTTGGCCTCCCTTCCCACCACGACCGTGGGCCTTGGCCAGACCACGGAGGTACTCGTCAGCCTTCCTGAAGCTGAACTTCCCCTTGCGCAGCTGGTGCTGGAGGTCCTTGGAGAGACTGTTCCCCACCACCTCCTTCCCCTCCCACTGCCTGGCCAAGGCCATGTTGACGAGGTTCTGGTGGCCAGCCCCGAGGTGAGCCTGGCCAAAGCGGCAGGTGACGCCGTAAATGCACTTGCCAAAGGTTTCCAAGAGCACGCAGCTACGCCCCAGGTCCGCCGGCTTCGCAGCCATGTACTCGGCGACGTCATGAAGGAAGCGGCACCGTGGGCCAAAGCAGCGCTTTTCTGCACGTCCCTGCGAACAATAAAGAGGAGGTTAAAACCTCTGCCCTCCGCCTGCCTGCCCGGCACTGAAGGCAGCCCTTGAGCAGGAAGAGCCCACCAGGGTCCCAAACTCCCCGCTCCAGCGTGGAGCAGGGGCCCTACACCCTACCTGCGTTACCCACGGGCACAGCCTGCTCTGCTCACAGGGGCCGGCTTTCATGCATGGCCGCCTCTTGTTCTGTCCCTGGGCCCGCTGCCGCTCCCACGGCTCCTTCTCCAGCTTCTCCGCTCCAGCATCCTCTTGGCTTTCCCCATCCTGCCCAGACTCCTCCGACCTCACCCGTTTGGCGGGGGGCTCGCTCTGGCAGCTGCCCACCTCCTCCTCCTCCTCCTCCTCCTCCTCCTCCTCCTCGCCACCCGCCTGGCCACCCGGCTCGGCCCTGGCCCGCAGGGAGCCATGGAACTGCTCCTTGGAGGCCAGGGACCTGCGGAGCCAGAGCGCCCGTGTGCCGCCCGCACCCGGCGGGGAGCGGGGTTCCCGGGGGGATGGGGGAGAGGGGTCTGCTGCGGGGAGGGGGGGGGGGGGGGCGGGGCGGGGCACGTGCGGAGGGGATAGAGGCGCCAGGCGCGGACCGGTGGGGCTCTGGCGGGGCCGGGCACGTACCGGGGGCTACGGAGGGGCAGGGCCGGGAGCGGAGCAGCCCTGGGGCCGCACTCACCGCGCGCGGACCGGCGCCACCCCCGCCGCCACAGCCGCTGCCGCCATGCTGCCGCGCGCGCTGATGACGCGCCGGCGGCCCGGCACCACGGGACGGGGGAGCGAGGCTGGACGGCGGGAGCTTCCGCTGTCCGGGCCGGAGCCGGGGGCCGGCCGCTGCGCCGCCGTGTCCGTGTCCGTGTCCGTGTCCGTGTCCGTGTCCGTGTCCGTGTCCTCAGCACAGAGGGAGGCCCTGAGCCCTTGGCGCTGGCTGGGGTGGCCCGAGGCCCCGGGCAGCGGCCGAGCGCGGGGCAGGGTGGGGGCTGCCCCCGTGTTGGGGCTCCCCGAGCGGGGAGAGGCGGCTGGTGTGCGGTCCTGGCAGCCGGGAGAGGCGACATCCCTTGCTGTGGCTCTGGAGGGCCTCTGTGTTTTGGGGCACCTCCTGGCTGGCGTCCTGGGAGGGAGCTGGGGTGAAGAGGGGGTAACCCCAGCTGCTGTCCCCGCCGGGCTCTGGCTGGAGCAGGGCTGGGCCTGGCTGGAGGGAGCGGGACAAACCACCTGGGGGTCTTTGTCTGCTGACGTGGGAGGGGTTCCCTGAGCCTGGGGAGGGTGGGTGGCTCTTCTGCCTCTCGGCAGCTGGCAGCTGGAGGGGATGGAGCTTTGTGCAGGGATGCAGGGCCCCGGGGGTGGGTTTTTTGCAGAGAAAGGGTGGATGGAGGAGCCGTGAGACAAGGCCACCTGGTCTCTGGGGACGGGGGTTGTCCTCTGGCATGGCCTGTGGCCGACCCCAAACTACCTCCAGATGTGAGGTGCTGCCACACGTTGCCGACGGTTGCAGTACCGAGGCTGTCCTGCTACCGCAGCGAGCGAGGGCTGGTGCTCGTGCAAGTGGCTGGAGTACAAAGTCTGTCCTTGCCTTGGCTCTGGGAGTCCAAGTTCAGACTCCAAACCAAGCTGAGGTGTCGAAGGTTGGATGTCTGGTGTGAGACGGCACACCCTGAGCCCTGCTCCCTGCACTCTACTTGCCGTGTCCTCCCCACGCACGTGGGACACTCCTTCCCGCCTCTTCCCTGGGCCCTAGTCCCTGTGTGACGGGGACAGCGGGCGCCTCGTGGGTGATCCTCGGAGTCTGCGCCTGGGGTGCGTGGGCCGCAAGCAAGAATCTTGTAGCAGAACCTCTGCAGCCAAAAACTCTCTGAGTCTCTGACTCTTGAGGCACCAGAGACCTTTCTTTCAGCGTGGGGCCGTGTCTGTGAGTCCTGCAGGGACCCCCCTGTGCTGGCTCCCCGCCAAAGGGCTGCTTCCATGGGGAAGGGACAGGGGAATCCCCCCCCGATCCCCACCATTCCCACCCTGCTGGTGGTGACTCGTCCCCGGGGGCGGCTCGGTGCCCTTTGGGGCTCCCCGGCTCGACCTGGGGCTCAGCGGGGCTTTGGCAGCTCTTGGGTGCCATTTCCCGGTGCCCCCTCCCCCCACACCCCAGAGGCACGGAGAGGTTCTGGAGGAAAGTCTTTTAATGGGAAACAAGAAAGGAAAGAGACTCTTTAACTGCACACTAACACCCCCCTCCTCCCCACCCCCGCTGCCCCCAGGTCCATCCCAGCCCCGCCGTGGGCCTACTGCCCCCCTGCCAGCCCCATGCTGCCGGCCAGAGCCCTGCGCTTGCTGGGGGGCTCGTCCAAGGTGCTCCCCCGCGGCTCCTGCCCCCGCTTCTTCCCCCGCTCCTCTGCCACGGCCAGAGGGGACAGTGCCAGCTCCATCGCCTCATCTTCCCACGGCTCCAGCAGCTCCATGAGAAAGATGGATTCCTCGTTGCTGAGGATGGCGTCGGGGGTCTCGAGGACGCGGGCGGCGAGGGTGAGCAGGCCATCCGGCAGCGAGAGCGAGTCGAAGTCGCTGTCGGGGACCCCTGTGCCGGTGTCACCAGGGTCCCCAGAGATGGGGTCGCTGCCGGGACCGTCCTGGCTGCCCCCCTCTTCCAGAGGCACCTCTCTCCCCTCCCCGCCCGTGTCAGCAGGGTGCCCAGGCACAGGGACACTCCTGGGACCCCCCTCGCTGACCTCCAGCACATCCCGGGAGCCCATCAGCCTTAGGGCCTCTTCGAGGAGCTCCTCGTCGGTGACATCGAGGTCCCCAAGGCCTTGGTTGTCCCGGGCAGCGATGGGGCTGGAGGGGGTGTCTCTCTCCGGGGGGATGGTGCTGCCTGGGGGTGCCCCCACAGCGGTGGCCACGCTGGTGATGTTCAACTGCCCCTCCGTGTGCTGGGAGCCGTGGCTTGATGACAGCAACGCCGGGGGCGCTGTTGTCACCGCTGTCCCATCTCTGCCGCTGTCACCATTGTCCCCGGCCACAGGGACAGTGCTGGGCCCCCCCTCGCTGACCCCCAGCACATCCCGGGAGCAACCAAAGAGCCTTAGGGCCTCTTCGAGGAGCTGCTCTTCGGTGACTTCGAGGTCCCCAAGGCCGTGGTTGTCCCGGGCAGCAACGGGGCTGGGGGGGATGTCTCTGCCCGGGCGGATGGTGCTGCCCGGGGCTGCCCCTGTGGCGGTGGCCCGGCCGGAGATGTTGACTTGTGCCGCCGGCCCCTTGATGTGCTGGGAGCCGCGGCTGGACGTTGGCCGCAGCAGAGTCGGGGCCACCGCTCTGGCCTGATGGTTTGTGGGGGCCAGGGGTTGCGGTTGGCCGTGGGGGGTCACCGGGACTGCCCAGGCCAGGGGTGTCTCGTAGCCCCCAGGGACCCACAGGGCAGCAGCCGGCAGAGGAGCGGGAGCGTGGCCCAGCGTGGCGGAGGCCGATGGCAGCAGGACGGTGCCCGTCCCTGGCACGTGGAGGAGGTGGGGGTCGAAGAGGCAGCCGCATGGAGCCCTCTGCAGACCTGGGAGGGTGAGAGGGAGCCGTGCTGGGCCAGGGGCAACCTCCAGGTGCACCCGCCGAGCCGGCCCCGGTGGCCGACGTCAAACAGCTCTGCGCCCGGCACGTGGGCAGATGGTGGCTGGGGCGCTCCCCGCGGGGTGGGCCGGGGTTGTTAACTGGGGAGGGGGCTGTCTTCCCTGAGGTGGAATGGGAGATGTGGCCCCAAGTGTTTGGGAAATCCCCTGGGAATTGGAAGTAATGGGCAGGCATCACCCTGGCGAGGGCACGGACACTTGCCCGGGCTTGCTGCACCGCAGTGCCATATGTGCCAGGGGCCGGGGGTGCAGGGGATGCTGGGGTTCCCGGGGGTGTGGGATGCTCAGTGTGTGCGGGGGTCCGGGTGCCAGAGCGGACAGGGCTGCCATACCTGCTGGTGATGCCCGGGGGACCTGGGGTGCCACCCCCGCCGCGGGTGCCCCGGCTGCGGGGAAGGGCTGCCACTGCCCGGGCACTGGGCACAGGTCGGCTGAGCCTGGAAGAGAGACAGGAGTGACAGCCAGGGCTCAGCTCTGCTCTGGCCCCTGAGAGCATCCCCGGGCTGCAGGGATCGGCGTCGGTGCCTACCTGGGGGGTAGAAGGTGTCCAGGAGCACAAAAGTGGGCTGGAGCTGGGGCGCAGGGGGTGCGCGGGAGCGGCGGGGTGGGTGCTGCCGCGGTGGCCACGCCATGGTGCCTTCTGGCTGTGTGGCTGGCGGTTGCTAAGGAGTCTCTGTGGTGTCCCAGGTCACAATGCAGGGGGTCCCCGTGTTCTGCCCCGCCCCAGGAACCTGCCCCGCCCCTCCGGGCAGGGAAAGGGTTAAGGGGGACTGGGGTGCCCCCGGCCCCTCCAGGCGGCTCTCAGGGCGGTGGGGGCAAGCCTTGGTCTTTTCCCGGCGCTGGGATAAGCTTGGCATTGGTGGGCCTTGGTGGAACGAGTCCCGGGCCTGCAGTGCTGGCATGGAGGGCAGGGGCTGTTCAGGGTGGGGGTGCAGGGCAGGGGAGGGGGAGGTGTGGCACGGGATGTCAGGGGGAGGTTTGACGCTCCAGCCCTGCCAGTCGGGCACCAGTCGAGAGCCCCTGGGTGAGGCTGGGGGGCAGAAACAAAGCAGGTGTGGAGGGTGTCTGCACCCATCGCCCAGCCGGGATGCCAGCCCTGAGGGCTTCTTCCCTAGGCAAGTCAGAGAAAGCTTTGGGGCGGTAGCCCTGGTCCCTGTGGGAGGCTTCACCTTTTTCCCTGGCCATGGCAGGGGGTGGCACTGCATGGTCTTTAAGTTCCCTTCCAACCCAAACCATTCCATGACACCTTGGACACCATGGGGGGCAGCCAGGACGGTCCCGGCAGCGACCCCATCTCTGGGGACCCTGGTGACACCGGCACAGGGGTCCCCGACAGCGACTTCAACTCGCTCTCGCTGCCGGATGACCTGCTCACCCTCGCCGCCCGCGTCCTCGAGACCTCCGACGCCATCCTCAGCAACGAGGAATCCATCTTCTCCATGGAGCTGCTGGAGCCGTGGGAAGATGAGGCGATGGAGCTGGCACTGTCCCCTCTGGCCGTGGCAGAGGAGCGGGGGAAGAAGCGGGGGCAGGAGCCGCGGGGGAGCACCTTGGACGAGCCCCCCAGCAAGCGCAGGGCTCTGGCCGGCAGCACGGGGCTGGCAGGGGGGCAGTAGGCCCACGGCGGGGCTGGGATGGACCTGGGGGCAGCGGGGGTGGGGAGGAGGGGGGTGTTAGTGTGCAGTTAAAGAGTCTCTTTCCTTTCTTGTTTCCCATTAAAAGACTTTCCTCCAGAACCTCTCCGTGCCTCTGGGGTGTGGGGGCACCGGGAAATGGCACCCAAGAGCTGCCAAAGCCCCGCTGAGCCCCAGGTCGAGCCGGGGAGCCCCAAAAGGCACCGAGCCGCCCCCGGGGACGAGTCACCACCAGCAGGGTGGGAATGGCGGGGATCGGGGGGGATTCCCCTGTCCCCTTTGTTAAAGGTTTTTCCCCAAACAAGCGGGTTGCTCTAGGTTTGCCATTTATTAAATCACAACTCAGGGTTGGGCCACCACCTCAGGGAGTGGCCAACGGCCCAAGATCTCGCACAGTTTTTATACCATTCAATCAATACCCATTACACAAGGTCCGAAGTCTTTGTATATTTCCACTGAGCCTTTCAGTCCCCAAAGTTCATCGTTTATCAAAGGCCCTCACACTCCCCTGTCTCAGCTGCTGCCTTCTTTCTTAGTTTCGGGGTCTCTTCGGGTCGCCGTTTCCATAAGCACTCTTCTGCCCTTTCTGTCTCGCACAATTCTGAGACAGACCTCGAGATGTACTAGTAAGGGTTTACCTTTTGTCTAGCAAAGCACCTGTGCTTAATTAATTAACCACTCTTTGCTGAGACTGTCTCTGCATGATTAGCTTGGCTGGGTTTGAAACCAGCCTTGGGTGGGTCTGTACCAGGAGCAGGTTGAGCACAAACATTCTGGGCCTGCTGAGCAGTGTTTCTGCACTTTTACAAGACCCCAAACCTCAGCTCTAAACCTGCACCGGAGACTATGAAAGAGTCCTTCACAGTTCCCTCCTTTTGTTTTGATTTGCATACCTGCAATTAACATTTATTATAATTCCAGGTGGCACCTTAAATCTCAGTCAATAAGCGAGTAAGAGAAGTAATACAACATTATAACAATCCTATTGCACATACAAGCCGTAAACCCACTGCAACAGCTATTGCAATCCCTCTCTTTAACCATGGGGACAGGTCAGGGAACCAACAAGTTAACCATGAAAAAGCTTCCGAAAATCCCCAAGAAGTGTTAACTAACTACACAGACTGGACTGGATAAAGCAACACCAGTCTCCAGCTGGTCCTTCACCCAAATACCACAGATGCTGGTTCAAACACCCTGTTCCTCTCCCAGTCAGCAGCTCCCTGAGATGTGCAGGATAAGAACAGGGATCCCAAGGCCTTAGTTTTGACCATACACCACATTCTCTCCAGTTATCTGAGACTCTAACAGTAACACAAAATTCAACAGCCACTGAAGGATCAAAGGAATAATCCCGCTCGATTTTGGTATTTTTAGTAACTATAACATTCTGAACAGATTGAATCTGAAAACCCCTGATTTCACAAAAGGTTTGACATGTGCCATTACTGTGCTTCACCACAGTCTCATCTGCCACTGGATCCTGACAGCGTAAGAAAATCTTTGACCACAGCGTGTCAGTCCGGGGCAAGTGAGAGTAGACAAGAGGTTAAGGTAGCCCTGGTGTGGAATCTTTACACACAGGTGAATGACAGATCCAGGTTTCTTTCCCCTGCACCTTGACAGCATAAAAAGAGTTCGGTTACACCATATAAGGTCTTTCCCATTTCAGTTCAAATCTCTTCTTTCTCTTAACATTTTTACATAAACTTTATCACCAGGCTGCAGATCATGGACTTGAATTTCAGGTGTCACTCCCTGATCCCAATAAGCATGATTTCTCATTTGTGAGAAAGAGTTCTGTAAATACAACACATACCGGCTTCCCTGTTCATCTCCATCCAACAGGCTCGTCTGAGCTGGAACACAAGTTCCTGGAACAGCTACAATTCTTCCCAATAAAATTCCTGCAGGCGAAACTCCTACTGGTTGTCTAGGCGTATTCCTACTATCCCATAATACTAAGTTTAATGCCTCTGGCCATTTTAACCCTCTTTGTTTACAAGCCTTCACTAATTATTCCTTCATTGTTCTCTTCATCCTCTCTGCCTGCCCCGACGACTCTGGATCCTCAAGGCAACGTTCCCAGGACCCCCGTGCGTTTTTTCACGTGTAATCGGCAACAAATACCTTTTCAGGAGTAACGGTTTACTCCCTAAAATCCACTGTCCTCCACGATGCTGAGCTCCCAGTTTCTCCCACAGCTGTTTCTCTTCTCCCGGCAGCTCTTCGGAAAGTTCCCCTTTGTCGGGTAGCTCGGTGTCAGGTTCCTTTCCCGAAATCCAAGTCACAGCAAAGACTTGTCGAGCAGCAGCTTTCGCTGCCTGATCAGCGAGCGCATTTCCTTTGCATCTTTTATCCTGCTTGTTGGTAGGAGCCTTAATATCTATCACAGCCAGCTCAGAGGGCAGCGGTATTGCCTCCCGTAGGCCTTTCATTAGCTCCCCATGCGCAATGGTTTTACCTGGAGAGGTAAGGAATCCCCGTTCTTCCCACAGCACACCTGCGGCACGGCACGCTCCAAAGGTGTATTTTGAGTCCGTACAGGTGTCAACGCGGTGGCCAGTAGCGTACTCAGCTGCCACCATCTCCTCTCCCTGCGCACCTAGATCGGGGGAGAAAGGTCCAGCCAGTAATACCTGGGTAACGGTGTGTCTGGTGCATCTCTGACCACCTTCATAATATGACGATCCATCTGCAAAAAGGTTCAAATCTGGGTGCTCCTTCTCACCAGCTGTAGGCAGCGGCATCAGGGTGGCGGGACTCAAAGTATTGCATCTTTCCAGCTTCAAATTATCAGCAAGCAAAAGTCTCAGTTCAGACCGGTGTGCCCTTTGCGGAGAAAGTGCCTTCTCGGCCTCTTGTTTAAAAAGGATTTCCACTTCATGGGGCACACACACCGTCAGCGGATGTCCCAAAACTGTATTTTGAATTCTTTCTACTAACTCAGCGGCGGCTGCTCTCGCTCAAATACAAAAAGGAGTTCCTTTCATTACTGGGTCTAAGGAGCAGGAGTAATATGCTACAGGTCTTTCCTAGGGACCTAAAGTTTGAGTCAAAACTCCATTTGCTCTTCCCTTATTTTCAGTACAATACAGTTTAAATGTTTTGCTATAATCCGGGATTCCTCGAGCTGGGGCTTTTAACAACGCTCCCTTCAGTGCTCGAAAAGCCTTTTCCCTTTCTGGGCCCCCTGTTATCGGTTCCACTTCATCTTTTTGTTTTGTTGCCTCATGCAATGGTTTAGCTATCACACTAAACCTGGGGATCCACGGTCTGCAAAAGCCCACTTGACCTAGGAATCCCCTTAACTGCTTCTTAGGCCCAGCTCTGGGTATCTCCTGTACTGCCTTGATGTGTTCAGGGTCTGTCTCCCTTTCCCCCGGCTTAAAAATAACCCCCAGGTACTTCCCCTGTTGTCGGCAGAGCTGTAGTTTGGATAGAGATGCACAGTGACCCTTCTTTGCAAGTTGTGTACGCAAATATTTGGTGTCACAAACACAATCAGCTTCTGACTGACTGGCAATTAGTAAATCACCCACATATTGTACCAGTTCCGACGCACATGGGAAAACAGTAGGTGAGAACTAACGTGTTCATTTACAGCACGTCAATCTTGTACCAATCGATACTCAAGATCTCCACCCTTATCCAATCTGTGTTTACTAACAGGTAAAATTGGAGGATTATAAGGACTTCTACATTCTTTCAATATTCCATTTTTCAAGAAATTTTCAATCTGTTTTCCAGTGCTAGGCATTGCTTCAGAAATTATGGGGTACTGTCTAACTGACGGTGCAGCCCCTCCTATTGTCTGAATCACCACTGCTTCCACAGATTTTCACACTCCTACCTCAGCTCAGAAGGAATCTCAATCAGTTCCTCAGGGATCCCTTTATCCTTTTGCTTCTCAGGTTTTCATTTCAGGACTGAGACTCCTGGCATTACCAACAGGATCCCTTTGGGTGTTAGAGATATACGTGTTCCAAAGCCTTGTAACAAGTCTCGTCCCAGCAAAGATCCTGGTGTTTCTGGGGATATGACAAATCTTCCCCAAGACATTTTCCCTCCTAATATCACTGGGAGGGGAAAAGAAAAAAATAATTCTTTACCAGCTACGACCCCATCAATAATTACGGTATCAACAGAGACCTGTGGTATTGGAAAATGAAGTAAAGATAATGTTGCTCCAGTGTCTATTAAAAATACACTGAAATACCATTTACCTTTGTCGTGACATGACCGTTATGATCTACCTTAATTCCTGTCATTTCCATAAACTGATAACTCCAGTGTTTTCTTCTTTATTGAGAATGAGGTCTGGGTGGTCTCTCCACAGGAGTCCTTCCGCTGGAGCTGATGGGTCTGTGAGGACAGTCGATTGTACGATTGTACGTGTCCTGAATTACCACAATAAAACCACAGGCGTTAGGATAAGAAGTTGAAGAGGAAAAACCTCTTCCTCTCTGCCCCCTCGCCGGGGAAAACCCCGCCCTCTTTGTTGGCTATAACCCTGAGTAATCGCTGCAGCTAACAGAGTGATTTCTCTCTCTCTCCCCTCACTCCGTCCGTCGCACACAAACGTAGCAATACTCAAGATTTCAGCCAAAGTTTCTCCTTGCCATCCAGGCATATTTTTTGAAATATTTACTGATATCTGGGGCAGATTGACCTACAAATACACTCAGAGCTACTGGTCCTTTTCTCGGGTCATACCTCCGTATTCGAGTAAGGTAGCTTTTAGACGTCCCCAGTAATCACAGGGATGTTTATCAGGCTTTTGTCTGCATTCCAGCACTTTTGTCCAATCAGTGACCCGTTCTCCAGCTTGTCAGACCGCTTCCACTACTTGCTGGATAGCGGTTCGATAAGCTGTCATTCCACCAGCAGTGGATATGTCCCATTCAGGATTATTGTTGGGCCAGGGGACCAGTCCCTGGGCTTGCCCCCTTTGGGCAATCTCTCTCTCTTTTTGCAGGATTTTTTCTCAATCCTCCGGACGAAACAATTCACGGAGAAGGGTTCTCATATCATTCCAATTGGGTGTATAATCAGTTATAATGCCAGGTAAGAACTGGGCGCATTTTTCTGCGCCATCCCGTAGTCTTGGCATTTTAGCCTGCCAGGCTACCAAATCCCCTTGTTTCCAAGGCTCATGTCTTACCACGGCAGTGACAGTGGGAACCTCTGGCGGACCTCCAGGTCCTGCCCTAGGGTTTGGGATGTAGTCCCACGCGTTGGGTACATGCCAAACCCTCCTGAGGACGATTCAAGTTCCCCAGCTTTTGGAGCGGGTGGAACTAATCGTTCTCCACTATCATTTCCAATTAAAGACTTTCTCCTTTGTTGGGCCCAATTACATCAAATATACCAATAATCAATATCCTGACGCCCTGGATCCTCAAGGAGAATTCTCAGGAACTTCAACTTATGAGGCTTAAAGGATCCCTTAGGAGGCCATACGTCTATCCATCCTCCTCCTCTCGTCCTTGTTAGGAATGGCCATTGCTCCCGGCACAATGTAAGCAGTCTCCTCTTCTGTCAATTCTGTGCCAGGGTCACCTTTTTCCAGTTCTCTAAAACCTCAGCAAGGGGCGTCCCCCGTTCAGTGCTGGGTGTCGTTCCCATTCTCTCAACCAGCTATAGCTTTTTCAGCAATTTTAAACACAGGAGCTTCTCAGTAAATCTGTTCTGAATTTACCCGTGCCCAAGTACTCGCGACCCACCTGCTCCTGTTTACTGCCCGCAATTTTTGAGCGTTGCTAACGGGTTATCCAGAAGGATCTCTGAATTTCCTCTCTCTTCTGTCCTACAGTCCCATCTGGGCTGCCAACTTCTGTTAAAGATTTTTCCCCAAACAAGCGGGTTGCTCTAGGTATGCCATTTATTAAATCACAACTCAGGGTTGGGCCACCACCTCAGGACAACACCGTGGCCCCAAGAGCTCACCTCCCTGCACCCTTCCCCTCCTGACAGTAACACGTGCGTCCCCAGGCCGCTCTGTCCCCTGCCTGCCTCTCGCCCCGCGGGGGTCTCTTCCCTCTCCCCAAGCACAATCTCACCCACTTGACAAGATCACGACAGACGGCAGCCCTCGGCCAAACCCTCACTGCTCACCACCTTCTTCTCATACCACTGCAGCTTCACAGTATCTTCATCTGTCACCGGGCCCGCTGTTTGGATGGAGGGAGCCTCCTCGCCACCCGTGGGGCCGGGACTCTGCAAGGCACCTGCTCTGGGATCTTCTCCCTGCCCCGCTAGCACAGGACATTCGGGGCCGTCTCCCAGGCCCTCCCGGCGTGTGGCGCAGTTGGACACCTCTTGCTCCCCTCTAGGGCACCCTGTGGCTTGGCCTCCCTTCCCACCACGACCGTGGGCCTTGGCCAGACCACGGAGGTACTCGTCAGCCTTCCTGAAGCTGAACTTCCCCTTGCGCAGCTGGTGCTGGAGGTCCTTGGAGAGACTGTTCCCCACCACCTCCTTCCCCTCCCACTGCCTGGCCAAGGCCATGTTGACGAGGTTCTGGTGGCCAGCCCCGAGGTGAGCCTGGCCAAAGCGGCAGGTGACGCCGTAAATGCACTTGCCAAAGGTTTCCAAGAGCACGCAGCTACGCCCCAGGTCCGCCGGCTTCGCAGCCATGTACTCGGCGACGTCATGAAGGAAGCGGCACCGTGGGCCAAAGCAGCGCTTTTCTGCACGTCCCTGCGAACAATAAAGAGGAGGTTAAAACCTCTGCCCTCCGCCTGCCTGCCCGGCACTGAAGGCAGCCCTTGAGCAGGAAGAGCCCACCAGGGTCCCAAACTCCCCGCTCCAGCGCGGAGCAGGGGCCCTACACCCTACCTGCGTTACCCACGGGCACAGCCTGCGCTGCTCACAGGGGCCGGCTTTCATGCATGGCCGCCTCTTGTTCTGTCCCTGGGCCCGCTGCCGCTCCCACGGCTCCTTCTCCAGCTTCTCCGCTCCAGCATCCTCTTGGCTTTCCCCATCCTGCCCAGACTCCTCCGACCTCACCCGTTTGGCGGGGGGCTCGCTCTGGCAGCTGCCCACCTCCTCCTCCTCCACCTCCTCCTCCTCCTCCTCGCCACCCGCCTGGCCACCCGGCTCGGCCCTGGCCCGCAGGGAGCCATGGAACTGCTCCTTGGAGGCCAGGAACCTGCGGAGCCAGAGCGCCCGTGTGCCGCCCGCACCCGGCGGGGAGCGGGGTTCCCGGGGGGATGGGGGAGAGGGGTCTGCTGCGGGGAGGGGGGGGGCGGGGCGGAGGCCGGGCACGTGCGGAGGGGATAGAGGCGCCAGGCGCGGACCGGTGGGGCTCTGGCGGGGCCGGGCACGTACCGGGGGCTACGGAGGGGCAGGGCCGGGAGCGGAGCAGCCCTGGGGCCGCACTCACCGCGCGCGGACCGGCGCCACCCCCGCCGCCACAGCCGCTGCCGCCATGCTGCCGCGCGCGCTGATGACGCGCCGGCGGCCCGGCACCACGGGACGGGGGAGCGAGGCTGGACGGCGGGAGCTTCCGCTGTCCGGGCCGGAGCCGGGGGCCGGCCGCCGTGTCCGTGTCGTCAGCACAGAGGGAGGCCCTGAGCCCTTGGCGCTGGCTGGGGTGGCTTGAGGCCCCGGGCAGCGGCCGAGCGCGGGGCAGGGTGGGGGCTGCCCCCGTGTTGGGGCTCCCCGAGCGGGGAGAGGCGGCTGGTGTGCGGTCCTGGCAGCCGGGAGAGGCGACATCCCTTGCTGTGGCTCTGGAGGGCCTCTGTGTTTTGGGGCACCTCCTGGCTGGCGTCCTGGGAGGGAGCCGGGGTGAAGAGGGGGTAACCCCAGCTGCTGTCCCCGCCGGGCTCTGGCTGGAGCAGGGCTGGGCCTGGCTGGAGGGAGCGGGACAAACCACCTGGGGGTCTTTGTCTGCTGACGTGGGAGGGGTTCCCTGAGCCTGGGGAGGGTGGGTGGCTCTTCTGCCTCTCGGCAGCTGGCAGCTGGAGGGGATGGAGCTTTGTGCAGGGATGCAGGGCCCCGGGGGTGGGTTTTTTGCAGAGAAAGGGTGGATGGAGGAGCCGTGAGACAAGGCCACCTGGTCTCTGGGGACGGGGGTTGTCCTCTGGCATGGCCTGTGGCCGACCCCAAACTACCTCCAGATGTGAGGTGCTGCCACACGTTCCCGATGGTTGCAGTACCGAGGCTGTCCTGCTACCGCAGTGAGCGAGGGCTGGTGCTCGTGCAAGTGGCTGGAGTACAAAGTCTGTCCTTGCCTTGGCTCTGGGAGTCCAAGTTCAGACTCCAAACCAAGCTGAGGTGTCGAAGGTTGGATGTCTGGTGTGAGACGGCACACCCTGAGCCCTGCTCCCTGCACTCTACTTGCCGTGTCCTCCCCACGCACGTGGGACACTCCTTCCCGCCTCTTCCCTGGGCCCTAGTCCCTGTGTGACGGGGACAGCGGGCGCCTCGTGGGTGATCCTCGGAGTCTGCGCCTGGGGTGCGTGGGCCGCAAGCAAGAATCTTGTAGCAGAACCTCTGCAGCCAAAAACTCTCTGAGTCTCTGACTCTTGAGGCACCAGAGACCTTTCTTTCAGCATGGGGCCGTGTCCGTGAGTCCTGCAGGGACCCCCCTGTGCTGGCTCCCCGCCAAAGGGCTGCTTCCATGGGGAAGGGACAGGGGAATCCCCCCCCGATCCCCGCCATTCCCACCCTACTGGCAGTGACTCGTCCCCGGGGGCGGCTCGGTGCCCTTTGGGGCTCCCCGGCTCGACCTGGGGCTCAGCGGGGCTTTGGCAGCTCTTGGGTGCCATTTCCCATGCAGGACACAGAGAGCTGGGATGTGGCCTGTGCCTCCCCCTGACCTGGTCTCCCTGGCAGGTACAACATCAGTCAGCTGGAGCAGTGGCTGCGGGCAGAGGGGCTGCAGCAGAGTGAGGCTTGTGAGGTGCTGGAGCCCCTGGTCCAGGCTGCTCAGCTGCTGCAGTTGAAGAAGGTGACAGAGGAGGATGCTGGAGCTCTCTGCAGCCTGTGCACAGTGCTGTCACCCCAGCAGGTACTGGTGTGTGGGGGGGTTAGGGCTTGCTGCCTGCTGGTCACTCAGCCTGTCCTGGGGCTCTTTGGTCTCCCTGGGCATACTAGGGATGCGCTGGGCAGGGGACCACCCCATACCCAGAAGTGTCTGAATGTTCCCAGCCCTTCCCTGTTCCTGATCCCCACCATCTTCTCCAGGTTGTGAAGATCCTCCGGGCTTATACCCCAGCTGTTGGGCTGGAGGAGCGTGTCAGCCCCAGCTTCATCATGAGTGTTGAGGTAGGGGGGGGCTTGGGGTCCAGTGCTGGGGAGGGGGTTGTTCTGTGTGAACCCCCTCACTGGGGCAGCCACAGATGTGAGCACTGTGTCCTCACAGAAGCAGCTGCAGGACCAGTATGGAGGGGGACCCAGCCAGCTCCTGGTGGACACCAGCCACCTCTTCCCTGTGCACCTGCCTTTCACTGCCTCCCCCCTGCATCTGGATAAGCTCTGCATCCCTGATACCCTGGACCTGGCCTTCCTTGCCTGCCCCTGAGCCCAGGTCCGACCCCTCTGAGGCGTAGGAAGGCCATGGAGGCTGAGGGTGCAGCACTTGGGTGCCCTTCTTCTGGGAAGTTGTTCATTTATTCAAACTCAGGTGCCTTGTTTGGGGCACAGCCAGGGCCCCTGGCAATGTGCACTGCATGTTTGGGCCACTTTTTAATCCTTTGAAGTTACTAAAAGCCTTTGCAGATGACTTTTGCAGGCTGAGGCTGTCTGGGATGGGTGTGGTCTTTGCTTGATGGGCTGAGGGAGCTTGATGACTGTGACTGAGGCATTCCTGGGGCTTTACATGAATTATGGAATGGTTGGGTTGGAGAGAACCTTAAAGATAATTTCTAGTTCCAATCCTGAGAATGGAAAGGGTTATCTTTCATTAGAGAGTGTTGTTCAGAGCTACATCCAACCTGACTCAGAACACTTCAAGGACAGGGTTCTACAAGTTCTCAGGGCAACCTGTTCCAGGGTCTCACACCCTTGATTGGAAGAAACTTCTTCCTTAAGCCCAGTCTAAATCTCCCCTCTTCCAGTTTGCCCCAGAAGGGCAGCTGGGCCTACCTACCAAAGGTCTTGGGAGGCTGGGGTGGTCCCTGCTGCCTGGAAGCTAGCCAGAGTTAGTGCCTTTGACAAAAGGGCCTGAGGGAAGATCCAGGAACCTGCAGAGCTGCAAGTCTAACCTTGGGTCCTGAAAACACTGAGGAGATAATTAGTGTGGGTGCTCAGGAAAGGCATGTAAAGAACAAATTACAGAACAAGCAGACACAGTCCACATGGGCTTACTGAGGGGAATTCCTGCTTGACCATTTTGATACCCTCCTAGGAAAAGGTCATGTGGCCAGTGGAGGAAGGGAAGGGGGTGGCTGTACATTCCTGGATCTTAGTGAGGCTTTTGCTGCTGTCCTCAGAGCATCCCTCAGGTGGCAGATGGACAACCGCTGCAGAGCAACATGACGAGGCGCTGGGTGAAGAAGGGGCTGGAGGACAGAAATCAAAGGGTTGTCCAGCCCCTCTCAGCCACCAAACTCTGTCCGTGTCCCAGGGGCTCCATGCTCCTCCCAGCATGGGGCCATGTGCCCCTGTGCTGGCTCCCTGCCAAAGGGCTGCTTCCAGGGGGAAGGGGACAGGGGAATCCCCCCTGATCCCCGCCATTCCCACCCTGCTGGTGGTGACTCGTCCCCAGGGGCGGCTCGGTGCCCTTTGGGGCTTCCTGGCTCGACCTGGGGCTCAGCGGGGCTTTGGCAGCTCTTGGGTGCCATTTCCCGGTGGCCCCACACCCCAGAGGCACGGAGAGGTTCTGGAGGAAAGTCTTTTAATGGGAAACAAGGAAGGAAAGAGACTCTTTAACTGCACACTAACACCCCCCTCCTCCCCACCCCCGCTGCCCCCAGGTCTATCCCAGCCCCGCTGTGGGCCTACTGCCCCCCTGCCAGCCCCGTGCTGCCGGCCAGAGCCCTGCGCTTGCTGGGGGGCTCGTCCAAGGTGCTCCCCCGCGGCTCCTGCCCCCGCTTCTTCCCCCGCTCCTCTGCCACGGCCAGAGGGGACAGTGCCAGCTCCATCACCTCATCTTCCCGCGGCTCCAGCAGCTCCATGAGAAAGATGGATTCCTCGTTGCTGAGGATGGCGTCGGGGGTCTCGAGGATGCGGGCGGCGAGGGTGAGCAGGCCATCCGGCAGCGAGAGCGAGTCGAAGTCGCTGTCGGGGACCCCTGTGCCGGTGTCACCAGGGTCCCCAGAGATGGGGTCGCTGCCAGGACCGTCCTGGCTGCCCCCCTCTTCCAGAGGCACCTCTCTCCCCTCCCCGCCCGTGTCAGCAGGGTGCCCAGGCACAGGGACACACCTGGGACCCCCCTCGCTGACCTCCAGCACATCCCGGGAGCCCATCAGCCTTAGGGCCTCTTCGAGGAGCTCCTCGTCGGTGACATCGAGGTCCCCAAGGCCTTGGTTGTCCCGGGCAGCGATGGGGCTGGAGGGGGTGTCTCTCTCCGGGGGGATGGTGCTGCCTGGGGGTGCCCCCACAGCGGTGGCCACGCTGGTGATGTTCAACTGCCCCTCCGTGTGCTGGGAGCCGTGGCTTGATGACAGCAACGCCGGGGGCGCTGTTGTCACCGCTGTCCCATCTCTGCCGCTGTCACCATTGTCCCCGGCCACAGGGACAGTGCTGGGCCCCCCCTCGCTGACCCCCAGCACATCCCGGGAGCAACCAAAGAGCCTTAGGGCCTCTTCGAGGAGCTGCTCTTCGGTGACTTCGAGGTCCCCAAGGCCGTGGTTGTCCCGGGCAGCAACGGGGCTGGGGGGGATGTCTCTGCCCGGGCGGATGGTGCTGCCCGGGGCTGCCCCTGTGGCGGTGGCCCGGCCGGAGATGTTGACTTGTGCCGCCGGCCCCTTGATGTGCTGGGAGCCGGGACTGGACGTTGGCCGCAGCAGAGTCGGGGCCACCGCTCTGGCCTGATGGTTTGTGGGGGCCAGGGGTTGCGGTTGGCCGTGGGGGGTCACCGGGACTGCCCAGGCCAGGGGTGTCTCGTAGCCCCCAGGGACCCACAGGGCAGCAGCCGGCAGAGGAGCGGGAGCGTGGCCCAGCGTGGCGGAGGCCGATGGCAGCAGGACGGTGCCCGTCCCTGGCACGTGGAGGAGGTGGGGGTCGAAGAGGCAGCCGCATGGAGCCCTCTGCAGACCTGGGAGGGTGAGAGGGAGCCGTGCTGGGCCAGGGGCAACCTCCAGGTGCACCCGCCGAGCCGGCCCCGGTGGCCGACGTCAAACAGCTCTGCGCCCGGCACGTGGGCAGATGGTGGCCGGGGCGCTCCCCGCGGGGTGGGCCGGGGTTGTTAACTGGGGAGGGGGCTGTCTTCCCTGAGGTGGAACGGGAGATGTGGCCCCAAGTGTTTGGGAAATCCCCTGGGAATTGGAAGTAGTGGGCAGGCATCACCCCGGTGAGGGCACGGACACTTGCCCGGGCTTGCTGCACCGCAGTGCCATATGTGCCAGGGGCCGGGGGTGCAGGGGATGCTGGGGTTCCCGGGGGTGTGGGATGGTCAGTGTGTGCGGGGGTCCAGGTGCCAGAGCGGACAGGGCTGCCATACCTGCTGGTGATGCCCGGGGGACCTGGGGTGCCACCCCCGCCGCGGGTGCCCAGGCTGCGGGGAAGGGCTGCCACTGCCCAGGCACTGGGCACAGGTTGGCTGAGCCTGGAAGAGAGACAGGAGTGACAGCCAGGGCTCAGCTCTGCTCTGGCCCCTGAGAGCATCCCCGGGCTGCAGGGGTCGGCGTCGGTGCCTACCTGGGGGGTAGAAGGTGTCCGGGAGCACAAAAGTGGGATGGAGCTGGGGCGCAGGGGGTGCGCGGGAGCGGCGGGGTGGGTGCTGCCGCGGTGGCCACGCCATGGTGCCTTCTGGCTGTGTGGCTGGCGGTTGCTAAGGAGTCTCTGGGGTGTCCCAGGTCACAATGCAGGGGGTCCCCGTGTTCTGCCCCGCCCCAGGAACCTGCCCCGCCCCTCCGGGCAGGGAAAGGGTTAAGGGGGACTGGGGTGCCCCCGGCCCCTCCAGGCGGCTCTCAGGGCCGTGGGGGCAAGCCTTGGTCTTTTCCCGGCGCTGGGATAAGCTTGGCATTGGTGGGCCTTGGTGGAACGAGTCCTGGGCCTGCAGTGCTGGCATGGAGGGCAGGGGCTGTTCAGGGTGGGGGTGCAGGGCAGGGGAGGGGGAGGTGTGGCACGGGATGTCAGGGGGAGGTTTGACGCTCCAGCCCTGCCAGTCGGGCACCAGTCGAGAGCCCCTGGGTGAGGCTGGGGGGCAGAAACAAAGCAGGTGTGGAGGGTGTCTGCACCCATCGCCCAGCCGGGATGCCAGCCCTGAGGGCTTCTTCCCTAGGCAAGTCAGAGAAAGCTTTGGGGCAGTAGCCCTGGTCCCTGTGGGAGACTTCACCTTCCCAGGCACCAGCTGGGAATACCGCAGTGCCGTGAGGAGCAGGGCTGGGCCATTCCTGACGTTTGTGGCAGAGAACTTCTTGTCTCCAGCACTGCGGGAGCCCGCCAGGAAAGACAGCCTCCGGCTGCGTTGGCCCCAGGTTGTGGAGCTCTGCGTGGGAAAGGGGCAAGAGGGAGAGATGAACTTTCCAGGCACTTTTAGCGGGTGCAGGGATTTGTTTGGAATTCTTTTCCTGTCCCCTTCCCGGCCTTGCGGCTGCCCAAGGCACAGCCCAGCACGGGGAGGACTGTCCCAGCCTGACGTGTAGCCCCCTCCCTCGCCACGCTTGGGGTGCTTTGGGGGTGTTTTGCTGCGGCAGCGAGGCAAAGCTGGGCCCCGGGGCTGAGCGCCGTGGGGCCTGAGGAAGGGCCGGATGGTCCGGAGGCTGTGAAGGGCTTTGCCCTGTCCCGCTGGAGGGGACGCTGGTCGTGTTGGAGACAAAGTCCTGGCAGCCCTTGTCGTGTGTGTCCAGCTCCCCCAGGTCCCCAGGCTCTGTCCTTGTCTTCAGCTCCCACAGAGACACGGAGAGGTTCTGGAGGAAATCTTTTACTAGAAGAAACAAGAGAAAAGGACCCTCTCAGTCTATGACAACACCATCCTGTTGGTGGCTTCGCATGCCCCTGACCCAGGGGCCCCCCCGCAGGCACTTGGCTGCTCAACACCCTTTATTGCTGCCAGCTGCTGCCCCTCATTCGCCTACTAGGTGGCTGGGGTGCTGGGGGTTCGGCCGGGGACCCCCAGCCCTGCCTGGCTGCGGGGGCGCTGGATCTGTGCCCTGATGTCTGGATGGACGGGAGGAGCCCCGGTGCCCGGGAGACGTGGTGGCCGTCGCGTGCACCGGGCCTGTGCTCCAGCGAGGCGGCAGTGCGTGGGGGCAAAGGGCAAGGCTTAGGCCCCCCCAATCCACCAGGCAGCTCTGCCAGCCTGGCATGGAGGAGGCAGCAAGGACACATGAAGTGGACATGCTCTTGTCCACACTGCTCAGCACCCCCCGTCTTGTTGCAGCTCCAACACAGGGACGGGGGTCCTCATCCAATAGCCCTCCCCACTCCAGCCTGCTTCACCCCTCCCCATCCTGACCCAGACCCCGTCCCGCCCCACTCGGCACCAGGCACAGATCCCCAACTCACCCCCACCCAGCGGGGGACCACAGGTTGCCTTCTGCCCCCTGACCCCCTGGAGCCCCGGCAGGGCCATACCCGGTTGGCTGAGCAAGGGTCCAGCGGTCTGGGGCCGTGACAGCAGACGGCCGGTGCCCCAGGTGTCCCACTGCCTTGGGGACAGCTTGGGCTCATCCCCTGGGAAGTGTGGTGGGAGAGACAGGAGGGAACCAGAGTCAGGGACGTGGGTAGGGGAAAACCTGCCACCCCGCAGCTGTCCTGCCCAGCCTGCTGTCCCCTTCACACCCGTGGGGTCAGCCCAAGCCTGCCCGGCCATACCCCCTGTTCCCACGAGCACAGACAGCTGCCTGTCCTGCCGGTCCCCGTAGACGCGGCTATCCTGGCCCAAGAGCTCCGTCTGCTCGTGCTGGGAAGGAAAGAGCGGGCTGGCTGAAACACAGGGCCAAACCCAGCATCCCCAGGCAACCTTGCCACACCCAGCTCTCCCCGAGGAAACTGAGGCACAGACACCCTGGGTGCTCAGCATCACCCTCCCAGCCTCAGTTGCCCCCACCGTATCCCTGCCTTCCCCATCCCGACCTTGCTGGGGAGCAGGAGCGTGGGCTGGCTTGGCCGCGGGGCACCAGGCAGGAGGGGCTGGAGGCGCGGGCAGCGCTGCAGCGGGGAGGTGAGGGTGTGCTGGCTCTCTGCAGCACATCTCTGCTCCCCTGCCCTGCCCAGGCCGCCCCGGCCCCCTCCACCCCTGCCTGGAGAAGGGCTCTCACGCGCTGGGGCCGGGGCACAGCCATCCTGCACCCAAAAGGTGCTGAGCGCCGTGCTGAGCACTTTGCTGCAGCCAGTTACAGTGTTTGCCGGGGGAAGCGGGAGGGTTGAGGCTGGTTTATTCCCCCACCACCACCACAAGGTCCTGACCTGTTGGCTGGGTATGAAATAAAGGGGGTCCGTGGGGTCCCACCTAGGAAAAAGCTCCACCTTGGATTAGGCACTGGAGAATCCACAGAAGCGAGTGCCCCAAACCCACCACCCCTGTGGGAACTGCTCCTGTGCCAGGGTACCAGGCAGGCACGAGGCGGGACAGCCGGAGGGAACGGGGTGAGCGCTGTCCCCGAAGCCATTGTCGCCCCCATCGCACTCACTTCTTAATGCCAGCTGCATCATCCCCCTCCGCCTGCGCTGCCTTCTGGAGCTGCTCCGTATGCTCCAGCAGTGCTCCAGCTGCTGCAGGAAAGGCCCCAGCTCCAGGCGGTCCAGCTGTGGAGGGGCACACCCCCTCAGCCAGCTGTCCCAGGATGGGACATGGCGGCCCTGGGGAAAAGCCAGCAGGGGGGACCCTCAGAGGGATGCTGCCTTGGCTGCCCAGCCCCGAAGGTGTCAGTTTTGCCCAGCGGGAATGAGCCGCAACAAGACCGGCACCCAGGGTGTGCTACACTAACCCCGCCCCCCCCCCCAGCCCCTCCAGGGCTCTCACCTCCATCTGGGAAGAGCAGGCGCAGCTTCTTGACTTCAGCCTGGTTGGACTTGGTGGCTGCCAGCTGGGCCACCTGCTCTTTCAGGGTGCTCTAGAGCCAGCCGAGCTGCCCGACCTGGCAGGGCCTCCACCATCTCTCCATAGCCGTAAGCGCTGGCGTCCATCGGTGTCCCCACAGCATTGGGGGTACCTTCAGCAGGGACCTTCCCAGCACCAGGAAGGCTGCAGTCCATGCGTCAGGGACTTGGCTGAGCCCCTGCTCCTGCTCCTTGTGTCCCTGGCTGCACCCCCAAGACGTTTGTCTTGAGGCTGGGCATCCCTGGCTGCATCCCTGGGATGGTGCTCTGGGTGCTTGGGGGCCCCAGTTTCATCCCCGGGGTGGTGGTCTGGTTGCCAGGGGATCCTGGATGCATCCCTGCAGTGGTGGTCTGGGTGCCAGGGGACCCTTGCTGCATCCCCAGGGTGGTGGTCTGGGTGCTGGACATCCCTGCCTGCATCCTCAGGGTGGTGGTCGTGAGGCTGACGGACCCTGGCTGGGTTGCTGGCGTGACGACCTGGGTGCCAGGGGACCCCTTGGGCACAGGCCGTGTCCCTGGTCCTGTCAGCCCTGGTGCAGAGCTGCTCCCACCTCGGGTGTCCACATCTGATGGGCCCTGCTGAGCCCCCACCGCCCTCCTGGGAAGAGGAGGCAAAGGGGAGCAGGTTAATGGGCAGCCGTACAGCGGGAAGGACAGACCCCAGGGCCTCCCTGCCATGTCCCCAAACGCCCCAGCTCACAGAGCCAAACTCAAATAGCCCTGGAGAGCCCTAAGGCAAAGACTGCCTGCCCCACGCAGACCCCCTGAGCGCCAGTGCCCAGCCCCTCCCCAGCCCCCTCAGCCCTTGGGCATCTCGGTGCCTGTGGCGGTGTTTTCGCAGCCGAGCCAGGGGATTGGCAAACACCCTGCGGATGCCCCCGATACAACCGCAAGGCACTTCTTTGTCTGGCAGTGGGACTCACCGTTCCGGACCTGCTGGGCCAGCCCCACTTCCCAACCCAAGGGGCTGTGCCTGTGTCCAGCAGCAGCAGCGCCAGGCGGGATTTGCAAACCACCTGCCAGTGCAAAATGCCGGGCTTTGCCCCAAAACGTCTCCCTGCTCTCTGCTGCTCCCGCCTGCCAGAGACACTGGGAGGGCAGGGGGCCACAGTCCTGCCCAGCGTCGAGACAGGCCCTGGGGCTGCGTGGTCACCTCAAGTGCTCGCAGGCCCCACAGAGGAAAATGTGGGCCCTCTGCGCAAGGAAACGGGAGAGCAGGTTTCCCAGGATATGGAGAAGGCCGAGGTGCTCAGTGATTTGTTTGTCTCGTTCTTCACTGTCAAGGGCACAAGCCGTACCCCCCGAGTCGCGGGAGGCAAGGGCAGGGACTGGGAGCATGGAGAGCCGCCCGTGGTCAGTGAGGATCAGGTTCGGGAGCACCTGAGGAACCTGCAGGTGCACAGTTCCATGGGACCTGGTGGAATAACTCCGTGGGTCATGAAGGAACTGGCGGATGAGGTTGCGCAACCTCTACCTCCCGTGTTCGAGAAGTCGTGGCGGCCTGGTGAAGTTCCCACTGACTGGAAAAGGGGAAACATCACCCCCATCTTTAAAAAGGGAAAAAGGAGGATCCGGGGAACTCCAGCCCAGTCAGTGTCACCTCTGTGCCTGGCAAGATCGTGGAGCAGAACCTCCTGGAAACCATGCAAAGGCACGTGGAAAGCGAGGAGGGGATTGGTGACAGCCAAGGTGGCTTCACCGAGGGCAGATCCTGCCTGACGAACCTGGTGGCCTTCTGCGACGGGGTCGTGACCTTGGGAGATAAAGGACAGGAACCGATATCATCTACCTGGACTTGTGCAAAGCGTTCGACACCGTCCTGCACAACACCCTTGTCTCTACACTGCAGAGGTGTGGATTGGACGGATGGACCGCTCGGTGGAGAAGGAACTGGCTGGCTGATGGCACTCAGAGAGTGGTGGTCAAGGCCTCGATGTCTGGGTGGAGTCCAGTGACGAGCGGTGTTCCTCAGGGGTCGGGATTGGGACCGGCGCTGTTCAACATCTTTGTCAGCGACACGGATGGTGGGACTGAGGGCACCCTCACGGTCGACACGCTGGAGGGAAGGGATGCCATCCGGAGGGACCTGGACAGGTGTCGTAGTTTGACAACCAGCCTTCTCTACCTCCCCGGCCCCCCCTCCCACACACCTCCTCCCGGTGAGGAAGGGTCGGAGGAACAAACCAGGAAAAGCCCATCGGAGTTGAGATAAGAACTATTTAATTATATAAATGAAACTTAGGGAGTTACTAACAATGCTAGTGCTAATGAGTAATTTAAGGAATGGAGGAAGAGGGTAGAACAAATGATACAGGATCCCACCCCAAGAAGGGAAAAAAGGAAAGAAAACCCACCTGAAGGGAGCAAACCCCCCACGAAACTGCCCGGGGGCCGAGAGCATAAGAGAGAAAAAAAAAAAACTTTCAAACCCCGACTCCCAGACCGATCTGCCCGGCAAGACGCTCTCTCTGCGCGGAGCACCAACCACTCACCACAAGGTCCCACACAAAACAAACCCCCAGCCCCCTCGGCCGGAAGCCCCCTCAGACCCTTCCCCTTCCCAGGGTCCTGCCCAACCACAAGCCTTTCCACCCACATCCCCACGCCCTCCCCACCGGTCCTGCCGCGCCGCAGGTCCTGGGCTGGCACTACCTATGCAGCTTGATGTGCTATGGGGTGAAGCAAAACATAGACTGGCTGGTGCAAAGCTAAGACACTAATCCACCCCTTTTGATTCACAACATCCACATCAAGCTCACCTCCCACACTATTCCATAATCTCCCATCAGCCTGCTTCCCCTTTCCCATCCCATCCCACACGGATACCATTCCCTTAGTCTATGGACCATCCTGGCAAACGATCCATTAGTCCATGATTTCAGATTCCATCCGGTGTGGGGTCACTCAGGACAGGCAAAGGCGGAAGGGTTGTGTGGGATCGTTGGGCGCCAAAGCCAGCTCAGGTCAGGTCACTGCTGTGCTCCTGGCTAGGCCGGACTTCTGTAGGGTGGGGTGGTTTTCTGCCACAGCGATTTCCTGTAACATGAAGCTCAGAACAGGGGTTAGTGGCAGCAATTCATGTCCCTCATGCACTGTAATTATGGGCTGTTTTCTCCCAGAATCAAATCCCCCTGGGGCACACAGCGGACTTCCCCATCTTCTCTCATTACCCACCAAGTGCACCCAGGTCCTTGAGCAAAAGCAACCCCACAGGTGGGTTTGCCTTTGCCCAAGGTGGGAGTAACCCAAACTGTTTTCCCCAGCATGCTTCTAGTATGTACTACAGGGACCTTATCTCCTTCTACCGTCCATAGAGAGTTTGAGTGTGCAGGGCCAGCTCGATTGACGGATCCCCTGGTATTAACTAACCACGTGGCCTTTGCCAAGTTGGCATCCCAATTCCTGAGTGTTCCACCCCCCATTGCTCTCAGGGTGGTCTTTAGCAGCCCATTGCACCGCTTGACCTTCCCTGAGGCAGGTGCATGATAGGGAATGTGGTACACCCACTCAATTCCATGTTCCTCAGCCCAAGCATCTACGAGGCTATTTCGGAACTGAGTCCCATTATCTAATTCAATTCTTTCCGGGGTGCCGTGTCGCCACAGGACTTGCCTTTCAAGGCCCAAGATGGTATTTCTGGCAGTGGCATGGGGCACAGGGTATGTTTCTAGCCACCCCTTGGTTGCCTCCACCATTGTGAGAACATGGCACTTACCCTGGTGGGTTTTGGGAAGGGTGATATAGTCAACCTGCCAGGCCTGCCCATACTTGTATTTCAGCCATCGCCCCCCATACCAAAGAGGCTTTACCCTCTTGGCTTGTTTGATGGCAGCACGTCTCACATTCATGAATGACCTGCACAATTGTGTCTGTGGTCAAATCCACCCCTTGGTCACGAGCCCACCTGTATGTGGCATCTCTCCCCTGGTGGCCCGAGGTGTCATGGGCCCACCTAGCCATGAACAGCTCACCTTTATGTTGCCAGTCCAGATCCACCTGAGGCACTACAATCTTAGCAGCCTGGTCTACCTGCTGATTGTGTTGGTGTTCTTCAGTGGCTCAGCTTTTGGGCATGTGGGCATCGACATGACACACCTTGATGACCAGGTTGTCTAGACGGGAAGAAATGTCCTGCCATAGCGCGGCAGCCCAGATGGGTTTGCCTCGGCGCTGCCAGTTGCTCTGTTTCCATTACTGCAGCCACCCCTACAGTGCATTTGCCACCATCCATGAGTCAGCGTAGAGATAAGGCACTGGCCATTTCTCTCGTTGAGCAGTGTCCAAAGCCAGCTGGATGGCCTTTACCTCTGCAAACTGACTCGATTCCCCTTGGCCTTCAGCAGTCTCTGCAACTTGTTGGGTGGGACTCCACACAGCAGCTTTCCACCTACGATGTTTCCCTACAATGCGGCAGGACCCATCCGTGAACAGGGCACATTGCTTCTCGTCTTCTGGCAACTGATTGTACAAAGGGGCTTCTTCAGCCCGTGTCACCTCCTCCTCCTGTGACATCCCAAAGTCTTTGCCCTCTGGCCAGTCCATGATCACTTCTAGGATTCCTGGGTGACTGGGGTTCCCTATACGGGATCGCTGTGTGATCAGGGCAGCCCACTTACTCCACGTAGCATCGGTGGCATGATGAGTGGAGGAGACTCTGCCTTTGAACATCCAACCCAGCACTGGCAGTCGAGGTGCCAGGAGGATCCGTGCTTCAGTTCCAACCACTTCTGAGGCAGATCGGATTCCCTCATAAGCTGACAGTATCTCTTTTTCAGTTGGAGTGTAGTGGACCTCAGATCCTCTATATCCCCGGCTCCAAAATCCAAGGGGACGACCTCGGGTCTTACCCTCCAGGTAGGGCCATTCTCCCCGGCTGCAGTGTAGAGCACATTCTTTACTTCTGGCCCTGTCCGGACTGGTCCAAGGGCTACTGCATGCACGATCTCCTGCTTGATCTGTTCAAAGGCTTGTCGCTGCTCAGGGCCCCATTTGAAATCATTTTTCTTACGGGTCACCTCGTAGAGAGGGCTGACAATTTGACTGTAATTTGGGATATGCATCCGCCAGAAACCCACGACGCCTAGGAAAGCCTGAGTTTCCTTCTTGCTCGTTGGTGGGGACATAGCTGTGATTTTGTTAATCACATCCATCGGGATCTGGCGACGTCCATCTTGCCATTTTACTCCCAGGAATTGAATCTCTCGTGCAGGACCCTTAACCTTATTTTGCTTGATGGCAAAACCAGCTTTCAGCAGAATTTGGATGATATTCTTCCCCTTCTCAAAAACTTCATCAGCTGTGTCGCCCCATACAATGAGGGGGCGATTGAGTACCTACAATGTACTGTAGGTGTTCGGGAGCTGCACCCTGTTCCAGTGCGGTCTGAATCAGCCCATGGCAGATGGTAGGGCTGTGCTTCCACCCCTGGGGCAACCAATTCCAGGTGTATCAGATGCCCCTCCAGGTGAAAGCAAACTGTGGCCTGCACTCTGCTGCCAAAGAAATGGAGAAAAAGGCATTAGCAATGTCAATCGTAGCGTACCACTTGGCTGCCTTTGACTCCAGCTCGTATTGAAGTTCCAGCATGCCCGGCACAGCAGCACTCAGTGGGAAGGGAGGGAAGGGATGCCATCCGGAGGGACCTGGACAGGCTGGAGAGGTGGGACCGTGCCAACGGCATGGAGTTCAACAAGGCCAAGGGCCAGGTCCTGCACCTGGGTCGGGGCAATCCCAGCACAAGGACAGGCTGGGGGAGAATGGATCGAGAGCAGCCCTGAGGAGAAGGACTTGGGGTACTGGGGGATGGAAAGCTGGACAGGAGCCAGCTGTGTGCGCTGGCAGCCCAGAAAGCCAACCGTACCCTGGGCTGTATCCAGAGCAGTGTGGCCAGCAGAGTCAAGAGAGGGGATTTTCCCCCTCTGCTCTGCTCTGGGGAGACTCCCCCTGCAGTTCTGTGTCCAGCTGTGAAGCCCTCAACATCAGGATATTGACCTCTTAGAGCAAGTCCAGAGGAGGCCACAGAGATGCTCTGAGGGCTGGAGCCCCTCTGCCATGGGGACAGGCTGGGAGAGTTTTGGATGTTCAGCCCAGAGCAGAGAAGACTCCAGGGAGACATTAAAGCCCCTTCCAGTGCCTGGGGGGCTACAAGAAAGCTGGGTGAGGGACATTTTACAAGGGCTTGTAGTGCCAGGACAAGTGGTAATGGTTTTTAAACCCATAGATGTCTTCAGTTTAGCTCTGATATCTTGTTCTATACATTAGTATCTTGCAATTTTGGGTTTTGAAACCGCTTTTCGAAAGAGTTTTCAAGACTTTCACTCCCTTGTACAGGAGCCAGGGTCTTTCCAGCTCGCAAGTTCACCCCAGAAACATAAGGCCAGTTGCTCCTTAGCCTGAACCGAAGTATGGCTAGGAGTCAAGTGTATCTATCACAGTTACAGAGGACCAAATTTAGCAAATTTGGCCCTATTCTACTTAGGCTCTCTTTAGAGACAGCTCATTTTCTGTATTCATAAACCATAGTTAAGGCCCAGTTTAGTGCAATAGCTCAAACCCTGCCTAAGGTGAAGAAGCCTAGTTTTCTTTCCTCCCTGCTGTCTTGCTTCTGTGCTCTTTTCAGGCAGGAAAGAGCTAATTTTCTTCACAGTTTGTACAGCTGGCCCAGGCTGGCCAAAGGAGTATTTCATTCTACGGTATGCAATGTCATCTTACAATCACCAGAAAAAGGAAGGTCTTTGAAGTGTCAAAACCAGAGACCGTTCATGAAAGTACTGTCATGTAAGTACATGTCCCTGATCACTGACCATTTGCGCTGTTACCTAAACAAGTGATGTTTTCAGCTATTTTGTAGCCACTGGCATGTGGAAAATAGCATACGGTCTCTTCTTCACTAGTTCCAAGCCTGTAGGTTGGAATTGGAGCTGGGAAGAAAACCATATGCAGTCATTCTGGTTTTGTTTGAGTACAAGTTCAGTTCACATTTAGTAGGGATCACAGCAGGTCCCATCCATCCCTCCAAACCCCACCACCACTCTTGTGCAGCATCCCTATGAGCAATAAGTGCAGAATCAACAACCACAGTTCAAATTAAGGCCCATTAAGCCTGCTGTTTCAACAAGGTGCACAGAGCACCAGATGAGAGTAGCCTCTGCTTAAACTACACCTAGCTGTGCCATCTACATAAAGACATCATTTAGATCCCCAACCCTAAAAGCATAGATATTCTCTAGGGAAATGCTAAATAAATACCAGAGCACAGGGACACACTTCTTCCTTCTCAACATCCTTTTCTTACTATTCCTTTTTCCTCCTCCTTCTCTTCTTCTCTCTCCTGGTTTTCCTCTTAGTCTTTTTCCTCCTCCTTCTCTTCTTCTCTCTCCTGGTTTTCCTCTTAGTCTTTTTCCTCCTCCTCCTGTTTTCTTGTTCCTCCTCTTTATCCTGCTCCTCATCATCATTCTCCTCTCTTGTTCTGCCTTCTCCTTCTATTCCTCCTATTCCTTCAGTTCTTCCTCATCTTCTGTCTGCTTCTCCTGTTGCTCCTGTTCCTTCTCCTTTTATTCCCCCTCCTGTTACTCCCATTCCTCATGTTAATCTTCCTCCTGTTTCACCTATTCCTTCTCCTCCTCTTTTTCCTGGTTTTCATCTGGTTCCTAAAGTTCCTGCTCCTGTTTTTTTGTTTCTCTGTCACTTATTCTTCCTTCTCCTTTCTCTTCTTGCTCTTGCTCTTCCTCTTCCTGCTCTTCCTCTTGCTCCTACTTTTTCTCCTGTTCTTCCCCTTCCTTTTCCTGTTCTTTGTCCTCATTCTCCTATTCTTACGGTTTTTCTTTGTCTTCCTCTCCTTTCACGTCTTCCTCCTCCTCTTCCTCTCCCTTCCTCTTCTTTTTTTTCTTTCTCATTCTACTCCTCTTCTTGTTCTTCCTTCTGTTTACCTCCTCTCCCTTGTATTATTCTTCCTATTTTCTCCTCCTCCTGTTCTTCCTTGTCCTCCCCATCCTCCTTTTAAACTTCCTGATCTTCTTCCTCCTGTTCTTCCTCCCCATTTTTCTTCTTCCTCCAGCTATTCCTCCTCCTCCTGCTCTGTCATATTCTTACTCCTTCTTCTGCTGTTCTTCCCGTTCTTTGTGGGTTTTACTCCTGTTCTTCCTCCTCTTACACCTGTTCCTATTGTTCCTCTTTTGTTCTTTTCTGTCCCCTCTTTTGCCTCCTTCTCCTCCTATTCCTCCACTTTTTCCTTTTCTGTCCTCCTCCTCTTGCTCCTCCCCCTTTTTCTCTGTGCTCCTTTCTCATTTTTCCACTGTTCATCCTTCTCCTCCTGTTATTCATCTGCTGCCTCTTCTTCTTTTCCAACTTCTGTTCTTCCTTCTGCTTTTCCTTTATCCTTCTCTTCTTCTTACTCCTACTCTTTCTTTACTTTCATCTCCTCCTCCTTCTCCAGTTTCTCCTCTTCCTCCTCTTTTCTCATCCCCTTGTACTTTTTCTCCTCCTGTTGCTTCCTCCTCCTCCTTTTTCTCTCTGGCTATTCTAGTTCTTTCTGTTCTTTTTTGTTCTTTTTTTTCCCCTCCTGCTTTCCCTCTATCTCTTTCTCCTCCACTTCTTTCAGTTCTTCTATTTCTCCCTTTTCTGCTCATTCTCATTCTTTTTGGCCTGCAACTTCTGTTTCTCGTATTCCCTTTCTTTATTCTTCCACTTGATCCTCCTCATTTTATTCCTTCTCCTCCTTTCCATTGTGTTTTCTCTGTTTCTACTGTTGCTCTTCTTCTTTTTCCTCATCAGGTTTCTCCACATTCCACTCAGGGCAACCTGGATGGCAGCAGAGCCCTGCGCAGGCCCTGGCAAAGCCTGACAAAATCCCCAGTGCTCTCTGTAGGGAATCAGGGCTCCACCTGGGACCCAGAAAAGCCCAGCAAAAGCCCTGGGATACTTTGAAGAGGAGCAGGGCCTTGCCTAGACCCTGACAAAGCCCAGTGAAAGCATCAGGTCTCTCTGTTGGGCATCAGGGCTCAGCCTGGCCTCAGCAAAGCCTAGCTGTGCTGGGTTCACCTAGGCTGGCTCTATCACTCCCACCAAGCCACTCTATCACTCTCCCCCCCTCCCCACAACTGGACAGTGGCAGAAAGTACGATGAAAGGCTGGTGGGTCAAGATACAGGTAGGGAGATCACTCAGCAATTACTGTGACAGGCAAAACAGGCTCAAGTTGGTGAAATTGGTTTAATTTATTGCCAATCAAATCAGAGTAGAATAATGAGAAATGAAAACAAATCTTAAAACCCCTTCCCTCCACACCTCTCTTCTTCCTGGGCTCAACTTCACTCCTGACTTTTCCACCTCCTCCCGTAAGTGGCACAGCAGGATGGGGAATGGGTGTTGCAGTCAGTTCATCAGTTGTCTCTGCTGTTCCTTCCTCCTGTTCCAGCATGGGGTTCCTCCCACGGAAGACAGTGCTTCACAAACCTCTCCAGTGTGGGTCCTTCCCCCGGGGTGCAGGTCTCCAGAAACTGTTCCAGCATGGGTCCCTTCCACAGTGTGCAGACTTTCAGGAAAGGATTACTCCGGCACGGGCTGCCCACAGGGTCACAGCCTCCTTTGGGCATCCCCCTGCTCCAGCATGGGGTCCTTCCTGGGCTGCAGGCGGGTCTCTGCTCCCCGGTGTCCCTCCATGGCTGCAGGCACAGCTGGCCTCACCATGGGCTGCCCCATGGGCTGCCTAGGAGTCTCAGCTCCGGCACCTGGAGCACCTGCTCCCCTCCTTCTTGCTGATCTGGGGGTCTGCAGGGCTGTTCCTCTCTTATATTTTCACTCCTCTCTCCTGGCTACTGTTATGCAGCAGTTTTTCACTCTTCTTAAATATATTATCCCAGAGGTGCTACCACTGTCGCTGATGGGCTTGGATTTGGCCAGCAGCAGGTCTGTCTTGGAGCTGGCTGGAACCAACCCCACCTGCCTTGGGGGCAGCTTCTGACATCTCACAGAAGCCATCCCTAGAGTCCCCACAGATACCAAAACCTTGCCCTATAAACCCAGTATGCCAGCTAAAGCTCCAGGGCACTCTGGAGAGAAGCAGGGGTCCTTGTGGATCCCAGCAAGGCTGGTGAAGGGCCCAAAGCTCTATGGAGGGCCCTGCCCAGGCAAAAGATTAAGGGATAAAATATTCCAAACCCTCCCCGTTAAAGTAAATCAATCTGACATAAAAGGATCCCCTGACCAACAGGAGTGAGACCCAGAACAGAGATGCTTAGGGGGGTCCTGGGAGAAACAGGATTTACAACAGGCCAGTTCAACAAGCTTTCCTTACAGAAACTGTGGATGACTGTGAAAGGGATTGCACAGATGGGCTGGATGTTGGGAAGGTGCCAGTTAAAATTGTCTCACCTGCTCCTCCAGCCCCAGTATGGGGAAACTAAGGGAGGAACGCACAACCCGCAGGGCACAGCGTTCCCATGACCCATTCCAAGTGGCCAAACTTTTTGGAATAGATACTAGTAACAGCCTTTGTCTACTGTTAGTGGTAACTGAGAGATATTCTTTCTCTTTTCACATGGGCACAGGACCCCCAGTATTGATGATTAAAGTGAGGGACGGTGCTGCATTAATCCAGAAAACCTTGAGAAATGGTGTATCCATCAAGAATCACTGGGAAAAGACAAAAGCTCCCAGTAGCCAGGATAGGGTTGGACTCACTAATCTTTAAAGGTCCCTTCCAAACCAAATCATTCTATGATTCTAGCAAAGCCCAGCAACAACTCCAGGGCTCTCTGGAGGGCAACAGGGCCTCACCTGGGCCCTGGCAGTGCCCAGCAATGGCCTTGGAGTACTCTGGAGAGCAGTGGGACCCTGCCCAGGCCCCAGCAAAAGGCTGGCAAAAGCCTGGGTCAGGGCCCTGCATTCATCAAACCCTCATCACTCCAGTTTAGCGGCAAGAATGTTTTGGCAGACTGTATCAAAAGCCTTACAGCAATACGGGCAGATGATATCCATAGCTCTCCCTTTGTCCCTTGGGCTAAGTTTGGACAGAGTTGCTGCAGCATCCCTGGGCTATTTGTCCTTGGTGTTAACCATAAGCGTGCAAGTGCTGCACTGGGGATGAAGAGCCCCTGGTTGCCTGCCCTCCCACACCCCCACAGTAGCCACAGTGAAGGGTGTGCTTTTTAATGTCAGCTATAATAAAATATTTTTACAGAGCCCAAAAATTTCAAAATAGTGCAAAACATCTCACTGTCATGCATCCATGGTAGCCGCCGCCGGCAGTGCCACACAGGGTTGTACAGACACACAGGCATCGGTGAAACGTGCTACAGGAGCAGAATTGGTCGATTCAATCACATGCCTAACAGGACGGTTAAGGGAGGGGACACGGGGCCAGGGGCACCACGGTTGGGGAGTGCGGGGCTGAGCCCCAGCCTGGCTGTGCAGGAGCAGTGGTTAGAAAAGGGGTGTAAACATTGAACAGAAATGAGGGAGGAAAGCTAAACCCTTTGGTCCCAGGCAAACACTATAAAAAAGGACCATGGGGGACAATCAGGGTACCCTGCTTTGGGACCGGGAGGTGGCTGAGAGAGGTATATTGACTTGTGGGGTCATCAGGCCTCTGTCTTCCCTGGTACTTAGGGCAAGATCACCAGCTGGGGTGGCCATCCCTGACACCACACACCTTGGCCTCCCAGACACTCACATGAGACACGCACACCACTGATCACGCAGAAACGGTAGTTAATGGGAAATTGGGGTGGGTCCTCTGGGTTGGGAAGGGTTTTGCTTGCACCAAGGAGATCCCATGGGTGCTGCTGCACTGCACAGGGATGGCTGGTCCCTGCTGGCCAGAGCAAAGGGAGAGGGGTCCCTCTGCTGCAGTGCCCCCAGCTCTTGCCCCCAAGTCCTGGTACCCTCAGGGCAGCAGTGGGGCAACCCATGGTGGTGGCAAGGCAGGGAAGACAGGATACGGGCCGGGGCTGCTCCCTGCCACTCCTGGCCGCTGCCAGCCAGGGAGGGGACCCTGTGTGGGGAATGCAGGGGCTGTGCCCGCTGACCCACCAGCCCCAATAGCCCTTCCGGGTGCAGGACACAGCCGCAGTCCGGCTGCCCTGTGTATGTACAGCTATTTACATATGTACAGGTTGCTCAGCAGGTGGGAGACTCCCGGTCCTTCAGGGCACCCGGCAATGCTCGAGCAATGGGGACAAGGGACCATCGTGCTGTGCCAGCCACTCACCAACATCCCCGGGTGGGATGAGACCACCACATGCAACCCTCCCCAGCCCTTTCCCTGTTTTGCTCAGTGAGGTTTGGGGCTGGGTAGGACAGGGTAGGGTCAGGGATGGTCCATGGGAGTTCCCCCATTTCAGACAGGCTGGGAAGAGGCAGATCTGTCTCATTGCCCAGTCTGCGGTCCAGCCTTCCCTGCAGCCTCACCAGCCTAAACGCCTTCCTGCTGGGGTGGAACTGGGGGTGTGGCCATGCTCTGCACTGCTGTCACCCAGCCAGTCTGGCCAAGGGAGGGACAGGGGGGTCTGTCACTGCAGCCATGTCCTCCCCTCACCACACCAGGGCCGTGAAGGAGATTCCTCTTGTGGCTGCTCTTATGGCTTATACATGGCTGCAGGATGCTGTAGAAAAGGGGCCAGGAGCAGGGGGAGAGGGCTGGGGGGGCAGAAGGGGTTTAACTGCTGCCCTCCTCGGCTGAGCGTGTGTCCGACTTGAGCTTGACGAACTCCTTGGCCACCTCATCATTGTTGCGTTGGGAGAGGATGCGGAGGACAGTGAGGCCGGTGTCATCCATGTGGATGCGGCGGCCAAGGGGCAGCCAGCAAGCACAGCCAGGTCGCTGCAGGATGTCGCGGAGCTGCAGGACAGCGATGCCCACGGTCCGGTCCTCCCGGGCGAAACAGTAATCCTTCACGCACACCTGTAGCTCGTAGCACTCGGGGCCCGTCTCTGTCCCCAGCGTGCTGTGGGCGGGCAAAGGATGGGCAGTGTTGACATAGGGGCTCACGCTCCCAGGACCCCTGGCTCTGCAGCAGCACTCTCTGTGGGTGCTGTCTCGCCACTGCCCCAAAAAGGCCTTTTCTCTTTTTTTTTTTCTTTTCCCCCCATGCCTGTTTTTACAAACAAGAAAACATCTAAAACATCCCCTGTGGGACAAGTGAGCTGGCGCAGACTCCAAGAGGAGGGGCTCCTCACATTGTGGGGACACATCCCCCAACCCAGCCCCACATCCCCAGCCCCCCAGTGTCACTCACAACTGGAAACTCTCGTTGTACTTGGGGGCCCAGCTGTTGTTCTTGGATTTGGTGGCAAACTTCCTCTTCTTGTCACTGAGGTGGGGCCCGATGATGTTGACCTCGATGAATGGTCGGAAGATGCCCGAAGTCTGCCACTTGAGGTCATTCGCAGCCACCACTGCAAGGAGGGGACACGTGCAGCTCATGGAGCACTGCCACCTGCCAGACCCTGGCATAGCAGTCAGCAGAACCCACCTTTGATGGTGACTTTGTGTTCGCCAGTGCCAGGGTGGGTGAAGAGCTCCACGTGGATGGACACCTCCCCAACAGGGTCATCCACACCAGAGCCTGCATGGCAAAGGGACGAGACATGAGTGCCCCTTCCCCCTGTGTCCTTGACACCCCCCCAACCCCACTGGAGGAGGCAGGTGACCTGCCACAGGGCAGGAGGGGGTGGGGAATGGGATGTAGCCCATTGTGGCCTCGGCCAAAGAGTTCTGGGGACACCAGTGTGGGTGCAGCAACTGTCAAGGATGGGTGGCGCTGGCAGCAGGGTGGGCTGGGGCATGGCAGGTCACCCTCTCTGTCAACCCACTCCACATCAGCAGGGCCCAGGGAGTCCCTCCCTGACCCAGGCAGGGGATGAGGTGCCTGGGTAGGATAAGGCAGGGGACAGTGGCCCAGCTCTGGGCAGGAGGGATCTGATTAGGGGGTCCCTGCCAGGGGCTTGAGTGTGACCTAACCCCTCTTGTATCCCCTCCATCTCTGAAATATGCCAAGCCCCTAGGGTCCCCAAGCCTGGGGAACATGGGAGACCTGTGACCAACAGTCCAGCCCACCCTCTCCCCAGCAAGAGCCATGCATGTACCCATGGCTGAAGGAGGGGGTGCAAGGCAGAGGGACAGGCTACATGGGTCAGACAGGGCCATGGAGATCAATCTGAGCTCAGGGAAAAGCTCCCAGGGTGGAAGTAACAGTGCAAAGGAGGACACATCCCCACATGTCACTGTATGGCCCCCAGCACGAGGGTGCCAGGCTGGTGATGGCACACTCTCCTCTCCATCCACCTTCATCCTCCCCCACCAACCCTCGGCACCCCATCCCACCCAGGCAGCGCTGCATGCTGAGCCAAAATGGAGGCAATGGCGGGCGAGGAAGGGGTGTCTGGGTATGGAAGGCCAAGCATGGGGTGCAGTCCTGGCCCCTCTGGCAGGGTGAGATGGAGGCCAAGCAGGGCCTGTGGAGCTGGGCTCATTCCTCACCCCCTGGGGCAGGCGCACAGAGCTCGCCGGAGCAAGGCTAGTAATGGTCCTTCTGGCAGCAGGGTGGATGGGGGGGAACCTGGGCACAGTCGTGGCCTCCCATGGGGCCACATGTCCCAAGGGAATAACTTGCAGGGAGGTCATGGCAAGTGCCCAACCACAGGCAGCAGCTCTGGGGACAATTCAGAGTGCCTGGAGCTCACAAGTGAAGGCTGGCACCCTCATCCCCGTGGGGCACAGCCCCCCCTTCCCTGGTCTGGGCATGTGGGCAATATGGCTGAGCACATTTCCTCCAAATTCAGCCCAAAGCAGCCCTGGGAGTGTGAGTCTGTGGGTGTAGGGCTTTATCTCTGCCCACACTCAGGGTCCCCAAGGCCAGAGGTGCTGGGATGGGACTCCTGGCAACCCAGCCCACAGTGCTGTGACTGTTACTAGCCCAGGCCGGCGGCAGGCAGGTGCAGGGGTGGGTGAGCAGCACACGTACCCTTCTCAGGAAAAATTTCTTCACTAAGGGTAAACCTAATACCTTTCCCACCATGAACTAGTGGGGAGGAGAGAGAAAGAGACAGACACGGCACAGAGTAGACAAAGAGAGGAGGAAGGAGGTGACATGTGTGGGCAATGGGAACAGTGAAAAAGGGTGGAGAAAACAGAGAGAGAGAAAGAGGTCAGACCTTGCAGACAGATGGACGGACAAGCATCCAGACAACAGTGCAGTGACATGGGAGTGCCGGGCACCACCCAGCTCTAAGTTCTGGGGCCAGACTGTACCCAGGGCTGCTGGCACCCACCAGACCCAACCCCATGCCCCCAGCATGGCTGGCACAGACAGGACAGACAGCAAACGCATGTCCTACTCCCCAAGGACACAGACAAGCCCATCTGGGACACTGTGGTGGCCCGTGACCACCACTGAGCATCTCTGTCCCTTCCTAGAGCCACCAAGGGACAAAATGAAGGGCAGCATTTAGAGCCATGGGGCAGGCCTGCCCTGGAGGGTGCCCGGCACCCTGCAGCACATGACTCTGGGACAGGGGTGGTGCCTGAGAGACGCCCAGCACCCTGGACAGGTCCCAAATCATGGGGTATATGGGGCACGCAGCATGCCCAGGAGAGGCCCTGGCACAGCATCCAGATCCAGTCGATCCTGCGAGTAGCCAGAGCCCTGGCCAGGTTGGCACCGCTCGGCTGAGGCTGGCAGCTCCAAGGCAGCGCTAACCAGAGGTGTCTGTGCTGGGTGACAGGGGCTATCCAGAGGGGACAAACACTGACACGTGGCCACAGGGTGCCCTTCTCCCCACCCACGGGCCCCATTTCTTTGCCAGCCCAGCTATGCCCTGGGACTGGGGACACGCTCTTCTTGCTGGTGGGGAAGTTGGGGGTGCCAAGCTGCCTTCAGCCACCCATGTCTCCTCTTCACCTGCAAACCATGGGAAGAAAAAGCCCATCCCTCCCCACCCAGCCCTCTGTGAGCCTGGTTGGGACCCCCAACCCCACCAGGTCTGAGGCAGAGGGGGGCTCTGGTTGTGGAGCAGCCGAGCCTGGTGGGAAAGGGGGGACCAGGGAAGTGAGGGGGACCAGTGCATCCTACCCTGCGAAGCCTGGGTCTGCACAAAGGTTTTGATGAGGAGGTCGGTGGCCTGGGTGTAGAGGGACAGAGCGTAGCGCAGCGACTGCAGGTCAGGGCTCTTCTCCAGGAATGTCTTCTTCAGCCCTACACCGCCAGCATGGAAGTATTGCTGAAGGGGAGAGATAGACGCAGGGTCCTCAGAGACTCTGCTGAAGCCTCCCCAGTGCCCTCCCCAGATCTGTGCCTCAGGACTAAAGCCCTCAGGGGGTGCCCTCACCTTGATGGTGTCCAGTGCCAGCTCCACCACTGCACATTGCTTTGGGGTCAGGCTCTTGGCTTCCTCCCGCACCATGTGGTCCTGAAGGACACAAATCCTGTGCTTACTATGGACCAGAGCCCTGTGCCCCTCGCCCCAGCCATGTCAGCAAATAAGCACTGGTGGGGTCCTTGCAACAGTGACAGTGCCAGCCTGCAAAGTGCCACCCACCCTAGCACAGAATGGATCTCAGACCACCCAGTCCACCCCAGCCCTGCCTCCCAGCCCTCACCTTCAGCTTGGAGAGCTGCCCCAGCTCCTTGGCTGCGTTGAAAATCATCTGCGTGCCCTGCCGAGAGCAAAGAGACAGAACCAGCTCCGGTGAGCCCCCAGGCTGGGGGTGCCATGGCCAGGCTGGGCACATGGTGCCAGGAACTTGCTGCAGTGTCAGGGGTTCCCCTGGCCCCCCAGGCTCCAGGGGGCTGGAGGGTTGCTCTTCAGAGAGCCCCAGGGGCCAGCATCCATGCCAGCCATGGCAACATATGTGCAGAGAGCTGGTGCAGCCCCCATCCCAGTCCCTGAGTTCTCAGCACAAGGGGGTGGTTTGGGGGCCCCTGGCATTAGAGACCTCACACTGCTCAGTACAAGGAGCTGGGCTCAGTGCAAGGAGCAGGAATCCCATCCTGCTCCCTGTGGTGCCCAGGCACCTGCTTCTGCATCCAACAGACCCTGGCACGGCACCGCCTGGGCAATCGTATGACATTCGGGTGAGGGGAGCAGAGACTGAGTGCAGGGGGACAGCAGGCATGGGGAGGATGCGGTGCAGTCCCCCTGTATGCCACAGTGCTGGCAGCTAAGCCAAACATCCCCTTGCCACCTGGACCCCTGACCAGCCCCAGGGAGGTTCCTGGCCCTTTTGCACCCCAGGGAACACACAGATGGGAGCCTCTGGCTGCCTTCACCTGCCTTGTGCCGTGCATGCCCCCACAGGCAGGGGCCATGAAGTCATTCCATGGGGCCCGCTGGTACAGCTCCTGGACGCAGCCCCATGGCACTGGCAGATCCTGCTCACCTCTGTGGTCTGGCACCCACTCACCAGGCTGAGCATGAACTCTCAAGTCATCCAGTGTGCAACATGCAACTGGGTAAACTGGGTCCAGTGAGGCAGAGACAGCAATTCCCACCTCCTTCCACCTCCCAGCACCAGTAGCTCCAGTCCTTCCCAACAGTGAGAAACCCCACTATCCCACTAACCATTACCTTCTGCAGGGGCCTGGACACCCCATGTCCTCATTTTGTAACACATCCTTCCCCCCACCCCATTAACTCTTTGTGCCCCACCCCCCAAGTTCTGTCTCCCTAATCCTTCCTTTGTTGTCCCTGTCTCCCCCAACCAGTGAACAGGCTGGCAGCTGGGGACCCTGGAGTCACCAAAACAGAGCATGACGGGACACTACTGAGCTGGAACCCTCGCACCCCACAGCACATGGGACAAGGGATGGAGAGGAGGCAAGAGGAGGGACCAGAGCCAAGTTGGGAGCAGAAGAGCCATGTCCTTACTTCAGTGTGACTGGGCAGCTTCACCCTGCTCTGGAAGAGAACAGCAAGGGACAGTTACTGGTGGTCCCAGCAGTGGCCAGCCACTGGTCCAGGCCCCCCACGTTCCCCAGCCATGTGGCCTCTCTCCTCTGGCTGTGCCCAGTACTCCACTGGTGCCACTGGCTCAGCACCAGTTCACACCTGCAAAGGATCAGCCCTGTGTCCTTGCTGGTGACCTTGCAATGAGCTTGCCAGGTCTCTGAGTAGGGGTAGGCTTGCTTCCCACGTTGTGTGGGCCTGGGGAGATCACAGCAGGTGGAGGAAAGCAGCTTGTCCAGCACACTTAGCAAACTGGGTCAGGACCCAGTGTCCCCTGCGAGGGGAGGGGGAAGCTGGGGTGAGCTGCAGACATTGCCGAGATGGATGCTGGCATGGCTCTTCCCAACAGCCAGGTCTGGGGAACAAGCAGCCTGATGGTGCGGAGCACCCAGAGGGAGAGCCTGTGTGCCTGGAGAAAGCCCCTTTGGCAAATTTTGGGGCTCATCAGGAGGAAGCAGGCTCACAGGTCCAGGGGATCTCGACAGCACCATGGCCCCCAGTTCCACCTACACATCCCCAGCATGGTCCAGCATCCTGGGGGTCACCTCTTTAGCCCCCACCAGTGGGATGGGTTTGTACCCGGGACCTCCTGTGCATGGGCACCCTGCCCCCACACTATCCCAGCTGGCACCCAGCAGGGTGCTGCACACCATGGGGCAGCATTTCCCATGCCTGCCCAGGGATGGTAACACCCCACATACCCTCCCATGAGGGCTAAACATAACATGACACACGATCCCTACCCGGGGCGACACACACAAACAAATCTCTGCCCCATCCTGCACACAGGCAGCACGTCCCAGACAGCACGGCACACCTCAACACGACAACACACCACGCAGGCAACAGCACATCCAGACAGCACAACAGAGGAAGCACAGACAAGCCTGGACCTCCACAGCAGGCAGGTGTGGGGCCACGAGCGTGGCCACAGGGCGATGACAGACATGGAGCCCACGACTATTTACCTTCTCTGTCCCCTTGCCATGTTTTCTCAAGAGTGTGCCCTGTAGAAGCAATGTCAGAGGTTGAGTGGGGGGAGGAGAACAGGCAGCGTGGCATGGGACACAGGGGGCACAGGGCAATGCTGGACACTGGGGCGGGGGGTACCTCAAGCTGACGGCACAGACATTGCTGAGCTCCTAAAGGACAGCCAGGGCCAACAGGGGACTGGTCCCTGTTGGGCTGTTGGACCCCCGGGGGACTGGTGCCCACTGGGATAGTGGTCCCCAGAGGAATGTTGGGTCAATGAGGGACTGGTGTCTTTGGGATGCAGCCAACAGGTCTCCCACTGGAATGAAGGATGTTGCACTGATGGGGAACTGGTCCTCACACTGGGATGCTGGGCTTATGGGTAGCTGGTCCCTGCTGGGATACAGGGATGCTGAGTCTATAGGGAACTGGTCACTGCTGGGACACAGGGAGGCAAGAGCCAGCTGGCATTGTGTGTGGGCAGCCTCTGGTTCCCCCCCATTCCCCATCCAGCTCTGGCAGATGTTCAGCACTGGGGAGGGGCAGCTGCACTGTACTTGGTTTTTCCACTCAGAGTTCTGGCCCATGCAGTGCTGGGCTCAGTGATAACCCCACACTAAATCAGGTCCAGCAGTGGCAGGAGAAACCATGTAAAATGGGGCAGAAGTGCTGGGGGAGGGGGGGAGCGGGGCAGGGGGGCAGGTCCTAACCAGCCTCTCAGGGGATCCTGAGGTGCATCTGAATCAGGAGCAGGTAGTGGGGGGGGGGCAGCTGGTAGTGGGGGGGTCAGCTGGCAGGGAAGCCTTGGGGGAGGTATAAGCAGCACAGTTAGGGTCAAGTGGGGACATCAGGAGGGTTTCTTGCCCTGGAGAGAAACTGAAGCACAGGGTGATGTGTGAACAAGAGGACTTTGTACCCCATAGAGCTGGCACTACCCTAGTCCCCTGGCAGGCTCAGCAAGGCTGGGACACGGGGTCCCTGTGAGGTCTGAGGGGTGGCTCAGCCCCAAGCCTCCCTCAGGGTCTCTCCAACTGCTGCTGTTGGAAACCCAAGGTGTTGGGGGACATGGGATGGTGTTAGGGGACATGGAATGGGCATTTGTCTCTGCAGGGATTGGCAACCAGCACCCAACCCCCAGGGCCTGCACCACTGCTTCTCCTTGCAAAGATGCCTGCGGTCAAAGCAGGGGTGGGGGCCAACAAGGCTCTTCCCTGGCCGCATGGGGCATAAGCCCATGGCCACAGACTGAACAGAAGAGGACAAAAGGAAACTGCTTAGTGCAAGGACCCAGCAGCAATGCTGAGAAGGGAACCCTGGAGTTAGGACTCCCAGGGCTATATCATGGGTCAGGGAAAAAGTCTCACAGCTTGTGCCAATGAACTACCCCACCACTGAGCAACCAGGCCAGGGACCACCATGTCCCAGGAAGATGCTCCTCTCCACCAGGCCAGGAAAGCCTCTGTCCTCAGTGCCTACCATAACCAGACCCCAGACAGAGCCCCTACAGGAGACAGAGGCACAAGGGGTCAGGAAGAGCCCTGCCTGCTCGACACACACTGGGCTCATGTTCCCAGGGCCCTCTCTCACCCTCAGCACAGAGCAAGAGGATGGAATCAGCCTGGGTTTGGCTATCCTCAGTTCCATGGCACTGCCTCATCACCATCCCTTCCCACTCCATCACTAACTTCTGCGCCTCCCCACATACAGGCACTGTGAATCTGACCAGGACCTTTCCACGCCCTAAGTCCAGCTGGGGCTGCAGGCAAGTGCCCGCCAGGAGCCAATGCCAAGCGGGCAGCACAAGGATGGGAACCATAGAGGTGGACCAGTCAGGAGCCAAAGGAAGGCATGGGCAGGGCACGGGCAGCCACACGAGACAAAAACCGGCGAGGCCAGAACCAACACACAGACGGACATACAGACAGACAAGGAGCTGCTGTACTTACAATCATCTGCCATTGAAAGGTGAGCAGAGCAATTGGAGAGAACAACCATGACATGAGTGTCAGCACCCTCCTCCATCCTTCCCAGCCCCAGTTGCCCCATGGCTGGGTACCAGCCCTGGCCAACCCCTCTACCCTAGTCAGCCAGGAGGGATGGCAGAGCCAGGGGTGTCTCCATCTGACATGCCACAGCACTCAGTGTCGATGCCCTGCCACCAGCACCGCAGGTCTCCACAGCCACAAAGCGGCCCCTTCCCAACCTGCCCAGTCCTTCCTCACTGTAACAGGGGGCTCTGCCGCAGGGGGACCCAGCAGACCCCACCGACATTTGGCTCTGACAGGTAACCCTGTGATGCCATCCTGCCCAGCCACCCCCAGGCTGGAGCTCAGAGCCACCCTGGGCGGGCTGTACCCTGCCATAGGGACCAGCCTAGCATAGCCCCCTCCAAGGACTGCCTCCCCTCAGGAAAATCACCCAACAGACCCATATGTCGGTGCCATCTCCTCTGCCTTCATCACAGGGTTCACTGCCTCCAGAGCTCAGCACAACCACACGTAGCCAGGGAGGGACAGAGACAGGGACTGGGATGGCAACTAGGATGCAGTGGCACCAGTGATCCTGCTAGATTTGGCCACCGTTGACCAAGGGTGTGAGACCCTGGCCATGAGTGACACAGGCCTGAGCCGGGCTCCGGGCTGTGACAGGGTGCCAGTGAGGTGGCACCACTGAGGGCCACCAATGTCTTGTTCTGTACAGTCATAGCACAAGGAGCCCCACAGCCCCAGAAAGGTGTAGCCAGTGGCTCCAGGGACCCCAAGTAAGAGCCTGAGCCCAGCTTTGTGACTGTGACAGAAGCCACCGAGAGCAAGAGGGAAAGATGTGTGGCTGTCTCAGAGCTCTTGGTGTCACCCCTCTGCCTGACCCCAGGGAACAGCCACCTCGTGAAGCTTCAGGGTGCATGGCTACGTGCAAAGAGGACAGACATACACTGATGTGATACAGAGCCTCGAAGCCTGTAGGCAACCTCCCTCTGAGGAAGGACTACTCCCTGGGCTTTGCTCTGCTCTCTTAGAGCCTCTTTAGCCCAGGAGTAAAAAAAAAAAGAGTTGAGCCCTGCTGCGAGGACATGTCCTCCAGTTCCCACAAAGCCAGTCTCTGCTCCCCAAGCAACCTCAGCCCCACAGCAAGGCCAGCATGCAGTGGCTGCCTGCACTCCGAGAGCCTCCAGATTCACCACTGGGCACAGGGACTGTGCCCACAGGCAGTGCTGAGGACCATGGCATGGGATGCTGCCTCAGCTCAGAGGGAAAGATAGAGAGGAAAGGATCAGTGCACGCCCTCAGTGCCACAACGGAGATGGCAGGAGGGTCCTTTGGCAAAGCCATCCAAGAGGGTGTTGTGCTGCAGCAGGCACCTGGGTTGAGGATGACCTTTCTCTCCTCCATCACTTCCCTGGCCATGAGTTGGGGCAGGCTTTGGGAGGCCATTGAAGTCCCCACCCTGTCTCAGCTGCCAGTGAGGGCACCTGGCCAGCGATGTCCAACACTGGCCCCAGTCAGCCTCTTGTGTCTCAGCTCCAGGGTCCCCTATCCATGGCCCCCCTCACTCACCGTCTGGTCAGTGAGTGGGGGCAGGACAATGGTCTTCTCCATTGTGTTCATCACCAGCTTCCAGAGCTCCTTCAGCACCCGCTTCAGCACTGTCTTCTCACAGATCTTGGCAAAGAGTGTCAGGCTGCAGGGAGGGGACAGGGCTGAAGTTCCTGGCATGGCACCCCTGATGCCACCCCTTTCCCGGTCACCCTGACCCTGCAGGTCCCTCACACTCTCAGCAAGTCAGGGGCATTGGGGAGGGTGGGGATCCCTGTCACACCCCACACTCACTTGCTGTCCAGGAGGTCCATGATGGGCTGCAGGACATTGTCAGCATCCTGTGCCACACTGCTGCAGGTGCTGGCGGGGACATTGCCGGTGCCCTTCACCTGGCCCAGGATGTCGCCCATCTGCTTCACACACTCCTCAATGTGCGGCTGGAAACTAGAGACCACAATACCCAGGCAGCTCAGCATCTTCCATGGCTATGGCCACGACCCACCTGGCTGAGCAGAGCCCTCAGCCTGGCCCCAGCTTCAGCTCCTGGACCCCCAAACTTCTCCGTGGCCCACTGCCCGCACCCTCTTGCCTGGGTGTACCTGGTGGCAAAGACTCGGCTCAGCTCATCCAGGACATTGTTGAGCTTCACCTGCAGTTCCTTGAGGATATCACTGGCTTCTGTGTCCAGCTAGAGGAGGGACAGGTTGGAGAAGCTGTCAGGTCCCTGGCCCAGCCCAGGGAGGGGGGTGTCTATGCACCCCAAACGCACCCCTGGGGAGGGTGAAGCCCATCCATCATCCAACATGGTGGGAGAGGAGGGTACCATGGGGTGGGATAGCATGATCCCATACAGGAGTGAGGAAGTGGGGTGTCCCAAGGCAGGGGTTGCCTCTGGGGAGAAGGGACTGATCCAGCCCCTCCACAAGGCTCCCTTCTGGAGACCCCCAGTACACACCTCCTTCCCACCCATGGCCTCAAACATCTTCTCGAGCTGGACACGCAGCTGCTGGATGTTGTTCATCAGGATGCAGGGCTGAAGAAGCAGGATGGAGAGAGGGGTCAGCACCAAGAAAAGTGGCTGGAACAACTGCTCACTTCCCCAGGTCCCTCTCACCCTGCGCTGGGGATCATGGAGCCCTGCCCGGCAGCATTCCAGGGACTGCCCTCAGACAAAGACCGAGGGGCAGGACCTGCCTCATGGGGACCAGCTCTGGAGCTAGTGATGGCTGGCGTCACCGTGTGGGGACAGTCCTGCCCAGCAGCACCAGGCAGGTGGGAAGCAGAAGGGAGATACATCACCACTTTCTCCTTCTCCTTGGAGCAGTATGAGGCAAAATCCTTAGAGATGATCTCGGCATACTGGAGCAGCACATTGCTGATGGTCTGCAGCCAAATGAGGGATGGGACCCACACAGGCAGCGGCAAAGAGGAGGAAGGAAGGAGAGAAGACCATGAGTCCCACAGTAGCAAAACAACCCAATGCCTGGATACACCCTGGGACCCCTCTCGACCTTCTAGCCTCACAGATGCACCAGGAGTCACATGATCACAGATCCTGGAAACCAAATCCATCACATCCAGTCTCCGCAGGCAATCCCATTGTCAGCAGAACTGTGACAGTATCAGCCATCAAGCCCATACACAACTCCCTCCAACTGCAGCGAGCGAGTGACATTTAATTAATCTTGATTAATTAACCTATTAACTCATTAATTAGCTAATCTCCTGTGCTAGAAAAGCTGGGAGAGCCCAAGGGACTGTTGGTGGCATGTTCACTTGAGCATCATTGTGAGAGGTGGTGCAATCTGTGCCCTATGCAGCTGCCTTCAGCTGGATGGGAGGTGGCAGAGAGCCCAGAAGCCCTGGGCCAGGGGTCCTGGGGGTGCTGCTGGCCCAGTGGCCCCCACCCTGGCAGCTGCCCACCTTGGCAAACCTTCGCATGTAGTGCCCAACTATCTGCGGGTCAGGGCACTCGAGCTTCTTGATGATCTCGAAGCTCTGGTTGAGCTGGGAGAAGACGTCCACCACGGAGCAAGAGAAGAGTGCGTGCTCTGACGTCTGCTGGAACTGGAGGAGCGAGAGGCAGTGTCAGCAGGAGGCATGGAGAGGAGATTTTGGCCCCAGTGAGGACACACTGGGTATGGAGGTACAAGCCTCTTGCCCACGCCCATCTACATCTCCTGTTCATACCCCATCCTTCTTGTCCCGCTCCAATGCTCCATGCAGGAAATCCCGTGACACCTCTTCATTCTCATCCAGCCACTGGATAACGAAGGGTTCAAACCAACTGGAAGAGAGGCCCATCCCCAGTGAGGCCAGCCAGCTGGCCCCCAGGCCAGAAGCACCCCGTCCCCTGCCCCTCCAAGGGCTGCACTCACGCAGGGTACTCAGGCACGCGGCTCTTGAAGGTGGGCAACTCAGTGACATATTCATTGTACAGCCACTTCACCTTGAAGTGCAGGTTCATGTAGTCTGCGCTCTTGCATAGGCGATGCTTGTCGTGCTCTGCACAGGGAAGGTGAGTGCACACAGGGGTTGCTTTGAGCCCCAAACCTGGGGGGTGGCTGCCCCAAGGGCAGCTCTGGGGATGCCAGGGGAATGGGGTAAAGATGGAAATACTCTTGGATGAGATTTAAGCTAGGTGTCATGTTGGTGAGGGGTGAAATGGGTTTGCACAGGGAACAGCTGAGGTGGGAACAGAGTGTGGCTCCTGCTGCCCGCCCTCCCCCCCACCCCCATCCCCCAAGCCTGGGACAGCGTGGGGTGACTCACCTTCCATCGCATACTTCATGTCCTGAGCAAAGAGGTTCCACATCACCTCGGCGCTGATCTTTCCCACATTCAGTTCCTGGGGGAACCTGGGGTGCGGGGAAAGAATGGACACGGGGTGGACCAGCCCTCCACTTGGAGATACATGTCACCCACACCCTTCACCTGCCTCAGTTTCCCCGACTTGCATAGGATGGATGTTAGAAACCACTCCTAAAGGACTGAAGTTACCCTTGCCGCTGTGCAGGCATCCCCCCAGGCTGCGCAGTAGGGTCCCCTGTACTGGCACCTACTCACTGGTTCAGGCAGGGCGTGTAGGAGTTCTTGTCCTCCTCGATAATGGAGACTATCAGGGTGATGAGCTTAGACCAGAAGTCCAGGTTTTTGATGCTGGGTCCCTGCTCCTCAGGAGGCACCTCGCCTTTCTTAGTCTGGAGTGATGGGGACACAGCAGAGGCTCCAGTCACCCCACCCATGGGGGTCTATTTCACAGTGGGGTTAACAAGGAGGCACGAGGGGTCTGGGAACACCCTGGAGGTCCCCATGCAGCTCCCCCCTTGTCTGGCCCCAGTCTCAACCCCACAGCTGTGGGGCTCAAACCCTGCCCAAGGCTTGCGGCTCACTCTGCATGGGGCTGAGCACTCTGGAGAGGGAGCAGGAGCATCGCACAAAGAAGGACAGGGGATGGAGAAGGTCAGCAGGGGGCAGCAAGGTCCCTCCGCAGTGCCCAGCATCCCAGTATGTCCCAGCTCCCCCTGCCCCACGCACCGGGTCCGTCTGGTACTCGCGACTGTACAGCTCATGACAGTTGTTGAAGATGTACTCATAGGTGGAGTTGAGGCAGGCTTTCACACAGTCCTTCACGACCTGGCTGGCTCGGGGGGGGCTCTGCAGCTCCTGAACCTGGGTGTCCAGGGAGGGAGCAGTGCTGGAAACAGACCTGCAGCCCCAGCCAGCCAGCCGGCCGGTACCACAGGGCTGGTGTGACCCCAGTCCTGCCAGCAAGGGTCAGGCTCCCCAGCAATACCTTCATCCGAAAGAAGGTGATGCTGGTCAGCAAATCCACCGTGGACTTGAGATCCTGCAGCCGTTCAGGACTGCTGGCAGGGAAGTTGTTCTGCCAAAGGGAAAGTGTGGAGTTGCAGAAAAAATTCTCACAGGGGAGAGTGGAGGGGGAGAAAATGGCTGCCTCTTGGCTTAGTTCTTATCAAACAGGTGAGGAAACTGAGGCAAGGCAGGTACCTTACCCGGTACATGGAGAGGTCAATCCGCAGGGAGTTGTGCAGCTGGTCGAGGAGTTTGACGAACCGCTCCTTCTGTGGAGAAATGCCCCAGAGCCAGGTGAACAGAGGAAATGCGGCAGGGACCACCCCTGGCTCTCTCTGGTGCCAGCCCAGCCTACACTGCCCCGGCTCACGCCTCTCCTTCCTGCTGTCCTGCTGTCCTTCCATCCCTCCCTCCTTCATCACAGGATGCCCGCGGAGAGACTGTCCTCGCCAGTGGCTGGGGCTTGCTGGCAGCCGTCAACGGCTCCCAGGGCACACGTAGCCGTGCTGGGCGCAGCGAGTGGCAACATCCTGCATCCCCTTTTGCTCTTGCTGGAGGGGTGATGGGCTCCTCTATCTGCCCTGCCCACTTGAACACTTCCGAGACTGGGCTTGGGGCAGGAGCAGGGGGGAGGGGCCCTGGATCATGCTCCTGGGCCACATGGCTCCTGGACTGAAGTTTTCAAAGAGCTGAGGAGAAAAGGGCAAGAGAAGAGCAGCTGGGCTCCTGCAGCAGTTGCCCATCTTCGGGGCCAAGCTGCTTCAAGACCAGGCCAGGATGGGCCCTGGGAGTGGATGCCTCCATGGGCTCCTTGCTGCCCCAACCATGCTGCATCAAGGAATGTAGGCAGAGACCCGCCCCAGGTAGATGGTCCCCGTTGGGGCCAAGTGGCTTGAATTCATCTCAGCCCATCTCGTCCAGGGAGCAGTGGGCAGGAGAATGCAAATCCCACATTGGGCTGTAGACCGGGCATCAGAGCTGAGAGCAAAGCAGCCTATCTGCCCCAAAACACTGTTGGGGTGTATTTCACTTTGCATCTCTGCAGGGGGAGGGGGCTTTGGACAATGCCATGAGCCTCCCACGAGAGCCCTGGGTTCCCCCCATAGCACCAGCTATATCAGGTCAAGGCTGCCCTGCTGGGCTCTGGAGAGCCCATAGCAGTTCCCCAAGCCCTGAAGGCAAGGCCAAGGGATGGGATGGGATGGGATGGGGTGGGATGGGATGGGATGGGATGGGGCAGCGAGTCCTGCACCCGCCTGGCCGCAGCCTGTCCAAGCCCGCAGCCTACACTGGCTACCGCAAACCTTCGGCTCGCCCACTGGAGACAGCAAAGCCAGGCTCTGGGCCAAGACCGTGTGTCCCCACCACCGAATGCTGCAGCACTTTAAAAGTGGACATGACGGATACTCAGGGTTAAAGCGACACGGCCGGGCACTTTAGGACCCAACCTTAGGCTCTCTAAAAAAAGAGAAAGAAACAAGTTTTTAAAACCCTCCATGTTAGAGAAAAGGCGCTTTTTTATATATAAGGTTTCCTCCTCCTGCGTGAGTGGGAGGCTCAGCTCGCTTGGCTCTAGCTATCCTCTGAAATGGGAACAAGGAGGTGAGCCAAAGCAGTCGCTTCCTGGAGCTGCATTTGGCCCTGGCTGCATCCCTGGATACCCAGCACTTTGACTGACCCGGAGCTGGGCGCTGATCTGGCTTGACCCATGTGCATCCAGAGCAACCAGCTGCTGCCTCAGGGACCACACAGGGGGAGCTGGCTCAGCCCCTACCCCTTGCCTATGTCCCCAAGGATGCACGCAGCCCTGGCATGAACTTGCCCTGCACAAAATGGACAAGCATGCTGGCACAGGCCAGCAAATTTACAGCAGTCCCGGGCTGTGCCCAAAGCACCCAGGGCCATGCAAAGCTCCCGGTGAGCTGCAGGGATGGCTCCTCACCACCTGCTTGGGATTTTGCCACCAAGCCTTCCCCCTCCTGCCACACTGCTGCCCAGCATCCCAGCCAGGTCAAACTCCAGCCATGGTTTTACCATAGTTATTTGGGGAGCAAATTTAGACCTTCTCCCAGGAAGGTGTGGCTCTTTTCCTTCCTGAAAAATGGGAGCAGGGTGAATTTCAGGGCAATCAGGGGCTGAGCCTCCTACTGCAGTTTGGAGCAGGGTGTTTTGCATGGCCCTTTTTTTGCCCCAGAGCCCCCCACCCCCTCCCAAGAGAAGAGAGAGAAGAAGGAAGGAGTGTTTACGCACCATCGGACTTACCCCGAAATTGGAAGCAGCAAAGCGATCAGAGGCTGAGACATTGGTGGAAGCCGTGGTGTGGGCATAGTAGGCATTGATGTTGGCTAGCAGGGTGCTCATCACTGCTGGTACTCCCGGGCACATGTATTTGGAGGAAAGGCAGGCAAAATGCCTGCAGAAGGAGGTAGAGGGTGAGGGTGCAGGGCCACGGGAGGGCTTGCCTGTATGAAGGGGCGTGGGGTTTGGGGTGCACACATGGAGAAGCGGAGGGAAGGGCACATGGGTGAGGGGCAAGGTAGGGGAGCATGTCTGCACCCATGGCGGGAAGACAGGTGTGAACAGCAGCAAAGGAGGAAGATGCCAGTGATCCCCCCACCCAGGGCTAGCACAGCTCCTTCGAGCAGGGTGGAATGTGAAGGACTCACGTCATGGCCTGGTAGATAGACTCGACCCCGTAGCGCATGGCAAACTCATCCACGATCTCCTGTGCTGTCTCGTCAAAGTACACCTTCCAGGCGTCGTCCCCCTTGGCATCAGGGATCTTCACTACTCCATTGTTTTGCAAATCCGTTACAAAGTGGAACAGGTTCTGGAGGTACAAATGAGTCTTGTCATATCCCTGGGCCAGTGGTGGCACGTGGCATCGCTGGGGTGAGGGCCAAGCCTGGGCTGCTCACCTCATGCAGGCAGGTATACTGTACATGGTAGGGAGCCACCTTCTCCTCGCCTTTGATCTCCACGCTGATGTGCAGACGGATGGCTCCTGACACAGCCGACTTGTCTGTCCGCTTGTCTGCGGGGGGACAGGGAGGGGGGCGAGACATGAAGCTTCCCCAGAGCAACTCTGCTCATTCCTGGCCCCAAAGAGGGGCAGACAGCTCCAGCACAGAGGGGCTCTTAGGGACAGGGTCAGAGAGATACCCAGACCCAAGTGCAGCCTGACCAGGGTACAATACCACCAAGGCATTGCAGAGTGGGATTTGGCCACATTTCCAGGCACTACAGAGATGCGGCCTCTCTGTGCCTCAGTTTCCTCTCTGCAGAGGGCCAGTGCTTCAGACCTCCTGTGCAAAGGGTTTTGAGAATGACCCTGGGAAAACACTTTATCCCAATGGCTCTCAAGTGCTTTTAACAGCAGACCCTATACTGTGCTGCAACAGGCTTCATGCCAGGCCAGCAGCACATCCCTTACAGAGAGCGCAGGACCAGGGATCCTAGCCTGAGTGGGCCATGCCAGGGCAGCCAGTTACCGAGGTTGTACCAGACGTCCATCTCCCCACTCAGGGTCCGGACCTCAATGATTGTCTGGCCCAGGAAGTCATCGGACTCCCTCTTGAAGCGCTGCTTGACACGGGACTTGATGTCATCGTCTTCATCCCAGACACGGACCTTGATGCGGTCAGAGGAGTTATGGCACTCACTGGAGAGGTGAGAAGGGGCAAGCCCCAGGATGAGCAGGGAAACCTTTCCAGACTCTTCACAACCTCTCTTTTCATAAACAAGAGGAATCATCCCGGCATCAGGCAGGAATTGGGTGATTGGATATAGGGGGCACCAACCATTCTCAGTGGGCCTGGATCAGCCCCATCACTGTGAGCGAAACCCCCCATGGCATAAAACCAGTACCCCCAGTGACGCCAACAGCCCCCTCCACCCTCAACAGGAGCAGGATGAGGGTCCCCATCTCCCCACAGGGACAGACTGTACAGCCCAGCCTGATCACAACTGGACAGGAAGGAGGAGAGGGGCCAGGGGTGAACTTACAAATGGAAATTCTCCTCCCAGACCGGGTTGAGATTGCCGTAGATAGTTTTAGTCCTTTTTTTTGTTTTTCCAACCTGGACAGTGACATAGGGGTCACTGGAACCCGTCTTATCCTTTGCTTGCAGGCCCTGGGCACAAACAACTGCAGAGCAGCGTGGCACAGCACAGCATGCATGTCCATCCACACGACACACAGTGGAGAGAACAGAGAGAGGAGTCAGTGCCACAGCCACACCGAGATCCCGACAACAGTCATCTTGTGCCCCTCCAGCAGAGACCTGGGGGCTGAAGTCACTTTGCAGGATGAAGGAGAGAAGGGGGGCTGGAGCACGCAGCATCCTTGTGCAAGGGGATAGCCACATGGTTCCCCACAGCACATGGTGCCAGGCGCAGCCAGTGCCTACCTGTGATGCTGATCTTGGCTGACCATTTAGAGGTGCCGTCCAGGACACTTTGCTTCACTGCCTTCATCTGCTGTGTGTGTGTGGTCTTGGTGACCCCAAACACCTCCTGGATCAGCTCAAATATCTCTGGCTTGTTGCGCTCCCGTATCTTCATGCGGTCCTTGAGCACCATGATGATATTCTGGGTCCGGTCCTCCGCTCCATGCTTGGAGCTCTTCTCTGCTGCCCCTGGGAGAGGACAGCCGGGATGAGACACAGGGGGCTGGCGGTATCCAAGAGAGAGCAGAGAGCTCCGCAAGCACACCATGCACGAATGAATTCAAACCTGGCAGGGTCTACACCCTGCCCAGGACAGATCTGCCCTGCTCACCACTTCCCCCATGCACAAGGCAGGACTCCGGCTCCTCCCGGGCCTCTCCCTCCTCCCTCTCTAAAGTGAAGTGATGAGGCTGCAGGCAACAGCTCCTTACTCTGCAGGCAGTCGGCATTGAGTAGGTCCTGGCACTTCTCGTGGCACTTGACGCCACACTCGGCACAGCGCATGCCCTGCCGGGCAATGCCCCAGAGCAGTCCTTCGCACTCATAGCAGTAGGTGGGGGTGGTGGCTGTCCACACCTCAAAGTTGTGGGGCGTCGTGCAGGAGATGGGATACACTAAGGCTTGCAGGGTCTTCTTGTAAACATGGTTTTTCTGTGCAAGGGCGGAAGAGAGAGGGGGAGGAAAGCGCAGGCAGCATACTGCAGCGCAGCCATGCAACAGGGTGTGCAGACCCCATCCGCAGGGGCTGAGCCACCTGCAGTGTCACTGCTGGATGTGGGCAAGCAGAGCAGTGGCCAAACACCACCATCCCCAGGTGCAGCTGTGGGCATCCTCGCTGCTTTGGCATCACTGGGGGGGGGGATGCTGGTGTGGTGCAGAGCCCACGGCCCCGGTGATGGCCCAGCCAACTGGGTCTCAGCCCTCCCACTGTAACCGCCCTGCACCCCAGGCAACCCAAGCACCTACCAGCTCCTCATTGTTCAAGGTGCTCGAGGCCAGTGCGGACGTGATTCCTGCTTTCCTGGACTGGACCAGGGACTGTGGGAAATAAACACAATTCCCAGATACAGCAGAGCATGGGGTGTCCCTCCCGCACTCCTTTGGGGTCCCAGTGGCTATAAAAGGCCTGGGATGGGTGCCCACACCAGATAGGGGTGGGTGCTGGCTGTATGGGCTCCCAGTGCTGCCAGTGCTGCAAAGTGCCACCTCCCTCTGCAGTGGGTGGAACCAGCTCAGCAGCCCACGACATTCCCAATTCAGCCCTAACATGGCAGAGCCTCTCGAGGTATGTATGAGACCCCAGGGAAACTGGGGTGGGGGACACTTACCATTGCCTGCAGGAAGCCAGGGCCAGCAAGGGGGGAATAAAAGGCCATTAGTGTGAGCCACCTCACAGCAGAGCAAGTCCTGGCCCCTTCCCTGCTGGAATGAGTGGGAATCGGCACAACACCAATCCCCCATCTAGCGACCAGCCAATCCCTCCAGGATTTACTACCCCAAGCCACAGCACTGTCTGCCAAATCCCACCTAAGCGCTGCATTCTGTCCACCCCATCACCACCCACAACCCAACACCCACACAGCACAGTGCAGAAGCATCAGCGGCTGCCCAAGCAGGCTGGGGTGTGGAGGACACTGGGGTGACAGCAGCAAGGGGGAGGCAGTGGGATGGGAGGGGGCAGGCAGGTTAGGGACAGGATGGAGGCACCCTGGGGAGGGTACCAAGTAGAGGCAGTGAGGTGTAGAGAGGGGGAGGGCGGCAAAGGGCACCTAATTCTGGGTACAAAGGGAGTCCGGTTTCCAAAGTTGCTGTCTCTTGTCACCAGGGGGGTGACAGCAGAGTGACCCTGTGCATTACAGCCCAGAGGCTGGACGGGACACCAGCATCAGACTGGGCTAGAGCGACTCAGTGTGACAACAGTAGGGACAGGAGGATAGGGTCTGTGCAGCTCAGAAAAGCCAGCACTACCCCTCCACTAGTACAGGGGTCCATCTGCCTGGCACCAGCGTGGTCCAAGATGCAGGGAGCCTATGGCAGGGGGGACAGGAAGGGACCAGGGATGCAGCACTGGTAAAAAAATAGGAAACCAGATGCAGCCCTGGGAAGCCTTGGGCTGATGCTTGGCATAGGGACAGGACCCTGGGGCTCCATTAAAGAGAAGCACCTTCAGGTGGAGAGAGCCAGGAGACCCCCAAAACAGCCTGGGACACCCCCGCCCCTTGCCAGTGGAGCTGCAGGAGGCTGGGCAGCACCCAAGGGTGCTCTCTCTTTAACCCCTCAGACCGCGCTCACCAGATCGCTGACAAGAGGGAGAGATTTGCGTCCAGGCTTAATGTCGGGCATGCTGTTAATGCAGCGCAGAAACCTTACTGCCGCCCGCCTGCCACCAGAGACGGCCCAGCCAGGCCGATGAAAAAAAAACAGAAAACACAAGCCATGTTAGAGGCAGCTGGGGAGCAGGGCACAGGTGTCCAGCAAGTGCCAGCCGGGGCAGGCAGGCAGCACAGTCCAGTGGGATGCAGCGGGAGCAAAGCTGGCAGCTGTGTGGTGCAAGGCATTAGGAGGAACCTCACCAAATCGCTAACTAGGGGGATGGGTTTTCGCTTGCGTATGTCCGGCATGCTGTCTATAATGATCAGCCCACCACCAGGCCTGCAAGAGAGACGAGAGTCAGCGGGAAGGGGAAACTGAGGCAGGAAGGGGTCCCCTGATGTTGCTCCGTGTTTGCTTGTGACTTGGCATACACAACTGCAGAAATGGGTGTCCAACCTCCAGATAGGACCCCCATCCCCACCACCACCCAAGCCAGGGCAGGGATCACTAGGCTAAAAACTGGGGGTGAAGGGCGTTCTGGTGGAAAGCTGTGATTTTCCCCACATGAAGTTGTTTGGCTTCAGTGGTGTGACAGTGAAACACAGGAACAAAACAGCCCATGTGACTTCATTAGCTTTGCCTTTGCAGTGTGGAGCAGGATAGCTGGGGTTTCCCTCTGGGACACCCAAGGTGAGCATCAAGCCATTCTGCTGCAAGAGAAGTCGAGGCAGCACAGCACAGGCAGCAATGCTGCTTCGCCGCATCCAGCCTGTCTGCAAGAGAACCCTGGCATGATCTGGGGGGTCTCAAGGAAACCTGGCAGGTTCTGCTGGGTCAGCAGCAGGGCCGCCTGCGAGGGCGAGATAGGTTAAGACCCACAGCCTGTCCAAGTGAGAGGACAAGGGTTCCCCACAACACCACTTGAGCCCCCAAAGAAGTGGGAGCTGCCACCTCAGCTCAGTCCCATCCCAAACCCACTCACTTCCTCACTCTCCCCCTCAGCAGTGGCTCTTGGGGACATGGATCGGTGGCATCTCTGCTGGTTCCTCCAAAAGCACCAAGCAACCAGCATTCAGCCTAAAAATCTGGCTGCCCAGCGTGCCCATGGCTTGGCAACGCTTCCCCATGCCAGCCCTCCAACAAGCTCATTAATCACATCCTAATGAGGAGGCGACAATAGCCCACGACACCCCTGGCAGGCAGAAAGTACAAGCTTCTCCACATACTCACCCGCCTTTGAACCACAGGGATTTAGCTTCTCCATCGCCGTCCCCGCGGGCCTGCAAGACACAGAACGGCTGTCATGGGTGCAGGGCTGAGCCTCCGGCCCACACGGAGCCCTCCCTGGGTCTCAGCGCTGCTGGCAGCCCAGCACCCACTCAGCACCTGCAGCACTGGGGAAGCATATAACAGGTTTACAGGGTGGGCAGAGAGAAGCGTGTTCCCAACATGACAGGGCTCTTTCCAGCAAAGAGTTTGGGCTGTGACTAAAGTATCTTCAAGAGGCTGAGCTGAGCAAGCGGTGGGCAGGCTACAGCAGGGGGCTCGGGCTGGCAAAGCAGTGAGGATGGCTGCACTGTACCAAAACTCAGTTTGGGGGACTGGAGAAGCATCGTTGGAAAGACTCAGCAGGTCTGCACACACCCTCGGCCAGGTGGAGAGAAGTGCAGGGAAAAGCCAGAGCACACAGCTCATGGGGTGGGTGCAGTGACCATCCTGCAGCACCATATCCCTTGCTGTGAGGTGAATTGGGGGGAGAAGGGAGGAAAAAGACAATTACACCTCCCTCACGGGGCAATCTCTGCACACACACACATGGAGGGCACACACATTGCTGGGTCATTCCCCCTGGACATGCTTACCTGCCAGCAGACTACACCCCTTCCCTGCAGGAAGGGGAGACGTGAGCACAAGGGCCATGGTGGTGGACAATTGAAAAGAGAAGCAGTGGGG